>OU342740.1:43513312-44113312 GCA_910589775.1 Avena eriantha
GATCCCGGAGCCCCGAGTCTGAACCCGAAAACCCCGGAACCCAAGATTTTCCGAACCCAGATGTGTGCCCCTAAGCCCTATTTTTTATAATATGACATTATCAACTGTCGCATAATAAATTGTTAATGCTTGCATACATGTCATCTGGTGGGTTGGGTTAAATAGTCGATTCACCTAAATTAAATATGGAGTCTCTATGCGGGATATCTTTGTCTTATTCCGGACTCCATTTAAATTTGTGTAGCGAACCAATGCCATGTTTTGCCTTATTAATACAATATTTAAATTGGGGGGTTTCTAAATAACTTGAACCTATTAATTAATTGTCGGGACCCCGGTTCCGCTTAACACTGCCTAATTGCACCGCATCTGCATCATATCATAAGCATGTCGGATCTTCTGCCGTAGTATTAAATATTGCATCCGGTGTTTCTTCTAGTGTTTGCTTCTTCGCGGATTAGGCCGATGCGTTGATGTGAGTATCGACAAGTTCTCCAGTTATGATCCGTCGGCAGTGTTTCCCAGGCGAGCATCTCTTCCCCTTCTACCTATTTTGCATTTATATTCTTTATTTCCTCCTGTTGCTCTATTGCTATCCGTGTCGCGATGCTTTAGTGTTCCGTACCAAATATATCCCGTGTAGCCTTTATATTGCCTTGGACACATCCTATTGCCTGTTGTGTGATAGATAGTCAGTCTTGCGAGTCGTAGTCACTTGCTCATGTGCTGGTTCGTGTCGTTGTTGTTCCACCGTTGACGGAAGGATGGCTTATGCTTAATGGTGGAGATGCTTTACGGTGGAATTGATCATGAATTTAAAAAAACTATTAAATTGTTGGGATAACTAATGAAAGAGGCAGCGGTGGACAATATATGCTATTAGCTTTTTCCTGTCTACTTGTGTCCCGTAGGCCTCGAGTACTTGATACCTGTTCCTTGACTATTCGCACTATCCACATCCAAGAGAGTCTATGAACCCCCCTTAGCCAGAGCTTGATTCATTTCTTATTTCTTGGGGCCACAAGTAGTTTGGGGATTTATTACTATCCTGTACTTATGCCATGCTTACTGCTTTATTTACGATTGTGCGTGGAGCACCTGTACTGTTTTGGATCATGGAATGTTTTCACGGTATCGACAAGCCCAGTCACACTTTCGGGTTCCTAGTCGTTTACAGCCATTGACCCAAGCCCTGGGTCCTTCGTTGCGGGTAGCTTAGTGGGGTAGCCCCCTGAAATATTTATGAATCCTGTGATTGCTTTGTCGTGAAAGCCTCGTCGGGTTTTGAGTTGGTTTTTCCGCGGTTGATCGAGTGTGTGTTGCTATTTGTGCACCCGTGCAGGGTAAAACTTTCTGAAAGCCGTGTCCACGGTTATGGACGACTTGGAGCACAGTACCTCGATCATAGACAAGCATAACTAAAGCAGTGCTATAAATTTGACTTAATATATCTGACTAGTAATCAGCTCCACTATAACGTAATGGATATTAAAAATGCCAACCACTGGTGGACCTGGGTTGTTTTGTTATACCTACCTAGTAACTATTGCAACTCCAATGGAATGTGATAAAAGTGCCAACAACTGCTGGGTTTTGGGATTCCTTAGGACAATTATATCTGACTAGTAAATGTTCCAACTACCACAGAATGGTTAATTAAAACTGCCCACTACTTATGCTTCAGGATGACTCATGCTATCTATATCTGATTATTAGAGCTTCAACTATAATGGAATGAGTAAAACTGCCAACGGTGTGAGTTCCTCGGTTTGACTTCCTCGTTGGTCTCGAGGGGGAAATGCCAGGATGGGTATGATTGGCGTTATTATCAGGTGGTTCCGAATAGGTCTTTCTTATCTCTCTCCAATAGCCGACAGTTTATCGAGTCTCTATAGGTTGTTTAGTGCATGCTTCGCTGCCGCTACAGTCCACCATACCTATGTAGGCAAGAGCCGCCGAATTCTAGCCTCGCCGTGTACTGGCCTCAGTACTGACGCTCCTCTTTTTCCTTTGCCCTCTGTCGGCACCCCCTATTGTTTTAGCGGGTTCGAGATCGACGTCGTTAGCAGGGTTACCCTTCCGGCTTGGCCTGGGCAGGGTTATGGACGCCATTGGTTATTCTTCAGGGCTCTTAGCCCCATTTGCATCTTGTCCGTACTCAGACGCTGTATTGTTTTCAAGGTGATTTGGATCTTTGTAGTGTATATCTGTAATCTTGACTCTTGGAGTCGTGCTGTATATATATCTCATATGTGGGTCCCTTCGAGGACTGTTGTGTAATGGGATTACTTCGTTTCCACCCGCACGAAAGTGCTTGGTGGGTGTCCTTGAATTGTTTCTATGCGGGTTTGGCGGAAAGGGCTAAAACTTCCATAGGGCCGATTTGAGGGTGTTACACATGCAGAACCACTTTCTGCAATTTCACCCGAAACAATTCCGGCGCTTTGCAATCCTTTTGTCTAAATCATATGTGCTCCAAAATGGTGTCCGGCAACCCTTAAGTGTGTCACCCTACGGTTCGTGAATAATGCAGACATGATTGAGACTCCTCTTAGATCAATAATCAGAAGAAGGACCTAGAGATCCATACTGACTCCTGCACATTCAATGATGACTTCTGTGATCGTGAGAACCTTTAACGCTAGTAACTTAATCCCTTTGTCTCATGATATAATACATGTCTGAGATTCGATCATCGGTATCCAAATACCTAGTTTGGTCTCGTTACTGACATGCACTCTTTTCTCGTTCCCGTGATATAACATTCTAGTGATCACATCACTTACTTGTAAGCTATCTTAATGTGATATCACCGAGAGGGCCTCGAGTATATCTATCCATCATCGGGATTGACAAATTCCACTCTTGATCCATGAGCCTCAACATAACACCTTCGTAGCACTGAACCCACCTTTATAGTCACCCTGTTACGGTGTGACGTTTCATGTTATCAAGATACTCTTCAAGTGTTAGCAATTAACATGATCTCATGGTCTAAGGACTAAGATTACTTCATATGATTCTATAGCAATATAAACATAATGACTTTTATCGTAATGCTATACTTCGGATGAATGTTCATCACATCATTTCACAAATGTTGTGACCTTGTTATTAACAACATCCAATGTCCATGATCAGGAAACTTTGATCATCTTGTTAATCAACGAGCTAGTCTATAAGAGAGGCATAACTAGGAACCCTTTTTGTTTATTAAACACACATGTATTGACGTTTCCAATCAATACAGTTATAGCATGCAAAATAAACATCTATCATATACAAGGAATATATAATAACAACTTTATTATTTCGTCTCAGGGCATATTTCCTTCAGTCTCCCACTTGCACTAGAGACAATAATCTAGTTTACATAGTGATAAATCTAACACCCATGGAGTTCTGGTGTTGATCATGTTTTGCCCTAGGGAGAACTTTAGTCAACAGATCTGCTACATTTAGGTCCGTGTGTACTTTACAAATCTTTATATCTCCATCCTTGACATGCTCGCGGATGTTGTGAAACCGGCGCTTAATATGCTTGGAATTCTTGTGAGACCTTGGTTCCTTAGCGTTGGCTATGGCTCCATTGTTGTCACAATAGATAACCATTGGGTCCAATGCACTAGGAACCACACCTAGTTCCGTTATGAACTCCTTCATCCAAACCGCTTCCTGCGCCGCTTCTGAAGCAGCAAGATACTCCGCCTCCATCGTTGATCCAGCCACCACAGGTTGTTCAGAACTCCTCCAACTAACTGCTGCTCTGTTCAAGAGAAATACGTATCCGGATTGAGACTTAGAGTCATCCGGATCGGTGTCAAAGCTAGCATCGACATAACACTTAGCAACTAGCTCTTCTTCACCTCCGTATACAAGAAACATATCCCTAGTTCTTCTCAAGTACTTAAGGATATTCTTGACCGCTATCCAGTGTTCCGAACCTGGATTAGATTGGTACCTACTAGTCAAACTAATAGCATGTGCCACATCCGGTCTTATACATAGCATGGCGTACATTACAGATCCTATGGCTGAGGCATAGGGGATCTTATCCATTATCTCTCTTTCTTCCATCGTAGCCAGACTTTGAGTCTTACTCAATGTCTTGCCTTGCAACATTGGTAAGAACCCCTTCTTACTTCCGTCCATATTAAACTTCTTTAATATCTTATCAAGGTATGTACTCTGTGATAGCCCAATTAGGCGCCTTGATCTATCTCTATAGATTTTAATGCCTTATATATGACGCTTCACCAAGGTCTTTCATCGAAAATTTGCTGTTTAGATAACTTTTAATGCTGTTTAAAAGATCTATATCATTTCCAATCAATAATATGTCATCCACATATAATATCAGAAATGCCATATTGCTCCCACTCACTTTCTTGTAAATACAAGCCTCTCCATAAGTTTGGACAAATCCAAACTCTTTGATCACCTCATCAAAGCGGAGATTCCAACTACGGGATGCTTGCTTCAGTCCATAGATGGATCTCTGAAGTTTGCATACCTTATCAGCATCCTTAGGATCGACAAAACCCTTAGGCTTTATTATATACAACTCTTCTTCAATATTACCATTGAGGAATGCAGTTTTGACATCCATCTGCCATATTTCATAATCGAAATATGCAGCAATTGCTAACATAATCCTAACCGACTTTAGCATCGCTATGGGAGGGAATGTCTCATCGTAGTCAACTCCTTGAATTTGTCGAAACCCCTTTGCGACAAGTCAAGCTTTATAGATGGTTACATTACCATCAGGATCAGTTTTTCTTTTGAAAATCCATTTATTTTCAACGGCCTTTCGATCGTGAGGTAAGTCCACCAAGGTCCAAACCTGGTTTTCGTACATGAATTCCATCTCGGATTTCATGTACTTTACAAATATTTCTATCTTCTACATTCAGATCTGTATGTACTTTACAAATATTTCTATTTCCATCCTTAACATGATCTGAAGCAGCAACATATTCCGCCTCCATTGTTGATCCAGCCACCATAGGTTGTTTGGAGCTCCTCCAACTAACTGCTTGCTCCGTTCATGAGAAATACGTATCCAGATTAAGACTTAGAGTCATCCGGATCGGTGTCAAAGCTAGCATCGACATAACACTTAGCGACCGGCTCCTCTTCAGCTCCGTATACAAGAAACATTTTCTTAGTTCTTCTTAATTACTTAAGGATATTCTTGACCGCTATCTAGTGTTCCAAACCTGGATCAGATTGGTACCTACTAGTCAAACTAATAGCATGTGCCACATAAGGTCCGGTACATAGCATGGGGTACATTATAGATCCTATGGCTGAAGCATAGGGGATCTTATCCATTATCTCTCTTTCTTCCGCCGTAGATAGACTTTGAGTCTTACTCAATGTCTTTCCTTGCAACATAGGTAAGAACCCCTTCTTACTTCCGTCCATTTTAAACTTCTTTAAAATCTTATCAAGGTATGTACTTTGTGATAGCCCAATTAGGCGTTTTGATCTATCTCTATAGATCTTAATGCCTAATATATATGATGTTTCACCAAGGTCCTTCATAAATTTTTGTTGTTTAGATAACTTTTAACACTATTTAAAAGATCTATATCATTTCCAATCAATAAGATGTCATCAACATATAATATCAGAAATTCCACATTTCTCCCACTCACTTTCATGTAAATACAAGCTTCTCCATAATTTTGGATAAATCCAAACTCTTTGATACCTCATCAAAGCGGAGATTCCAACTCCGGGATGCTTGCTTCAATCCATAGATGGATTGCTGAAGCTTGCATACCTTGCCACCATCCTTAGGATCGACAAAATCCTTTGTTTGTATCATATACATCTCTTCTTCAATATTACCATTGAGAAACGCAGTTTTGACATCCATCTGCCATATCGCATAATCGAAATATGCAGCAATTGCTAACATAATCCTAACTGACTTTAGCATCACTACAGGGAGAGAATGTCTCATCAGTCGTCAACTCCTTGAATTTGTCGAAACCCCTTTGTGACAAGTCGAGCTTTATAGATGGTCACATTACCATCAGCATCAATTTTCCTCTTGAAAATCCATTTATTGTCAACAGTCCTTTCGGTCGTGAGGTAAGTCCACCAAGGTCAAAACCTGGTTTTCGTACATGCATTTTGTCTCGGATTTCATGGCTTCTAGCCATTTGTTGGAATCTGGTCTCATCATTGCGTCTTCATACTTCGCAGGTCATCAATTTCATCAACCATGAAATTCATGATAGGATTCCCGTACAGTTCCGGAGCTGCACGTTTCGTGCTTGACCTACGAGGTTCGGTAGTGTCCTCTTTCGGAGTTTCATGATCATTATCATTAGTTCCTTCTTCATTCGGTGAAGTCAACTCCGGAACAATTTCCGGCGTTGCGCCACTCGCCGTTTCATGAAGAGAAGGTTCAATAACCTCTTCGAGTTTTACCTTCCGACCACACACGCCTTTCGCGAGAAACTCTTTCTCTATAAAGGATCCATTCTTGGCAATGAAAATCTTGCCCTCGGATCTGTGATAGAAGGAATACCCAATTGTTCCTTTAGGGTATCCTATGAGGATGCATTTTTGTGCTTTGGGTTCGAGTTTATCAGGCTAAAGTTTCTTCACATAAACATGGCATACCCAAACTTTAATAAATGATAGCTTAGGTTTGTTTCCAAACCACAATTCATATGGTGTCTTTTCAACGGATTTAGATGGTGCCCGATTTAAAGTGAATGCAGCGGTTTCTAGTGCATAACCCCGAAATGGCAGTGGCAAGTCAGTCAGAGACATCATAGATCGAAGCATATCCAATAAAGTACGATTATGACACGTCATTATGTTGTGGTCTTCTGGCAGGTGTGAGTTGTGAAACTATTCCACACTCTCTCATGTGTGTGCTAAACTCGTAACTTAGATACTCACCTCCATGGTCCGACTACAAAAAATTGATCTTTCTATTACGATGATTTTCCACTTCACTCTAAAATTCCTTGAACTTTTCAAAGGTTACAGACTCGTGTTCCATCAAATGGATATACCCGTATCTACTCAAATCATCCGTGAAAGTAACAAAATAATGATATCCACCTCGCACTAACACACTCATTGGACCACATACATCAGTATGTATGATTTCCAGTAATTCTGACACCCGCTCGATTGTACCAAAAATGGGGTTCTAGTCATCTTGCCCATAAGGAATGGCTCACATGTATCAAATTATTCAAAATCAAGTGATTCCAAAAGTCCATTAGAATGGAGTTTCTTCATGCGTTTTACGCCAATATAACCTAGACAGTAGTGCCACATAAATGAAGCTATATCATTATCAAGTTTAATCCTTTTAGCATCAACATTATGAATATGTGTATCACTACTATTGAGATTCAACAGAAATAAACCATCCATCATAGGTGCATGACCATAAAAGATAGTATCCATATAAATCGAACAACCATTGTTTTCGGATTTAAACGAATAACCGCTTTGCAATAAACACGGTCTGGATACAATGTTCATACTTAGCGTAGGCACCAAATAACAATTATTTAGATTTATCACTAATCTTGATGGCATATGGAGAGGCAACGTTTCGACGGTGATCACATCAACTCTTGATCCATTGCCGACACCCATTGTGACATCATCCCTTGCTATCTGTCGCTTTTTCGTAGCCCCTGATTCGAGTTACATATATTAGCAACCGATCCAGTAGCAAATACCCAGGTGCTACTGCGAGTACTAGTCAAGTACACATCACTAACATGTATATCACATATACCTTTGTTTGCCTTGCCGGCCTTCTTGTCCACTGAATACTTGGGGCAGTTGCGCTTCCAATGGCCAGTCCCCTTGCAATAATAGCACTCAGTATCAGACTTAGGGCCACCTTGGGATTTCTTTTCAGGCGAAGCAATAGATTTGCCGCCCTTCTTTCCCTTCTGTTTACCCTTCTTGTCTTTCTTGAAACCAGTGGTCTTATTGATCATCAACACTTGATGTTCTTTCTTGATCACCACTTCTGCAGTCTTAAGCATGCACAGAAGCTAGGGGAGAGACTTCTTCATGCTTGCATGTTATAGTTCATCACGAAGCTCTTGTAGCTAGGTGGCATACATTGGAGAACACAATGTATGCCTAAGTCAATGGGAATCATTATTCCCAAGGACACAAGCTTATCGGCGTACCCAAACATTTTGAGTATGTGTTCACTAACGGAGTTGCTCTCTTCCATCATGCAACTAAAGAACTTTTCAGAAGTGTCATAACTCTCTACGGCAGCATGGGTATTGAAAATCATTTTCGATTCACCCATGGTTTCGAAGGCATTGCCATTCTCGAAACGCTTTTGGTGTTCCGGCTCTAGCCCATACAGTATGCCGCAATGAACTAAGTTGTGATCCGCCTGACGAGTCAAATAGACATTCTTTTCCTCGTCAGGGGCATCAGGAGCTGGTGGGGGCCTAGCAGCGCTTCTAGCACATATTGCTTTTGTGCAGCAGTGAGGAGAATCCTCAAATTCATGGCCCAATTGGTAATGTTGCTACCATTCGTTGCAAGTTTCTCTTTATCCATGAACAAATTGAAATTAAAAGAAGGTGGTGCCATCTACAATAGAATTTGTAAAATTTAGACTAAGTTTATGATTGATCGAGTTAAACTAATCCAAATTACGAATGAACTCCCACTCAAAAACAACATCCCTCATGTATTTTTTGTGATAACATGAACAAAATCCACTACACCAAGTCCGATCATCACGTGAGTCGGTTTAGCTTCAAAGAGAAGAATTTGTATGGGCATCATATCAACTATATGAATCATGCTTAACCTTTCGGTTCGTGTTTCGAGGCTATGTATGTACATACTAGGATTTCCAAGTAAGAACCTTAGTAGTCGCGTGTGTAAAACTGTCTTACACCCGTTGTATGAAAGCGTAGAGTCAAAAACACCCGAACATCACGTGATGCCTTGAACGACGGACTTCCTTAATGGTGCATACTTAAGGAAGAACATATTTTATCTTGATATCTAAATGAGGTATGATCTTATAATGCTACTAAAACGCCAAACAAGCAATATAAGATGCAAACATCATATGCATAAAGTGAAATGATATGGTTCTTACACTTGATCACTATCATGTGCATCGTGGTATGATCTTTATCATTCCTTTGTGTGTAAGGCCAAGGACTATGGAGCTTACACATTAGGTGTGTTATAAGAGTATCAACTATACTTCAACTTACAATATTACCATATCATGACACCAACCCAGCAACAATCTAAACTAGATGCTTCTAATTTATCAATTGCATGTTTTTACGTGGCTTATGGCTTTCGAAGATAGAACCGGTCTCACCTACGAACATAGAACCACAATGATGATAACCAAATTATTAGCAACTCGTTGTAAATCAAATATTGACTATAGTAGGAGAGATAGACACCCGCTAGCCACTTATGCAAAACTAGTTGCATGTCAGTCGTGGAATGATGACATGTAAGGTTGGTCCGGGCCGCTTCATCCCACTATGCCACCAATATCCAAAATACATAGAAGATGCAATAACATGATCATCATCGCCCACATATAAACATATATGTACTACCCGTGCAAAGCACCTACGAATAGATCAGGCTTTGCTACCACTATTGGGTTCGCAGCATAGAAAACAAAAAAATTCCTATGAAGAGAACTATACGCCAAGATCTCTCTACTAGATACAGAGCAACTAGTGGATATACATCCATGGAGAACTTACCCTCGAAGACAACAGAGTTTTGGTAACGAGTTGGAACTCGTGGATGATGTAGTCGTACGCTTGCCGATCTCAAGATCGTGTGGAAGTCTGAGCGTCGCAAATCAGCAGCGCATCCGTCCTCGCACACACGTTCAAGCCACCGGACAACCTCCACCCCCTTGCTCCAGCGAATCAGTGGAAGCAGCAACCCCTTCCAGACGCAAGGCCACCGAGAACATGTATCTCGCTAATCCGAGACCATGGGGAAATATCTAGAGGGGGAGAGAGATCTTTCACGAGGAGGTGTGCTTTGTGAGGGAGGAGAGGGGGGCCTTTTATAGGAGAGGGGAACTTCTCCCCTCCCATGGCCGACAGCCAACGGGGGTGCCCCCACCTATTCCTCATTCATGTGGTGGAAGCTCCACGCACATCAATTCAAGCTCCACCCAAAATTCCACTCACATGCATTAAATATCCACCAAATTTAATGCAACTCTCAATTAATATAACTATTTTATTTATTTTATTCAGAATTTTTTAATTACTTTAATTAACAAACATTCACATAAAACCCCTTGCAACATTTCAATATCACATGCAGAACTACTTTCTGCAATTTCACCCGAAATAATTCCGGTTTCTATCGAAACAATTCATGCGCTTTGCAATCCTTTTGTCTGAAACATATGTGCTCCAAAATGGTGTCTAGCAACCCTTAAGTGTGTCACCCTACGGTTCGTGAATAATGCAGACATGATTGAGACTCCTCTTAGATCAATAATCAGAAGCAGGACCTAGAGATCCATACTGACTCCTGCACACACTCAACGATGACTTCTGTGATCGTGACAACCTTTAACGCTAGTAACTTAATCCCTTTGTCTCATGATATAATACATGTCCGAGATTCGATCATCGGTATCCAAATACCTAGTTTGGTATCGTTGCCGACATGCACTCTTTTCTCGTTCCCGTGATATAACATTCTAGTGATCACATCAATTGCTTGCAAGCTATCTTAATGTGATATCACCGAGAGGGCCCAAAGTGTATCTATCCGTCATGGGGATTTATAAATCCACTCTTGATCCATGAGCCTCAACATAACACCTTCGTAGCACTGAACCCACCTTTATAGTCACCCTGTTACGGTGTGACGTTTGATGTTATCAAGATACTCTTCCGGTGTTAGCAATTAACATGATCTCGTGGTCTAAGGACTAAGATTACTTCGTATGATGTTATAGCAATATAAACATAATGACTTTGATCGTAATGCTATACTTCGGATGAATGTTCATCACATCATTTCACAAATGTTGTGACCTCGTTATTAACAACATCCAATGTCCATGATCAGGAAACTTTGATCATCTTGTTAATCAACGAGCTAGTCTATAAGAGAGGCATAACTAGGAACCCTTTTTGTTTATTAAACACACATGTATTGACGTTTCCTATCAGTACAATTATAGCATGCAAAATAAACATCTATCATATACCAGGAATATATAATAAAAACTTTAGTATTGCCTCTCAGGGCATATTTCCTTCATTTATGACCATTACTTTGGGTGCTGCAACAAAGCTTCTGGATAATATGATGGTTAACTATTCTGAATGGCACACTGAGAGAGCTCCACAAGGTAAGAATGTAAATTCTGTTGAAGAAACCTCTTCCTTGAGTGATAAAATTGATGTTATTATGTGTATGCTTGTTAATGGGAAAGCTCATATTGATCCAAATCATGTTCCCTTAGCCTCTTTGGTTGCTCAAGAAGAGCAAGTTGATGTGAACTTTATAAGAAATAGTAATTTTGGCAACAACGCTAATGGTAATAACAATTATAGGCCCTACCCTCCTAATAATACTTATGGTTATAATGGCAAACCTGGAATACCTAGTGAAGGAAGAATTTTAGAAGTTGAAAGAGCCACTAAGAACTTCATGCAAATGCAATATGAACAAAATAAATTATTTACTAAAACTATGGAGGAACAATCTACCATTTTCAAGAATATTAGTCATCAACTTGAGAGCTTAAATAGGGAAATTCCTAGTTTGCAATTGAAACTTTCTAATGCTGAAAGAAATATATCATCTTTGTTTGAAGCACAATCCTCTTTGATTAATAAAATGGCTACTAAACCTGAAACTATTGATAATCCCTTTGCTGCCACTAATGCCATACAAGTTAGAATTGATGAAAATGTTAGACTATTAGCTGAATTGCATGCTAAGTGGGAGAGAGAAGATGAAATTGCTAGAAACATTAGTATTTCTACTATCACTAGTGTTGAGGATAGTAATAGCTCTACTACTTTAGATGATAATTATGATTTTGATCTTGATGGTTGCAATATCTCTGAAGTTATTAAGTTCCTACAAAAGCTTGCTAAAAGTCCTAATGCTAGTGCTATGAATATGGACTTTACAAAACACATAACTGATGCTCTCATAAAAATTAGAGAAGAAAAGATGAAACATAAAGCTTCTATTCGAAAGCTTTATGTGATCTTGATAGTAGTGTCTCTATTATGCCTAGAAGGATTTATGATATGCTTGATTTGCCACCATTGGAAGATTGTCATTGGAATGTCCCACTTGATGATAATGCTAAAAAGAAACTCATGGGGAGTATTAATGATGTTCTTATTATGGTTAACAATGCCTATGTCCCCACTGATTTCTATGTTTTGGATGTTGAATGCAATGCTTACTTTGGGAAGACCTTTCCTTAGAACTGTTGGTGCCATTATTGATATGAAAGAAGGCGCCATTAAATATCAACTCCCAGTCAAGAAAGGGATAGAACACTGCCCTAAGAAGAGAGAGAAGATTTTGTTTGGCTCTCCTATGAAAACAAAATTTTCTCTTAATGCTTCATCATTTGAGAACACTTGATCCTTTTTCTTGCTTCTTATGCCTAACTTAAATGCGTTAAAGAAAAGTACTTATTTGGAGATAACCCAAAAGTTTTAGACAAGTCTTGGAAGTTATTAATTCATAAATAACAGCTCCTTATCCTTTTTATTTTCTTTTTGTGCCAAGAATAACCTCTAATGAGAGAGAAGTAATGATTGGGAAAGTTGTTGTCCCGAAACAGATTTTTGTGTTTCACCGTAAATATTCGTGTCAAATATCTGTACGTCCTTTTGAAGCGTGAGTTTTTGTGCTTCTGCCCCGGGTTGTTAGCTAACTTTCGTTAGTTCAGCATTTTTCGATTTGAGCAACATAAGGTCTTCGATAAAATTCGTCTTTACCTACTAGTCTGTTTTGACAGATTTCTGCCATTATTTGCATTTGCTTCTTGTTGGTTCTTTTTTTAGTTCTTTTGGGAAATTGAGCTTTTTGAGGGAAGTGCTACAGTAGCTTGTGTTTTAATGGAAGTTTTATTGGTTTTGGAACTGAACCTAAAGACTTATTATCTTGAGTGCACTAATGTTGCTAATAAAGATTGTGTGAGGTTTTGTATGAAGGAAAATTTTCAGGTGTATAGAAGAAATGAGTAATGAGATGAGGAATGGACTAAATCTAAAGCTTGTGGATGCCACGCGTGTCGCCCCAAGAAATATCAAAGAAGTACAAGCGTCAAAGCTTGGAGATTCCCAAGGCATCCCCTTCTTCATCAATAAAAATCCCTGGTTTCTTCCAAACACTTCATTTTTATTGTTTCATGCACAATTGTGTTGTTCTTGGAGCGTCTTCTTTTTCGTTTTCGTTTTTCGTTTGCTTAATTTTCTTAGTTTGCTGAATAAATTGGTTGGACCCCCTCTTTCATACATTGGTTTTCAAATAGTTTGGTTTGGATTGGAAAAAAGTAGGAAAGTTCATGCTTAAGTGGTAAAGAGAGCTTGTTTTTGACTGTGGCCTATGCTTTTTCATGCCATGCTTGATATTATTTATCCTTAGTATTCTTTGTTGTAGCATGGAATGTTATAAATAATTGAGGTTTCTTAATGTGCCTTAAAAGAATCATGCGTTGTTTTAGCATATTAAAGCATAGTATTGTGGTATTCTCCTTTGATGTTTTATTTGGGTTGACTTGGCGCATGCTCACACCATGTTATGACTATTCCAAGTGGCCATAGCCTTTATGATCCTTTAGTTTTCAACTTGTAGTATGACTTTATGCTTTGATTAATAATGTTTTGTCGCTCTGCATGATTATGGCCATTATTGCTCTCTTTGTTGGTCGCTCCCAGTCTTTTGCTAGCCTCCATAAACAAGTATGAGTTCCACTCATGCATACAACTCCTAAAACCAAGTTATTCCAAAGAGTCCACAATACCTACCTATTAGCATATGCTATTCGAAGTATATTCATGTTTTTATCTACCTTCCAAATAAAACTTGTTATGTGAAAATTGGTGATTAAAGCTCTCACGAACTCGATGGCACACTTTACTTTTCCTGCATTTAATAAACTTGAACCATTGCGTCCATCTTTGTTGCGTATATGCTTGCGCTTTATAAGTTGAAGTTAGCAGAACCATGTATCATGGGGAACGCTTTCAACATTGCACTTGTACTTTGTACCCCGTTGATATCATGTTCTTTTGCTTATGGATCCCTGCGGTGTGAAATAAAAGGGGAACTTGTAAGATCATGGAGTTTTTATTTGTGTTAGAGAAACGCCTGGGCCGCTAGCCTAAGCCATGCCTAATCATGCTGGAAACTTGCAGCATAACCATAATGAGCACTCTATGAAGCATCCTCAATAAAAACCTATGCAAATAGCAAATAAAAAGATCATTGAGATGCTCATTGTCTGCTTGCCTTGTCATTTTGATTATGGGATAGCTCCGGTATCATGTGAAAGGGGTACCCCGTTGGCGGTTCTCTATGATATATATGTACTTACAGTGATAAGAGCTTACTTGTGACTAAAGTTGAGTAGCATGAGGTTCAGTCTTTGTAAGTAAGGGGCATGAGATTTCAGCTTATAACTTGTCAAGCATATCCTCTTAGTTGTATCACTTTAACCTTAATCACCTTAAAGATGCTTATGATAGGGGCAATGAGAGCTGAAAGCTATTAAGTACCATAATTTTTGGAAGCTCTTTATGAAACTTGAATCCCTACTTCCTTCTATGAAGGCCTTTCTTTTACTTTTATGTTGAGTTTCCACCTTCTATCTTTATGCACCTACTTTGAGAGCATAGTGGCCATTCTTAGTTCTATGTGCATTGTCCCAAAACTTGTTGATTGATGCATAGCTTTGATATTGCTTGTTTTAAACTATTTGTATCTAGTCACTTTTATGAACTTTGAAGGTGTCATATGCATTTTTATTTGCTACTCTATGAGGGACAAGCTGAATGCCACTATGCTATGTTTTCTTTATGTGAAACAAACAAACGTCTTGCAAAACATTGTTATTCATGAATCTTTTGTTTGTGCCTTTTCATGTTGCAACATAGTTGCTTTGTCTTATTGTTAGAACTTTGTCTTTTATGTTACGATTGAAGTACTATGATCCCAGCTATCATTGTTTTACAAATACTTTGATCAAGTTTATGATGGTGCATGTCACCTCAAAAATTATTCTTTCTTTTTATCACTTACCTACTCGAGGACGAGCAGGAGTTAAGCTTGGGGATGTTGATACGTTGCTAACTGATAACCCACAAGTATAGGCGATCGTGTGTAGCCTTTTCGATAAGTAAGAGTGTCAAACCCAACGAGGAGCTAAAGGTACGATAAATATTCTCTCAAGTTATATCAACCACTGATACAACTCTATGCACACTAAACGTTTGCATTATCTGGGAAATAAAACTAGAGCAACAATATGAGTAATAGAGATAGCTTTGCCTGATAATAAATAACAAGAAAGCAAAGCTAGTTGCTACAGCAATAAAATACACTAAACTAACAGAACCATGAGTGTGGAATAGTGGTAGTAATTGTGGTGGCTTTGTCCAAGTTTAAATAGCGAATAGATCAGGTCCATTGTCTTCGATGCAGTTTTCTATGTGGGAGAGGCTAAATATACATGCGCTTCACTACATGGAATTACATGTACTATATAATTGGATTGTTAGCAAACATCCGTAAGTACTAATCAATGCATTAAGGTTTCCCCAACCATAGCCTTAAGTTTAATGGTACTCTTACTCCCATACGTGCAACGTTCCGGTTCGCGTCCTTAGGTTTCTGTCACTCCGGCAGAACTCCCCCTTCCTTTTACACATACTACAAACCCTATGATGTTTAATCCATACGCGCACAAATATAATGGACACCAAAGGACTGTACCATATCAACATACAACTATAATGAACCAAAGACGTTCAACCATTCAATCTAAGAACAAATAAACTACACAAACATAACATAGATCATACGATTATAAGTTATAGCATCAAACACCATGTTTACATAGGACGGTACAGAGGTGTGTGGAAGGATGAACCACTGCATACTAGGAGGATTAGGTGATGAAGATGGTGGCGAAGATGGTGAAGAAGGCGGTGGCGGCGCCGGCGGCGGTGCAGGGGACTCCTTCCTCGCCGTCGGTATCATGGGGGAGCATCGTCCCTTAGCCCCCTTCCTTCATGGCTTATTGGGAGCCCTCCCCCATGGAGATGGGATCCATGGGGGAGTCAAAAACGTGGCTTTGGAGGCTGCAAATTCGTGGGTGGAGGTGCCTTGGGCGAATTAGGTTTACTCCCTTTATATAGCTTCTCGGATTCCCGACACCCCATCTTGGGCTGTAGTAAATAGGACTAGGAATCAGCTAAATTTTATATCGAGAACGTTTGTCACGAAATTTCCAACAACTTTCTAGTTGAAGAGTTTTCCGTTTGATGTTGTCTTTGACCTGAAACGTGACCATCTTCAAAAAGAGTTCTGAGATAGATTTCTGGAAAAATCCCAATTTGACTCCAACAAGGTTTCCACTTGTATTCTTGGCAATTCCTACACATCAAAGTGTAAAACAGCAACATTGTGCACTTTTACAACTATTAGTAGGTTAGTCCAAATAAATCATAAACTTTATACAAAAAGGAGTGTCAAAAGCATATTATTAGCATAAAACCATCAAAAATTATAGATACGTTATGGACGTATCACTACCGTATCCATAATTTTTGATGTTCCATGCTTGGTTTTATCTACTTTCTTATGTTCTGTTCCAACTTTGGAGTAATTTCTATACACTTTCTTGGACTAACTATTAACAAGAGCCACAGTGCCAGCTGCCTGTTTTCTGCTGTGTTTGGTTCCAGGAAAGACAGAAAATGAATATTCCCGGAATTGGACGGGACAAAAGCCAAAGTCAGTTTTTCACCAAGGGACACACGGAGCCAGAATACGAGACGGAGAGGGGCCAGGGGGAAGCCACACCACCTGGCCGCGCGGCGCAGCCTGGCCCGCGTCAAAGGGTGGTCTGGCCGCCTCTGGCACCCCCTTGGCCTCCCCTTTCGCCTATAAGATGCCTCCGATGCAGAAACCCTAAGTACCCGATCAAAATTCCACGAAAAAGTATGTAGCCACCGTCATCTCCATATCTAGATCGGGAGGGATCTGAAGCTCTTCCCGGCACCCTGTCGGAGGGGAGAATTCACCCTAGAGGCCTTCTTCATTACCATGCAAGCCTCCGATGTGATGCATGAGTAGTTCATCCTTGTACTACCGGTCCATGTAGTAGCTAGATGGCTGGTTCTTCTCCTTTATGCAATCATGTTTAGATCTTGTGAGCTCCGTTCATGATCAAGATCATCTATTTGTAATTGTACATGTTGTGTTTGCAGGGATCCGATGGATATTGAGATGCTATTTCAGATTGATTATTGATTCTATCATGTCTTTGTTATTTGTGATCTTGCATGCTTTCCGTTGTTAGTAGCTATCTTGACCAAGTAGATGCTAGCAACTCCAAGAGTTAGTATTTATGCTCGATAGTGGGTTCATGCCTCTAGTAATCTGGGGAAGTGACAGAAATATATAAGGTACTAGATGTGATGTTTCTACTAGGGAGAAAACAACAATCCTTTGTTCATAGAACAATCATATTTTTTACTTTACACGCAATGCGTAATGCAATTATTTGTTGCTTGCAACTTAATACTGGAGGGGGTTCAGATGATAACCTGAAGGTGGATTATTAGTCATAGATGTAGTTGGATTACGGGCTATGTATAATGTTGTAATTCCCAATCAAGTCTCAAAGGAGTCAAGATGAGTAGTATATGCATGATTGCTTTCTTGATGTTTGTCAATTGCCCCACTATAACTTATTCACCCAACATGTCATCTATCTTAAGGAGAGCCACCACTAGTGAACTATGGACCCCGGTCCTTTCTTTTATCATTAATCTACAATCAACTGTTTACTGCTTTTTGTTTACTTTCTGCAAACTACTACTTTCTGCCACACAATACATTTAATCCTTTGTTTTCAGCAAAACCGGTGAGATTTACAACCTCACTGTAAGTTGGGGACAGAGCTCTGTGGTTGTGTTGTGCAGGTCTCCACGTTGCTGCTGACGCCGGTACTGCACCCTACCAAAGTCCAGCGAGCAACACCTTTGGGGTGTTTCCTTGCTCCTACTGGATTGATAACCTTAGTTTCATAACTGAGGGAAAACTTGCTACCGTGCTCATCATACCTTCCTCTTGGGGTTCCCGAATGAGCTCGATATATTTTGGGCCATCAAGCACATCCTCAATAAAAACCTATGCAAATAGCAAATAAAAAGATCGCTGAGATGCTCATTGTCTGTTGCCTTGTCATTTTGATATGGGATAGCTCTTGCTTCATGGGGCATGGGGTACCCCGTTGGCGGTTCTCTATGATACATATGTACTTACAATGACAAGAGCTTACTTGTGACTGAAGTTGAGTAGCACGAGGTTCGATACTCGTAAGCAAGGGGCATGAGATTTCAACTTATAACTTGTCAAGCATATCCTCTTAGTTGTGTCACTTTAACCTTAATCACCTAAATATGCTTATGATAGGGGCAATGAGAGCTGAAAGCTAATAAGTACCATAATTTTTGGAAGTTGTTTATGAAACTTGAATCCCTGCTTCCTTCTATGAAGGCCTTTCTTTTAATTTTATGTTGAGTCTCCATCTTCTATCTTTATGCACCTATTGAGAGAGCATAGTGTCCATTCTTAGTTTAATGTGCATTGGCCCAAGACTTGTTGATTGATGCATAACTTTGATATTGCTTGTTCTTAAACTATTTGTATCTAGTCACCCTTATGAACTTTGAAGGTGTCATATGCATTTATGTTTTGCTACCCTATGAGGGACAAGCTGAATACCATTCTCATTATGTTTTATTTATGTGAAACAAGAAAACGTCTTTCAAAGCATTGTTATTCATGAATCTTTTGTTTGTATCTTTTCATGCTTCATCATAGTTGCTATGTCTTATTGTTAGAACTATATCTTTCATGCTATGGTAAAGTACTATGATCCCAGCTATCAATGTTTTACAAATACTTTGATCAAGTATTGATGGTGCATGTCACCTCAAAAATTATTCTTTCTTTTTATCACTTACCTACTAGAGGACGAGCAGGAGTTAAGCTTGGGGATGTTGATATGTTGCTAACGTATCTATAATTTTTTATGTTCCATGCTTGTTTTATATCTACTTTCTTATGTTTTGTCCACACTTTGAAGTATTTCTACACATTTTCTGGGACTAACATATTAACAAGATGCCACAATGCTAGTTGCCTATTTTCTGCTGTTTTTGGTTCTAGGAAATCCAGAAAATGAATATTCTCAGAATTGGATGGGACAAAAGCCAAAGTCAATATTTCACCGAGGGGAACACGGAGCCAGAAGACGAGACGGAGTGGGGCTAGGGGATGGCCACACCACCTAGCCACGCGGCCAGGCCTGGCCCTCGCCAGGGGGTGGTGCGGCCACCTAGGGCACCCCCTCGGCCTCCCATTTCGCCTATAAGAAGCCTCCGATACAGAAACCCTAAGTACTCGATCAAAATTCCACGAAAGAGTTTGTAGCCATTGTCATCCCCATCCCAAGACCGGGAGGGATCTGAAGCTCTTCCCGGCACCCTGCCGGAGGGGAGAATTCACCTTAGAGGCCTTCTTCATCACCATTCCTGCCTCCGGTGTGATGCGTGAGTGGTTCATCCCTGGACTAGAGGTCCATGTAGTAGCTAGATGGTTGGTTCTTCTCCTTTGTGCTACCATATTTGGATCTTGTGAGCTTCGTTCATGATCAAGATCATCTATTTGTAATCATACATGTTGTGTTTGCAGGGATCCGATGGATATTGAGATGCTATTTCAGATTGGTTATTGATTCTATCATGTCTTTTTTATTTGTGATCTTGCATGCTTTCCGTTGATAGTAGCTATCTTGGCCGAGTAGATGCTAGAAACTCCAAGAGGGAGTATTTATGCTCGATAGTGGGTTCATGCCTCTAGGAATCTGGGGAAGTGACAAACATCTCTAATGTACTAGATGTGTTGTTGCTACTAGGGAGAAAACAACAATCCTTTGTTCATATAACAATTGTATTGTTTACTTTACACACTTTGCTTAATGCAATTATCTGTTGCTTGCAACTTAATACTGGAGGGGATTCGGATGATAACCTAAAGGTGGATTATTAGTCATAGATGTAGTTGGATTACGGTCTATGTATAATGTTGTAATGCCCAATCAAATCTCATAGGAGTCAAGATGATTGGTATATGCATGTATGCTTTCTCGATGTTTGTCAATTGCCCCGCTGTAATTTGTTCACCCAACATGTCTTCTATCTTAAGGAGAATCACCACTAGCGAACTATGGACCCCGGTCCTTTCTTTTACCATCAATCTACAGTCTACTATTTATTGTTTTCTGTTTACTTTCCGCAAGCAATTACTATTTCCACACAATATGTTTAATCCTTTGTTTTTAGCAAAACCGGTAAGATTGACAACATCACTGTAAGTTGGGGGAAAAGTTCTGTGATTGTGTTGTGTAGGATTCCAAGTTGGAAACGACACCTTGGAGGTGTTTCCTTCTCCTACTGGTTCGATAACCTTGGTTTCATAAATGAGGGAAAACTTGTTGCTATACTCATCATACCTTTCTCTTGGGGTTCCCCAACGAGCTCAACATATTGAGTAAGCAACCTCCACCGCTTGCCCGGCCAAGCAATCCTGGTATGCCCAGTCCCTGAGGCTCTGGTTGCTAAGTACTAGTGACCAGAGGCTTTTTTTTGAGTACCTAGTCCCCAAGGATCAGGTCGCTGGATAGAAGCGAGTCGGCTCTTGTAATTTTTGCGAGTCCCTAGTCCTCGAGGGTCAGGTCGTTGGTTAGCAGCGAATCGATGCTTGTGTATTGTGTTGATCATCTTCTTGTATTGTAGCGGGAGGCGGACGACCGGCGTGTGGAACTCGAGCAATTTCATGCCTCTACGCTAGCCAAGGCCCATGAAGGTTATGTGCTAGTGTTCAAGTTGGAAGCCACGAAGATGACTGCTGCAGCAGCAGAGGAGAGGGACAAGGTGGCACTGGCGGAGGAAGATAAGGCCAGGTCCATGTTGGCGGAGTCGGAGAAGGATCACAAGGCCTCCGAATCCATTATCATGGATTGCAGTCAAAGTTCACCAACTTGGAGATGTATGTCATTAAGAACTGCCGATGTCTCCTTGGTGAGTTCCTTTTCTTCCTTGGTTTTAGTTGAATCTTCGGACTTTTGAGTCCCTAAGCGACTGAATCTCTGAGTTGATCGGGTGTACAAATACTTTGCAGATATCGTAGCTCCAAGGGATCTGGCGATGCATCAGTATAGGGCCAAGGAACACATCAAGTCGATGCTTGAAAATGCCTCCGCGTCTGTGATGTGTGTGCGGGCTATCCTTCAGGATATCTCGCCCACCAAGGTAATTCACGAGGGATTCACGGGGTGTGGAAGTACTTGGAGGAGGTGCCCACCGTCGTCGGCTGGATATTGCGCTCCGTGTTTCGCCGCGGGGCGACTGCTGCGTTGAGCCTTGGTCAGGCGCACTTCCCCGAGGATTTCGAGCTCGATGATGTTACTAGTGGTTACCCTTCCTCGACCGGAGTCATCCAGATTGCGGATGTGCTGATGCTAAATGTGAAGGTTGCCCCTACACGGAGCGTGTCTTGGCGATGAGCGACCTCCTCACCTACCAAAAAAGTTAGGTCGCCCCTAGGGACAAGCCACTAGAGCACCGCGACTTGGCGTTGGAGCATCCATTCCAATCGACGATCAGCAAGTCATTGACGACTTACCCCGTCAACCGATGGAAGCCCTTCGTCAGGGCCAAGGACACGGCGGGTTCTCTTCTTTGTCAGCAGCAGAATAGGTAGCTAGATCTGCATCATGTAAAGAAAATTGTGTAACGGGCCAGTGCGGCCAATAACGGGGTATTTGTAAAATATTTATGTGGCTTAATCGTAATGCAAGTGTTTTTCTAGAATTATATTCAACTCGTATTGATTTGGTGAGTTGGTCGCTATTTATTGTGTTGTGTGTTACGCAATCGTGGGCACTATGCGAGTCCTCGAGCGTGTTTACTTATGAGAATCTATCGCACGCGCGTGGTTAGCAGGGACAATGCGGGTATTTTGGTTTTGGAGCTGTTCAAAAATCTTAGGTCAACTTCCCGTGACTCATGGAGTCAGTTGTGTGGCGACCCCGAGGGGTACTCTATATTTGGTGTTTTCCCTAGACGCGTGCGGGTTTGAGTTGGCGAGTCCTGGAGCATGGTACTTATCAGTTTGAGTCATAAGCCCAAGGTAGGTAAGGTCGTGGTGCACTGTCAATCATGTAGCGTGTCTCTCCTACTAGCTCGGAAAGCCAGTCGCTTGGTGACTCCAAGGCACGCTCTCATACTTGGTGTTTTCCTGAGTCGTGTGCGGGTTTGTTTTGGAACAAGTCCCCGAGCATGGTACTTAACTGTTCGAGTCGCTGCACACAATGGGTGAGGAGAACGGGGTGTTGTGGGAAGAGCGGCGGGTCATATTGGCTCAAGGAGCCAGTCGAGCTAGGCGACTCCGATGGTGGCTCCTGGGTTAGAGTTTTTCGTGGATGGTGCAAGGCCCGATTGACTTTTGGTGCACTTGAACCTCACAACTTTGCCGTGTCAGGTCGCACATCCAAGGGTTGACTACCGTAGTTAGCGTATTTGTTGTATTGTATGAGTGTGATTGGCACAAGAGATGGCGAGTAGACACAATTTGTGGAGACAGGATTTTTATTCATCAGCAGTACAGGGGAGTATAATTTTTAGTTCTATGTATAAAACTTTTAGAGTAGATTCACATTCCATGGCCACTCAACGTCGAGCTAGTTGTCGCCTCAAATGTCGATGAGATAGTAGGCGTTCTTTCCTAGGACTAGCCCTATGGCGAATGGCCCCTCCCATGGAGGAGAGAGCTTGTGCATACCTTTCTTGTCCTGGATGAGTTAAAGTATAAGGTCGCCTTCCTAGAAAGTGTGAGTCCAGACTCGGCAGTTGTGGTAGCAGTGGAGGCCTTGCTGGTAGATGGCAGCGAGGGAGCGAGCTAGGTCGCGTGCTTGATCGAGTAGATCGATCATGTCCTAGAGGGAGGCCTCGTTGTCTTCCTCTGTGTAGTGGACCACTCTAGGTGAGTCATGCTCGAGGTGGGTTGGAATGACGACTTTGGCGCCGTACAACATGGAGAAGGGGGTGAACCATGTTGATCGATTGATGGAGGTGTGGATGCCCTAGAGCATGGAGGGGAGCTCCTCAACCCAGCATCCTGGCATTCGCTCGAGGGGCACTTGCAGTCATGGCTTGAGGCTGTGGAGGACGCTCTAATTGGTGTGCTCGGCTTGGCCATTTGACTCCGGGTGGGCTCCTCACAGAAATCGGCCATGGCGCCTTTGGTGAAGTTGGTACTGTTGTCGATGATGATGTTGTGCGGGTAGCCATACTGGTAGATGAGTTCATGGAGGAATTTCGTGGCGATCTTTTCGTCACATTTCTTGATTGGCTTCCCCTCCACCCACTTCGTGAATTTTTCAAATGCGACCAGGGGGTGGTATAGCCCGATGGTGCAGTTTTGAATTGACCCACCGTGTCGATACCCCAGACAGCGAATGGCCATGTGATGGGGATAGTCTTGAGAGCCAAACCAGGGATGTGCATCTGGTTGGCGTATTCTTGGCACTCGATGCAGTGCTGGACAATGTCGATGGCATCGCGTGTGCAGTAAGCCAGTAGAAGCCATGGCTCTAGCAACCTTGCACCGGCGTGGTGGCCACAGTCGTCGGCATGGATGTCATGCATGATCTTGCGACCCTATCCTGGTTTGACGCAGCATTGGTAAATGCCTATCATGCTGTGTTTGTGGAGCTCGCCGTTGATGATAACGAATGACTTGCAACAGCGAACGATCATGCGTACCTTAGTCTCGTACTTGGGCTGGACCTTGTGTTCGAGGTACGCGACGTAGGGCTCAGTCCAGTCGTTGGGTTCTGTTACTAGCGCGGCTTGAGCGGAGTTGGGCTGTAGTGGGATACCGATGTTAATCTCCTTAGGAGGAGAGACCGATGGTTTGTCGATGATGTCGAGGAAGATGCCTGGTGGTGGTGTTTTTCGAGCCGACCCGATGCGGGAGAGTGCATCGGATTCCTCGTTCTTCTGACGATCGATCCACTCGATGGAGTAGCCAGCAAAATTGTTGGAAATATGACCTGGAGACAAATATAATAAGGATTATTATCATATTTTATAAAGTTTATGATTAAGTTTTATATCATGCTATAACTGTATTCAAAGGAAACATCAATACATGTGTGATATATAAACAACCAGGGGTTCCCGGTGAAACTCTAGTCACTAGTTCATTGGTCAACAGATGATCAAGGTTTCCTGGTCATGTGGCATTTATGCCAGTTGGAAATGGAGTCAACTCATTCTGACAATGATATGATGAACCAATACCCAACCTAAACATTGTGACCCGACCATGTCACGAAGTTCAAGTTACGATGATTAGAATAGACCTTGTAGACTATTCCTTAGACCGTGAAACTATATCAATCACTGTCTCCCGAGAATGCTTTGATAGCATCAAACGTCACTTATGACAGAGTGATCATTAAGGTATGTTCAGGTATTCAGAGAACCGTACATGCAATATATGTCAAGAGCGGGATTTGTCTGTCCACGTGACGGAAAGATACTCAAGGGCCCACTCGGAGAAGTTGCATCCAATAGCTGCGCAGCATGTGATTTGATCACGGGGATATCACTTGTCGAAATGAGTTAAATGGCATTGTTTGGTAACAAGATTGAAAACGACATGGTGATGTCATTGATCAGATCTCGGACAATGCAAGTATCAAGAGACAAAAGGAATAAGACGCGACTATCCCGGTTCAAACGATGAAAGATCTTCGTGGAATGCATAGGGGTCACATGGCCATCCAGGTCCCTCTATTGATCATTGGTCCGGGGGTGTCCCCGACCATGTATGGAGTGTTCCCGAACTGTAGGGTATCATGCTTAAGGGCTTGATGATGCTTAGAGAGTGTTTACACGATCAGTAGAATAGCCAAAGAAGAGAAGAGAGAAAACCGGAAGGATTTCGGTAAGTTCGGAGTGGAGGTGGAAGGTATTCCATAGCCAGGGAGATTAAATAATATGTGTATGCATGTTAAATAATGATTTAATCATTTATTCATAATTATTTAATAAAAGAAAAATCAATTAAAGGTCAAAAAGGCTTAATTGGCCAATTCCGGAGGGAGAAGGGCCCATGCGGGAAAGGCAAGGGAGATAAAGGGGCAAGGGGTGGCCGGCTAGGCCAAGGCCCCCTCCCCCCGTGCAAGGCCCACTAGGGCTGGCCGGTGGGTACCCCCCTTGATACATTGCAAATGTATCTATAATTTTTGATGTTCCATGCTTTGTTTTATCTACTTTCTTATGTTTTGTTCCAACTTTGGAGTACTTTTCATACACTTTCTTGGACTAACCTATTAACAAAGAGCCACAGTGCCTGTTGCCTGTTTTCTACTGTTTTTGGTTCCAGAAAGTCACAAAATGAATATTCTCGGAATTGGACAGGACAAAAGCCAAAGTTGATATTTTACCGGAAGACTCACGGAGCCAGAATACGAGACGGAGAGGGGCCATAGGGTGGCCACACCACCCCATGGCGTGGGTCCCCCTTGGCCGCGCCAGGGCATGGTGTGGGCCCCCTGGCCGCCCACTGACCTTGCCCTCTGGCCTATAAGAAGCCTCCCGAGGCATAAACCCTAGATAGTCAAGCCTCCAGCCACAAAAAGTTCCGCAGCGCCGCCGCCACCGAAGGGGAGATTCGGGGGACAGAAAGTCTCTGTTCTGGCACCCTGCCGGGACGGGGAAGTGCCCCCGGAGCCATCTCCATCGATCTCCACCACCATCTCCATCACCGTTGCTGATTCCCATGATGAGGAGGGAGTAGTTCTTCCTCAAGGCTAAGGGTTCTACCGGTAGCTATGTGTTCATCTCTCTCTCTATGCATAATCATATTGTGATCATGAGCTTTGTAATCAAGTAGATCTACCTTGCTACTCAAGTGCTCTAATGAATCTCTGCTCTCCCCATGTGTGTGAAAGTGACAGCGTGTTCACCATGGTGGCACTTAGGCTAGAGATTACAAATACTTGTTATGAGTTATATTTGGAGTTGGATGTATTTATGAAATTGTGGTGTTTGTTGGAACCATCTAGTGCTCAAGGTGACAGTGTGGGGTTTCCTAGATGGGGAAGGCTTACTTTGAGGTGTGCTGTTATAGCCCTACCATGGATTAGAGTGTTCAACCGGGGAGTAGTTAAGAGTAGTATCATAAAGAGAAGATATTTATATGAGAGTGTTCACTAGTGAAAGTATGATCCCTAGGCCTTGTTTCTAAGCATTGATACACCGTTTGCAATTAGATCTGTTACATGTTTGCTTGCTTACATCTTTATTTCAGTTTGCCTTTAGTCTTTTCCACGCCATCAAGCTATTTTCTATCACAATTACCACTTATAATTATCCATACCACTTGTATTTCACTATCTCTTCGCCGAACTAGTGCACCTATACACCTGTCAAGTGTATTGGGTGTGTTGGGGACACAAGAGACTTCTTGTATCTTGATTGTAGGGTTGCTTTAGAGGGAATAACTTTGACTACTTCCTCCCTGAGTTCGATAAACCTTGGGTGAACCACTTGAGGGAAAACTTGCTGCTGTTCTACAAACCTCTGCACTTGGAGGCCCAACAACTGTCTACAAGAATAGAAGTGCGTAGACATCAAGCTATTTTCTGGCGCCATTGCTGGGGAGGTAAGGTAAAAGGTATTCACACCGGAGGATTAAATAAGAAGAACCTCCCACGGCAAACGCCTATTTTCTGGCGCCGTTGCCGGGGAGGTAAGGTAAAAGGTACTCACATCCTCCGGTGTGAGTGCTCGAAGTTATTTCCTTTAGATTCCGCAATTTTGTCTTTTTGTTTCTTGTTTTCACTAGTTAGGCTTAATGGAAAACAACAACAAAATTAGAGAGCTTTATAGTATTTATCTTGAGTTAGGACATGAAGTGTTTGAAGAGAAAATTAAAAAACCTATGGAACTTTATTTGCATGCTAATAGCAATGTTGTTAGTATGAATTCTTTGGGCACCATTATTGCTAATGCTATGGAAAAGTGTAAGCTTGGGGAAGCTAGTTTTTATGAAAATGATCTTTTTAGTTCCCCAGCTTTGGAAGATAGCTATTCTATTGCTTATGATGATTCAAAACCTCCAATATATGATGATTACAATGATGAATGTCATGGTGGTGTCACGGCAGATGCCATGTATAGGCTAAAGGTGGGGACTAATACTCGCTAGGGGAATCCAGGGAGGGATAGTGAAGTGATTCTCCACATAAGAGTTTGTATTGATTTCCTTCCAAGGTTGCAAGTGCTCCTAGAGTTGTATTGGCGAGAGGAGGAAGAAGGAGTTCTCTTACTCTCACCCACAGATCACACCTGAAACCCTTGACCAAAACAGAATCGTAGAGAGACCAACCCCTTCAATAGAAGCCCTAGCCCCTCTTTTATAGGGGAGGCTTGGTTTTTGCCTAGGGCATACGTGGAGGCATATTCCTAAGAATATGCCTCCTCCCAAAGTGGTAAGCAGACCGGGGTGCTTTTTCCCCCGCGTCACACATGCTTTAGCTACGTGAGCCTCTGACGCCGCCCTCGTCAGCCGACACGGGCGTCGTCACGCTTGTCGGCCACGCCCCGGTGGTCCTGTCCTTGCTCGCTTCGCTCAGGCACTGCGTACCGGGGCTCCTTTTGACCAGCGAGATTCCTTCCTTCTCCTAGAAGCTTGCTGTGACCTGGATGATGGTTCATCCGGCCACACCCGTTCCTGCATACAGGTAAAACGTCCACTTCCGACTTACTGCTTAAGTCGGATGAGGCCTAGTCAGGCGAACGCCCCCAGGTCCGGATTACCCCGTGATTTGGCCTGCCTTGAGGTGACCCGGCCAGCATCTGCTTTGGCCTTGCCGAACCTCGTCTAACTCGGCCTTTACACCCCGGCATGACCCTACCCGGGGGTATCTCCCCAACATTAGTCCCCGAAGCTGGTGCGGTCTTAGCTGCCTTGGCCGCTAAGGCCACACCAGGCTCAATTTTGTGCCCTGGTCGATATTGCCGAGTTACCTTTGTACCTCGGACTGCTTGGATTTACGTTCCCTTCGCACATTTCAAGTTTTCACTTGTCGGCCGGGTTACCACAGTTCCATCCGGGTCTTGCTTCCTTCTCTCGTACGCTAACCCATGTGAAGGGTAATCATTATGTCGTCTTATTTTAAGGGACGGTACAGTAACCGCCGCAGTAATTGTCAGTTATCACTGTGCGCGGGTCACGTCACACCTGCCTCCGCGTTTACCGCATCAACGCGTCGCGTCACAAGACTCTTTCCGCCCTGTGGCCCTCCGTGTGGCTCCTCACTGATTGGTCCGGACGAGTGATACACGGCCACAGCGTGTGGCCGGTCCACAGGGCGCGATCCCACTCACCCCTGACGGGAGTGGTTAAATAGCGGAGGGGTGCGTCCCTTAGGATTTTCCCCCTCCGCACCCCTCTGCTCGCTGCTATTCTTCTTCCTCTTCCTCGCGACCGCGCCGCCGCCAGCATCGCCAATTAGCAGGGTCGCCGCCGCGCTTCTCCTTCGCACCTCCGCGTCGCCGCCACCGCGACGTGAATTTCTCGCCACGGGTCCGCGCCAGTCCCGGCCACTGTCCCCCGCCGCCTCCAATGCCAGCGAGGGCCTCGAGGACCAGATGACTGAAGAGGAACTCATTGTTGCTGAGCAAGACATGGAAGAAGAAGCCGCGGCGGCGGACCGCGGCGCGTGGGCTGGCTCCTGGGTCTTCCAGGATGACCTGGACTGGCTCTACCGGACCAGACGCATCCCTGCCAGCGTCGCCGCGCGTCTTCCTTCCAACGAACTGGCCCCCTCACCTAATCCGGGTGAGTTCGTCGTGTTTCTGTCCCATTTCCAACGGGGCTTCGGCTTGCCGGTGAGTGATTTTTTCCGGGACTGGCTCGGTATGTACCAACTCCAGCCACACCACCTTCCAGCCAACGCCATCACCTCTCTTTCTGCCTTTGCTTCTACGATCGAAGGCTACGCTGGACTATGGCCCATGAAAGAGCTATGGATCCGGTTCTTCGGCCTTCGTCGCAACGTCATTCCCAACATCCACGCTGATCCGGAGGACAAGCGGCTCACTCAATTTGGAGCGGCCTCCATTTCACCCCGGCGATTTTCTGTTTTTCCCCCGGTCACCGGGCTAGAGTCCTGCAAAGGATGGGCCCGGACCTTCTTCTATGTCCGGAACGCGGGCACCGAAGACTTGATCCGGTTTCTTCCCTACACTCCGGGTCCACCTAACCCGGACCTGTGGGATGTGATCCCCAAGAAGCCCACAGCCTTGGCCAACCAAGTGAGCAAAAGGTTCGCGGAACTAAAGGGGCTCGGGCTATGCAACGAGGATGCCATGATCACCTTTGTGCGTAACCGAATCTCACCCCTCTAGAAGCGCACCCATAAGGTGTGCCACATGAGTTATGACCGCGATCCTAACCGGACCTCTTCCTTCGAGCTGACCAACTCGGAGATTTATCGCCGGGTTAAGGCTCTCTTCACCACTCACAAGGACTTTTCCACTGATTGGTCTTGGGGGATTGAGAATTTCTGCCGTGACTGGCTTCCTCCCACGGTAAGTTTCATGCTGCAAACTTAACCCGGACTAATTACATGTCAGTTATTGTTGCAATTTTTGACTCTTTTGTTCGCTCTTTTCCTCAGCAATTCCTTCAGCACACCCTTGAGGACGGCACCGATCCGTCCCTTAAGTGGGCGCCGGACCAAGAGACTCCGGATGAAGAAGAGCCAGACCAGGAGATGTTCCTCCCTATGACCGACGCCACGAAACGACCCACGGGTAAATCCTCTTCTATTAGAGATTGGCCCGATGATGAAGATGACTCAAAAATCGAGGTGATTGAACCTTTTGAGGCTGTCCCCCTTTCTTTTGCTTTTCCGCCATCAGCTCACCCCGGCGGTCATATTCACGAGGATCCCCCTCTCGTTACGGGCGAGCCTATTCTGGTGGCAACGAAGAAGAAACGTGGGGCTTCTTCGAGTTCTTCCTCCAGACCCTCTAAGCCCGTTAAAAGGCGAAAGAAGTCCGGGGACAAAACTGCCCCCAAACCAGCAGGCAAGGCCCCAGCACGAAGTGCTCGGAAACCCAAAGCGGCCGAAACCTCGGATGCGTAATTCCTTCTTTCTTCTGTAACTCATTCTTCCTTACTTCGTCGTAATTTTTCTTCTGACGTTATTTGATTTCACAGGGCTCCGGTGGAGGTCCCTCAAAGTGGATCTAGCATCTCTTCCCCTCTCCAACCTAGCCCTTCTCCCCGTCGTGACGACGAGTCACGCCCGCTGAGCCCTATCCTAGAGGGTTCTGCGGCCGCTCCGGGTTCAGCTCCACCTCGGCAAGAGGAGGGTAACCTTGGAGTGGGGGAGACCAGCCTAGCCGGAGCAACGGCATCCACCGCCTCGACAACACCTCAACCACCAGCCACTGAGGCTACTTCGGTCCTAGCACCAATTCCCGTACCAGCAAGCAGACCAGCACCAACTCCAACCTCGGCATCAGCATCAACTCCGGCAGCGAAAACTTCAGTGCCGGCACCAAGCCCAGCCGCGAGAGTACCAGCACCTAGTTCCTCTGCATCTTCTGAGTCCTCTCAACCTCGGCAGGGGAAAACCACTGCTACAGCTTCCTCTTCCCAGCAAGCCAAAGGCAAGAAGGCTCCAGACGCTGCCAAGCCCACTGCCGTCGAGTCTGGGCAGCGCACCCTGGTGTCAATGCTCCCCAAGAAGACATCAGCAGCAAAGGATGTGCCTGCCGAGCCAAGCGAAGCCCAGCAGTTGGTCCTGCATACCAGCCCCGCCCTTGCCTTGGTGGAGAGGAAGGAAGCACATGCAAAGGGCTTGGTGACGCCCCATATGCCCACGGGTGAACGGTACCCTCCAAGCCTGATGGAATTTGTTATGAATTGGAACAAGGCCGAGGTAGTCCAGGAATCTGATCTCCCGGAAAAGTTCGGTCCTGCCGAATTTTCCGCTCAGATGAACACGGTCGCAAAAGCTATTAATCTCGCTGGGCGAATGATGGAGGTACGTTACTTCTCCTTGACAAGTTGTAGATGATAACCATTAGTCCTCGAGCCTCCGAGGGAGTGACTTGTTACTCGGCCGAATGCTCTTTTAGAGCACTAACGTAGCTCCGTGAGAACTTCGAACATGGACACACCTAGAGCCGGGTTAAGTTCCACTTGGCCCGGATTTTAGTACACTTCGAACATGCACACACCTAGAGCCGGGTTAGTTCCACTTGGCCCGGATTTTAGTACACTTCGAACATGCACACACCTAGAGCCGGGTTAAGTTCCACTTGGCCCGGATTTTAGTACACTTCGAACATGCACACACCTAGAGCCGGGTTAAGTTCCACTTGGCCCGGATTTTAGTACACTTCGAACATGCACACACCTAGAGCCGGGTTAAGTTCCACTTGGCCCGGATTTTTAGTACGCTTCGAACATGCACTAGGCTGACTTATGTTTCTGTATCTCTTTTAGGTGACCACCAACCGTCGGAGTGCTGAATTCCAACGCTTGCTGGATACGCACAAGAATCTTCGCGCAAAACAGGCTACACTCATCACGGACTACGAGAAAAGGGGTAAATTTCTTCCTTATCCTTTCCTCAATTTTCTTAACCTTCGCTTGCCGAACCAATCTGATTGTTCGGTTTCCGTAGCTGGGGTGGAAGCTGAAAACAAGATAATGCGGAAGAACTTGGAGCAGATCAAGGGTATGCCCTTCTTGTCTGCCTTTACCGTGGTTTCCATCGGCTTTCCTCCTTGGCTCGGCAAACATTCATTCCTTGGCACTGCCGGGCCAACGCACTATTTCAGCATCGCTCGAAGATAGTGTGCCTGTGCCTGACGTGATGCTACATTTTCTCGAACAAGCAGGGCAGCACCAAGCCGAACTAAAGAAGAAAGATGATGAGCTCGCACTCCTCCGGCCAAAGACGATGAGATAGCCAAGCTCAAGGCTGAAATGGCTAAAATGAAGGCGCAGCACCAAACCGAGCTAAAAAGGGCTGGCCAGGACTCTACCGAAGAACGTGAGCGCCTCGAGCTCCAAAATGCAAAGGACCGTGAGCTTCTTCAGGAAGCCGAGGTTAAACTTGAGTCGGCAAATGCTGAGCTCGAGAAGCTTCGGAAGAGGCGTGATGCTTGCACCAAGGAATTGACCCGGATTCACAGTCACATCTCACGTAATTTCTTTTCCTTTATCCGCCTTATATCTCCGGGTTACTTCATATGTCTTGTTTTCTCAACTTTGTCCTTTGCCTTGTTTCTCAGGCCACTTTCTAGAGGGTACCACTATTGCAAGTGCTGCTGTTGCCAATTTCCGCCGAGAAAGCGGTACTCCGGTCGCTCCTGAGGGTGAGAGCATTCCCTTCGACATGGAGGACCTGTTGGTCAGCCTGTCGTCTCGCGTGGAAATCATTAAGAACTACGGCAAGGACCTCCTCGATGTTTCAGTTCGAGTCTTCAACGCCTTCTGGCCCGCCGATGATGCTCTGGAGAGAGTCACACAGCTCGCTGAAAAGATTTCAGAAATCCAGACCCAGCTTGACCTCTGGCGAGAGTCCGCTGGACGTGCTGCAGCTGATACCATCCTTCACCACATTCTGACGTGGTATGAGAAGATAGATCTCAGCCTCCTCACACGCCTACGCACTGGATCGAAATGGACGGATGACCCGGAGTGGGTAGCTCGGCGCCAGGCTTGCGCCCACAGCCTCATCGAATATGCCCCCATTCACGAATGGACTGAGGGTCCGAGCTTCCTAGAGGTCGCTGGCGAAGAAGAAGTTGAGAACGTTGAAGATGATTCGGGTGAGGACGAAGAGGACACTGCCTCGGATATCGAAGAGGGCGACGATGATGCTGAACTTCCTCCCGCTGCTCCTTAAGTAAAAACACTTGAAAATTTATGAGATCTCCGGTATGCTGGGTGGAATTGTATTCCAAACACATGTGATATTTTGCTACTAAGTGCTTATGCCGGATTAACTTGGGCCTAGTCCCCGAGTTTCTTTTTCTTGTTCGTTCAATCTTTTGGCTCGGATCGTGTCTACCTTGATTCGGTTTTACAACTTACGAATCCGAGCTTGAAAAATTGTCTTAACAATACTGGGAAACTTTTAGACTTAGCTCAAAAATAAAACTGTATAACAATTTGAAAATGAATACGGGGTTAGTCCGAAACACAAACGTCAGCTTGAATAAATTCTTTTCCTTAGTCGTTTTTCATGTGCTACGCAATTCCAAACTTGTTCTCTTGCTTGCCATGAAGCCAATTCTTGTTGGACAGCAGCAAGTCGAAGAGTTGGGTTTTTGGTGCTCACACACTACTAATCCAAGTTAAGTAGAATAACTTACTCCAGCTGACGCGCAGAAAATAATAAATATTATTAAGGCAGTCCCCGAGTTACTGCTCGAGGTGCCAACATTTCATTGATAAGCTCATTGCCGACATACATACCGACATATGAGATAACCCGGATACATACACTTCTTAGCTAGGTGTAAAAAGGCCGAAGTAGAGCTATATTCCATGGTCGCTTAGATTCCTCTCCGGACCTGTCCGCCTTGTTTTTTTCATGTGGCTTTGCATCTATAAGATAGTAAGAATCGTTGTGCAATGCTTTGCTCACGATGAATGGCCCTTCCCATGGGGGGGATAATTTATGCATTCCAGTAGTACGTTGTACCAACCGGAGCACCAGATCGCCTTCCCGAAAGACTCAGGGGCACACATTCCGGCTATGATAGCGTCGGAGATTTTGCTGATATATGGCGGATCTCGACAGTGCCAGTTCTCTCGCTTCTTCCAGCAGATCAACATCATTTTGCCGGGCTTCTTGCACTTCGGCTTCTGTGTATTGGGTGACCCTAGGCGAATCATGCTCTATGTCGGCTGGTAATACAGCTTCTGCCCCATATACCAGAAAGAACGACGTATAGCCTGTTGATCGATTCGGAGTTGTTCTTAAACTCCACAGTACCGCTGGTAGTTCTTCTATCTAGCACCCTGCTGATCTTTGCAGCGGCTCAATGAGCCGGGGTTTTATCCCGGATAATACTAATCCGTTGGATCTTTCCACTTGCCCATTCGATGCGGGGTGAGCTACCGAGGCTACGTCCAGCCGGATCCTCTTATCCCCGCAAAAACAAGCAAATGTTCCTTCCGCAAAATTTGTGCCATTATCAGTTATGATACTGTGTGGATAACCGTACCTCAAGATGATATCTTTGAGAAACGTTACGGCCGTAGCTCCATCACATTTTCTTATAGGCTTTACCTCAATCCACTTTGTAAACTTGTCCACCATTACCAGAATGTGAGTCATATTTCCCCTTGCTGGTTTGAACGGGCCAACCATATCCAAGCACCATACGGCAAATGGCCAAGTGATTGGGATGGTCTTGAGTTCCGACATTGGCATATGTGTCTTGGTAGCGTACCTCTGACAACCATTACATTTTCTCACCAGATCTTCTGCTTGCTCTAAGGCATTTGGCCAGTAGAATCCGTGTCGGAAAGCTTTTTCTACCAAGGCTCGGGATGAGGCGTGATGCCCGCATTCCCCCTGATGTATATCTCGGATGATTTCAAGCCCTTCTTCCCGGTCAACACACCGCTGTAGGACATTGGTCACACTTCTTTTGTATAACTCGGAATTGATGATCGTGTAGGCCATTGCCCTCCTCTGTATTTGCCTGGACAGCACCTCCTCAGTGGGCAACATTCCATCCTTCAGGAATTGAAATATATGCAGTGCCCAAGCCGGTATTGGCCGCACAGGGAACACGTCCTCGTCTATCTCCATCTGATCCCCCGGCATAACTTCAACCGGACCACGCTGAGCAGTCCCCGGGTCTTGCGAAGCAATCCCCGGACTTGCGGCGGAGAGGTTGCTTCACCGGCTTGGCTCCGGGTCTTACATTCAAAGAGTGCTCGGCCAACTCCCTCGGAACACCTTGCAAGTCCTGTGTGGACCAAGCAAAAATGTCCCGATTCTCACGGAGGAAGTTGACGAGCTCGCTTTCCTATTTATCACTTAGCCCAGCACCAATTGTTACGGTGCGCTCTGGGAACATGTCATCAACGGGAACCTTCTTGGTATCTTTCGTGGCCTAGAAAGAGACAGTTCCATGCGGGTTACTCAGCGCCGGCATTAACTACTGCGCGGACTGAGCCAATGCCGCCACCTCTTGAATTTTTCTCTTTTGCGTGATCACAAGTGACTCGGCTAAGTTTGATCCGGCCGACGCACACTCCATGGAACGTCGGAAGTCCCCAACAATGGTAATCACTTTGTTTGGTCCGGGAAATTTCATCTTTAAGTAGCTGATATGACAACTTGCCATGAACTTGTTCAGCGCTGGCCTTCCGACAAAGCATGATAGCGCTTTCTAAGTTCACTACTTCGAACTCCAGATTTTCAGTTCGGCAATTATCCCTCGTGCCGAACAAGACGTCAACCCGGACCTTGCCTATGGGTTCGCAAGAAATGTCAGGCACAATGCCATGGAAAGTTGTCCTCGTGGCCTGGAGCATGTTCTCCGAGATACCCAACTCGCGCATTGTGTCCGCATACATGATATTTATGCTACTGCCGTTGTCGATCAGTACCTTGGAGAACCTTACGTTAATGCTAGGTCCAATGAACGTAGGATCCAGCACCAACGCATACGAACCAGGGCTCGGCATGAGCTTGGGATGATCCCTAATGCTCCAGGTGATTTCCTGATCGGACCAAGGCATGTACCTCGTCACTGCAGGCATTACTGCATTCACCTCCATATGCCTACGCTGCAAGCTTTTTCTATCAGTTTCTTCTGTGGTGAATACGCAGTAGCTCTGGTGATGCTCCCTGTACTCGTTTCTCCCCTCATTTCCAAGGTGCCTCTGATCCGGCTGGTGCTGATTTTTTACCTGATGCACTGCATCCCTTCTTTCATTGTTATCATATCTCGGCGGAGGGGGAGGCAACATTAGCTGTTGCGTGTTCGGTCCAGAGAGCAGTTGCTTCCGGGGTAACTCCTGCCGAGGCTGATCATTCCGGGATGCCTGAGCATTCCCCGAACCACCTTGCTCGATCTTGCGCATCCACTCGCATTGCCTTGTCGTATGACCCGCTGGGTTGTTCGGATTTGGCCTGTGAAACTTACACGGCTGGTCCAACATCGACTCATAAGTATACCTCTGACGGTCTTTCCTTTCTTGCCACTGCTTCTTTTGTTCCGGTGTCCAAGTTTTCTTCCCATCATTCCTTGGAGTCTATTGACCTCCAGTTTTCTGGCGTTGGCTACCCCCTGCTCCGGGTTGATCTAGATTCACAGCTGCAACTTGGTGCGAACCGTACCGGTGGTCCGGTCTATCATCTCTCATTTTTCCTATGTAATCATTCCTCCGGGATGATCCGGATCCATCCCTCTGATAGTACTCATCGCTTGACTCTTTTGAGGCGAGCCTTGGTTGGGTCGGGTCACCCAACGCATACGAATCTGTAATCCGGATCATTTCTGCCAACGTGGCTGGCATTTTCTGTTGCAACTTCATCCACAGCTCGCTTCCATATCTGCACCCCTGTGCAAACCATGCTATGGCCTGTGATTCTATCACGGCCTCACATGAGTTTCTCACGGTACACCACCGGGTCAAGAACTCCCGGTTTGTCTCATTGGGTCTTCGCTTGCACATAGCTAGGGTTTGTGGCCTATTTGGCCTTTGATACGTACTCGAAAAATTGCTGATGAACATCTCCTCGAAATCTATCTAGCAGTTGATGCTTCCTGGTGGCAAATTGTTCAACCACACCCTTGCCGGGCCTTCCAACATCTAGGGTACATACCGTACAGCCCATCTCAGGTTGCCTGTGGCAATTTTTACAGCCGTAGCATAGTTTATCAGCCAATCCTCTGGCTTGGTACTACCATCATAGGTCTTGGTGAAAGTTCGGTACGGGTGGCTCTTTCATGATTCGGGGTCCAAAACACGCTGGACCCGGTGGACCTTCACATTCAATATGTTCCGACCTATACAGTCGATCCAGTTTCAACCTTCCATCGTCCGGCATCAAATCCCTACTTCCTAATCTCGACCCTATCACATGATAGTCCGGTCTCGGGTATCCTGCATTTTCCATCTCCGAATCACCGTCGTTATACCGGTTTTGCTCTTGCGGCGCACCTTTCTGTTGCACACCTCGGCCGGCACTGTGCTCTTGCCTTTGCATGTTCCGCTGCTGCGGTTGTCTTGCTCCAGCTGAGTTTAGCTGCCCGGCATTGCCATTGACAACGTTCCCTTGACCGGCATTGCCTTGGTCGCGGTTACCTTAGCCAGCTTCGCCTCGGCTCACACTCCGTCGATCATCATTTTTTCGCGCTTCTTTTTCTTTCCCTGCCTGTGTCGGGTCATACGGGACAATTTGTTTGTTCCCATCTGGCCGAGGTTACCACCTCCACTCTCCTTGGACCGCCATGAGGGGATGATGCGGCTCCAGCGGATTTTTCCGGGTTACCCACCGCCGAATGGACGATCTTGGAGGCTCCAGCTCTCTCCGGGTTTGCCCTGAGTAGTTCCTCATTTTGCCTATTTGCAATCCGGACCAGCTCGTTTACCCGATCTTGTTGCCTTTGTCGGGCTTCACCCGTCAGTCCCTCTAACTCGGACGCAGCTGCATCCGCTGCCCTGAGGTTCTTGGCCGGGGTACTATACCTCGGCAGCCCCACGGACAAACAGTTTTCTGATTCCTCGATTCCAGCATCACCTTCTCTGTTCATCTCGCTCATGAGATTTCTCCCTTTGACTTTTACATTATCAACCTTGTTCGCCTTAGCGTACTCACGCAGCGTTATGTTCAACGACTGCTGGGCCGCGGCTATTTTCTTTGCGCCCTCTAGTATTTTCTGCCTAGTTTCTTCCAGCTCGGCTTGTGCACGAGCCGGATCTACCGCTGCTACTACAGGGTTTGCCAAGCTGTCCATTGCCTCTCAACACATTTTCCGGTCTCTCTAGCGGAGGACCTCTACCTTTCCTTGGTGCTTTGGGCGTTACCCTCCGAATCTGGCGCCGGATCTTTGCTCGCACCTGCACCTGGCGCTGTCATCATTACCTCTGCATGGTCCGGGGAACGAGCGATACGCTCCCCGCGAGCCACAGTGAGGGGCGGTTTGCCTGCTTCGACGACGTGGCGCGGATGAACACTAGACACGTCCACCACAACGTAGACCTTGTGTGCGCCGAGCTTGATGAAGAGGCCGTTGCGCGGAAGAGGGCGCATGCCGAAGCAGCCAGCGTTGTCGCTGATGAAGTCCCACGCTCCAAAACGCTGAACGAGCCCAGAGACGATGCGCTTGCCGGTAGCGATGAAGTTTCCCGTCCGGATTTTGACCCCAACTAGCGCCGCTAGCCCCACGGTGGGCGCCAACTCTCGTGGTGGTGTCACGGCAGATGCCATGTATAGGCTAAAGGTGGGGACTAATACTCGCTAGGGGAATCCAGGGAGGGATAGTGAAGTGATTCTCCACACAAGAGTTTGTATTGATTTCCTTCCAAGGTTACAAGTGCTCCTAGAGCTGTATTGGCGAGAGGAGGAAGAAGGAGTTCTCTTACTCTCACCCACAGATCACACTTGAAACCCTTGACCAAAACAGAATCGTAGAGAGACCAACCCCTTCAACAGAAGCCCTAGCCCCCCTTTTATAGGGGAGGCTCGGTTTCTGCCTAGGGCATACGTGGAGGCATATTATGCCTCCTCCCAAAGTGGTAAGCAGTCGGGGTGTTTTTTCCCCCGCGTCAAACATGCTTTAGCTACGTGAGCCTCTGACGGCGCCCTCGTCAGCCGACACGGGCGTCGTCACGCTTGTCGGCCACGCCCCGGTGGTCCTGTCCTTGCTCGCTTCGCTCAGGCAGTGCGTACCGGGGCTCCTTTTGACTAGCGAGATTCCTTCCTTCTCCTAGAAGCTTGCTGTGACCCGGATGATGGTTCATCCGGCCACACCCGTTCCTGCATACAGGTAAAACGTGCACTTCCGACTTACTACTTAAGTCGGATGAGGCCCAGTCAGGCGAACGCCCCCAGGTCCGGATTACCCCGTGATTCGGCCTGCCTTGAGGTGACCCGGCCAGCATCTGCTTTGGCCTTGCCGAACCTCGGCTAACTCGGCCTTTACACCCCAGCGTGACCCTACCCGGGGGTATCTCCCCAACAATGAATATGATATTTTCAGTGCACCTACTATTGAGGATAAAATTAATTATGAATACAATATGCCTCCTATATTTGATGATTATGGTGATGAGAATAATAATGATAGCTATTTTGTTGAATTTGCTCCCACTATAATTAATAAGAATGACTATGTTTATGTGGAGAGTATTAATTCTTTTATGCATGTGGATCATGATAAGAATGTTTTTTGTGATATTTATATTGTTAATTTTATTCATGATGCTACTGAAAGTTATTATGAGAGAGGGAAACATGGTTTTATGCATCTCAATTATATTAGGTTTCCCCTTTTTATGTTGAAAGTCTTGAAGTTGCACTTGTTTTTCTTTCCTATACTTGTTTCTTTGCGCTTTCATGACTTGTTTCTTTACAAGATTCCTATGCATAGGAAGTGGGTTAGACTTAAATGTGCTTTGAATTTGCTTCTTGATGCTCCCTTTTACCTCAATTCATATTTCTTATGTGAGCATCTTCTCAAAATATCATGCCTAACTTAAAGGCGTTAAACAAAAGTACTTATTGGGAGATAACTCAAAAGTTTTAGATGAGTCTTGGAAGTTATTACCTCTGTAATAACCGCTCCTTATCCTTTTTATTTGCTTTTTGTGCCAAGAGTAACCTCTAATGAGAGAGAAGGGATGATTGAGAAAGTTGCTGTCCCGAAACAGATTTCTGTGGTTCACCATAAAAATTTGTGTAAAATCTCTGTACGTCCTTTTCAGGCATGAATTTGTGTGCTTCTGCCCCAGGTTGTTATCTAACTTTCGTTAGTGTAACACTTTTTTATTTGAGCAACAGAATGTCTTCGAAAAAATTCGTCTTTACCTACTGGTCTGTTTTGACATATTTCTGCCATTTTCTGCATTTGCTTCTTGTTGGTTCCTTTTTGAGTTCTTTTGGGGAATTGAGCTTTTTGAGGGAAGTGATACAGTAGCTTGTGTTTTAATGGAAGTTTTATTGGTGTTAGAACTGAACCTAAAGACCTATTATCTTGAGTGCACTAATGTTGCTAATAAAGATTGTGTGAAGTTTTGTATTAAGGAAAAATTGCAGGTGTATGGAAGGAATGATTAATGAGATGAAGGATGGACTAAAGCTCAAGCTTGGGGATTCCACACATGTCACCCCAAGAAGTATCCAAGAAGTACAAGCGTCAAAGCTTGGGGATGCCCAATGCATCCCCTTCTTCATCAATAAAAATCCCAGGTTTCTTCCAAACGCTTCATTTTTATTGTTTCATGCACAGTTGTGTTTTTCTTGGAGCATCTTCTTATTCGTTTTCGCTTTAGTTTTTCGTTTGCTTTGTTTGCTTAGTTTTCTGAATAAATTGGTTGGACCCCCTCTTTCATACATTGGTTTTCAAATAGTTTGGTTTGGATTGGAAAAAGAGTAGGAAAGTTCATGCTTAAGTGGTAAAAAGAGCTCGTTTTTGACTGTGGCCTATGCTTTGTCATGCCATGCTTGATATTGTTTTGGCTTTATGCTTAGTATTATTTGCTGTAGCATGACATGTTATAAACAATTGAGATTGCTTAATGTTCTTTGGATGAATCATGCGTTGTTTTAGCATATTAAAGCATAGTATAGTGGTATTCTACTTTGATGCTTTATTTGGGTTGACTTGGCGCATGCTCACACCATGTTATGACTATCTCAAGTCACCTTAAGCCTTTATGATCCTTTAGTTTTCAACTTGTAGTATCACTTTATGCTTTGATCAATGATGTTTTGTCGATCTGCATGATTATGGCCATTATTGCTGTCTTAGTTTGTCGCTCCCAGTCTTTTGCTAGTCTCTACAAAAAAGTATGAGTTCCACTGATGCATCCAACTCCTTAAACCAAGTTATTCCAAAGAGTCCACCATACCTACCTACTAGCATATGATATTCCAAGTATATCATGCTTTTGTTTACCTTCCAAATTAAACTTGTTATGAGAAAAATAGTGATTAAAGCTCTCACGAACTTGATGGCACACTTAACTTTTCTTGCCCTTAATAAACTTGAACCATTATGTCGTCTATGTTGTATATGCTTGCACTTATTTGTTGGGAATTAGCAGCACCATGCTTTCATGGGGAACGCTTTCAACATTGCACTTGGTACTTGTACCTAGTTGATATCATGCTCTTTTGTCTACGGATGTCGTCGGTGTGAAATGAAAAGCGAGCTTATAAGTCCATGGAGTTATGTATATTTGTTAGATAAACGCCTGGGCTGCTGGTCTAATCCATGTTGACATGGTGGAAACCTGCAGCGTAACCATAATGAGTTGTCTATGAAGCATTCTTCTTATAAAAAAAGAGTCCAATATTGAGAAAGAAAAAAAAGATCAAAAGAAAAAAAAGATTATGAAAAGAGGAAAGAGAGAAAAAAGCACCATATTCCCATGGTAAATAAGAAGATTTCTAAGATGCTCGTTCTCTGCTTGCCTTGTCATTTTAATATGGGGATTCTTCCGTATCATCGGCAAGGGGTACCCCGTTGGCGGTTCTCTATGATACACATGTACTTACGATGACAAGAACTTACCGGTGACTAAACTTGAGTAGAATGAGGAGCGGCCCTCGTATTCAAGGGACATGAGATTTCTAACTTATACTTCGTCAAGCATGTACACCATAGTTTGTTCACTTTAACCTTAATCACTTCAAGATGCTTATTATAGGGGCAACGAGAGCTGAAAGCTATAAGTACCATAATTTTTGGAAGCTCTTTATGAGACTTGAATCCCTACTTCCTTTTACAAAGGCCTTTCTTCCACCATTATATTGAGTCTCCACCTTCTACCTTTATGCACCTACTTTGAGAGCATAGTGGCCATTCTTAGTTCTATGTGCATTGTCCCAAGACTAGTTGATTGATGCATACTTTGATATTGCTTGTTTTAAAATATTTGTATCTAGTCACTCTTATGAACTTTGAAGGTGTCCTATGCATTTATATTTGCTACTCTATTGTGGGACAAGCTGAATACTATTATGCTATGTTTTCTTTATGTGAAACAAACAAACGTCTTGCAAAGCATTGTTATTCATGAATCTTGTGTTCGTGCCTTTTCATGTTGCATCATAGTTTCTAGAACTTTGTCTTTCATGTTATGATTGAAGTACTATGATCCCAGCTTTGAATGTTTTACAAATACTTTGATCAAGTTTATGATGGTGCATGTCACCTCAAAAATTATTCTTTATTTTTATCACTTACCTACTCGAGGACGAGGAGGAGTTAAGCTTGGGGATGTTGATACATCGCAAATGTATCTATAATTTTTGATGTTCCATGCTTGGTTTTATCTACTTTCTTATGTTTTGTTACAACTTTGGAGTACTTTTCATACACTTTCTTGGACTAACCTATTAACAAAGAGCCACAGTGCCAGTTGCCTGTTTTCTTCTTTTTTTTGGTTCCAGAAAGTCAGAAAATGAATATTCTCGGAATTGGACGGGACAAAAGCCAAAGTTGATATTTTACCGGAAGACTCACGGAGCCAGAATACGAGACGGAGAGAGGCCACTGGGTGGCCACACCACCCCATGGTGTGGGTCCCCCTTGATCGCTCTAGGGCATGGTGTGGGCCCCCTAGCCGCCCACCGACCTTGCCCTCTAGCCTATAAGAACCCTCCCGAGGCATAAACCCTAGATACTCAAGCCTCCAGCCACGAAAAGTTCCGCAGCACCGCCGCCACCGAAGGGGAGATTCAGGGGACAGAAAGCCTCTGTTCTGGCACCCTGCCGGGACGGGGAAGTGCCCCCGGAGCCATCTCCATCGATCTCCACCACCATCTCCATCACCGTTGCTGATTCCCATGATTAAGAGGGAGTAGTTCTTCCTCGAGGCTAAGGGTTCTACCGGTAGCTATGTGTTCATCTCTCTCTATGCATGATCATATTGTGATCATGAGCTTTTTAATCAAGTAGATCTACCTTGCTACTCAAGTGCTTTAATGAATCTATATTCTCCCCATGTGTGTGAAAGTGACAGCGTGCTCACCATGGTGGCACTTAGGCTAGAGATTACAAATACTTGTTATGAGTTATATTTGGAGTTGGATGTCTTTATGAAATTGTGGTGTTTGTTTGAACCATCTAGTGCTCAAGGGGACAGTGTGGGGTTTTCTAGATGGGGAAGGCTTACTTTGAGGTGTGCTGTTATAGCCCTACCATGGATTAGAGTGTTCAACCGGAGAGTAGTTAAGAGTAGTATCATAAAGAGAAGATATTTATATAAGAGTGTTCACTAGTGAAAGTATGATCCCTAGGCCTTGTTTCTAAGCATTGATACACCGTTCGCAATTAGATCTGTTACATGTTTGCTTGCTTCCATCTTTATTTCAGTTTGCCTTTAGTCTTTTCAACGCCATCAAGCTATTTTTTATCACCGTTACCACTTATAATTATCCATACCACTTGTATTTTACTATCTCTTCGCTGAACTAGTGCACCTATACACCTGACAAGTGTATTGGGTGTGTTGGGGACACAAGAGACTTCTTGTATCTTGATTGCAGGGTTGCTTGAGAGGGAATACCTTTGACCACTTCCTCCCTGAGTTCGATAAACCTTGGGTGATCCACTTAAGGGAAAACTTGCTACTGTTCTACAAACCTCTGCACTTGGAGGCCCAACAACTGTCTACAAGAATAGAAGTGCGTAGGCATCACCCCTCTCCCCTCCTTTAGTCCCACCCCGGGACTTTGAGGGAGGTAATACCTCCCCTCCCCCTATATATAGTGGGGTGTTTTGACCAGAAAATACACACAATATTCAATAAAGGTTTCCTCACTTTTGAGGAGACCTCCAATTGATATTTCTCTCTCTCTCCTATGACCGTGGTCCCAAGTTCGGACTGCGCGAACGAGAGGCATCTTCACCGTGGAGCACCATCGCGCTGCGGGATTTAGATCTAGGAGATTTACTTCCACAACTGCTGCTGGATCGGGGAATTGGAAGTCATCACCAGGCACCGGATGTGTGTACTCCCCGCGAGGTGTCACACTTGCGGCACTAGGAGTCGTTGGAGCCACAGGAGCGCGAGGACTTCAACACGACCTTGAGGCCGGCTTCGGATCGTCTACATCAACCATGCTCTCCTGAGCATTGACAATGCTTTTCGGTCTTCAAGGGTAAGTTCGTGAAAATCCCCTCCCATTATTGCATTACTAATAGATAGGTCCTGGCAACATCAGGGGTTCAGGGGCGTAGGGTAAAATTTTATTGTTTTCATACGTGAACCCCTATAGTGGTATCAAAGCTAGATCTATGCGTAGTAATGCTAGTACGGGTAGAACACACGAGATGTATCGTGTGGGCGTTGATGTTTTAGTTGTTACCATCCCACATGTACTTGTGTATACTGTAGTAATGCTTGATGAAGCGGCCCCAACCGATTTTACACGTTCATTCGCGAGGCTGTTCCACACTTGGCATATGGATTGTACCATAAAAAGTGGCTTTGGGGGGTGTCTGTCTCTCTCGGATTAGTTGGTATGCCATTTAAAACAGAGGTCCCCGAAAGGGGCGTAGTATAGACAACTACTTGATCAGCGTTGTGGTGAAAGTTCATAGGTAAGAACGGTTCTTGTGCGAAAGCCCATTCATCCACGTAAACCATGCAAAGATAAATTAGAGGCGTCTAACTTTCTTTTGCAAGGGGCGTTGCTTTGTGATATGGTTGTGGCAAAGGTAAAGTGATTACCTTGTGTTACAAAGTAGTAGATAGTCACGAAGGTGACAGACTACCACGCCGGAAAGACACCGGTACCCTGGTGTCTACGGCACCGGAACCCTAGCACCGGAATCCGGTGATGCCAGATGGAGATCACGACGTGGAGGACCATATCACATCGCATTTACATTCAATGTTATTGTTTGTATATCTTATTGTGTGCTAGTATTAGATACTGTACGGTAGCCTAATAAGATGATCCCTGTTAAAATTACCAATGATTGTGTTCAGCCCCTTAGTGTGCACCACCAAGAAAGTTCTTCGGTATGAGGCAGACTGTGATGATCGGGTGTCAGACATATCTACGTTCGCATATAGTGGGTTTAAGCCATGTTGCACAATGAATACACTAAGGTTTATTTGGAAAGCCTTGCATGTATAGACATGGCCTCGGAACACGGATGGTCGAAAGATCGAGCACGAGTCGCATGAATGATGTGACCGACATTTAGCGTCCACCCTAGAACCCACGTTGATGGCCCTGGTGATCGAGGGAGATGTGGGGAAAAGGGGTCATGTTATCACTAGAACCCTTCAGGGGATAGGTGTTTCTTAGTGGAGTTATTATATTAACCCATTTAATTATAAACTTAGTCTAAATTCCTTTTTGCAATTATAAATGTAGAAAATGGTTCTCCCCAAAATCACCTTCCCCATTGACAATTGGTTAAAAAGAGAAAACCTCAGTTAGATGGATCCAACTTTTCTATATGGGTCATGTGTCTTCATGATCTTCTTAGCGAGAACAACATGGCTGACTACATGATCTGTGAGATATATTTGGAGCCGCCCTATTTTCATGAGACCCAGGAGCAGCAGGATCACCGCTGCTGCCGTCGTGTGATGGCCACATTCATATCAGTAACAATGCGCCTCAGGATGGAAGATAGGCTATGGTCGATTGTGGGAAGTCTTAATCCCCGAACGGTTATGGCACATCTGAGATCACATTTTGTGGAACAGGTGTGCATATGGGAGTATGAGCTGATGGGAGATTTCCTCTCCATAAAGATGGAGGAGAACTCCTCACTAGACAATCACTTGTTACGCATATATGATGCATACACGAGTCTTGCATACTTCCTGGACAACTGGTTCACAAGCTCTTTTGCAATAGGCATGTTGTTGTGGTCGCTGCCACCAAGCTACCAAGCACTTGACAGGATTTGCATTATGAGAGGCAACACGGAAACACGGGATTTCCATGAGTTCATATCACATTTCAGGGATGTGATGGTTGAACCCATTGTCACTGAGGTCATCAATGACAAAGGTATATATTTGATATACAGTTTTATAAATGTTATAATCTTGCAAACACATGTTGCAATGTTAAGTATATTTGATACTTGTTCTATTTTGCTGAAAACAGGTCCTTCTACATGAGAGGTGCTTGCTAGAGAGGAGGTGACATTGCGTGTTGATGGCGAGCATGATGATGGCCGACGACACTCTCCCTCAACATTTATCACTTAGTTTATGTTTTTGGATAGTTATTGTGATCGATGGATATGTGAACTTCATTAGTGTGTGTCACACTTCATGAGATGGTCATTCATATGAGTTTGTAACAAACAGTTGTTCCACTTTTATGAATGATTTATATTCGTGTTCATATCTTGTTCGACTATATGCGAATTATCCTTGTTGTTGAAACTAATTGATAATACATGAACATTTGTAAAATATTGAAATCCCTTGAAATTACCCAACTTAATGATATATTCATAACTGAATGAAACCATTGTTTAAATTCGAAGTTATATTGATAATATGTGAAATACACTTGTTTGCTTATCACATATGAATCATGCCTAAGTTCGGCAAAATAACTTAAGCACCGTGTATTACTTGAATACAAAGTGTTTGATGAATTGTTAAAAGAGAATACATATTCGATGTATTGTGGTTTAACAAAATGGTTATTATCATTGTATGATTATTTAAATTTTGTAAAGAAGTTTAGCAAAGGAAACATGAGTATGAAACTATTTGATATGATCAAAGTATTTCATCAACAAAGGTATTAAAGATAAAAGAGAATCTAATTACTACAAATTGATCAATAGTAATGAAATTTGACATTGTAAGGTTGGCATAAATAAAATTGTGGAATGCAATGCGTTTGAAATGTCAAAATCAAAAGCATAACAATATGATACTTGATATCAAGTGGGTGAATAGATGGTGCCAAATAAATCATTGTAGTATAGATGTAAAATACCATTAGTTAGAAATTGTTACCACTCAATTAGAATATATAGTGAACCATCTGAATTCGTGAAATTGGCACCATATATTGTATGGATCATCGTGGAAGTTTTGGGGTTATTCGATATAACCAAAACAATAGCGAATAAGTCCTTATAGAGTATTCATCAGAAATTATGGATACAATAGCCATAGCTATAACCAAAAGGAAAGAAAAACTAGTATTGCTTGGATTTTGGTGTATTCTCGAGAAAGTTTCACATTCGGTGGTATTTCTTGATTATGGATCAAATGGAAGATAGTGAAAAACGTGATGAGGATTCAAAACCCTGCATCAGAGTATTGAGAACTTCAACAGAAAGCGTTCCTGAACGGTACTCTTCACAAAGGAAAGAATCAACGATAGTGATCATTGTGTTTTCCCCACTGGTGTTTTCACTACATAAAGTAGGATTCAAAATGCACCCCATATGTTGTATGGAGACATTTGTGAATCATTTTTCATGATTACTGGAATATGACATACCTATGAACTACTAAGAAAATAATGGTAAACTAGAATTATGAGAAATCCTAGAGGAAAAATTTCCTTGAGATTGGAAAGCAATTCGTTGCAGAATCTTATAAGTAAGGGGGTTACTTGAATTTTCCCAAATGACTACAAAGCCATAGTGGAAAAGAGAGGTGAAATATAAAAGCACAATTTATCCTGAACAATGTATTGGACAAATTTAAATGAATTCGATTCAAGTATGCTGAAAGTCTAGTGGATTTAAAACTAGTAAGGTACTAGTATCTCCTAGTAAAGATCTTAGTTTGATAATTTATCAAAGGATTTTGAAATCGTTCAAAATAGTGAGTCGATATGAAATTTGCATGAAATTGAGTGGGAGCTATGAAAGTCTTCCTAAAACAATATGTGAATGACATATTTTTGAGTGGGAGCAATGTAAGTCTCAAACTCAAATGTGTCGGAACACATTTTCAATGGGAGCAAAATAAGTTTCAGATTCAAATATGTAGGAACCTATGTTGAGTAAGAGTAGTGAGTCATACTCAAATATGCTGGGAACAAATTTTGAATGGGAGCTTAAAGGAGTGAATCCTAAGTGTGTATGCGACACATTAAGAATAAAAGTGCAAGTACCGATAAATAAAGATTTATAGGGATTAGAAGTTGATAATAAGTATATTACGATATTATTTAATATTCCTTAAATGATTCTGAAAAGAGTTTCGGAATAAAAGTTAGTTAAGGAACTGGTCCTTGATAACTCAAATTAGGAATAGAATTAAGTCTAACATCAATGGTTGAAAGAAAGAAAAAGATGATCATCATCCACTATGTTGAGACATAGGTTCTATCTTAAAAACCCATGATGATAACTTAACATAATATATGATCCAAGAAGGAACGTTTGAAAAGTGATTAAGTTTGAAACACAGAAAGTTCTGCTATGTTTGTCCGCAGTGTCTAATAAGAGAATTGCATACATGTTTTCAAATCCATAAAGGATGGCAGATCTTAAAACATAAAGGGTTATGTTATAAGGGAATATGTTGGAAACTCTTGTATCGATAATATCGACTAAAGTCAAGTAGGAAGCAAGGTGAACGAAAACATCGAAAGTTGCACACGGTGCACTAGTGTTTCGATAATTACATTTATAATAGATAAGGGTACCATCTAAGGTGATGTATAATGTTAGGGCAGGGCTAGTTCGCTTTTAACGTAGAATGATGAGTCCCAGGGCACAGTGCCCATGAGAAAGCCGCTGAGGTTGATCTAATGTCACTATAGGCTCCTAGAATCCAGCCTCGTTCTGTTTCCATAACGACGATGCATACACGAAGATGTTATCATGTGATGATAAAGTATTAATGTCAATCAAGGTGACATTAGTAAGTTGCAAAGGATTTGGGACTATAATGCACAGACCCAAGACTCAACCTCTTCCATGAGCAAGCATGTTCAAGGTACCGGGATATATGGTGCCAATGATTAAGAACAAATGCAGCTAGTTTATTTGAACTCTAGTTCAAGTGGGAGACTGTTGGAAATATTCCCTAGACACAAATAATAATCAGGATTATTATCATATTTCATAAAGTTTATGATTAAGTTTTATATCATGCTATAACTGTATTGAAAGGAAACGTCAATACACGTGTGATATATAAACAACCAGGGTTCAAACGATGAAAGATATCGGGCAATGCAAGTATCGAGAGAAAAATGGAATAAGACACGACTGTCCCGGTTCAAACGATGAAAGATCTTCGTGGAATGCATAGGGGTCACATGGCCATCCAGATCCCTCTATCGATCATTGGTTCGGGAGTGTCCCGACCATGTATGGAGTGTTCCCGAACCGTAGGGTATCACGCTTAAGGGCTTTATGATGCTTAGAGAGTGTTTACAGGATCGGTAGAATCACCAAAGAAGCAAAGAGAGAAAACCGGAAGGGTTTCGGTAAGTCCGGAGGATGTCCGGAGTGGAGGTGGAAGGTTTTCCATAGCCACGGAGATTAAATAATATGATGAATGTTAAATAATGATTTAATCAATTATTAATAATTATTTAATAAAAGAAAGATCAATTAAAGGTCAAAAAGGCTTAATGGGCCAATTCTGGAGGGAGAAGGGACCATGAGGGAAAGGCAAGAGGAGAGAAAGGGGCAAGGGGTGGCCGTTTGGGCCAAGCCCCCCTCCCCCCCCCCCCCCCCCCCACGCGGGGCCCACTAGGGCTGGATGGCGGGTGCCCCCTCTCCCTCCTTTAGTCCCACCCCGGGACTATGAGGGAGGTAATACCTCCCCTCCCCCTATATATAGTTGGGTATTTTGACCGGAAAATACACACAATATTCAATAAAGGTTTCCTCACTTTTGGGGAGACCTCCAATTGCTACCTCTCTCTCGCGTGACCGTGGTCCCAAGTTCAGACTGCGCGAACAAGAGACATCTTCACCACGGAGCGCTGTCGCGCTGCGGGATTCGGATCCAGGAGCTCTACTTCCGCAACTGTTGCTGGATCAGGGGAGCGGGAGTCATCGCTAGGCATCGGGCGTGTGGAACTCCCCACGAGGTGTCACACTTGGGGCACTAGGAGTCGTTGGAGCTGCAGGAGCGCGAGGACTTCAACACGACCTTGAGGTCGGCTTCAGATCGTCTACATCAACCATGCTCTCCTGAGCGTTGACCATGCTTTTTGGTCTTCAAGGGTAAGTTCGCAAAAATACCTTGTCGTTACTCCATCAAAAATAGATAGGTCCTGGCAACATCAGGGGTTCAGGGGCATAGGGTAAAATTTTATTGTTTTCACACGCGAACCCCTACAAAAATAGCTACACAGCTGGTCCACCGCTTGGTGGTACGCTATCATGTTGGGGGAGACGGTGTCGTAGGTGCCTGTGACTTGTGTGGTGATGAGGTCGGAGTCACCGTAGCACTTGAGGCGATTGACGTTCATATCCTTGGTGGCTCGCATGCCATGGAGTAGGGCCTCGTATTCGACCATGTTGTTGCTGCAGGGCGTGAAGTTGAGCTACAGCACATATCAGAGCTTGTCGCCCTTTGGGGAGGTGAGGATTATCCTAGCCCCAGCACCGTCCGAGTTCTTGGATCCGTCAAAGTGGAGGGACCAATAATGAAGATAGGGCAGCGTCTCGGGCTGCTGTGCTTCTTCCCAGTCGGTGAAAAAGTCAGCTAGAGCTTGCGACTTGATGGCCTTCTGCGGCTCGTACTTGATGTTGTGGACGCTGATTTTGATGGCCCACTTAGCGACTTGCCCTATCGCGTCGCAATTGCGAATGATATCCTGCAGCAGGGCAGAGGAGATAACCATGATAGGATGCTCCTGAAAGTAGTGAGGGAGCCGCCGCTAGGCTCGGAAGACCGTGTACACTAGTTTCTGGTACTACGGGTAGCGCTACCTCGAATCATTGAGGACCTCGCCGAGGTAGTACATGGGGCGCTCCTTGCCCTCTTCAGGTCGCTTGATGACCATCACGGAGCTGACGACTCAGTTGGAGGCCGCGACGTAGACGAGCATTAGCTCCTTTTGAGAAGCACTGCGAGTACTGGTGATGTGAGTAGCACCTCCTTCGGTGCTTTGAGCGTGTTTTCGGCCTTGCTATCCCACTTGAATGTGGGGTTCTTCTGCATCAGGCGGTAGAGAGGCAATGCCTTCTCACTGAGTCGATGGATGAAGCAAATGAGATCCGCGACTCGCCCTACCAGCTTCTGGACGTCGTGCAAGTACTCAAGCTTTCTAAGTCGTGTGATGGTGTTGATCTTGAAGTGGTTTGCTTTGATGCCTCGCTTGGAGACCACGTGCCCCAGCAGCTGGCCGGTGGGTACACCGAACATGCACTTATCCGGGTTGAGTTTGATGTTGTACTTCCACAGATTCATGAAACTCTCGGCTAGGTCGTCAAGTAGGTCGATCTGGTGAGTCGACTTCACCACCATGTCATCATGTAGACATGGATGTTGCGTCCAAGTTGGATCGCTAGTCACTCCTGCATGCACCGTTGGTAGGTTGCCCCAGTGTTCTTGAGGCCGAACGTCATCGCGGTGTAGCAGAAGGCTCTGAATGACGTGATGAAAGTCGTTTTCTCCTCATCCTCGAAGGCCATTTTTATCTGGTTGTAGCGAGAGAATGCATCAAGGAAGCACAACGTCTCAGACCCCGTAGTCGAGTCGATGATCTGGTCGATAAGAGGGAGTACAAACTCCTCCTTTGGGCAGGTGCTATGAGGTTGGTGTAATCGATACACATCCTCCAGGTGTTATTCTTCAGAACCAGGACTGGGTTGGCCAGCCACTTGGATTACTTGATGGGCTGAATGAATCCTGCGGTGAGTAGCCACTACACCTGTTTGGCGATTGCACGACGACACTCTTCATTGAAGGGCTGCAGTGATTGTTTGACGGGTCGCGCCTTTGGGTTAGCATTTAATTTGTGCTTAGCAAGTTCCCTCGGGACACTAGTCATGTTAGATGGCTTCCATGTGAAGATGTCACGATTCTCACGGAGAAACTCGATGAGCGCACTTTCCTATGCGGGGCTCATGTTGGTCCCCACGGTGACCTTCTGGCTCGAGTCGGCTGGGACAAGTTCGACGGTGCGAGTGTGCATGCAGGTCTCGAAGGTTGCTTGCGCGGTGCTGGTCGAGGTGGGATTCTTCAGGATCATTGGGTCATCCTTGTCGATACCACTCGTGTATTTCGCTAGTTTGTCAGCGTGGTTTGTTTCCTCGGCGATGACGATGTCGGCGAGTGATACATTGCAAATGTATCTATAATTTTTGATGTTCCATGCTTGGTTTTATCTACTTTCTTGTGTTTTGTCCACACTTTGGAGTAATTTTCATATGATTTATTATACTAACCTATTAACAAGAGCCACAGTGCCAGTTACCTGTTTTCTACTATTTTTGGTTCCAGGAAAGTCGGAAAATGAATATTCTCGAAAATGGATGGGACAAAAGCCAAAGTCAGTTTTTCACCGAGGGACACCTGGAGCCAGAATACAAGATGGAGAGGGGCTAGGGCCCGGCCACACCACCTGGCCGCGCGGCCAGGCCTGGCCCGCGCTAGGGGGTGGTCTAGCCGCCCCAGGCACCCCCTCGGCTTCTCCTTCCGCCTATATATTGCCCCTGATACGGAAATCCTAAGTACCTGATCAAAAATCCACGAAAGAGTATGTAGTCACCGTCATCTCCATCCCTAGATCGAGAGATATCTGAAGCTCTTCCCGGCACCCTGCCGGAGAGAGGAATTCACCCTGGAGGCCTTCTTCATCATCAAGCAAGCCTCCGATGTGATGCGTGAGTAGTTCATCTCTGGACTACGGGTCCATGTAGTAGCTAGATGGCTGGTTCTCCTCCTTTGTGCTATCATGTTTAGATCTTGTGAGCTCCATTCATGATCAAGATCATCTATTTGTAATTCTGCATGTTGTGTTTGCGGGGATCCGATGGATATTGAGATGCTATTTCAGATTGATTATTGATTCTATCATGTCTTTGTTATTTGTGATCTTGCATGCTTTCCGTTGTTAGTAGCTATCTTGGCCAAGTAGATGCTATCAACTCCAAGAGTTAGTATTTATGCTCGATAGTGGGTGTATGCCTCTGGTAATCTGCGGAAGTGACAGAAATCTCGAAGGTACTAGATGTGTTGTTGCTACTAGGAAGAAAAAACAATCATTTGTTCATAGCACAATCGTATCGTTTACTTTATACGCAATTCGTAATGCAATTATCCGTTACTTGCAACTTAATACTGGAGGGGGTTTGGATGATAACCTGAAGGTGGATTATTAGTCATAGATGCAGTTGGATGGCGGTCTATGTATAATGTTGTAATGGCCAATCGAATCTAAAAGGAGTCAAGATGAGTAGTATATGCTTGTATGCTTTCTTGATGTTTGTCAATTGCCCCGCTGTAATTTCTTCACCCAACATGTCATCTATCTTAAGGAGAGCCACCTCTAGTGAACTATGGACCCCGGTCCTTTCTTTTACTTTCAATCTACAATCAACTGTTTTCTTCTTTGTGTTTACTTTCTGTGGTTGTGTTGTGCAGGTCTCCACGTTGCTGCTGGCACCGGTAGTGCGCCCTACCAAAGTTCAACTAGCAACACCTTTGGGGTGTTTCCTTGCTCCTACTGGTTCGATTAAACCTTGGTTTCATAACTGAGGGAAAACTTGTTGATGTGATCATCATACCTTCCTCTTGGGGTTCCCCAACGAGCTCAATATATTTTGGGCCATCAAGCTATTTTTCTGGCGCCTTTGTCGGGGAGTCAAGGACATCTTCACAAGAGGAGTCCCTCATAACCAATCTCTTTACTTTGTTATTTTTGTTTTGCTTAGTTTCTTTTTGCTTTGTTTGCTTGTTTCTTTATCAAAAACACACACAAAATAGTTTTACTAGTTTGCTTTCTTTATTGAAAACACAAAAAAATGACTACTCTTGAAAATAATAAGTTGTGTGACTTCACTAGCACCAACAACAATGATTTTATTAGCACACATATTGCTCCACCTGTTCCTGAAACGACTTTCTCTGAGATAAAACCTGCTTTACTCAATCTTGTTATGAGAGAACAATTTTACGGTATTGGTAATGAAGATGCTGCAGCCCATCTAAATAACTTTGTTGAACTTTTTGAGATGCAAAAGTATAGGGATATAGATGGAGATATTATTAAGCTTAAATTGTTTCCTTTCTCTTTGAGAGGAAAAGCTAAAGAATCGTTGAATTCCTTAACTAGGAATAGTATTGATTCTTGGACTAAATGCAAAGATGCTTTCATTGGAAAATACTATCCTACCGCTAAGATTATATCTATGAGAATTGAAATAATGAAGTTTAAACAATATGATAATGAACATGTTGCTCAAGCTTGGGAAATAATGAAATATTTGGTAAAGAATTGTCCCACTCATGGACTGACTTCTTGGATGATTATCCAAACCTTTTATGCAGGATTGAACTATTCTTCAATAAATCTATTGGATTCTGCTGCTGGAGGTACCTTTATGACCATTACTTTGGGTGCTGCAATGAAGCTTTTGGATAATACGATGGTTAACTATTCTGAATGGCACACTGAAAGAGCTCCACAAGGTAAGAAGGTAAATTCTGTTGAAGAAACCTCTTCCTTGAGTGATAAAATTGATGTTATTATGTCTATGCTTGTTAATGGGAAAGCTCATATTGATCCAAATCATGTTCTTTTATCCTCTTTTGTTGCTCAAGAAGACCAAGTTGATGTGGACTTTATAAGAAATAAAAAATTTAGCAACAATGCCTACAGGAATAATTTTGGTAACAACAATTATAGGCCATATCCTCCCAATAATGGTAATGCTTATGGAAATTCCTACAACAATAATAAGAGTGCACCCTCTGAACTTGAAGTTATGCGTAAAGACTTTATTAGTAAACAAACTGCTTTCAATAAAACTATCGAGGAAAAAATCTCTAATCTGAAAGAAATATAGCATCTTTGGCTAAAGCTCAATCTTCTTTTAATAAAATGGCTGCTAAACCTGAAACTATTGATAATCCCTTTGCTGCTACTAATGCCATGCAAGTTAGAATTGATGAAAATGTTACACTATTAGCTGAATTGCATGCTAAGTGGGAAAGAGAAGATGAAATTGCTAGAAACATTAGTGCTTCTACTATCACTACCACTAGTGTTGAGGCTAGTAATAGCTCTACTACTTTAGATGATAATTATGATTTTGATCTTAATGGTTGCAATATCTATGTAGTTATTAAGTTCCTACAAAAGCTTGCTAAAAGTCCTAATGCTAGTGCTATGAATATGGCCTTTACAAAAAATATTACTGATGCTCTCATAAAGATTAAAGAAGAAAAGATGAAACATAAAGCTTCTATTCCTATAAAACAAGAAGATGATTGGGAACCCATCATTAATATGGAAGTGAATGATTTTGATTTCAAAGCTTTATGTGATCTTGATAGTAGTGTTTCTATTATGCCTAGAAGGATTTATGATATGCTTGATTTGCCACCACTTGAAGATTGTTATTTGAAAGTCCCACTTGATGATAATGCTAAAAATAAACTCATGGGGAGTATTTATTATGTTCTTATTATGGTTAACAATGCCTATGTCCCCGTTGATTTCTATGTTTTGGATGTTGAATGCAATGCTTCTTGTCCTATTACTTTGGGAAGACCTTTTCTTAGAAATTTTGGTGCCATTATTGATATGAAAGAAGGCACCATTAAATATCAACTCTCACTCAAGAAAGGTATAGAACACTTCCCTAAGATGAGAGAGAAGATTTCTTTTGCCTCTCCTATGAAAACAAAATTTGCTCTTAATGCTTCTTTATTTGAGAACACTTGATTCTTTTTTGCTTCCTATGCCTAACTTAAAGGTGTTAAAGAAAAGTACTTATTGGGAGATAACCCAAAAGTTTTAGATGAGTCTTGGAAGTAATAACCGCTCCTTATCCTTTTTATTTGCTTTTTGTGCCAAGAGTAACCTCTAATGAGAGAGAAGTAATGATTAGGAAAGTTGTTGTCCCGAAACAGATTTCTGTGCTTCACCGTAAAAATTCGTGTAAAATATCTGTACGCTCTTTTGATGCGTGAAATTTTGTGCTTCTGCCCCAGGTTGTTATATAACTTTCGTTAGTTCAATACGTTTCGATTTGAGCAACAGAAGGTCTTTGGAAAAATTCTTCTTTACCTGCTGGTCTGTTTTGACAGATTTCTACCATTTTCTGCATTTGCTTCTTGTTGATCCCTTTTTGAGTTCTTTTGGGTAATTGAGATTTTTGAAGGAAGTGCTGCAGTAGCTAGTGTTTTAATGGAACTTTTATTGGTGTTAGAACTGAACCTAAAGACTTATTATCTTGAGTGCACTAATGTTGCTAATAAAGATTGTGTGAAGTTTTGTATGAAGAAAAAATTTCAGGTGTATGAAGGAATGAGTAATGAGATGAAGAATGGACTAAAGCTAAAGGTAGGATAAATATTCTCTCAAGTTCTATCAACCACTGATACAACTCTACGCACACCAAACGTTTGCATTATCTAGGAAATAAAACTAGAGCAACAATACGAGTAATAGAGATAGCTTTGCATGATAATAAATAACAAGAAAGTAAAGCTAGTTGCTGCAGCACTAAAATACACTAAACTAATAGAACCATGAGTGTGGAATAGTGGTAGTGATTGTGGTGGCTTTATTCAAGTTTAAATAGCGAATAGATCGGGTGCATTGTCTTCGATGTAGTTTTCTATGTGGGAGAGCCCAAATATACATGCGCTTCGCTACTTGGAATTAGATGTACTATATGATTGGATTGTTAGCAAACATCCGTAATTACTAATCAATGCATTAAGGTTTCCCCAACCATAGCCTTAAGTTTAATGGTACTCTTACTCCCATACGTGCAACGTTCCGGTTCACGTCCTTAGGTTTCTGTTACTCCGACAAAACTCCCCCTTCCTTTTACACATACTACAAACCCTATGATGTTTAATCCATACGCACACAAATATAATGGACACCAAAGAACTGTACCATATCAACATACAACTATAATGAACCAAAGACGTTCAACCATTCAACCTAAGAACAAATAAACTACACAAACATGACATAGATCATAGGATTATAACTTATAGCATCAAACACCATGTTTACATAGGATGGTACAGAGGTGTTTGGAAGGATGAACCACTGCATACTAGGAGGATTAGGTGATGGATATGGCGGTGAAGATGGTGAAGAAGGCGGCGGCGGCGCCGGCGGCGGCGCCGGCGGCGGTGCAGGGGACTCCTTCCTCGCCATCGGTATCATGGGGGAGCACCGTCCCTTAGCCCCTTCCTTCATGGCTTATTGGGAGCCCTCCCCCATGGAGATGGGATCCATGGGGGAGTCAAAAATGTGGCTTTGGCGGGTGCAAATTCGTGGGTGGAGGTGCCTTGGGCGAATTAGGTTTACTCCCTTTATATGGCTTCTCGGATTCCCGACACCCCATCTTGGGCTGCAGTAAATCAGACTGGGAATCAACTAAATTTTATATCGAGAACGTTTGTCACGAAATTTCCAACAACTTTGTAGTTGAAGAGTTTTCCGTTTGACGCTGTCTTCGACCTAAAACGTGACCATCTTCAAAAAGAGTTCTGAGATAGATTTCTAGAAAAATCCCAATTTGACTCCAACAAGGTTTCCACTTGTATTCTTGGTAATTCCTACACATCAAAGTGTAAAACAACAACATTGTGCACTTTTACAACTATTAGTAGGTTAGTCCAAATAAATCATAAACGTTATACAAAAAGGAGTGTCATAAGCATATTATTAGCATAAAACCATCAAAAATTATAGATACGTTATGGACGTATCACTAGCGTATCCATAATTTTTGATGTTCCATGCTTGGTTTTATCTACTTTCTTATGTTTTGTTTCAACTTTGGAGTAATTTCTATACACTTTCTTGGACTAACCTATTAACAAGAGCCACAGTGCCAGCTGCCTGTTTTCTTCTGTTTTTGGTTCCAGGAAAGTCAGAAAATGAATATTCTCGGAATTGGACGCGACAAAATCCAAATTCAATTTTTCACCGAGGGACACACGGAGCCAGCATACGAGACGGAGAGGGGCCAGGGGATGGCCACACCACCTAGCCGCACGGCAAGGCCTGGCCCGCGCCAGGGGGTGGTGCGGCCACCTACGGCACCCCCTCGGCCTCCCATTTCGCCTATAAGAAGCCTCCGATACAGAAACCCTAAGTACCCGATCAAAATTCCACGAAAATGTATGTAGCCGCCGTCATCTCCATATCTAGATCGGGAGGGATCTGAAGCTCTTCTCGGCACCCTGTCGGAGGGGAGAATTCACCCTAGAGGCCTTCTTCATTACCATGCAAGCCTCCGATGTGATGCGTGACTAGTTCATCCCTGGACTACATGTCCATGTAGTAGCTAGATGGCTGGTTCATCTCCTTTGTGCTATCATGTTTAGATCTTGTGAGCTCCGTTCATGATCAAGATCATCTATTTGTAATTCTACATGTTGTGTTTGCGGGGATCCGATGGATATTGAGATGCTATTTCAGATTGATTATTGATTCTATCACGACTTTGTTATTTGTGATCTTGCATGCTTTCCGTTGTTAGTAGCTATCTTGGCCAAGTAGATGCTAGCAACTCCAAGAGTTAGTATTTATGCTCGATAGTGGGTTCATGCCTCTAGTAATCTGGGGAAGTGACAGAAATATCTAAGGTACTAGATGTGCTGTTTCTACTAGGGAGAATACAACAATCCTTTGTTCATAGAACAATCGTATTGTTTATTTTACACGCAATGCGTAATGCAATTATCTCTTGCTTGCAACTTAATACTGGAGGGGGTTCGGATGATAACCTGAAGGTGGATTCTTAGTCATAGATGCAGTTGGATTACGTTCTATGTATAATGTTGTAATTCCCAATCAAGTCTCAAAGGAGTCAAGATGAGTAGTATATTCATGATTGCTTTCTCGATGTTTGTCAATTGCCCCACTATAATTTGTTCACCCAACATGTCATCTATCTTAAGGAGAGCCACCACTAGTGAACTATGGACCCCGGTCCTTTCTTTTATCATTAATCTACAATCAACTGTTTACTGCTTTTTGTTTACTTTCTGCAAACTATTACTTTCTTCCACACAATACGTTTAATCCTTTGTTTTCAGCAAAACCGGTGAGATTGACAACCTCACTGTAAGTTGGGGACAGAGCTCTATGGTTGTGTTGTGCAGGTCTCCACGTTGCTGCTGATGCCGGTACTGCGCCCTGCCAAAGTCCAGCTAGCAACACCTTTGGGGTGTTTCCTTGCTAATACTGGATTGATAACCTTGGTTTCATAACTGAGGGAAAACTTGTTGCCGTGCTCATCATACCTTCCTCTTGGGGTTCCTGAATGAGCTCGATATATTTTAGGCATCAAGCACATCCTCAATAAAAACCTATGCAAATAGCAAATAAAAAGATCGCTGAGATGCTCGTTGTCTGTTGCCTTGTCATTTTGATATGGGACAGCTCTTGTGTCATGGGGCAAGGGGTACCCCGTTGGCGGTTCTCTATGATACACATGTACTTACAATGACAAGAGCTTACTTGTGACTGAAGTTGAGTAGCATGAGGTTCGGTACTCGTAAGCAAGGGGCATGAGATTTCAACTTATAACTTGTCAAGCATATCCTCTTAGTTGTGTCACTTTAACCTTAATCACCTAAATATGCTTATGATAGGGGCAATGAGAGCTGAAAGCTAATAAGTACCATAAGTTTTGGAAGCTGTTTATGAAACTTGAATCCCTGCTTCCTTCTATGAAGGCCTTTCTTTTACTTTTATGTTGAGTCTCCATCTTCTATATTTATGCACCTATTGAGAGAGCATAGTGGCCATTCTTAGTTTAATGTGCATTGTCCCAAGACTTGTTGATTGATGCATAACTTTGATATTGCTTGTTCTTAAACTATTTGTATCTAGTCACCCTTATGAACTTTGAAGGTGTCCTATGCATTTATGTTTTGCTACTCTATGAGGGACAAGCTGAATACCATTCCCATTATGTTTTATTTATGTGAAACAAGAAAACGTCTTTCAAAGCATTGTTATTCATGAATCTTTTGTCTGTACCTTTTCATGCTTCATCATAGTTTCTATGTCTTATTGTTAGAACTATATCTTTCATGCTATGGTAAAGTAATATGATCTCAGCTATCAATGTTTTACAAATACTTCGATCAAGTATTGATGGTGCATGTCACCTCAAAAATTATTCTTTCTTTTTATCACTTACCTACTCGAGGACGAGCAAGAGTTAAGCTTGGGGATGTTGATATGTTGCTAACGTATCTATAATTTTTTATGTTCCATGCTTGTTTTATATCTACTTTCTTATGTTTTGTCCACACTTTGAAGTATTTCTACACATTTTCTGGGACTAACCTATTAATAAGATGCCACAGTGCTAGTTGCCAATTTTCTGCTGTTTTTGGTTCTAGGAAAGCCAGAAAATGAATATTATCGGAATTGGACGGGACAAAAGCCAAAGTCAATATTTCACCGAGTGGAACACGGAGCCAGAAGATGAGACGGAGTGGGGCCAGGGGATGGCCACACCACCTAGCCGCACGGCAAGGCCTGGCCCGCGCCAGGGGGTGGTGCGGCCACCTACGGCACCCCCTCGGCCTCCCATTTCGCCTATAAGAAGCCTCCGATACAGAAACCCTAAGTACCCGATCAAAATTCCACGAAAATGTATGTAGCCGCCGTCATCTCCATATCTAGATCGGGAGGGATCTGAAGCTCTTCTCGGCACCCTGTCGGAGGGGAGAATTCACCCTAGAGGCCTTCTTCATTACCATGCAAGCCTCCGATGTGATGCGTGACTAGTTCATCCCTGGACTACATGTCCATGTAGTAGCTAGATGGCTGGTTCATCTCCTTTGTGCTATCATGTTTAGATCTTGTGAGCTCCGTTCATGATCAAGATCATCTATTTGTAATTCTACATGTTGTGTTTGCGGGGATCCGATGGATATTGAGATGCTATTTCAGATTGATTATTGATTCTATCACGACTTTGTTATTTGTGATCTTGCATGCTTTCCGTTGTTAGTAGCTATCTTGGCCAAGTAGATGCTAGCAACTCCAAGAGTTAGTATTTATGCTCGATAGTGGGTTCATGCCTCTAGTAATCTGGGGAAGTGACAGAAATATCTAAGGTACTAGATGTGCTGTTTCTACTAGGGAGAATACAACAATCCTTTGTTCATAGAACAATCGTATTGTTTATTTTACACGCAATGCGTAATGCAATTATCTCTTGCTTGCAACTTAATACTGGAGGGGGTTCGGATGATAACCTGAAGGTGGATTCTTAGTCATAGATGCAGTTGGATTACGTTCTATGTATAATGTTGTAATTCCCAATCAAGTCTCAAAGGAGTCAAGATGAGTAGTATATTCATGATTGCTTTCTCGATGTTTGTCAATTGCCCCACTATAATTTGTTCACCCAACATGTCATCTATCTTAAGGAGAGCCACCACTAGTGAACTATGGACCCCGGTCCTTTCTTTTATCATTAATCTACAATCAACTGTTTACTGCTTTTTGTTTACTTTCTGCAAACTATTACTTTCTTCCACACAATACGTTTAATCCTTTGTTTTCAGCAAAACCGGTGAGATTGACAACCTCACTGTAAGTTGGGGACAGAGCTCTATGGTTGTGTTGTGCAGGTCTCCACGTTGCTGCTGATGCCGGTACTGCGCCCTGCCAAAGTCCAGCTAGCAACACCTTTGGGGTGTTTCCTTGCTAATACTGGATTGATAACCTTGGTTTCATAACTGAGGGAAAACTTGTTGCCGTGCTCATCATACCTTCCTCTTGGGGTTCCTGAATGAGCTCGATATATTTTAGGCATCAAGCACATCCTCAATAAAAACCTATGCAAATAGCAAATAAAAAGATCGCTGAGATGCTCGTTGTCTGTTGCCTTGTCATTTTGATATGGGACAGCTCTTGTGTCATGGGGCAAGGGGTACCCCGTTGGCGGTTCTCTATGATACACATGTACTTACAATGACAAGAGCTTACTTGTGACTGAAGTTGAGTAGCATGAGGTTCGGTACTCGTAAGCAAGGGGCATGAGATTTCAACTTATAACTTGTCAAGCATATCCTCTTAGTTGTGTCACTTTAACCTTAATCACCTAAATATGCTTATGATAGGGGCAATGAGAGCTGAAAGCTAATAAGTACCATAAGTTTTGGAAGCTGTTTATGAAACTTGAATCCCTGCTTCCTTCTATGAAGGCCTTTCTTTTACTTTTATGTTGAGTCTCCATCTTCTATATTTATGCACCTATTGAGAGAGCATAGTGGCCATTCTTAGTTTAATGTGCATTGTCCCAAGACTTGTTGATTGATGCATAACTTTGATATTGCTTGTTCTTAAACTATTTGTATCTAGTCACCCTTATGAACTTTGAAGGTGTCCTATGCATTTATGTTTTGCTACTCTATGAGGGACAAGCTGAATACCATTCCCATTATGTTTTATTTATGTGAAACAAGAAAACGTCTTTCAAAGCATTGTTATTCATGAATCTTTTGTCTGTACCTTTTCATGCTTCATCATAGTTTCTATGTCTTATTGTTAGAACTATATCTTTCATGCTATGGTAAAGTAATATGATCTCAGCTATCAATGTTTTACAAATACTTCGATCAAGTATTGATGGTGCATGTCACCTCAAAAATTATTCTTTCTTTTTATCACTTACCTACTCGAGGACGAGCAGGAGTTAAGCTTGGGGATGTTGATATGTTGCTAACGTATCTATAATTTTTTATGTTCCATGCTTGTTTTATATCTACTTTCTTATGTTTTGTCCACACTTTGAAGTATTTCTACACATTTTCTGGGACTAACCTATTAATAAGATGCCACAGTGCTAGTTGCCAATTTTCTGCTGTTTTTGGTTCTAGGAAAGCCAGAAAATGAATATTATCGGAATTGGACGGGACAAAAGCCAAAGTCAATATTTCACCGAGTGGAACACGGAGCCAGAAGATGAGACGGAGTGGGGCCAGGGGATGGCCACACGACTTAGCCGCACGGCAAGGCCTGGCCCGCGCCAGGGGGTGGTGCGGCCACCTACGGCACCCCCTCGGCCTCCCCTTTCGCCTATAAGAAGCCTCCGATACAGAAACCCTAAGTACCCGATAAAAATTCCACGAAAGAGTCTGTAGCCATTGCCATCCCCATCCCTAGACCGGGAGGGATCTGAAGCTCTTCCCGGCACCCTGTCGGAGGGGAGAATTCACCCTTGAGGCCTTCTTCATCACCATTCCTACCTCCGGTGTGATGCGTGAGTAGTTCATCCCTGGACTACAGGTCCATGTAGTAGCTAGATGGTTGGTTCTTCTCCTTTGTGCTACCATGTTTGGATCTTGTGATCTCCGTTCATGATCAAGATCATCTATTTGTAATCATACATGTTGTGTTTGCAGGGATCTGATGGATATTGAGATGCTATTTCAGATTGGTTATTGATTCTATCATGTCTTTGTTATTTGTGATCTTGCATGCTTTCCGTTGTTAGTAGCTATCTTGGCGGAGTAGATGATAGCAACTCCAAGAGGGAGTATTTATGCTCGATAGTGGGTTCATGCCTTTAGGAATCTGTGGAAGTGACAGACATCTCTAATGTACTAGATGTGTTATTGCTACTAGGGAGAAAACAGCAATCCTTTGTTCATATAACAATTGTATTGTTTACTTTACACACTTTGCTTAATGCAATTATCTGTTGCTTGCAACTAAATACTAGAGGGGGTTCGGATGCTAACCTAAAGGTGGATTATTAGTCATAGATGCAGTTGCATTACGGTCTATGTATAATGTTGTAATGCCCAATCAAATATCATAGGAGTCAAGATGATTAGTATATGCATGTATGCTTTCTCGATGTTTGTCAATTGCCCCACTGTAATTTGTTCACCCAACATGTCATCTATCTTAAGGAGAATCACCACTAGCGAACTGTGGACCCCGGTCCTTTCTTTTACGATCAATCTACAATCTACTATTTATTGTTTTCTATTTACTTTCTGCAAGCAATTACTATCTTCCACACAATACGTTTAATCCTTTGTTTTCAGCAAAACCGGTAAGATTGACAACATCACTTTAAGTTGGGGGCAAAGTTCTGTGATTGTGTTGTGTAGGATTCCAAGTTGGAAACAACACCTTGGAGGTGTTTCCTTGCTCCTACTGGTTCGATAACCTTGGTTTCATAACTGAGGGAAAACTTGTTGCTATACTCATCATACCTTCCTCTCGGGGTTCCCCAACGAGCTCAGCATATTGAGTTAGCAACCTCCACCGCTTGCCCGGCCAAGCAATCCAGGTATGCCCAGTCCCTGAGGCTCTAGTTGCTAAGTACTAGTGACCAGAGGCTTATTTTTGAGTACCTAGTCCCCAAGGGTCGGGTCGCTGGATAGAAGCGAGTCGGCTCTTGTAATTTTCCGAGTCCCTAGTCCTCGAGGGTCAGGTCGCTAGTTAGCAGCGAATCGATGCTTGTGTATTGTGTTGATCATCTTCTTGTATTGTAGCGGGAGGCGGATGACCGGCATGTGGAGCTCGAGCAATTTCATGCCTCTGCGCTAGCCAAGGCCCACGAAGGCTATGTGCTAGTGTTCAAGTTGGAAGCCACGAAGATGACTGCTGCAGCAGCAGAGGAGAGGGACAAGGTGGCACTGGCGGAGGAAGATAAGGCCAGGTCCATGTTGGCGGAGTCGGATAAGGATCACAAGGCCTCCGAATCCATTATCATGGATTGCAGTCAAAGTTCTCCAACTTGGAGATGTATGTCATTAAGAACTGCCGATGTCTCCTTGGTGAGTTCCTTTTCTTCCTTGGTTTTAGTTGAATCTTCAGACTTTTGAGTCCCTAAGCGACTAAATCTCTGAGTTGATCGGGTGTACTAATACTTTGCAGATATCGTAGCTCCAAGGGATCTGGCGATGCATCAGTACAGGGCCAGGGAACGCATCAAGTCGATGCTTGAAAATGCATCCGCATCTGTGGTGTGCGTGCGGGCTATCCTTCAGGATATCTCGCCCACCAAGGTAATTCACGAGGGCTTCACGGGGTGTGGAAGTACTTGGAGGAGGTGCCCACCGTTGTCGGCTGGATGATGCGCTCCGTGTTTCGCCACGGGGCGACTGCTGCGTTGTGCCTTGGTCAGGCGCACTTCCCCGAGGACTTCGAGCTTGATGATGTTACCAGTGGTTACCCTTCCTCGACCGGAGTCATCTAGATTGCAGATGTGCTGGTGCTAAATGTGAAGGCTGCCCCATACACGAAGTGTGTCTTGGCGATGAGCAACCTCCTCCCCTACCTGGAAAGTTAGGTCGCCCCTAGGGACAAGCCACCGGAGCACCACGACTTGGCGTTGGAGCATTCATTCCAGTCGGCGATCAGCAAGTCATTGACGACTTACCCCGTCAACCGATGGAAGCCCTTCGTCAGGGCCAAGGACACGGCGGGTTCTCTTCTTTGTCAGCAGCAGAATAGGTAGCTAGATCTACATCATGTAAAGAAAATTGTGTAACGGGCCAGTGTGGCCAATAACGGGGTATTTGTAAAATATTTATGTGGGTTAATCGTAATACAAGTGTTTTTTAGAATTATAGTCAACTCGTATTGATTTGGTGAGTTGGTCGCTATTTATTGTTATGTGTTACGCAATCATGGGCACTATGCGAGTCCTCGAGCGTGTTTACTTATGAGAATCTGTCGCACGCGCGTGGTTAGTAGGGACAATGCAGGTGTTTTCGTTTTGGAGTTGTTCAAATATCTTAGGTAAACTTCCCGTGACTCATGGAGTCAGTCATGTGGCGACCCCGAGGGGTACTCTATACTTGGTGTTTTCCCTAGACGCGTGCGGGTTTGAGTTGGCGAGTCCTGGAGCATGGTACTTATCAGTTTGAGTCGTAAGCCCAAGGTAGGTAAGGTCGTGGTGCACTGTCAATCATGTAGTGTGTCTCTCCTACTAGCTCGGAAAGCCAGTCGCTTGGTGACTCCAAGGCGCGCTCTCATACTTGGTATTTTCCCGAGTCGTGTGCGAGTTTGTTTTGGAACAAGTCCCCGAGCATGGTACTTAACTGTTCGAGTCGCTGCACACAATGGGTGAGGAGAACGGGGTGTTGTGGGAAGCGCGGCGGGTTCTATTGGCTCAGGGAGCCAGTCGAGCTAGGCGACTCCGATGGTGTCTCCCGGGTTAGAGTTTTTCGTGGACGGTGCAAGGCCCGATTGACTTTTGGGGCCCTTGAACCGCACTACTTTGCCGTGTCGGGTCGCACATCCAAGGGTTGACTACCGTAGTTAGCGTATGTGTTGTATTGTACGAGTGTGATTGGCACAAGAGATGGCGAGTAGACAAAATTTGTGGAGACAGGATTTTTATTCATCAGCAGTACAGGGGAGTACAAGTTTTAGTTCTATGTATAAAACTTTTAGAGTTGATTCACATTCCATGGCCACTCAACATCGAGCTAGTTGTCGCCTCAAATGTCGATGAGATAGTAGGTGTTCTTTCCTAAGACTCGCCCTATGGTGAATGGCCCCTCCCATGGAGGAGAGAGCTTGTGCATGCCTTTCTTGTCCTGGATGAGTTAAAGTATAAGGTCGCCTTCCTAGAAAGTGTGAGTCCGGACTCGGCAGTTGTGGTAGCAGTGGAGGCCTTGCTGGTAGATGGCAGCGAGGGAGCGACCTAGGTCACGTGCTTGATCGAGTAGATCGATCATGTCCTAGAGGGAGGCCTCGTTGTCTTCCTCTGCGTAGTGGACCACTCTAGGTGAGTCATGCTCGAGGTCGGTTGGCATGACGACTTTGGCGCCGTACAACATGGAGAAGGGGGTGAACCATGTTGATCGATTGACGGAGGTGTGGATGCCCTAGAGCACGGAGGGTAGCTCCTCGACCCATCATCCTGGCATTCGCTCGATGGGGACTTGCAGTCATGGATTGAGGTTGTGGAGGACGCTCTAATTGGTGTGCTCGGCTTGGCTGTTCGACTCCGGGTGGGCTCCTCGCAGAACTCGGCCATGGCTCCTTTGGTGAAGTTGGTGCTGTTGTCGATGATGATGTTGAGCGGGTAGCCATACTGGTAGATGAGTTCATGGAGGAATTTGGTGGCGATCTTTTCGTCACATTTCTTGATTGGCTCCCCCTCCACCCACTTCGTGAATTTTTCAACTGCGACCAGGAGGTGGGTATAGCTCGATGGTGCAGTTTTGAATCGACCCACTGTGTCAATACCCTAGACGGCGAATGGCCATGTGATGGGAATAGTCTTGAGAGCCGAACCAGGGATGTGCGTCTAGTTGGCATATTCTTGGCACTCGATGCAGCGTTGGACAATGTCGATGGCATCGCGTGTGCGGTAAGCCAGTAGAAGCCATGGCGCTAGCAACATTGCACCGACGTGGTGGCCGCAGTCGTCGGCATGGATGTCATGTAGGATCTTGCGACCCTATCCTAGTTTGATGCAACATTGGTACATGCCTATCATGCTGTGTTTGTGGAGCTCGTCGTAGATGATGACGAATGACTTGCAACGGCGAACGATCATGCGTACCTTAGTCTCGTACTTGGGCTGGACCTTGTGTTCGAGGTAAGCGACGTAGGGCTTAGTCGAGTCGCTGGGTTCTGTTACTAGCGCGGCTTGAGCGGAGTTGGGCTATAGTGGGATCCCGATGTCAATCTCCTTAGGAGGAGAGACCGATGGTTTGTCGATGATGTCGAGGAATATGCCTGGTGGTGGTGTTTTTCGAGCCGACCCGCTGCGGGAGAGTGCATCGGATTCCTCGTTCTTCTGACGATCGATCCACTCGATGGAGTAGCCAGCAAAATTGTTGGAAATATGCCCTGGAGACAAATATGATAAGGATGATTATCATATTTCATAAAGTTTATGATTAAGTTTTATATCATGCTATAAATGTATTCAAAGGAAACATCAATACATGTGAGATATATAAGCAACCAGGGGTTCCCGGTGAAACTCTAGTCACTAGTTCATTGGTCAACAGATGATCAAGGGTTCCTGATCATGTGGCATTGATGCTAGTTGGAAATGGAGTCAACTCATGACAATGAGATGATGAACCAATACCCAACCTAAACATTGTGACCCGACCATGTCACGAAGTTCAAGTTACAATGATTAGAATAGACCTTGTAGATTATTCCTGAGACCATGAGACTATATCAATCACTGTCTCCCGAGAATGCTTTGATAGCATCAAACGTCACTTATGACAGAGTGATCATTAAGGTATGTTTAGGTATTCAGAGAACCATACAGGCAATATATGTCAAGAGCGGGATTTGTCTGTCCACGTGACGGAAAGATACTCAAGGGCCCACTCGGAGAAGTTGCATCCAATAGCTGCGCAACATGTGATTTGATCACGGGGATATCACTTGTCGAAATGAGTTAACTATCATTGTTTGGTAACGAGATTGAACACGACATGGTGATTTCATTGATCAGATCTTGGGCAATGCAAGTATCAAGAGACAAAAGGAATAAGACGCGACTGTCCCGGTTTAAACGATGAAAGGTGGAATGCATAGGGGTCACATGGCCATCCAGGTCCCTCTGTTGATCATTGGTCCGGGAGTGTCCCCGACCATGTCTGGAGTGTTCCCGAACTGTAGGGTATCATGCTTAAGGGCTTGATGATCCTTAGAGAGTGTTTACACGATCAGTAGAATCGCCAAAGAAGAGAAGAGAGAAAACCGGAAGGGTTTCGGTAAGTTCAGAGGATGTCCGGAGTGGAGGTGGAAGGTGTTCCATAGCCATGGAGATTAAATAATATGTGTATGAATGTTCAATAATGATTTAATCATTTATTCATAATTATTTAATAAAAGAAAAATCAATTAAAGGTCAAAAAGGCTTAATGGGCCAATTCCGGAGGGAGAAGGGCCCATGCGGGAAAGGCAAGGCAGAGAAAGGGGAAAGGGGTGGCCGGCTAGGCCAAGCCCCCCCTCCCCCCCCCCCGCGCGAGGCCCACTAGGGCTGGCCGGCGGGTACCCCCCTTGATACATTGCAAATGTATCTATAATTTTTGATGTTCCATGCTTGGTTTTATCTACTCTCTTATGTTTTGTTCCAACTTTGGAGTACTTTTCATACACTTTCTTGGACTAACCTATTAACAAAGAGCCACAGTGCCAGTTGCCTGTTTTCTGCTGTTTTTGGTTCCAAAAAGTCAGAAAATGAATATTCTCGAAATTGGACGGGACAAAAGCCAAAGTTGATATTTTACCGGAAGACTCACGGAGCTAGAATACGAGACGGAGAGGGGCCACAGGGTGGCCACACCAACCCCATGGCGCGGGTCCCCCTTGGCCGCGCCAGGGCATGGTGTGGGCCCCCTGGCCGCCCACCGACCTTTCCCTCTGGCCTATAAGAAGCCTCCCGAGGCATAAACCCTAGATAGTCAAGCCTCCAGCCACGAAAAGTACTGCAGCGCCGCCGCCACCAAAGGGGAGATTCGGGGGACAGAAAGTCTCTGTTCCAGCACCCTACCGGGACGGGGAAGTGCCCCTGGAGCCATCTCCATCGATCTCCACCACCATCTCCATCACCGTTGCTGATTCCCATGATGAGGAGGGAGTAGTTCTTCCTCGAGGCTAAGGGTTCTACCGGTAGTTATGTGTTCATCTCTCTCTCTATGCATGATCATATTGTGATCATGATCTTTGTAATCAAGTAGATCTACCTTGCTACTCAAGTGCTCTAATGAATCTCTGCTCTCCCCATGTGTGTGAAAGTGACAGCGTTCTCACCATGGTGGCACTTAGGCTAGAGATTACAAATACTTGTTATGAGTTATATTTGGAGTTGGATGTCTTTATGAAATTGTGGTGTTTGTTGGAACCATCTAGTGCTCAAGGTGACAGTGTGGGGTTTTCTAGATGGGGAAGGCTTACTTTGAGGTGTGCTGTTATAGCCCTACCATGGATTAGAGTGTTCAACCGGAGAGTAGTTAAGAGTAGTATCATAAAGAGAAGATATTTATATGAGAGTGTTCACTAGTGAAAGTATGATCCCTAGGCCTTGTTTCTAAGCATTGATACACCGTTTGCAATTAGATCGGTTACATGTTTGCTTGCTTACATCTTTATTTCAGTTTGCCTTTAGTCTTTTCCACGCCATCAAGCTATTTTATATGACAGTTACCACTTATAATTATCCATACCACTTGTATTTCACTATCTCTTCGCCGAACTAGTGCACCTATACACCTAACAAGTGTATTGGGTGTGTTGGGGACACAAGAGACTTCTTGTATCTTGATTGCAGGGTTGCTTGAGAGGGAATACATTTGACGACTTCCTCCCTGAGTTCGATAAACCATGGGTGATCCACTTAAGGGAAAACTTGTTGCTGTTCTACAAACCTCTGCACTTGGAGGCCCAACAACTGTCTACAAGAATAGAAGTGCGTAGACATCAAGCTATTTTCTAGCGCCGTTGCTAGGGAGGTAAGGTAAAAGGTATTCACACCGGAGGATTAAATAAGAAGAACCTCCCATGGCAAACGCCTATTTTCTGGCGTTGTTGCCGGGGAGGTAAGGTAAAAGGTACTCACATCCTCCGGTGTGAGTGCTCGAAGTTATTTCCTTTTGATTCCACAATTTTGTCTTTTTGTTTCTTGTTTTCACTAGTTAGGCTTAATGGAAAACAACAACATAATTAGAGAGCTTTATAGTATTTATCTTGAGTTAGGACATGAAGTGTTTGAAGAGAAAATTAAAAAACCTATGGAACTTTATTTGCATGCTAATAGCAATGTTGTTCGTATGAGTTCTTTGGACACAATTATTGCTAATGCTATGGAAAAGTCTAAGCTTGGGGAAGCTAGTTTTTATGAAAATGATCTTTTTAGTTCCCCAACTTTGGAAGATAGCTATTCTATTGCTTATGATGATATAAAACCTCCAATATTTGATGATTACAATGATGAATATGATATTTTCAATGCACCTACTATTGAGGATAAAATTAGTTATGAATACAATATGCCTCCTATATTTGGTGATTATGGTGATGAGAATAATAATGATAGCTATTTTGTTGAATTTGCTCCCACTATAATTAATTAGAATGACTATGTTTATGTGGAGAGTATTAATTCTTTTATGCATGTGTCTCATGATAAGAATGTTTTTTGTGATATTTATATTGTTAATTTTATTCATGATGCTACTGAAAGTTATTATGAGAGAGGGAAACATGGTTTTATGCATCTCAATAATATTAGGTTTCCCATTTTTATGTTGAAAGTCTTGAAGTTGCACTTGTTTTGCTTTCCTATTCTTGTTTCTTTGTGCTTTCATGACTTGTTTCTTTACAAGATTCCTATGCATAGGAAGTGTGTTAGACTTAAATGTGCTTTGAATTTGCTTCTTGATGCTCTCTTTTACCTCAATTCATATTTCTTATGTGAGCATCTTCTCAAAATATCATGCCTAACTTAAAGGCGCTAAACAAAAGTACTTATTGGGAGATAACTCAAAAGTTTTAGATGAGTCTTGGAAGTTATTACCTCTGTAATAACCGCTCCTTATCCTTTTTATTTGCTTTTTGTGCCAAGAGTAACCTCTAATGAGAGAGAAGGAATGATTGGGAAAGTTGCTGTCCTGAAACAAATTTCTGTGCTTCAGCATAAAAATTCGTGTAAAATCTCTTTACGTCCTTTTGAGGCGTGAATTTTCGCGCTTCTGCCCTAGGTTGTTATCTAACTTGCGTTAGTTCAACACTTTTTTATTTGAGCAACAGAAGGTCTTCGAAAAAATTCGTATTTACCTGCTGGTCTGTTTTGAAAGATTTCTGCCATTTTCTGCATTTGCTTCATGTTGGTTCCTTTTTGAGTTCTTTTGGGGAATTGAGATTTTTGAGGGAAGTGCTACAGCATCTTGTGTTTTAATGGAAGTTTTATTGGTGTTAGAACTGAACCTAAAGACCTATTAGCTTGAGTGCACTAATGTTGCTAATAAAGATTTTGTGAAGTTTTGTATGAAGGAAAAATTGCAGGTGTATGGAAGGAATGAGTAATGAGATGAAGGATGGACTAAAGCTCAAGATTGGGGATGCCACGCGTGTCACCCCAAGAATTATCCAAGAAGTACAAGCGTCAAAGCTTGGGGATGCCCAATGCATCCCCTTCTTCATCAATAAAAATCCTAGGTTTCTTCCAAACGCTTCATTTTTATTGTTTCATGCACAGTTGTGTTTTTCTTGGAGCGCCTTGTTTTTCGTTTTCGTTTTGGTTTTTCGTTTTCTTTGTTTGCTTAGTTTTCTGAATAAATTGGTTGGACCCCCTCTTTCATACATTGGTTTTCAAATAGTTTGGTTTGGATTGGAAAAAGAGTAGGACAATTCATGCTTAAGTGGTAAAAAGAGCTCGTTTTTGACTGTGGCCTATGCTTTGTCATGCCATGCTTGATATTGTTTTGGCTTTATTCTTAGTATTCTTTGCTGTAGCATAACTTGTTATAAACAATTTAGATTTCTTAATGTTCTTTGGATCAATCATGCGTTGTTTTAGCATATTAAAGCATCGTATAGTGGTATTCTCCTTTGATGCTTTATTTGGGTTGACTTGGCGCATGCTCACACCATGTTATGACTATCTCAAGTCACCATAAGACTTTATGATCCTTTAGTTTTCAACTTGTAGTATCACTTTATGCTTTGATCAATGATGTTTTGTCGGTCTGCATGATTATGGCCATTATTGCTCTCTTAGTTTGTCGCTCCCAGTCTTTTGCTAGCCTCCACAACCAAGTATGAGTTCCACTCATGCATCCAACTCCTTAAACCAAGTTATTCCAAAGAGTCCACCATACCTACCTACTAGCATATGATATTCCAAGTATATTCATGCTTTTGTTTACCTTCCAAATTAAACTTGTTATGAGAAAAATAGTGATTAAAGCTCTCACGAACTTGATGGCACACTTTACTTTTCTTGCCCTTAATAAACTTGAACCATTGTGTCTTCTATATTGTATATGCTTGACTTATTTGTTGGGAATTAGCAAAACCATGCTTTCATGGGGAACGCTTTCAACATTGCACTTGGTACTTGTACCTAGTTGATATCATGCTCTTTTGTCTATGGATGTTGTCGGTGTGAAATGAAAGGGGAGCTTATAAGTCCATGGAGTTATGTATATGTGTTAGAGAAACGCCTGGGCTGCTGGTCTAATCCATGCTGACATGGTGGAAACGTGCAGCGTAACCATAATGAGCTGTCTATGAAGCATTCTTCTTATAAAAAAAGAGTCCTATATTGATTAAGAAAAAAGTGAAAAAGAAAAAAAAGATTATGAAAAGAGGAAAGAGAGAAAAAAGCACCATATTCCCATGGTAAATAAGAAGATTGATGAGATGCTCGTTGTCTGCTTGCCTTGTCATTTTAATATGGGGATTCTTTCGTATCATCGGGCAAGGGGTATGATGTCTACGCACTTCTATTCTTGTACACAATTGTTGGGCCTCCAAGTGCAGAGGTTTGTAGAACAGCAGCAAGTTTCCCTTAAGTGGATCCCCCAAGGTTTATCGAACTCAAGGAGAAAGTGGTCAAAGGTATTCCCTCTCAAGCAATCCTGCAATCAAGATACAAGAAGTCTCTTGTGTCCCCAACACACCCAATACACTTGTCAAGTGTATAGGTGCACTAGTTCGGCGAAGAGATAGTGAAATACAAGTGGTATGGATAATTATAAGTGGTAACGGTGATAGAAAATAACTTGATGGCGTGGAAGAGACTAAAAGCAAACTGAAATAAAGATGGAAGCAAGCAAGCATGTAACAGATCTAATTGCAAACAGTGTATCAATGCTTAGAAACAAGGCCTAGGGATCATACTTTCACTAGTGAACACTCTCTCATAAATATATTCTCTTCATGATACTACTCTTAACTACTCTCCGGTTGGACACTCTAATCAACGGTAGGGCTATAACAACACACCTCAAAGTAAGCCTTTCCCATCTAGAAAACCCCACACTGTCACCTTGAGTACTAGACGAGACCAACAAACACCACAATTTTATAAAGACATCCAACTCCAAATATAACTCATAACAAGTATTTGTAATCTCTAGCCTAAGTGCCACCATGGTGTGCATGCTGTCACTTTCACACACATGGGAGAGCAGAGATCTATTAAAGAGTAGCAAGGTAGATCTATAGATTACAAGCTCATGATCCCAAGAAGATCATGCATAGAGATAGAGATGAACACATAGCTACCGGTAGAACCCTTAGCCTCGAGAGAGAACTACTCCCTCCTCATCATGGGAATCAGCAATGGTGATGGAGATGGTGGTGGAGCTCGCTGGAGATGGCTCCGGGGGCACTTCCCCGTCCCGGCAGGGGGCCGGAACAGAGACTTTCTGTCCCCCGAATCTCCCCTTCGGTGGCAGTGGTGCTGCGGAACTTTTTGTGGCTAGATGCTTGATGATTTAGGGTTTTCGCATCGGGAGGCTTCTTATAGGAGAATATGCAAGGTCGGTGGAGTGCCAGGGGGCCCACACCATGCCCTGGCGCGGCCTAGGTGGACCCACGCCTAGGGGTGGTGTGGCCACCCTATGGCCCCTCTCCGACTCTCCTTCTAGCTCCGTGAGTCTTCCGGGAAAATAGTAACTTTAGCTTTTGTCCCGTCCAATTCCGAGAATATTCATTTTCTGACTTCCTGGAACCAAAAACAGAAGAAAACATGCAACTGGCACTGTGGCTCTTGTTAATAGGTTAGTCCAAGAAATCACAAGAAAAGTACTCCAAAGTTGGACCAAAACACAAGAAAGTGGATAAAACCAAGCATGGAACATCAAAAATTATAGATACATTTGCAATGTATCAGGGTACCTCGTTGGCGGTTCTCTATGATACACATGTACTTACAATGACAAGAACTTACCGGTGACTAAACTTGAGTAGCACGAGGAGCGGCCCTCGTATTCAAGGGACATGAGATTTCTAACTTATACTTCGTCAAGCATGTACACCATAGTTTGTTCACCTTAACCTTAATCACTTCAAGATGCTTATGATAGGGGCAATGAGAGCTGAAAGCTATAAGTACCATAATTTTTGGAAGCTCTTTATGAGACTTGAATCTCTACTTCCTTTTACAAAGGCCTTTCTTCCACCATTATATTGAGTCTCCACCTTCTACCTTTATGCACCTACTTCGAGAGCATAGTGGCCATTCTTAGTTCTATGTGCATTGTCCCAAGACTATTTGATTGATGCATACTTTGATATTGCTTGTTTTAAACTATTTGTATCTAGTCACTCTTATGAACTTTGAAGGTGTCCTATGCATTTATATTTGCTAGTCTATTGAGGGACAAGCTGAATACTATTATGCTATGTTTTCTTTATGTGAAACAAACAAACGTCTTGCAAAGCATTATTATTCATGAATCTTTTGTTCGTGCCTTTTCATGTTGCATCATAGTTTCTTTGTCTTATTGCTAGAACTTTGTCTTTCATGTTATGATTCAAGTACTATGATCCCAGCTTTGAATGTTTTACAAATACTTTGATCAAGTTTATGATGGTGCATGTCACCTCAAAAATTATTCTTTATTTTTATCACTTACCTACTCGAGGACGAGAAGGAGTTAAGCTTGGGGATGTTGATACATTGCAAATGTATCTATCATTTTTGATGTTCCATGCTTGGTTTTATCTACTTTCTTATGTTTTGTTCCAACTTTGGAGTACTTTTCATACACTTTCCTGGACTAACCTATTAACAAAGAGCCAAAGTGACAGTTGCATGTTTTCTGCTGTTTTTGGTTCCAGAAAGTCAGAAAATGAATATTCTCAGAATTGGACGGGACAAAAGCCAAAGTTGATATTTTACCGGAAGACTCACAGAGCCAGAATACGAGACGGAGAGGGGAAACAGGGTGGCCACACCACCCCATGCCGTGGGTCCCCCTTGGCCGCCCTAGGGCATGGTGTGGGCCCCCTGGCCGCCCACCGACCTTGACCTCTCGCCTATAAGAAGCCTCCCGAGGCATAAACCCTAGATACTCAAGCCTCCAGCCACGAAAAGTTCCGCGGCGCCGCCGCCACCGAAGGGGAGATTCGGGGGACAAAAAGTCTCTGTTCCGGCACCCTGCGGGGACGGGGAAGTGCCCCTGGAGCCATCTCCATCGATCTCCACCACCATCTCCATCACCGTTGCTAATTCCCATGATGAGGAGGGAGTAGTTCTTCCTCGAGGCTAAGGGTTGTACCTGTAGCTATGTGTTCATCTCTCTCTCTCTCTATGCATGATCATATTGTGATCATGAGCTTTGTAATCAAGTAGATCTACCTTTCTACTCAAGTTCTTTAATAAATCTATGTTCTCCCCATGTGTGTGAAAGTGACAGCATGCTCAGCATGGTGGCACTTAGGCTAGAGATTACAAATACTTGTTATGAGTTATATTTGGAGTTGGATGTCTTTATGAAATTGTGGTGTTTGTTGGAACCATCTAGTGCTCAAGGTGATAGTGTGGGGTTTTCTAGATGGGGAAGGCTTACTTTGAGGTGTGCTGTTATAGCCCTACCATGGATTAGAGTGTTCAACCAGAGAGTAGTTAAGAGTAGTATCATAAAGAGAAAATATTTATATGAGAGTGTTCACTAGTGAAACTGTGATCCCTAGGCCTTGTTTCTAAGCATTGATAAACCGTTTGCAATTAGATCTGTTACATGTTTGCTTGCTTCCATCTTTATTTCAGTTTTTCTTTAGTTTTTTCCACGCCATCAAGCTATTTTCTATCACCGTTACCACTTATAATTATCCATACCACTTGTATTTCACTATCTCTTTGCCGAACTAGTGCACCTATACACCTGACAAGTGTATTGGGTGTGTTGGGGACACAAGAGACTTCTTGTATCTTGATTGCAGGGTTGCCTGAGAGGTAATACCATTGACCACTTCCTCCCTGAGTTCGATAAACCTTGGGTGATCCACTTCAGGGAAAACTTATTGTTGTTCTAGAAACCTCTGCACTTGGAGGCCCAACAACTGTGTACAAGAATAGAAGTGCGTAGACATCAACCCACTCCCCTCCTTTAGTCCCACCCCGGGACTTTGAGGGAGGTAATACCTCCCCTCCCGCTATATATAGTGAGGTGTTTTGACTAAAAAATACACACAATATTCAATAAAGGTTTCCTCACTTTTGGGGAGACCTCCAATTGATATTTCTCTCTCTCTCCTATGACCGTGGTCCCAAGTTCGGACTGTGCGAACGAGAGGCATCTTCACCGTGGAGCACCGTCACGCTGTGGGATTCAGATCTAGGAGATTTACATCCACAACTTCTGCTGGATCGGGGAAGCGGGAATCATCACTAGGCACCGGATGTGTGTAACTCCCCGCGAGGTGTCACACTTGCGGCACTAGTAGTCGTTGCAGCCATAGGAGAGCGAGGACTTCAACATGACCTTGAGGCCGGCTTCGGATCATCTACATCAACCATGCTCTCCTGAGCATTGACAACGATTTTCGGTCTTCAAGGGTAAGTTCGTGTCCCCTCCCGTTATTGCATTACTAACAGATAGGTCCTAGCAACATCAGGGGTTCAGGGGCGTAGGGAAATTTTTTATTGTTTTCATACGCGAACCCCTATAATGGTATCAGAGCTAGATCTATGCATAGTAATGCTAGTACGGGTAGAACACACGAGATGTATCGTGTGGGCGTTGATCTTTTAGTTGTTACCATCCCACATGTACTTGTGTATACCGCAGTAATGCTTGATCAAGCGGCCCCAACCGACTTTACACGTTCAATCGCGAGGTTGGTCCACACTTGGCATATGGCTTGTACCGTATAAAGTGGCTTTGGGGGGTGTCTGTCTCTCTCGCATTCGTTGGTATGCCATTTGCAACAGAGGGCCCCGAAAGGGGCATAGTATAGAAAACTACTTGATCAGCGTTGTGGTGAAAGTTCATAGGTAAAAATGGGTGCGAAAGCCCATTCATCCACGTAAACCATGCAAAGACAAAGTAGAGGAGTCTAACTTTGTTTTGCAGGGGACGTTGCTTTGTGATATGGTTGTGGCAAAGGTAAAGTGATTACCTTGTGTTACGAAGTAGTAGATAGTCACAGAGGTGACGGTCTACCACGCCAGAAAGACATCGGTACCCTGTTGTCTACGGCGCCAGAACCCTAGCACCGGAATCCGGTGATGCCAGATGGAGATCACGACGTGAAGGACCATGTCACATCGTATTTACATTCAATGTTATTGTTTGTATATCTTATTGTGTGCTAGTATTAGATACTCTACGGTAGCCTAATAAGATGAACCCTGCTAAAATTACCAATGATTATGTTCAGCCCCTTAGTGTGCACCACCAAGAAAGTTCTTCGGTATGAGGCAGATAGTGATGATCGGGTGTCAGACATATCTATGTTCGCATACAGTGGGTGTAATGTTGCACAATGAATACACTAAGGTTGATTTGGAAAGCCTTGCATGTACAGACATGGCCTCAGAACACAGATGGTTGAAAGATCGAGCACGAGTCGCATGAATGATGTGATCGACGTTTAGCGTCCACCCTAGAACCCACATTGATGGCCCTGATGATCGAGGGAGATGTGGGGAAAAGGGGTCATGTTATCACTAGAACCCTTCAGGGGATAGGTGTTTCTTAGTGAAGTTATTATATTAACTCATTTAATTATAAACTTAGTCTACATTCCTTTTTGCAATTATAAATGTAGAAAATGGTTCTCCCCGAAATCACCTTCCCCATTGATAATTGGTTAAAAAGAGAAAAGCTCAGTTAGATGGATCCAACTTTTCTATATGGGTCATGTGTCTTCATGATCTTCCTAGCGAGAACAACATGGCTGAATCCATGATCTGTGAGACACATTTGGAGCCGCCCTATTTTCATGAGACCCAGGAGCAGTAGGATCACCGCTTCTGCCGTCGTGTGATGGCACATTCATATCAGTAACAATGCGCCTCAGGATGGAAGATAGGCTATGGTCGATTGTGGGAAGTCTTAATCCCCGAACGGTTATGGCACATCTGAGATCACATTTTGCGGAACAGGTGTGCATATGGGAGTATGAGCTGATGGGAGATTTCCTCTCCATAAAGATGGAGGAGAACTCCTCACTAGACAATCACTTGTTACGCATATATGATGCATACATGAGTCTTGCATACTTCCTGGACAACTGGTTCACAAGCTCTTTTGCAATAGGCATGTTGTTGTGGTCGCTGCCACCAAGCTACCAAGCACTTGACAGGATTTGCATTATGAGAGGCAACACGGAAACACGGGATTTCCATGAGTTCATATCACATTTCAGGGATGTGATGGTTGAACCCATTGTCACTGAGGTCATCAATGACAAAGGTATATATTTTATATACAGTTTTATAAATGTTATAATCTTGCAAACACATGTTGCAATGTTAAGTATATTTGATACTTGTTCTATTTTGCTGAAAACAGGTCCTTCTACATGAGAGGTGCTTGCTAGAGAGGAGGTGACATTGCGTGTTGATGGCGAGCATGATGATGGCCGACGACACTCTCCCTCAACATTTATCACTTAGTTTATGTTTTTGGATAGTTATTGTGATCGATGGATATGTGAACTTCATTAGTGTGTGTCACACTTCATGAGATGGTCATTCATATGAGTTTGTAACAAACAGTTGTTCCACTTTTATGAATGATTTATATTCGTGTTCATATCTTGTTCGACTATATGCGAATTATCCTTGTTGTTGAAACTAATTGATAATACATGAACATTTGTAAAATATTGAAATCCCTTGAAATTACCCAACTTAATGATATATTCATAACTGAATGAAACCATTGTTTAAATTCGAAGTTATATTGATAATATGTGAAATACACTTGTTTGCTTATCACATATGAATCATGCCTAAGTTCGGCAAAATAACTTAAGCACCGTGTATTACTTGAATACAAAGTGTTTGATGAATTGTTAAAAGAGAATACATATTCGATGTATTGTGGTTTAACAAAATGGTTATTATCATTGTATGATTATTTAAATTTTGTAAAGAAGTTTAGCAAAGGAAACATGAGTATGAAACTATTTGATATGATCAAAGTATTTCATCAACAAAGGTATTAAAGATAAAAGAGAATCTAATTACTACAAATTGATCAATAGTAATGAAATTTGACTTTGTAAGGTTGGCATAAATAAAATTGTGGAATGCAATGCGTTTGAAATGTCAAAATGCAAAGCATCACAATATGATATTTGATATCAAGTGGGTGAATAGATGGTGCCAAATAAATCGTTGTAGTATAGATGTAAAATACCATTAGTTAGAAATAGTTATCACTCAATTATAATATATAGTGAACCATTTGAATTCGTGAAATTGGCACCATATATTGTATGGATCATCGTGGAAGTTTTGGGGTTATTCGATATAACCAAAACAATAGCGAATAAGTCCTTATAGAGTATTCATAAAAAACTATGGATACAATAGCCATAGCTATAACCAAAAGGAAAGAAAAACTAGTATTGCTTGGATTTTGGTGCATTCTCGAGAAAGTTTCACATTCGGTGGTATTTCTTGATTATGGATCAAATGGAAGATAGTGAAAAACACGATGAGAATTCAAAACCCTGCATCAGAGTATTGAGAACTTCAACGGAAAGCATTCCTGAACGATACTCTTCACAAAGGAAAGAATCAACGATAGTGATCATTGTGTTTTCCCCACTAGGGTTTCCAGTACATAAAGTAGGATTCAAAATGCACCCCATATGTTGTATGGAGACATTTGTGAATCATTTTTCATCATTACTGGAATATGACATACCTATGAACTACTAAGAAAATAATGGTAAACTAGAATTATGAGAAATCCTAGAGGAAAATTTTCCTTGAGATTGGAAAGCAATTCGTTGCAGAATCTTATAAGTAAGGGGGTTACTTGAATTTTCCCAAATGACTACAAAGCCATAGTGGAAAAGAGAGGTGAAAGATAAAAGCACAATTTATCATGAACAATGTATTGAACAAATTTAAATGAATTCAATTCAAGTATGCTGAAAGTCTAGTGGATTTAAAACTAGTAAGGTACTAGTATCTCCTAGTAAAAATCTTAGTTTGATAATTTATCAAAGGATTTTGAAATCGTTCAAAATAGTGAGTGGATATGCAATTTGCATGAAATTGAGTGGGAGCTATGAAAGTCTTCCTAAAACAATATGTGAATGACATATTTTTGAGTGGGAGCAATGTAAGTCTCAAACTCAAATGTGTCGGAACACATTTTGAGTGGGAGCAAAATAAGTTTCAGATTGAAATATGTAGGAACCTATGTTGAGTAAGAGTAGTGAGTCATACTCAAATATGTTGGGAACAAATTTTGAATGGGAGCATAAAGGAGTGAATCCTAAGTGTGTATGCGACACATTAAGAATAAAAGTGCAAGTACCGATAAATAAAGATTTATAGGGAGTAGAAGTTGATAATAAGTATATTACGATATTATTTAGTATTCCTTACATGATTCTGAAAAGAGTTTCGGAATAAAAGTTAGTTAAGGAACTGGTCCTTGATAACTCAAATTAGGAATAGAATTAAGTCTAACATCAATGGTTGAAAGAAAGAAAAAGATGATCATCATCCACTATGTTGAGACATAGGTTCTATCTTAAAAACCCATGATGATAACTTAACATAATATATGATCCAAGAAGGAACGTTTGAAAAGTGATTAAGTTTGAATCACAGAAAGATCTGCTATGTTTGTCCGCAGTGTCTAATAAGAGAACTGCATACATGTTTTCAAATCCATAAAGGATGGCATATCTTAAAACATAAAGGGTTATGTTATAAGGGAATATGTTGGAAACCCTTGTATCGATAATATCGACTAAAGTCATGTAGGAAGCAAGGTGAACGAAAACATAAAAAGTTGCACAGGGTGCACTAGTGTTTTGATAATTACATTTATAATAGATAAGGGTACCATCTAAGGTGATGTATAATGTTAGGGCAGGGCTAGTTCGCTTTTAACATAGAATGATGAGTCCCAGGGCACAGTGCCCATGAGAAAGCCGCTGAGGTTGATCTAATGTCACTATAGGCTCCTAGAATCTAGCCTCGTTCTGTTGCCATAACGACGATGCATACACAAAGATGTTATCATGTGATGATAAAGTATTAATGTCAATCAAGGTGACATTAGTAAGTTGCAAAGGATTTGGGACTATAATGCACAGACCCAAGACTCAACCTCTTCCATGAGCAAGCATGTTCAGGGTACCGGGATATATGGCACCAATGATTAAGAACAAATGCAGCTAGTTTATTTGATCTCTAGTGCAAGTGGGAGACTGTTGGAAATATTTCCTAGACACAAATAATAATCAGGATTATTATCATATTTCATAAAGTTTATGATTAAGTTTTATATCATGCTATAACTGTATTGAAAGGACACGTCAATACACGTGTGATATATAAACAACCAGGGGTTCCCGGTGAAACTCTATTCACTAGTTCCTTGGTCAACAGATGATCAAGGTTTCCTGATCATGTGGCATATATGCCAGTTGGAAATGGAGTGAACTAATTCTAAGAATGAGCTGATGAACAAATACCCAACCTAAACATCGTGACCCGATCATGTCACGAAGTACAAGTTATGATGATTAGAATAGACCTCGTAGATTATTCCTTAGACAGTGAGACTATATCAATCACTGTCTCCTGAGAATGCTTTGATAGCATCAAATGTCACTTATGACAAAATGATCATAAAGGTGTGTTCAGGTTTTCATAGGAACCATAGAGGCAATATATGTCAAGAGCAGGATTTTTTCATCCACGTGACGGAAAGATACTCTAGGGCCGACTCAGAGAAGTTGTATCCAATAGTCGCGCAGCGTGTGATTTGATCATGGGGATATCACTTGTCAAAACGAGTTAAGTAGCATTGTTCGGTAACAAGATTGAACACGACATTGTGATTTCATTGATCAGATATCGGGCAATGCAAGTATCGAGAGAAAAATGGAATAAGACACGACTGTCCCGGTTCAAACGATGAAAGATCTTCGTGGAATGCATAGGGGTCACATGGCCATCCAGGTCCCTCTATCGATCATTGGTTCGGGAGTGTCCCCACCATGTATGGAGTGTTCCCGAACCATAGGGTATCATGCTTAAGGGCTTTATGATGCTTAGAGAGTGTTTACAGGATCGGTAGAATCACCGAAGAAGCAAAGAGAGAAAATCGGAAGGGTTTCGGTAAGTCCGGAGGATGTCCGGAGTGGAGGTGGAAGGTTTTCCATAGTCACGGAGATTAAATAATATGATGAATGTTAAATAATGATTTAATCAATTATTAATAATTATTTAATAAAAGAAAGATCAATTAAAGGTAAAAAAGGCTTAATGGGCCAATTCTGGAGGGCGAACGGACCATGAGGGAAAGGCAAGAGGAGAGAAAGGGGCAAGGGGTGGCCGTCTGGGCCAAGCCCCTCTCCCCCCCCCCCCCCCACGCGGGGCCCACTAGGGCTGGACGGCGGGTGCCCCCTCTCCCTCCTTTTGTCCCACCCCGGGACTGTGAGGGAGGTAATACCTCCCCTCCCCCTATATATAGTGGGGTATTTTGACCGGAAAATACACACAATATTCAATAAAGGTTTCCTCACTTTTGGGGAGACCTCCAATTTATACCTTTCTCTCGCGTGACCGTGGTCCCAAGTTCGGACTGCGCGAACGAGAGACATCTTCACCATGGAGCGCTGTCGCGCTGCGGGATTCGGATCCAGGAGCTCTTCTTCCGCAACTGTTGCTGGATCAGGGAAGCGGGAGTCATCGCCAGGCATCGGACGTGTGGAACTCCCCGCGAGGTGTCACACTTGGGGCACTAGGAGTGGTTGGAGCTGCAGGAGCGCGAGGACTTCAACACAACCTTGAGGTCGGCTTCAGATCGTCTGCATCAACCATGCTCTCCTGAGCATTGACCATGTTTTTCGGTCTTCAAGGGTAAGTTCGCAAAAATCCGCTCTCGTTACTGCATCACAAATAGATAGGTCCTGGCAAAATCAGGGGTTCAGGGGCATAGGGTAAATTTTTATTGTTTTCACACACGAACCCCTACAAAAATAGCTACATAGCTGGTCCACCGCTTGGTTGTACGCTATCATGTTGGGGGAGACGGTGTCGCAGGTGCCTGTGACTTGTGTGGCGATGAGGTCGGAGTCACCGTAGCACTTGAGGCGATTGACGTTCATCTCCTTGGTAGCTCGCATGCCATGGAGTAGGGCCTCGTATTCGACCATGTTGTTGGTGCAGGGCGTGAAGTTGAGCTACAACACATATCAGAGGTTGTCGCCCTTTGGGGAGGTGAGGATTATCCTAGCCCCGGCGCCATCCGAGTTCTTGGATCCGTCAAAGTGGAGGGACCAATAGTGAAGATAGGGCAGTGTCTCGGGCTGCTGTGCTTCTTCCCAGTCGGTGAGAAAGTCAGCTAGATCTTGCGACTTGATGGCCTTGCGCGACTTGTACTTGATGTTGTGGACGCTAATTTTGATGGCCCACTTAGCGACTTGCCCTATCGCGTCGCAATTGCGAATGATATCCTGCAGCAGGGCAGAGGAGATAACCATGAAAGGATGCTCCTAAAAGTAGTGAGGGAGCCGCCGCTGGGCTCGGAAGACCATGTACACTAGTTTCTGGTACTATGGGTAGCGCTACCTCGAATTGGTGAGGACCTCGCCGAGGTAGTACATGGGGCGCTCCTTGCCCTCTTCAGGTCGCTTGATGACCATCACGGAGCTGACGACTCAGTTGGAGGCCGCAACGTAGACGAGCATTGGCTCCTTTTGAGAAGCGCTGCGAGTACTGGTGCTGCGAGTAGCACCTCCTTCGGTGCTTTGAGCGTGTTTTCGGCCTTGCTATCCCACTTGAATGTGGGGTTCTTTTGCATCAGGCGGTAGAGAGGCAATGCCTTCTCACAGAGTCGGTGGATGAAGAAGATGAGAGCCGCGACTCGCCCTACCAGCTTATGGACGTTGTGCAAGCACTCAAGCTTTCTAAGTCGTGCGATGGTGTTGATCTTGGACTGGTTTGCTTTGATGCCTTGCTTGGAGACCACGTGCCCCAACAGCTGGCCGGTGGGTACACCGAACATGCACTTCTCCGGGTTGAGTTTGATGTTGTACTTCTGCAGATTCATGAAACTCTCGGCCAGGTCGTCGAGTAGGTCGCTCTGGTGAGTCGACTTCACCACCATCTCATCGTGTAGATATGGATGTTGCGTCCAAGTTGGATCGCTAGGCACTCCCGCATGCACCGTTGGTACGTTGCCCCAATGTTCTTGAGGCCAAACGTCATCACGGTGTAGCAGAAGGCTCTGAATGACGTGATGAAAGTTGTTTTCTCCTCATCCTCGAAGGCCATTTTTATCTGGTTGTAGCGAGAGTATGCATCGAGGAAGCACAACGTCTCAGACCCTGTAGTCGAGTCAATGATCTGGTCGATGCGAGGGAGTACAAACTCCTCCTTTAGGCAGGTGCTATTGAGGTTGGTGTAATCGATACACATCCTCCAGGTGTTGTTCTTCAGAATCAGGACTGGGTTGTCCAGCCACTTGGATTACTTGATGGGCCGAATGAATCCTGTGGTGAGTAGCCACTTCACCTCTTTGGCGATTGCACGACGACACTCTTCATTGAAGGGCTGCAGTGATTGTTTGACGGGTCGCGCCTTTGGGTTAGCATTTAATTTGTGCTCAGCAAGTTCCCTCAGGACACTGGTCATGTTAGATGGCTTCCATGCGAAGATGTCGCGATTCTCACGGAGAAACTCGATGAGCGCGCTTTCCTATGCGGGGCTCATGTTGGTCCCCACGGTGACCTTCTGGCTCGAGTCGGCTGGGACAAGCTCGACGGTGCGAGTGTGCATGGAGGTCTCGAAGGTTGCTTGCGCGGTGCTAGCCGAGGTGGGATTCTTTAGGATCATCGAGTCATCCTTGTCGATGCCACTCGCGTATTTCACTAGTTTGTCAGCGTGGTTTGTTTCCTCAGCGATGACGATGTCGGCGAGTGATACATTGCAAATGTATCTATAATTTTTGATGTTTCGTGCTTGGTTTTATTTACTTTCTTGTGTTTTGTCCACACTTTGGAGTAATTTTCATATGATTTATTATACTAACCTATTAACAAGAGCCACAATGCCAGTGTGATGCGTGAGTAGTTAATCTCTGGTCTACGGGTCCATGTAGTAGCTAGATGGCTGGTTCTCCTCCTTTGTGCTATCATGTTTAGATCTTGTGAGCTGCATTCATGATCAAGATCATCTATTTGTAATTCTGCGTGTTGTGTTCGCGGCGATCCGATGGATATTGAGATGCTATTTCAGATTGATTATTGATTCTATCATGTCTTTGTTATTTGTGATCTTGCATGCTTTCCGTTGTTACTAGCTATCTTGGCCAAGTAGATGCTATCAACTCCAAGAGTTAGTATTTATGCTCGATAGTGGGTTCATGCCTCTGGTAATCTGCGGAAGTGACAGAAATCTCTAAGGTACTAGATGTGTTGTTGCTACTAGGGAGAAAACAACAATCCATTGTTCATAGAACAATCGTATTGTTTACTTTATACGCAATCCGTAATGCAATTATCTGTTACTTGCAACTTAATACTAGAGGGGGTTCATCATAGATGCAGTTGGATGGCGGTCTATGTATAATGTTGTAATGGCCAATCGAATCTCAAAGGAGTCAAGGTGAGTAGTATATGCTTGTATGCTTTCTCGATGTTTGACAATTGCCCCGCTGTAATTTGTTCACCCAATATGTCATCTATCTTAAGGAGAGCCACCTCTAGTGATCTATGGACCCCGGTCCTTTCTTTTACTTTCAATCTACAATCAATTGTTTACTTCTTTGTGTTTACTTTCTGTGAACTATTTCTTTCTTCCACTCGATACGTTTAATCCTTTGTTTTCAGCAAAACCGGTGAGATTGACAACCTCATCGCAAGTTGGGGACAGAGTTATGTGGTTGTGTTGTGCAGGTCTCCACATTGCTACTGGCACCGGTAGTGCGCCCTACCAAAGTTCAGCTCGCAACACCTTTGGGGTGTTTCCTTGCTCCTACTGGTTCGATTAAACCTTGGTTTCATAACTGAGGGAAAACTTGTTGCTGTGCTCAGCATACCTTCCTCTTGGGGTTCCCCAACGAGCTCGATATATTTTGGGCCATCAAGCTATTTTTCTAGCGTCGTTGACGGGGAGTCAAGGACATCTTCACAAGAGGAGTCCCTCATAACCAATCTCTTTACTTTGTTATTTTTGTTTTGCTTAGTTTTTTTTTGCTTTGTTTGCTTGTTTCTTTATCAAAAACACACAAAAAATAGTTTTACTAGTTTGCTTTCTTTATTGAAAACACACAAAAATGACTACTCTTGAAAATACTAAGTTGTGTGACTTCACTAGCACCAACAACAATGATTTTATTAGCACACCTATTGCTCCACCTGTTCCTGAAACGACTTTCTCTGAGATAAAACCTGCTTTACTCAATCTTGTTATGAGAGAACAATTTTACGGTATTGGTAATGAAGATGCTGCAGCCCATCTAAATAACTTTGTTGAACTTTGTGAGATGCAAAAGTATAGGGATATAGATGGAGATATTATTAAGCTTAAATTGTTTCCTTTCTCTTTGAGAGGAAAAGCTAAAGAATCGTTGAATTTCTTAACTAGGAATAGTATTGATTCTTGGACTAAATGCAAAGATGCTTTCATTGGAAAATACTATCCTACCGCTAAGATTATATCTATGAGAAGTGAAATAATGAAGTTTAAAATATATGATAATGAACATGTTTCTCAAGCTTGGGAAACAATGAAATATTTGGTAAAGAATTGTCCCACTCATGGACTGACTGCTTGGATGATTATCCAAACCTTTTATGCAGGATTGAACTATTCTTCAATAAATCTATTGGATTCTGCTGCTGGAGGTACCTTTATGACCATTACTTTGGGTGCTGCAATGAAGCTTTTGGATAATACGATGGTTAACTATTCTGAATGGCACACTGAAAGAGCTCCACAAGGTAAGAAGGTAAATTCTGTAGAAGAAACCTCTTCCTTGAGTGATAAAATTGATGTTATTATGTCTATGCTTGTTAATGGGAAAGCTCATATTGATCCAAATCATGTTCTTTTATCCTCTTTTGTTGCTCAAGAAGACCAAGTTGATGTGGACTTTATAAGAAATAAAAAATTTAGCAACAATGCCTACAGGAATAATTTTGGTAACAACAATTATAGGCCATATCCTCCCAATAATGGTAATGCTTATGGAAATTCCTACAACAATAATAAGAGTGCACCCTCTGAACTTGAAGTTATGCTTAAAGACTTTATTAGTAAACAAACTACTTTCAATAAAACTGTTGAGGAAAAACTCTCTAATCTGAAAGAAATATAGCATCCTTGGCTAAAGCTCAATCTTCTTTTAATAAAATGGCTGCTAAACCTGAAACTATTGATAATCTCTTTGCAGCTACTAATTCCATACAAGTTAGAATTGATGAAAATGTTAGACTATTAGCTGAATTGCATGCTAAGTGGGAAAGAGAAGATGAAATTGCTAGAAACATTGGTGCTATTACTATCACTACCACTAGTGTTGAGGCTAGTAATAGCTCTACTACTTTGGATGATAATTATGATTTTGATCTTAATGGTTGCAATATCTGTGAAGTTATTAAGTTCCTACAAAAGCTTGCTAAAAGTCCTAATGCTAGTGCTATGAATATGGCCTTTACAAAACATATTACTGATGCTCTCATAAAGATTAAAGAAGAAAAGATGAAACATAAAGCTTCTATTCCTATAAAACAAGAAGATGGTTGGGAACCCATCATTAATATGAAAGTGAATGATTTTTATTTCAAAGCTTTATGTGATCTTGATAGTAGTGTTTCTATTATGCCTAGAAGGATTTATGATATGGTTGATTTGCCACCACTTTAAGATTGTTATTTGAATGTCCCACTTGATGATAATGCTAAAAATAAACTCATGGGGAGTATTCATTATGTTCTTATTATGGTTAACAATGCCTATATCCCTGTTGATTTCTATGTTTTGGATGTTGAATGCAATGCTTCTTGTCCTATTACTTTGGGAAGACCTTTTCTTAGAACTTTTGGTGCCATTATTGATATGAAAGAAGGCACCATTAAATATCAACTCCCACTCAAGAAAGGTATAGAACACTTCCCTAAGAAGAGAGAGAAGATTTCTTTTGCCTCTCCTATGAAAACAAAATTTGCTCTTAATGCTTCTTTATTTGAGAACACTTGATTCTTTTTTGCTTCTTATGCAAGGCGTTAAAGAAAAGTACTTATTGGGAGATAACCCAAAAGTTTTAGATGAGTCTTGGAAGTTATTACTTCAGTAATAACCGCTCCTTATCCTTTTTATTTGCTTTTTGTGCCAAGAGTAACCTCTAATGAGAGAGAAGTAATGATTAGGAAAGTTGTTGTCCCGAAACAGATTTCTGTGCTTCACCGTAAAAATTGTGTAAAATATCTGTATGCTCTTTTGACGCGTGAAATTTTGTGCTTCTGCCCCAGGTTGTTATATAACTTTCGTTAGTTCAACACTTTTCGATTTTAGCAACAGAAGGTCTTTGGAAATATTCTTCTTTACCTGCTGGTCTGTTTTGACATATTTCTGCCATTTTCTGCATTTGCTTCTTGTTGATTCCTTTTTGAGTTCTTTTGGGGAATTGAGCTTTTTGAAGGAAGTGCTGGAGTAGCTAGTGTTTTAATGGAACTTTTATTGGTGTTAGAACTGAACCTAAAGACTTATTATCTTGAGTGCACTAATGTTCCTAATAAAGATTGTGTGAAGTTTTGTATGAAGAAAAAATTTCAGGTGTATGGAAGGAATGAGTAATGAGATGAAGAATGGACTAAAGCTCAAGCTTGGGGATGCCACGTGTGTCACCCCAAGAAATATCCAAGAAGTACAAGCGTTAAAGCTTGGGGATGCCCAAGGCATCCCCCTCTTCATCAATAAAAATCCCAGGTTCCTTCCAAACTCTTCATTTTTATTGTTTCATGCGCAGTTGTGTTGTTCTTGGAGCGTCTTCTTTTTGTTTTCGTTTTAGTTTTTCGTTTGCTTGGTTTTCTTATTTTGCTGAATAAATTGGTTGGACCCCCTCTTTCATACATTGGTTTCAAATAGTTTGGTATGGATTGGAAAAGAGTAGGAAAGTTCATGCTTAAGTGTTAAAGAGAGCTTGTTTTTGACTGTGGCCTATGCTTTGTCATGCCATGCTTGACACTGTTTTGGCTTTATGCTTAGTATTCTTTGTTGTAGCATGACTTGTTATAAACAATTGAGATTGCTTAATGTGCCTTGGAAGGATCATGCGTTGTTTTAGAATATTAAAGCATAGTATTGTGGTATTCTCCTTTGATGCTTTATTTGGGTTGACTTGGCACATACTCACACCATGTTATGACTATCCCAAGTCACCATAGCCTTTATGATCCTTTAGTTTTCATCTTGTAGTATCACTTTATGCTTTGTTTAATGATGTTTTGTTGCTCTGCATGATTATGGCCATTATTGCTCTCTTAGTTTGTCGCTCCTAGTCTTTTACTAGCCTCCATAACCAAGTATGAGTTCCACTAATGCATCCAACTCCTAAAACCAAGTTATTCCAAAGAGTCCACCATACCTACCTATTAGCATATGCTATTCCAAGTATATTCATGTTTTTATCTACCTTCCAAATTAAACTTGTTATGAGAAAACTAGTGATTAAAGCTCTCACGAACTTGATGGCACACTTTACTTTTCTTGCCCTTAATAAACTTGAACCATTGTGTCATCTATGTTGGATATGCTTGCACTTATTTGTTGGGGATTAGCAGAACCATGCTGTCATGGGGAACGCTTTCAACATTGCACTTGTACTTTGTACTAGTTTATATCATGCTCTTTTGTCTATGGATGTTATCGATGTGAAATGAAAGGGGAGCTTGTAACTCAATGGAGTTATGTATATGTGTTAGAGAAACGCCTGGGCCGCTGGTCTAATCCATGCTGACATGGTGGAAACCTGCAGCGTAACCATAATGAGTTGTCTATGAAGCATTCTTGTTATAAAAAAGAGTCAGATATTGAGAAAAAAAGAGAAAAAGAAAAAAAAGATTATGAAACGAGGAAAGAGAGAAAAAAGCACCATATTCCCATGGTAAATAAGAAGATTGTTGAGATGCTCGTTGTCTGCTTGCCTTGTCATTTTGATATGGGGATTCTTCCGTATCGTCGGGCAAGGGGTATGCCGTTGGCGGTTCTCTATGATACACATGTACTTATGATGACAAGAACTTACCGGTAACTAAACTTGAGTTGCATGAGGAGCAGCCCTCGTATTCAAGGGACATGAGATTTCCAACTTATACTTCGTCAAGCATATACACCATAGTTTGTTCACTTTAACCTTAATCACTTGAAGATGCTTATGATAGGGGCAATGAGAGCTGAAAGCTATTAAGTACCATAATTTTTGGAAGCTCTTTATGAAACTTGAATCTCTGCTTCCTTCTGTGAAGGCCCTTCTTCCACTTTTATATTGAGTCTCCACCTTCTATCTTTATGCACCTACTTTGAGAGCATAGTGGCCATTCTTAGTTCTATGTGCATTGTCCCAAGACTTGTTGATTGATGCATAGCTTTGATATTGCTTATTTTAAACTATTTGTATCTAGTCACTCTTATGAACTTTGAAGGTGTCCTATGCATTTATATTTTCTACTCTATGAGGGATAAGCTGAATGCCACTATGCTATGTTTTCTTTATGTGAAACAAACAAATGTCTTGCAAAGCATTGTTATTCATTAATCTTTTGTTTGTGCCTTTCCATGTTGCAACATAGTTTGTTTGTCTTATTGCTAGAACTTTGTCTTTCATGTTATGATTGAAGTACTATGATCCCAGCTTTGAATGTTTTACAAATACTTTGATCAAGTTTATGATGGTGCATGTCACCTCAAAACTTATTCTTTCTTTTTATCACTTACCTATTCGAGGACGAGCAGGAGTTAAGCTTGGGGATGTTGATACATTGCAAATGTATCTATACTTTTTGATGTTCCATGCTTGGTTTTATCTACTTTCTTGTGTTTTTTACACTTTGGAGTACTTTTCATATGATTTCTTGGACTAACCTATTAACAAGAGCCATAGTGCCAGCTGCCTGTTTTCTGCTATTTTTGGTTCCAGGAAAGTCAGAAAATGAATATTCTGGGAATTGGACAGGACAAAAGCCAAAGTTAGTTTTTCACCGAGGGACACCTAGAGCCAGAATACGAGACAAGGAGGGGTTGGGACTCGGCCACACCACCTGGCCGCGCGGCCAGGCCTAGCTTGCGCTAGGGGGTGGTCATGCCGCCCCAGGCACCCCCTCAGGCTCTCCTTCCGCCTATATATTGCCCCTGATACGAAAACCCTAAGTATCCGATCAAAAATCCATGAAAGAGTCTGTAGCCGCAGTCATCTCCATCCCTAGATCGGGAAGGATCGGAAGCTCTTCCCGGCACCCTGCCGGAGAGGGGAATTCACCCTGGAGGCCTTCTTACTCATCATGCAAGCCTTCGGTATGATGAGTGAGTAGTTCATCTCTAGACTATGGGTCCATGTAGTAGCTAGATGGCTGGTTCTCTTCCTTTGTGCTATCATGTTTAGATCTTGTAAGCTCCATTCATGATCAAGATCATCTATTTGTAATTCTGCATGTTATATTTGCGGGGATCCGATGGATATTCAGATGCTATTTCAGATTGATTATTGATTCTATCATGTCTTTGTTATTTGTGATCTTGCATGCTTTCCATTGTTAGTAGCTATCTTGGCCAAGTAGATGCTAGCAACTCCAAGAGTTAGTATTTATGCTCGATAGTCGGTTCATGCCTCTGGTAATCTGTGGAAGTGACAGAAATCTCTAAGGTACTAGATGTGTTGTTGCTACTAGCGAGAAAACAACAATCCTTTGTTCATAGAACAATCTTATTGTTTACTTTACACGCAATTCATAATGCAATTATCCGTTCCTTGCAACTTAATACTGGAGGGGGTTCAGATGATAACTTGAAGGTGGATTATTAGTCATAGATGAAGTTGGATGGCGGTCTATGTATAATGTTGTAATGCCCAATCGAATCTCAAAGGAGTCAAGATAAGTAGTATATGCTTGTATGCTTTCTCGATGTTTGTCAATTGCCCCGCTGTAATTTGTTCACCCAACATGTCATCTATCTTAAGGAGAGCCACCTCTAGTGAACTATGGACCCCCGGTCCTTTCTTTTACTTTCAATCTGCAATCAATTGTTTACTATTTTGTGTTTACTTTCTGCAATCTATTACTTTCTTCCACTCGATACGTTTAATCCTTTGTTTTCAGCAAAGCCGGTGAGATTGACAACCTCATCGCAAGTTGGGGACAGAGTTATGTGGTTGTGTTGTGAAGGCCTCCACGTTGCTGTTGGCACCGGTAGTGCGCCCTACCAAAGTTCAGCTAGCAACACCTTTGGGGTGTTGCCTTGCTCCTACTGGTTCGATTAAACCTTGGTTTCATAACTGAGGGAAAACTTGCTGCTGTGCTCATCATACCTTCCTATTGGGGTTCCCCAACGAGCTTGATATATTTTGGGCCATCAGCGAGCTAGGCGCCTTTGTCCTCGCACCCCATGGACATATCGGGGTCATTGTGGACGGTGGTGATGCCACATGGCCCTGGGAGCTTCATCATGTTGTATGCATAGCGGGGGCTGCCACTGCCCTAGCACGCAGTGGTAGAGGCTCCTTAAGTTCACCAACTCGAAGACGATTCGCTCGGTGTGGTAGTTGGCAATGGTGCCGAAGGTGACTGGCAGCGTCACCTTGCCGATCGGATATGCCTTCTGACCTAGGGCGATGTCGTGGAAGGTGTAGAGGGTCGATTCGCCAATCGACTACGGAAGCTGCAGACGCCTGAAGGTGTCCAGGTACATGATGTTGATGGTCCTTCCGTCATGCATCAGTGTCTTGGGGAGCCAGTAGTCAGCCACTTTGGGCTTGACCACCAGGGCAACTGTGACATCCCTAGGTTTCAATCCCCACCTTTTGATCATGTTTGTGCATTTCTTACCTTCATCATGCATGCATCATATCTCTTTGTTGGCATTTGATTTGTTTCTTGATATAATTTTCTTTGCCTTTTATTAAATTGTTACAATGCCCAACTGGAGTTAAGGGCATCTCTCTTTATTTCCTTCCTACCACTAACCTCTTGACAGTCTCACCATCTTCTCCTTTTATTGCAGCTCTTATATGTGGGCTCTATTTGAATCTTGTTGGTATTTAATTCCTAGCCCACTTATATTTTCTATAACCCATAGCTCTATTTTATTTGTATTTTGCTTTGGTGTTGATCCCCTTTACTTGATCCCTCTCTGCTCTTGATCAACCCCTTCTTTTACTATATGTATATGTGTATGCATATACATACATACCTCATCTCCTTTTGATCATGAGCAATCCCTTTATTTCACCTAATCTACTTTTATCTTCTATTTAAATTCTATCTTTTTTACATCTTTTTAAAACACGTCGTATATCTATCTAAAACCTCTCTCTTTTTCTACATCTACCTCTACCTCTTTTGCCTATCCTTTTAATCTCTCTGAACACTCTGTTTTAATTCTAGCCTAAATCTACTCTAATATATCTAAAAGCCTAAATTTCTTCTAATCTATCTAACCACCTAATTTTCTAGCTAGCATTAGCTCTAAGCAATAGCAGTGCACTTACCAGCTAGCTAACATTACACCTAATCATAATCACACCCAGCCAACGGGGTATGCAACACCAACTACCGGGCGACCTAGCGCGCACACACAGCAGCCAACTCCCGCGCCCTTGCCCTGCACGCTCACGTGCAAACCACCGCTGCCATGCTCCTTCTCTGTGATAAAGCAAGCAACATAGCATCATCCCCATCCTCATCTCCTCCTAAGATCTTTCCCCTTTACCAAGAAAAGAAAACCAGAAAACACATCCTCGCCATCGTCGCTGGCCATGGCCGCCTAACCACCGCCTCGACCGACCATCTAGTTAGCTGGTGCTGTCTACAAGTTTCAGGAGGAGAAGGGCAGTGCGCTCGCCGCCGTCCGCGCACGCCCACGTCGCTGCCGCAGTGCCAGAGCACAAGGAGGAGTAGAGCGGCACACCGTCGCCGCGCTCAACGCTGCCCCGTCAAGCCCCGGCTCTGCTCCACCATCATCGACCCCTCCTTGTGATCCATGCCTCTGTTCTCCACTCTCTCTCCCTGGTTTCCCTCTGCTTCCTCTCGCTCGGTGTCGTCCATGTTCGGCCCGGCCGCAGCAGCCTGGAACGTGCTCGGCATGAACCGCTCCAGCATGTACATCTCTCAGGTCGCCCCTTCCCGAATTTTTCGGCGTCTATGTTGATCGTTTTCAAAAACTTTCTGAACAAACCTTGAAGCCCTATTCCCCAGCTACCTCCAGGATCAAACGGCGCTCGATTTCGAGCTCCACTGATGAAGAAATCTTCTTCTGAAGATCAATTCGAAAACTAGTTTTCCTGAAATGACGTTTAACTGAATCTACTCTATTCCAACCTGTTTTCCGGCTCGTATGTTGATCTTTTGGAAAAATTTCCTTCATCAAAGTTGGAGATCTTGAGTTGATCTCCATCTTTCGTTTTTTCAGATTATCCAATTTCTTGCTAGTTTCGCTGGAATCTTGATCTGAAGTTGGGAACGTATTTTGTGATTTTCGTCCAAAAACCTGAACCCACTCTGTATCTCTGTGTTTTCCGGAGCATACATCCCCCAGTTGAAGTAACTTCCTCCTGCGAAGTTGTAGATTCCCGCGACATCTACAACTTTTGTTTTTATGGAATGTCCAAATTCCACACCGATTCATCGTCATCTTCACCCGAAGTTAGGTCATTTTGCTGTCAAAACTCCACATCCGAAATTCAGACCATCACCCTGTTCGTGACAGTTTTGTAAAAAGGTCCCTGTACAGTTTTCTTTCTCAACCCGCAGCCCTCCTCCTTGACCTGTCTCGGGCCGGCCCATCTTGGTTCCCCCGCACGCGAGCAGTAGATAGTTCGCGCCGCGGGCCCACTTCTCCACAGCGGCCCACCTTCATTTTTTCTGCTAATTCATTTAAGGTAAATTCACTTAAATACAAATAACTTCCAAATGATTTCGAATTTGCAAATAATTACAAAACGAAAAGTAAATGATTTTCTGAGATGAATAATATGGCATAAGTGAAATTTTGCAGAAATACCCATAACTATTACAACATTGACAATTTTGCCCTTTTGGCCATAAAATTGTAATTTAATAATTTTTAACCTGTAACTCCAAATTTGACAAATGATATGTCTAAATCGACCAGCTCGACAACACAAATCTAACTGTGGTATCCATTTGCTCTTTTGCATCATGCATCATCGAATCCGAATTGAATTCACACGAACCCCTAAGTAACATGTGGCAGATTTACTTTAATACTATATTTTGTTCCTCGGCCACTTAAACTTGAATCATTAAACATAGCATCATATATTGCCATGCTACATTATTGATTACATCGCATCGTTCATGTGTTGATTGCGTTATTTCCTTTTTATGCATGGCATTTGGTTCTTCTCGGTAGAAGGCGAGCCCGAAGAGTACCAGCAGGAGTTTGAATAGTCTTACGAGTACCCCCCATTGAGCTTGTACCGCCTTCATCTTTCGATCCTTCAGGCGAGCATCTCATCCCCTTCTACCTATTTTGCATTTATAGTCTTTACTTCCTTCCTTTGAACTATTGCTATCTGTATTGTCAATGCTTTAGTATCGTACCATTATTTTACCTGCCCTACTATACTGCCTTGGTTATCCTATTGCATTGTTTGATTAGCTAGCTTTGTCCTTGCGAGTCATAGGCATGCTTAGTACTGCTCCCATACAGGTGAAACTTGATATCCGGATATTGTTGGTGATACGAATATAAATCTGATGTTATTGGTTATGGCTTAACCTAATGATAAGGTCCCGGCAGCGACCACCTTTGGGGACTGCTTGAGTCGACCTAGGAACCGTTTGTTCTATGATACCAGTTCTGAGTTGATTGCGCTAACTAAACGCGGGGGCCTCTGGGATCCTCCCCTCAACTGCCAGCGCTATTCGTTTATCTAGAGGGTCAGAAATTGGTTTTCCATTTGGTGCATACGCATAATATGTCCTCGGACATGGGCGAGTTGAATATGTCTTCGGACTTGATATTTTGGTGGACTGTCACGACATTGCATACATAAACGCGGTTCGGCCGAGAGGTCATCTTCCATAGTGGAGCTCCGATCCTTCTCGACCGTGGTCGCAAACGTTGTACCACCCTTGAGAATTTTCGTACCTCCTGGTTGGGTCAATACAGTAGGTGATACCTCTGGATACGCGCGTAGTTATGGGACGATTCTTGTTGTGAGACTTGGAAGGCACGCCTATATGCGTTTTAGTGCTTGAAGGGTTGAACATGCGTTTGGGTACAGTTGTGCACCCCTGTAGGGTAAATATTTTCGAGAAGCCGTGTGTCCACGGTTATGGACGCCTCAGGAGTACAGTGTCATGATCATAGACAACGCCACTAATGCCTTGCCCTAATAATATGACTAGTAATTAGTCTTATCAACTAAACAATTGGATAAATAAAATTGCAACATGTGTGTTCCGTGGGACTACTTCCTCGACTGGTTTTCAAGGGGGAAATCTTGGATGGGTTATGCCTAGAGTTATATTATTGCTATCGGTTAGTGCTCTCTTACCTCGCTCTACTAGCCGAAGTTGTAGTGTGTCTCTATAAGTTAGTGCAAGCTTCGCTGCCGCTAAACCCTACCATACCTTGGTAGGCGAGGACCGCTGAATTCTAGTCTCACCATGTGCTGGCCTCAGTACTGACGCTCTCGCTTTTCTTGTTTGTTCTTATCGCTTTTTGGTTCATTCCTGTTGTACAGGTACGTGTTGATTCGAGATGCACAGGTTTGCCCGTTCTAACGTCCGCCATGATCAGTCGGGATCCTACCATGAAGTCCTAAGACGTGTGGGCATGGAGCTCACTTGCTTATTTCTAGGCATCTTATGCCAATTTGTGGGTCTTATCCGTACACGGATGTTATATCACGTTTTCCGCTTGATGTATGGTCTATTTTTGGGACCTCTGTCCTCTATGTGCTACGTATCTATATATATTTGGATCTTATTGATTATATTTCTTTCCTTGTACATGGCGTGATATGATATGTGGCTTGTATGTCGCCGGCGTACATACTCACGTGTGTACGCCGAGGCGCGATTATTGGGCCGACGCGTGCTCACCCTAGAAGCTATAACCTTGTAGTTGGGTTATACCAGCTAGGGGTTTAGGCGCGTCGGATGGCTGAGCTCTACAAGTTGGTATCAGAGCATGGTCGACCTGCCAGGAGCCCTTGCAGCGGACGTTGTTGAGTCTAGAAAAAAAAATTTGGTAGCTATATACTAGGGAAAAACTAATTGGAGAGTAGGACTTCTTGCTCTTTATTCCTTTTCCCACCCTCCCACCCATTTTCTGGTAAGGAAGTGCAACGTTTTATCTGTTCTCATCACCTGCTTTAGGTTCAAACGTCTTCGGCTATCCGTAGTACCGTCGTAAGTTTGTTGTTTATGTCAGAGTAAAGTTGCTTCAAATCAAAAACTATTGTATCTTAAAGTCCGTTGTTCTCTTGAATCCTTTGTTACCTCTGAATTCCCTATTTTCTTCAAAATGTTTTCATCAACTCCATCTGTTTTATTCAAAAAGTTTTAAACCTTTCGACTTGTTGGCATGGTCTTGCCGACTTGTTCTTTTGATACCGATGCGAATACCAGAAGTTTTAACTTCATTCTTCAATTCTTCCCCAATACATGCATAGCTTGAGTTGTTTCTGACTCTCGTGATTGTAATGTTGAGTATAGCTATATTACACTTACCATGAGTGAAATATGTTTAACGCTATCAATCTAATCGGCTAAATACATAACTTGTGTCGTTCTGACGCTTGCAATTGTAATTTGGAGTTTCTTTAGCAAATATGACACTTGTAATGGGTGAATATGTTGATGCTACCATTCAAAATTCCACATATTATACTGGCTAGTTCTTGTGTACTTAATGTGTACCTTGATGATAACTATGTCATGTTCATCTATCTTTTGTATCCAAGTTATCTTAATGCACTGATGTTGGATTTTTATCCGATTATGGTGCTAACCAAATTATTTTTTCCTTCCTCGGGATGGAGAGTGGTGATGAAAATCCTCCACCTGATTGGGGGCAAGCTTTGACTAAAGTATCTCAAGTTTTGACTGAGCTTACAGTGAGACAGTGTAGGTTATGCTTGCAAGCAACCGAGTAACGATTCAGCAATTTCTCGAGCTAAAACCAAGCACGTTTGATTTTCCCTCAGAGCCAATTGAGGCACTTGATTGGCTGCGTGAGATGAACAAGATTTTTGCAGTTGCCCGTGTTGTGGATGTTGATCGTGTTCCCTATGCAACCTTCTTGCTTCAAGGACAGTAGTCTGCTTGGTGGGAGACTTGTCATAACTCTAGAGGCACTGATGTAGTATTCTCTTGGGATGAATTCCAGACTACTTTTAAGCGTCATTACATTCCTGATACTCTCTTGGAGATGAAACTAGAGGAATTCCGTGATCTCACTCAAGGAAGCAATGATGTGATTGCTTATCGTAGGGCTTTCATTGATCTTTCTCGATATGTTGGGGATGATATCTCAACTGATGAGAAGAAGCAGTACAGGTTCCGTAAAGGCCTGAAGCCATCCCTCAAGTATGCTATCAATTTACACAAGTGCAACAACTTTGATGAGCTTGTAGACTTGGCTTTGAAAGAAGAGTATGGTAAAGAAGAGTTGGTGAAACACCAAAAGCGCTCTATTCAAGAAGCTAATCTTTCAGCAGCAGCTTTGCCTTTTGAGAAACGTAGGTTTTGGGTTCCACATGCTGCTCCTATACAACCCACCTACTTGTCAGCACCACCGGGTTTCTCTTCCCGCCCACCCACACCTTTGTCCATTCCTATGCAAGTGCAAATTCAACAAAGGCCAGATGTTCAAATGCAGCAGAAGAGAGTTGAGCTGCAGATTAAGCCAAGTGCTAAAGTTGTGCCAAAGCAGAAGAAGCAAATTCATTCCTCTAAGCCTTGTCATGGGTGTGGTCAATCAGGACACACTTCTCGCAATTGCTATATCAAGAAACCTCCTCAAGTGCCTCGGCAAATCAATGATAAGCCAGATAATAAAAGTGTGTGGTTGAATAGCATATCAACTCAACAAGCAGAAAAAGCACCAGATGTGGTTCTTGGAACCTTGCTTGTGAACTCCTTTCCAGCAAAGGTGCTCTTTGATACATGGGCATCTCATTCCTTCATGTCCCAAAAGTTTGCTCAATCACACAGTGTTCCTATTGAGTCCTTGGCAGATAATCTCATGGTAAAATCTCCTGGAGCATAGATGTATGCCACAAAAATAAGCCATGGCAATGGTATTATTATCGGCGGTCACTTGTTCCAAGCCTCTCTCATTGACCTTAATTCCATGGAAATTGATGTTATCCTTGGAATGGATTGGCTCAAAGATAACAGTGCTTGATACATTGCAAATGTATTTATAATTTTTGATGTTCCATGCTTGGTTTTATCTACTTTCTTGTGTTTTGTTCCAACTTTGGAGTACTTTTCATATGATTTCTTGGACTAACCTATTAACAAGATGCCATAGTGTCAGTTGCTTGTTTTCTGCTGTTTTGGTTCCAGGAAGTCAGAAAATGAATATTCTCGGAATTGGACAGGACAAAAGCCAAAGTTACTATTTTCCCGGAAGACTCACGGAGCCAGAAGGAGAGTCGGAGTGGGGCCACAGGGTGGCCACACCCCCCTTGGCGTGGGCCAGCTTAGGCCGCGCCAGGGAATGGTATGGGCCCCCTGGCTAGCCACCAACCTTGCCTCCTCCGCCTATAAGAGCCTCCCGATACCAAAACCCTAAATCGTCAATCAGAAATCCACGAAAAGTTCTGTTGCGCCGCCGACACCGAAGGGGAGATTCAGGGGACAGAAAGTCTCTGTTCCGGCACCCTGCCGGGACGGGGAAGTATCCCTAGAGCCATCTCCATCGATCTCCACCCATGAATTTGTAGCCACCAAAGCCACGTTTTTGCCTCTCCTATAGATCCCATATCCATGGGGAAGGGCTCCCAAGAAGCCATGAAGGAAGGGTCCTAAGGGGCGGTGCTCCCCTATGATACCGGTGGCGGGGAAGGAGTCCTCCATGCTGTCGCCGCCTCTTCACCATCTTCACCACCATCTCCATCGCCATTACTGATTCCCATGATGAGGAGGGAGTAGTTCTCTCTCGAGGCTAAGGGTTCTACCGGTAGCTATGTGTTCATCTCTCTCTCTATGCATGATCTTTTTGAGATCATGAGCTTGTAATCTATAGATCTACCTTGCTACTCAAGTGCTTTAATGAATCTCTGCTCTCCCCATGTGTGTGAAAGTCACAGCATGCTCACCATGGTGGCACTTAGGCTAGAGATTACAAATACTTGTTATGAGTTATATTTGGAGATGGATGTGTTTATGAAATTGTGGTGTTTGTTGGACTCATCTACTGCTCAAGGTAACAGTGTGTGGTTTTCTAGATGGGAAAGATGGACTTTGAGGTGTGCTGTTATAGCCCTACCATGGATTAGAGTGTTCAACCGGAGAGTAGTTAAGAGTAGTATCATAAAGAGAAGATATTTATATGAGAGTGTTCACTAGTGAAAGTATGATCCCTAGGCCTTGTTTCTAAGCATTGATACACCGTTTGCAATTAGATCTGTTACATGTTTTCTTGCTTACATCTTTATTTCAGTTTGCCTTTAGTCTTTTCCACGCCATCAAGCTATTTTATATGACAGTTACCACTTATAATTATCCATACCACTTGTATTTCACTATCTCTTCGCCGAACTAGTGCACCTATACACCTAACAAGTGTATTGGGTGTGTTGGGGACACAAGAGACTTCTTGTATCTTGACTGCAGGGTTGCTTGAGAGGGGATACCTTTGACCACTTCCTCCCCGAGTTCGATAAACCTTGGGTCATCCACTTAAGGGAAAACTTGCTGCTGTTCTACAAACCTCTGCACTTGGAGGACCAACAACTGTCTACAAGAATAGAAGTGCGTAGACATCAGTGCTCTCATTGACTATGTGAATAAGTCAGTGACTCTTGCTCACTCCAAAGGCCAGATAATCTATTCTCCAAATGCTACTTCTTCAACACAAGTCATTGCTCTCAATGTTGATCCTCTTCCAGCTCTGGAGAATATGCCAGTTGTGTGCGAATTTCCAGATGTGTTTCCTGAGGAGCTACCAGGAATGCCACATGACCGGGCCGTCGAGTTCATGATTGAATTGGAACCCGGAACAGCTCCAATTTCCAAGCGTCCATATAAGATGGGTCCTAATGAAATGGCCGAGCTCAAGAAGCAACTTGATGAACTTGAAAGTAAAGGCCATATTCCGCATAGCACTTCTTCGTGGGGAATCCCCACCATCTTTGTCAAGAAGAAAGACAAAACTGAACGTCTAGTGGTTGACTATCGTGGTCTCAACACAAAGACAATTAAGAATAAGTATCCTCTACCCCGCATCACAGACCTCTTTGATCAGCTCGCTGGAGCAAAAGTATTCTCTAAGCTTGATTTTAGAAGTGGATACCACCAAATCAAAATCAGAAAGGAGAATATTCGAAAAACAGCTTTCACCACCAGATACGGTTGTATGAGTACCCCGTTATGTCCTTTGGTCTCACAAATGCTCCTGCAACATTCTCTCGCCTCATGAACTCGGTTTTCATGGAATATCTCGACAAGTTCGTCGTGGTATATATTGATGATATTCTGGTCTACTCCAAGTCGAAGGAAGAACATGAAGAACACCTTCGGCTTATCCTCACCAAGCTTCGTGAGCATCGCTTGTATGCAAAGTTCTCCAAGTGTGAGTTCTGGCTTTCTGAAGTTGTCTACCTGGGTCATGTCATTTCTGATAAAGGCATTGCAACCAATCCCGAAACAATCAAGTCAATTGTGGATTGGGTTCCTCCTAAAAATGTCAAGGAAGTCTGAAGCTTCCTCGGCTTGGCAAATTATTGTCGCCGATTTGTTGAGAACTTTTCCAAGATAGCAAAACCTCTTTCTGAGCTTCTAAAGAAGGATAAGAAATTCTGTTGGACTCCATCTTGCCAAGAAAGCTTTGAAACTTTGAAGAAAAAGCTCACTTCAGCTCCTATTCTGACTCCTCCAGATACCACCAAGCCTTTCCAGATATTCTGTGACGCTTCCATTCAAGGTCTTGGTGCTGTTCTTATGCAAGAAAGGAAAGTTGTGGCTTATGCATCTCGACAGTTGCGTCCACATGAGATAAATTATCCTACTCATGATCTTGAGCTTGCGGCGGATGCGTTGAAAACATGGAGGCATTATTTGCTTGGCAATCGTTGTGAAATCTTCACTGATCACAAAAGTTTGAAGTACATCTTCACATAGCCTGACCTGAACATGCGACAGAGAAGATGGATGGAAACCATCTCAGACTTCGATGTCTCTATTGATTACACTCCAGGGAAAGCTAATGTAATGGCTGATGCCCTTAGTCGAAAAGTCTATTGCAATAACCTCATTATCAAGGACAACAATAAGCATCTCTTCAAAGAAATTCATCTGTACAATCTTGAGATTGGTCCTCAGGGGCATCTTGCAAATTTATGCTTGGCTCCTAATCTTGAAGAGAAAATTCGTGAGGCCCAGTTGACTGATGCTATGGTCCTCAAAGTCAAGAAAAATCTGGAATTGGGTGTTTCCAAGTACAAATCCTATTCCATTGGTGCTAATGGCACTCTCAGATTCGAAGGGCGCATTGTTGTACCAAAAGTTCAAGCACTCAAGAATCTAATTCTCAAAGAAGCTCATGAAACTCTTCTTGCTATTCACCCTGGTAGCTCAAAGATGTACCATGATCTAAAGCCTTACTATTGGTGGACGCGCATGAAGCGCGAAATTGCCAAGTATGTTGCTGAGTGTGATTTTGCAGAAGAGTGAAAGCAGAACATCAAAGAACCGCTGGTCTCCTTCAACCTCTCCAGATTCCTGAGTGGAAGTGAGATAAAATGGATATGGATTTTATCACCGGTTTTCCGAAATCTCAGAAGGGAAACAATGGCATCTTTGTGGTGATTGATCGCTTCTCTAAAGTGGCTCACTTCTTGCCTGTCAAAGAAACTATTACAGCTAGCCAATTGGCAGAATTCTATGTTGCGAGGATTGTAAGCCTCCATGGTGTCCCTAAAGAAATCACATCTGATCGTGGAAGCCTGTTCACTTCTAGATTCTGGGAATCATTCCAGCAATACATGGGAACTAACATCAAGTTCAGCACTGCGTATCACCCTCAGTCTCAAGGCCAAGTGGAAAGAGTAAATCAAATTCTTGAAGATATGCTTAGAGCTTGTGTCATCTCTTTTGGCATGAAATGGGAAGAATGCCTTCCTTTTGCCGAATTCTCTTACAACAATAGTCATCAATCAAGTCTGGATATGTCACCATTTGAAGTTCTCTATGGCCGCAAGTGCCGTACCCCTCTTTACTGGTCAGAAGCTGGTGAAAGGAAGATCTTGAGAAATAAAGATCCTCTAGATCCTGAAATGTGTCCGGATATCATCAAAGAAGCAGAAGAGAAGTGTCAGATTGTTCGTGACAACATGAAAATTGCTCAAAATCGGTAAAAAACCTACTATGATGGAAAGCACCATGATATGGTGTACAAAGTGGGTGATATTGCTTATCTTTGTATGACCCCGATGAGAGGCACACATCGCTTTGGTATCAAAGGGAAGCTTGCCCCGCGATACATCGGTCCTTTCAAGATTCTATCAAGATCGGGTCCTCTTACTTATGTGTTGGAGTTGCTTGAGAATCTCAAAAATGTTCACCCCACCTTCCATGTCTCACAGTTGAGACAGTGTTTCAAGGATCCCGGTAGAGCCGTGGATCATTCCTCTATTGAGCTCAAGGAATACCTTTCTTACCATGAGCATCCTATTCGCATCCTTGATGAGGCTGAACGAAAGACAAGAAATAAAACCATCAAGTTCTTCAAAGTTCAATGGTCACATCACTCCGATAAAGAAGCAACTTGGGAGCGCGAAGATCTCTTGAGATCCGAGTACCCTGCTCTATTCACCTCTTCTTAGAATCTCGGGACGCGATTCCTTCAAGGAGGGGCGTGTCGTGACATCCCAAGGTTTCAATCCCCACCTTTTGATCATGTTTGTGCATGTCTTACCTTCATCATGCATGCATCATATCTCTTTGTTGGCATTTGATTTGGTTCTTGGTATAATTGTATTTGTCTTTTATTAAATTGTTACAATGCCCAATTGGAGTTAAGGGCATCTCTCTTTATTTCCTTCCTACCACTAACCTCTTGACAGTCTCATCATCTTCTCCTTTTATTGCAGCTCTTATATGTGGGCTCTATTTGAATCTTGTTGGTATTTAATTCCTAGCCCACTTATATTTTCCATAACCCATAGCTCTATTTTATTTGTATTTTGCTTTGGTGTTGATCCCCTTTACTTGATCCCTCTCTGCTCTTGATCAACCCCTTCTTTTACTATATGTATATGTGTATGCATATACATACCTCTTCTCCTTTTGATCATGAGCAATCCCTTTATTTCACCTAATCTACTTTTATCTTCTATTTAAATTCTATCTTTTTTACATCTTTTTAAAACACCCCGTATATCTATCTAAAACCTCTCTCTTTTTCTACATCTACCTCTTCCTCTTTTGCCTATCCTTTTATCTGTAAACACTCTATTTTAATTCTAGCCTAAATCTACTCTAATATATCAAAAAGCCTAAATTTCTTCTAATGTATCTAACCACCTAATTTTCTAGCTAGCAGCAGCTCTAAGCAGTAGCAGTGCACTCACCCAGCTAGCTAACATTACACCTAATCATAATCACACCCAGCCAACAGGGTACGGAACACCAGCTGTCAGGCGACCCAGCGCACGCACAAAGCAGCCAGCTCCCGCGCCCTTGCCCTGCACGCTCACGTGCAAACCACCGCTGCCCTGCTCCCTCTCTGTGATAAAGCAAGCAACAGAGCAGCATCCCCACCCTCATCTCCTCCTAAGATCTTTCCCCTTTGCCAAGAAAAGAAAACTAGAAAACACATCCTCGCCATCGTCGCTGGCTGTAGCATCCCAATTGTCTAACAATTGTAATGCTACTTGGTCTAGTAAGATATTGGCTACTTCCTATATATAATTGTTACACCATAATTATATCATGCTCATGTCATCATGCCACCTTGCATTTGAGCATCATATAAAACCATTTTCTTTTGGTTCTTCTCTCATATGCATTATTAATTGTATTTGCCTCTTGATATTGTATTTGGTTATTGATATATTGTTTAAATGTCCAAGTTGAGTTGGGGCATATCTTTTATTCCACTCCATCACTTTTCTTTCACCACCTTATAATTCCACCATCCCTTTTATCCATGAGCTTGTAATTCTTTTTCTTTTGATTTTAATCTAGCTCATGTGGGTGGGGTGGATCTAGTCTAACATTTCTTTTGCTTGGCCTTTTCTCCACTTCTTGTGAATTCATAAGAATAATGCCATATCATTACTTTTGTTCTCACAAAATTAATCATGGCATTTAATATTTTGCATGGGCCATGCAACCTTCATCACCACCTTTTATTCCATTGGTTTTTCCTTTGATTTAATGGATCTTTTATTTGTGGACCATCTCCTACCATTCCATCATCCCCATATTCGCATCAATATCATTATTAATTTTAATATCTTCATGCATGATCAAATGAGGCTTATTCTTTCTATCTCATTTCTTTCTCTTTTTCTTGGTTTCTTCTCCACCTTAGCTTATGCTAGATCAAGCCCCACTTTCCTCTTGGTTTGGTCTCATAAACAAATCCAAAACCTAAAACCCTAATCAAACCTAACCTATCTTTCTCTCTCCCTAATTTTTCTCCTAACCCTAGTTCTACTAAACCCTAACCCTATCTCACCTCTCTCTTTCCTCTCCCTCTCTCTAACATGCTGGCCACCTGACCCCTCTCTCTCCCTGGCCCACACCCCAGCTACTCATCTAGCCACCCCAAACCCTAGCCCATACCCGAGCCCCACCTAGCTAACCCGAGCTACCCCCTCCCTCTCTCTTCTCTCTACCGCCGTGCCAGCCCCACCCAGCTGTTACCCCACGCCGTCCCCACCTGCAGCCCTCTCCCTGCCCTGCCTGGCTAACCAGGTCGAACCCCAGCTCGACCACATGCTCGAGGAGAAAGAGAGAAAAGGGCCGAAGCCACTTTTCCATCTACCCCGCTCCCACACGCCATCTCCTCCCTCTCTCTCGCTTGGCCTCATCCACACGGCTCTCCTGCATCGCCCAGATCCGCCCCGAGCCTGCCCTCTCCTTCCCCTTCTTCTTCATCGTCGCCCGGACCTGCCGCCGGTCGCCACCAGCACCGCGTCGCCCCCTTCGTTCTAGCCGGCCAGCACGTCGTGGAGGTGGCCTGGGAGACCGAGGAGACCTCCCTGCTGCTCCCTGTACGTGTCGACGAGGAGGAGAAGCCCCAGGAGCGCCAGTACCTGCGCCGTCCCGTCGAAACCCTAACCTGCCAGGACGCCTGCAACCCCGGCGATCTGTCGCGTCTCCGGCCATGCCACCACCACCGATCACCCCGCGGTGAGTCCCTCTTCCTCCCTGACATCATCCACCTCGCCGTCGCCGTCTAGCTTCGCCGATCTTTTCGCCGAGCACCCTCAGTGCGGCGCCGCTCGCTGCTGTCTGCACGCTCTCGCGCCGCGTAGCGTCTCAACTGGTCGCGTAGATACTCCCTAACAACTACCCCTCCCTAGCCCAGCGGTAGCCGCCGCCACCCGCGCACGCCAGGTCGCGGGATCGAATCCCCGTTGCGCCGCGTCGTGCGTGCCGTCAGTCCGTCAGAGAACGAGAAGAGAAACAGTACCGCGGCCCCCCCTTTTTCAGAAAACCCCCTAGCTTTTTATCTGCTCAACCCGCGCTCCTTGCTAGCCCCACCTGTCAGCCGCCGAGGCCTTCTTCCAGAAAACCCCCCAGCCTCTTATTATCTTAACCCGCGCTCCAGCTTGGTCCCACCTGCCAGCCTCTGCGAGATCGATCGCTGTCACGTGGGCCTCAGCCGGTTGGTCCCACCTCACAGACGCACGGGCTAGGCAGAGCCCCGGTGTGAAAAGCTTTTCGCGCGCGTGTGCCTTGCCAGCAGCTGGCCCACCCGTCAGTGACTGTGGCTGGATCTGTCTCAGTACAAAATGGTTTTCTGCTTTGCTGTTTAATTTAAACCTTTTTCAAATTGATTTAAATTCAAATTCAAATCAGATTTAAATAACTTTTCAAATATAAATCCAAATAATACAAATAATATATGTTTTGGAATCAGAAAAATATGAGGAATTGAAATATGCTATTCAAAATAATGTTTGAACATTTTAAATTTTCGAGATAATTAAAAATTACAATAAAATGCCCTTTTCTTAATAAAGTAATAACTTTAATTCTACAACTCCAAATTTGAGAAATAATATGTCTAAATCGATCAGCGCGACGAGCCCGTTCTATCTATGCAGTCCTTGTTCTAAATTGAAGCATGCATCATGTCATTCTTACAAATCTGAACTGTTTATGACAATAAAACTTGGTTAAATAAATAGTAAAATGCTTTATTTCTTGTATCCACACCTCACCTTTGCCATGTTACTTTAATGCCATGTAAATTGTGCATCATTCATCATGGCATGCTTGTTTGCTTATCGCACTTTAATTCATATGCTTGCGCACTTTATTTATGTTGGCCCTTGTTTGTTTGGTTCTTCGTCGAATAGACGCCCAGCAGGAGAATTACCAGGAATCACAGGAGTACTACACAGATCCATCTCTCGCTTCAACTGAGCTGCCAGGCAAGCACTACCACATGCTTGCATACATACAGTACCTATTGTCTCTATCTTATTCTTGCATCATTGAGTCGTGATTGCATTAAATTGAATCCCAAGTACTGCATAGCCTTTGCTTTTAAACCCCACCGAAGCTTGTTCCTCCATCCCATGAGCCATTACTACAGGAGTTGTTTGAGCCATGTGAGTCGTAGAAAAGCATGTGTAGGGTATGTGAGTGTCTGATGGATAATGAGGTACCTAAACAACATAACCTGAGTAGTAATGGGATAACTAATGAAAGAGGCACCGGTGAGCAATATCTGCTATTTGGTTTTTCATGCTCACTTGTGTCCCGTAGGACCACGAGTACTTGATTCCTGTTCCTTGACTATTTGCACTATCCACATCCGGGAGGCCTTATGGACCCCCCTGAGCTAGATCTTGATTCATTCTTATTCCTTGGGGCCACAATTAGTTTGGGGCTTTATTACTATCCTGTACTTATGCCATGTTACTGTTTTATTTAAGATTGTGCGAGGAGCACCTGTACTGTTTTGGATCACGCCACGTTTTCGCGGTATCGACAAGCCTAGTCACATTTTCGGGTTCCCAGTCGTTTACAGCCGTCGTCGCAAACCCTGGGTCCGTCTCGGAGCTGGCCAACTTCGTTGCGGGTAGCTTATTGGCGTGGCCCCCTGAAATATTTCTGAATCCTGTGATTGCTTTGTCGTGAATGCCTCGTTGGGTTTTGATTTGGTTTTTCCGAGGTTGATCGAGTGTGTGTTGCTATTCGTGCACCCCTGCAGGGTAAATCTTTCTGAAAGCCGTGTCCGCGGTTATGGACGACTTGGAGCATAGTTTCTCGATCATAGACAAGTATAACTAAAGTACCGCTTTTAACTTGACTAAGTACTTGACTAGTAAATAGTGCAATACTCATGGAATGGTTAATAAAACTGCCAACGGATGATGGAGGTTGTTCGTCCGCTTCCTCGTTGTTAAGCGAGGAGGAGGATGGATCTGTTAATTATACTGTTATAACTGTTGTTCTTAATTCACGGACTTCCGTCTATCATTGGTTAGGCGGAAGGTTAGCGAGTATCTGTAAAATTGCTAGGTATTATCTTTTGCTGCAATTGCGTCACCCCAGGTTGTGTCCCCTTTAGCAGCATAAAGACTTGCTGAGTACCCCCTAGGGTCTCACACGATAAATTGTTTGATTCAGATGAACAGGTGTACCCGCAAGATGGAGACTGGGTGGAAGAGACAGATGATGTTGGCAACGATCATTCGGTGTAGAGATTCCGAGAACGGGGATCCGTGAGATCTGTGGGCGGGATGTGTTTATTTATGTGGCATCTTATGCCGATTTGCTTCTTATCCGTACTCGGATCTTGTTTTCCGCTTCCGCCTGATACTCTGATGTGTGATGTATGAGGAGCTATCCTAAATTATTATCTCTATCTAGGACATTTGAATCTTGCCGTATGCCGTTGCAATATTTCTACTTCTTTTAGATGGAATGGCTCTGAGGACTGTTGTATGTGGCTTGCATACATACTCATTTGTGTAAGTAGTTGATCCCTTCGCCTGCCGATTACGCCGCTCGTTCTTGTTCCGATGTCTGAAAGTGGTTAGGACGGCCGAAAGGTCTACCGTGAGTGGCCCTGGGCCCCACCGTACTATTTTAACCACTTTCGTTCATCTAGGCTTGTAACTAAGAGCGTAATTCACCGAGGTAGTTACACTGGCCATGGCCGCCTCACCACCGCCTCGACCGACCATCTAGTTAGCTGGTGCCGTCTACAAGTTTCAGGAGGAGAAGGGCAGCGCACTCGCCGCCATCCGCGCACGCCCACGTCGCTGCTGCAGTGCCACAACACAAGGAGGAGCAGAGTGGCACAACGTCGCTGCGCTCAACGCTGCCCCGTCAAGCCCCGGCTCTGCTCCACCGCCATGGACCCCTCCTGGTGAGCCATGCCTCCGTTCTCCACTCTCTCTCTCTAGTTTCCCTCTGATTCCTCTCACTCGCCATCGTCCGTGTTGGGCCCAGCCGCCGCAGCCTAGAACGTGCTCGGCATGAACCGCTCTAGCACGTACATCTCTCAGGTCGCCCCTTCCCAAATTTTGCCGGCGTCTATGTTGATCGTTTTCAAAAACTTTCTGAACAAACCTTGAAGCCCTATTCCCCAGCTACCTCCAGGATCAAATGGCGCTCGATTTGGAGCTCCAACGACGAAGAAATCTTCTTCTGAAGATCGATTCGAAAACTGGTTTTCCTGAAATCTGTCCGGCGTTTTACTAAATCTACTCTGTTCCAACTTGTTTTCCGGCTTGTATGTTGATCTTTTGGAACAATTTCCTTCATCAAAGTTGTAGATCTTGAGTAGATCTCCATCTTTTGTTTTTGGAGATTATCCAATTTCTCGCTAGTTCCGCTGGAATCTTGATCTGAAGTAGGGAACGTATTCTGTGATTTTCGTCCAAAAACCTGAACCCACTCTGTATCTCCGTGTTTTCCCAGAGCATACATGCCCCATTTGAAGAAACCTCCTCCTGCATAGTTGTAGATCTCCGCGAGGTCTACAACTTTCGTTTTTATGGAATGTCCAAATTCCTCACCGATTCGTCGTCATCTTTATCCGAAGTCAGATCGTTTTGCTATCAAAACTCCAGATCCGAAATTCAGACCATCACCCTGTTCGTGACGGTTTTATAAAAAGGTCCTTGTACAGTTTTCTTTCTCAACCCGCAGCCCTCCTCCTTGACCTGTCTCGGGCCGGCTCATCTTGGTTCCCCCGCACGCGAGCAGCAGATAGTTCGCGCCGCTGGCCCACTTCTCCACAGCGGCCCACCTTCATTTTTTTCTGCTAATTCATTTAAGGTAAATCCACTCAAATACAAATAACTTCCAAATAATTTCGAATTTGCAAATAATTACAAAACGAAAAGTAAATGATTTTCTGAGATGATTAAAATGGCATAAGTGAAATTTTGTAGAAACACCCATAACTATTACAACATTGGCAATTTTGCCCTTTTGGCCATAAAATTGCAATTTAATAATTTTTAACTCGTAACTCCAAATTTGACAAATGATATGTCTAAATCGACCAGCTCGACAACACGAATCTAACCGTGGTATATGTTTGCTCTTATGCATCATGCATCATCAAATCTGAATTGAATTCACGTTCAAACCCCTAAGTAACATGTGGCTGATTTACTTTAATACTATGTTTTGTTCCTCGGCCACTTAAACTTGAATCATTGAACATATTGCATCATATATTGCCATGCTCCATTATTGATTACATCGCATTGCTCATGTGTCGATTGCGTTATTTCCTTTTATGTATAGCATTTGGTTCTTCTCGGTAGAAGGTGAGCCCGACGAGTACCAGCAGGAGTTTGAACAGTCTTACGAGTACCCCCATTGAGCTTGTACCGCCTTCGTATTTCAATCCTTCAGGCGAGCATCTCATCCCCTTCTACCTATTTGGCATTTATAGTCTTTACTTCCTTCCTTCGAACTATTGCTATCCGTATTATCGATGCTTTAGTATCATATCTTTATTTTACCTGCCCTACTATACTACCTTGGTTATCCTATTGCCTTGTTTGATTAGCTAGCTTTGTCCTTGCGAGTCGTAGGCATGCTTAGTACTGCTCTCATACAGGTAAAACTTGATATCCAGATATTGTTGGTGATACGAATATAAATCTGATGTTATTGGTTATGGCTTCACGTAATGATAAGGCCCTGGCAGCGACCACCTTTGGGGACTGCTTGAGTTGACCTAGGAACCATTCGTTCTGCGATACCAGTTCTGAGTTGATCGCGCTAACCAAGCGCGGGGGCCTCTGGGATCCCCCCTCAACTACCGGCGCTATTCGTTTATCCAGAGGGTCACAAATTGGTTTTCCATTTGGTGCATACGCATAATATGTCCTCGGACATGGGCGAGTTCAATATGTCTTCGGACTTGATATTTTGGTGGACTGTCACGACATTGCATACATAAACGCGGTTCGGTCGAGAGGTCATCTTCCATAGTGGAGCTCCAATCCTTCTCGACCGTGGTCCCAAACGCTGTACCACCCTTGAGAATCGTAGTACCTCCTGGTTGGGTCAATACAGTAGGTGATACCTCTGGATACGCGCGTAGTTATGGGACGGTTCTTGTTGTGAGACTTGGAAGGCACGCCTATATGCGTTTTAGTGCTTGAAGGGTTGAACATGCGTTTGGGTACAGTTGTGCACCCCTGTAGGGTAAATATTTTCGAGAAGCCGTGTGTCCACGGTTATGGACGCCTCAGGAGTACAGTGTCATGATCATAGACAACGCCACTAATGCCTTGCCCTAATAATATGACTAGTAATTAGTCTTATCAACTAAACAATTGGATAAATAAAATTGCAACATGTGTGTTCCGTGGGACTACTTCCTCGACTGGTTTTCAAGGGGGAAATCCTCGGATGGGTTATGACTAGAGTTATATTATTGATATCGGTTAGTGCTCTCTTACCTCGCTCTACTAGCCGAAGTTGTAGTGTGTCTCTATAAGTTAGTTAGTGCAAGCTTCGCTGCCGCTAAACCCCAACATACCTTGGTAGGCGAGGACCGCTGAATTCTAGTCTCGCCATGTGCTGGCCTCAGTACTGACGCTCTCACTTTTCTTGTTTGTTCTTTTCGCTTTTGGATTCATTCCCGCTGTACAGGTACGTGTTGATTCGAGATGCACAGGTTTGCCCGTTCTAACGTCCGCCTTGATCAGTCGGGATCCTACCAGGAAGTCCTGAGACGTGTGGGCATGGAGCTCACTTGCTTATTTCTAGGCATCTTATGCCAATTTGGGTCTTATCCGTACTCGGATATTATGTCACGTTTTCCGCTTGATGTATGGTGGATTGTTGGGACCTCTGTCCTCTGTGTGCTTCCTATCTATATATATTAGGATCTTATTGATTATATTTCTTTCCTTGTACATGGCATGCTCTGATATGTAGCTTGTATGTCGCCGGCGTACATACTCACTTGTGTACGCCGAGGCGCGATTACCAGGCCGACGCGTGGTCACCCTAGAAGCTATAACCTTGTAGTGGGGTTATACCGGCTAGTTGTTTAGGCGCGTCGGATGGCTAAGCTCTACAGCAACTCACACCTGGGTACTCAATCCTAGGCATGTGATCCTCGCGGCTCCAGGTGATGCTTTGCTCTAACCAATTGAGGTAGTGCGGGACGCCCGCTTGTGTCACCTCATTGACGGCGACTGTGCTAGAGAGCACTTTCTTCTTGTGCTTTGTGCCAAGCTTGGTGAATGTGTGCAACGATACGACTATGTTGCCGAATGGGCCGTTGTTGCCATTGTCCCTTGGCGAGTCGTCGTTGGGGCCTTCCCTTGCTCGCCTTGCCTTCTTGATCTACTTGAGAGAGTGGCATTCGGTGATGGTATGGGTGGCGGGCTTCCCTTTCCTGATGTGATAGACATAGGGTTGGTTCAACAGATCCACGGGGTCGAATTTCGCCCTCGGGGCATTGTTGGCACGGTGGTTGCCTTTGTCGTGGCGGAAGTTCTTGAGGTAGCGCTGCCCGTAGTTGGCATTGGCGACAAAGTCGGTCCTACCATCGCCGCAGCATTTGCCGGTGAGACGGGTGTTGTTGTAGCGCAGCTCGCAGTGTCTGCCGTTGTCGTGGCGGTCTGTTCGACGCCTTCTACCCGACTCGTCGTCTGAGTCCTAGTTTGGGTCTACCTCCGCGTAGCGCTTGGCGATCTCGAGGAGGCCGGGGATGTTGTCTGATGACCCACAAGTATAGGGGGTGTATCACAGTATTTTCGATAAGTAAGAGTGTTGAACCCAACATGGAGCAGAAGGTGTTGACGAGTGGTTTGGAGCAGGAATTCTCTGTAAATACTTAGCAAATGGATTTTTAGGGGTTTTTGATAATGCAGATAAATAAAGTACGAGTAAATAAAAGACAATAATAATAGATGCAACAAGTGGCCCAATCCTTTCTTTAGCAAAGGACATGTCGGTTGTATTACTTATGATGATCAAATGTTCTCGAGGACACGTGGGAATATCGTCTAGTGCTTTCGCTTCATATAGTTGATTAATCTTCTTTAGTTTGATAAGTGTTGTGTGGGTGAACCTGTGCTAATGTACTGACCTTCCTAGGACTAATATATACTTCTGATTATACCCCTTGCAAGCATCTGCAACTACAAGAAAGTAATTAAGATAAAAACCTAACCACAGCCTTAAACTCTGAGATCCTACACTCCCTTGTGCAAAGGCTTCCTAACGGGGGTTCATGTTTCTGTCACTCCGGCAACCCCTATGATTAGTAGCCAAATACACAATGCATTCCCCTAGGCCCATCAAGGTGAAGTATCATGTAGCCGACGTTCACATGACACCACTAGAAGAATAACACCACAACTTAAGTATCAAACCATTGAATCTTTCTCAACACAATTCCACTACTAACAACATGACATCTCCCATGTCCTCAAGAACTAAATGAACTACTCACGAGACATCATATGGATCAAGATTAGAGATGAAATAATGGTAAGTAACAATCTGAACATAAACGATAATTCAATGGTTCCACTCAATAGCATCAACTATAATAAGTAATCAACACCGGGAAAGTTTCCCCTAAGAACTATGCAAGATTCAACCCAATTGTTAGAGTGGTATGGAGTGGTGATGATGGTGCTGGTGGAGATGATGATGATGATGATCCCGATGAAGTCCAGCTTGATGGTGGTGTTGATGGCAACGATCTCCCCTCTTCGGGAAGGAATTTCCCCGACAGATTTCTGCCTGTCGGAGAGCTCTTTCTCTCTTCAGTTTTCTGCCACGTAGAGGCGGCGGAATCTTTCTGTGGTCGCTCCCCTCGTCTTAGGGTTTCGTGGGGAATATATACGCCAAAGATCAGAGCTAGAGGTGGGCCAGGGTGACCACACCACCTGGTGGCATGGCTAAGGGTGGCCCGCGCCAGGGGGTGGTGTGGGCCCCTATGGAGAATATCATTTTGCGGCCCGAAAGTTGGGTTGCCCAGGAAACGCGGTACCCAAGTTGTTTTTTATCACCACGATTAGAAAAGTTGGGGCGCCAATTGCTGAGAGGGGTCTTTTGAATGAATGATGGCCAAACCCAATATTTTCAAATCGCACATGTTAAGTCATGATATTCCGTTACACTAGTTCCTGCTGTGCCCCTTCTTTGCCAGTCACTCTTCTTAGCCACCTTGCACGTGTCATAGGGGCAAATCCATTACTGTACTTTCCTAACTCTCGACACTTAATCTTGCTATGGTGGTGGCGGTCCCTTTTCTTCCCTTCCCCGACCCTAAATCTGTCGGCGGCGGAGGACCTTTTTTCTCCCTCCCCCGACACTGAATCGGACGGCAGCGGCCCAGCATGTCTTACAAGGCGAAGATTGTAGCTACGTTGCCGACTGATTCGGGTTTGTCGGGGCCCAAGTCTGGGGCTCAACAGGTAGCAGCGGCGAGGTCTTCAGCCCCGGTTAGCGAGGAGGCCAGCAAGGATTCTGCTCCCAAGGTACCTACGAGCAGCGGGTTGAAGAGAAAAGCAAGGCTGGTGGCGGATTGTTCTGCTCCGGTGGGCGGATGCAGCACCCAGATCTCGAAGAAAAAAAACCGGGAGAAGAGCGAAAGGTGAATTTTTCTTATATGTGCCTTATCTTGCAAGTAGATTAGTTACGGCATAATAGAATTGAATAAACTGAAATGTTCCCCTTTTTAATCAAATTAGGCACAACTTTGATACAAGGGACCTATACGAGTTCACAGTTCATGTTCGGCAGTACACTGCAAAACTTGATTTTGGTTGCGAGAGGGTTGTGTTCGGGCACGATGTGCATCTGCTTGTGAATTGCAAAGAGGTTGTGTCTATTTCGCAGCTGGTAGATATGTTTGCCGCTAGAATTCCCTAGGGTTCTAGACAGAGGACAAAATTGGTGTGGCGCAACATGAATGATACATATCCGCAAATTGAGCACTCCCATGAGCTTCAGATGGTTTGGGAGTGTTGTGCAGCTGATCGTAAGGTGAAAGTTGAAGCGATGATTGATGATATGTATGCATATGCCGGAGATCTTGCTGCCATAGCTTCTGCTCCTAGAGAATCCGGACCAATAGATGTTGATCTAGATAAGTTCAGTATACACATAGAGGTGGATTCATACATGGCAAAACTTGATGAGGGAGTTAATAAGCCAGTTTCGTCATGTACTGTGGAGATCACTGTCGATTCCAAAAACATAACACTTGATGAAATGAGAGATATGATCGGTAAGGAAATCAGTATTGGCCCTAAGCAGATGGCAAAAATCTGGTGGTGGCATCATAAGAAGCAGCAATTAATAGATGTTTTGGATACTGAAGATCGTATGCAGATTATGCGACGAAAGAAGCGAACCAGGAAGGTGTTCTTCCTTGGTACCATTTCTGATGTTGTTGAACACGTTATAGTGGATGTAGATGCCCCTGTAGTGGCTGAACAGAATGAGGTGGTCGAGGCTTGTCATATGGATCGCGGGGTTCCCCTGGCTGTATTTGTAATATTGACTGTTGTTGCATTTAGAGCGTGTTTCTGTGATTATGTTTGTTCAGAGATTGCGATATAATGTTGTGCGAGCTGTTGAGATTTTCGTACATGTCACTCACTGAAACCATCGTTGTTGTAATAAGTCATAAGTACATTGTAGTTGACATGATTATGTTTCTTAAGATGACATATTGTACTTGTTTCTGTTATTATGTTTGTTGGGACATTGTAATGTAATGTTTTGTGAAACTATGACTGGACAAGTGATGCATAAATACATTGTAGTTGACAAGATTATGTTTCTTGAGATGATGTACTGTACTTGTTTCTGTTATTTTGTTTGTTGAGAGATTGTAATGTAATGTTTTGCGAAACCATGACAGGACAAGTGATGTGTAAGTACCTTGTAGTCGACATGATTTTGTTTCTTGAGTTGATGTAATATACTTGTTTCTGTGATTACGTTTGTTGAGAGATTGTAATGTGATGTTTTGTGAAACCATGTTGTGATTATGTTTGTTGAGAGATTGTAATGTAATGTTTTGTGAAACCATGACTGAAGAAGTGATGCATAAGTACCTTGTAGTTGACATGATTTTGTTTCTTTAGATGATGTAATATACTGGTATGTTTTCGTTAGGCAATGAAATTGGGATGGAGGGAGTGCAGGTTTAATATTTGAAATGAGAATGTGTGACGAGAATCCATATCAGGCAGGAGAAAGTAATCCAGGGAAAGGGCATGGTATCCATTAAACTATTGTAACATGCCAATTTAGTCATTGTTGCAGCGGTAGAAGGGCTTCTCTCTCTCTCTCTCTCTCTCTCTCTCTCTCTCTCTCTCTCTCTCGCGCGCGCGCGCGCGCGTGCGCCAACGCCGATGCCGATGCCGTCGCCTGCGATGACGCATTCGCCATGCTGTCCTTGAACGGTGAGGACGACCAGTCAAGCAACAACAGCCTTCTCTCCGACATCGAGTATTCCTTCCACGATGTGAGTTCCTCTATTTTCTCGGGCTAGGGTTAGGCAATGGTAAATATCTCGATCTGAGCTCCATATGTGCATGCAATCGTGTTCGATTTCAGCTTTGTGTTTACCTATAGGTACCACGGATGATATACGACTCTGAATGGGAGGGCCTAGATCTCGATGGAGAAGTGCCATGTGAGCATGGGCTAAAACTAAGGAGATATGTTGCATTCGAAGGCAGTAACACTAGGATAAGGTTTTTGGGCTATACAAATCAGGTTTGTTTACATTAGGTGCAACTATGACATGAAGTAAAATGTATCGTGCATGTTCATAACACTATAGTGTGTGTATTTTTAGGTTGGCCCGGTGTGTAAAGCAGTAGAGTGGGTGGATCTTGAGTGGCTAGATGGACTTAAGAAATGTTTGGCACAGTTATGGGAGATGTATGAGTTGGAAAGGTCGGGGAGATTTACTGATGTAAGTGATGCAGCTGAAAAAAATTACAAGCTATCGGTACGAAATAAGGAGCTGGAACAAGAAATCGAGAATTTGCAGTCAGAGCTAACTGACGGAATCGATGGGAGCTTGGTTGTTGGAACTGCAAAGAAGCTTCAGGATAGTCACAGGTTGATGGTTCATAATGCAGAAAAGGAGAGGGATCAGCTCAGGGAAGACAAGAAGAAGCTAGAGTACTGCATTGCGGATCTGTTGAAGTAACTGAAGAAGGCGCGCGAGGGTGAACAAGGACAGACTATAGAGGATAAAGGAAATTCGAGATGAATAATTTATGTTGTCCTAATGCCTGAAACTAGTTAATTGTAAGACTTGCAGTTGCACTTTCCTAACTAAGCCAAACTCAATCCTCGAGCAAACTAATTTCAGACAAACACACATATCGTGCATAGAGTTAAGTTCACGCTTACAAAATCACCACTTCAGAGGATAAACCAGGCAGTTCAGTACTAAATAGACATATATTTTGTTCAACCGAGCCTGGCCCGGAGCTGCCTGTTTTCCTCCCTAAGATTGGCCAGCTCCTTTAGTACTATGTCATGCTTCAGCTGTAGGTTCCAGCGCTCCGTCACGGATTGGAGAATTTGGTCTGTAGCCATACGATTTTCCTTCAAGATCCCTTTCATGATCTCCATCTACTTCCTAGCCGAGGTGTGACCTTCACTGTGTAGCTTCGCCCAGCCGGCGCTTAACTCCTTCAGTTTCTGGCACGTGTCAGAAAGGACCGCGAGTTCATCGCGCAGTTGGTCAAAGGCCAGTTTCTGGGAATTTTGCTTCTCCCTTTGGATTGCTATCTTGTCATTTAGCCAGGTCGCCAGGTCCTGGTTGATCTTTTGCCTCTTTCCCTGCAACAAAAATACATAGTATGGTTTGTTCAGTTCACCAGGACAAGCTGGTTAGTTTCCATAATTAACTGAATCGACTAGTGGCACTGTCATAATTTCAAGGAAGAAGCAATCTAGGACTAATCAACATTTTATGAATCAACTAGTGGCACTATCATAATTTCAATTTCAAAGACAAATAATTTTTATCTGCAGTTTAGTGTGTTGTGGGTTTTTCCCAATATCACCAAATAGTAGTGGGAGAGTGGCAAACTCATAATGCAGAAACCCATGTCCAGATACATAATGGAAAGAGCACATGGTGTCCATTCATGAACATGAACACCAACACATGTCCAGATAGATAAGGAGTTTCCCTAGGATTCATATTGCACCCTATAATGGGAAGCAGACTTGGGCATTGCTCCCTGAACCCTAAACATTACAAAAGGAGTTGAGGATGAAATGATATTCGGTCTCCGCTAACGGGAATCAGACTTGGGCATTGCTCCGATACGCCTCCAGACATACCCTTAGCTCCTAGTTCTCTTTCCGAACACCCTCGAGTACGGTTATCCCTCTGCTCATGTACCTTCATCTCCTTGACTGCATCTAGGCAACGGTTCTTGTCATGGTAGGCTCGGATGGCAGCCTTAGTGTCCTCGACGCGTCCTCTGAGTGCCTTGCTGACTTCGTCCTGCAGGAGAATGCACCTTTCCACGAGATTCTTCTTCTCCTACGTGAGCTCAATAATTATCTTGATGGCATGTTCTTGCTTGTTCAAGTTACGGTCGAGCACTTTCTGCAGCCTAACGACGTCACGTGCAAAATCTAGCGAGATCTCCTCCTGCATAGATAATTGCTTGTGTAGGCTCTCATTAGCTTGGGTGAGGGAGCGTGCAAGCTCATGTTGGTTGAAAATCTTGGAACTGATCGCGGCCACCTTGTCACAGTACTCAGCCTTCGATCGCTGCATTGTTCATGTTAATTGAAATAGGAATTCTATAATTACACTCCAGGTCCCAGGTGAATACTAATACAGATCAAAAAAATACCCGTTGAATATACTGACCGCAGTGTTAACAAATGGACCGAGAGATCTATTCATGACCATGATAAACTAATCCTAATCACAAAAATCCATAGTGAATCTATGAACAGCGGTATTAAGGAAAGACCAAGAGATCTAGTCATATTCATGAAAACTAATACAACTCGCAAAAGAAGAAGAAAAATCAATGTGGGGCAGACAGGATCTAAGAAATCCACATCACAACTCAGAGAAATAACAGCGTGTAGATTTGCTACCTCGCTGAGACATGGAACGGGGCCGAACGGGTCCTGCAACGCCTCTATCGTGGTGGATTTGGGCTCCACGGCCGGCCTGTAATACGTAGAAGAGGAAGAGCAAGAAGAATAAGAAAAACAAGAAGAAGCTGAATAAGATCATGATGGAGAGGGAGACTGAGAAGAAGTAGAACAATAAGACCGTACCGGGAGGAGCCCACGCCTGCTAGAACATTCGGTGTCATTGTCGGGGGAGATTGGGCCTCGATGAGAGGGTGGGCTTGAGCGGCTAGTAGAGCAAGAAGTGCCTCATGGTGATTTCTCTCCCTTTTCTCCGCGAGGATCATTGAGCGGCCTCTCCCCCTCCTCAGTGGAGCCATGGCTTGCAGGATGAGGGTGGCGGCGGCAGGAGGAAGGAGATAGTGATTAGTGTGGGAGAAGAGTCAAATAGTACAGGCCATGGTCTAGTAGTACTAGTACTATTATACAAGACCATTGTGTACGGTCTACCTTCTCAAAGAAGCCAGGGAGGCAGGGGTAGGGAATCGATGGGACTTGTCTTTATTGCGATGGACACTTCAATGGTCTTGGGCGCCGCCCAAAATCCAGTATATAATAAGGGGAGTGCGAGCCAGGTGGTCATCACGGGAATCGGCACGCACATCCCGCGTGCGTGAGTCACATGTTGATGGGGCAATGACGCGCGCAACTGCTGCACAATCACATCCGCACGTCGAACTCCACGTGACAGGCATGCACGGGATATTTACGAGTCTAGAATACATTGTGCCACTTTTGTTGTGATCAAATTATGTTCAATACGCGACATATTACTTCTTTCTTCTTTTTTTGATAATCGACAAATGCATGCGTGGACACGACGCACGAAACCGCTGCTCGTCCTTGATCAGATCGGCACCCCACTCTGTGTACCCGCCATCGACCATTCGGAGCAACTACCTCGAGCACGATGCCCCCTTGCTATGGCAATGGCAGGTCCAAGCCGTCCACTGACCATCCTGCGTCCCCGGCTCTTCGCTGCATCATTCGCGCTCGCGAGTCACCTGCTGAGGCAGCACATCGTGTCCGACCGTGCCAGGATCCATCAACATCGGCACTCGAGGACACCGCGACATCGAAGCTCATACCGGCCGTGCAGGAGGAGCGTGGGGTACCTGCAGTGTCGGACGAGCGCAAAGCAGCAGCCAGGACAGGGGCGCTTGTTGCACCGGCGAGTACGGATAAGAAGAGGAATGATAATAAGATCAGGAAGAAGAGAGGAGATAGCTATTTGGACGAGTCCGACTTGGCCAACGAGGAGGCGTTCATCGATCAGCTGGAGGCAGAAGCACAGGAGAGTGACGAGGACCCATGGGACTACGAAGAGGAGGAGCAGGACTCCGACGAGGAGATATCGTGCTTATTTGAGGCAGGGGGCGGTGTCGAGTTGTCAGAGGAGGAAACCGACAGCAGCGATGGAAGGGACCATGGCGTTGACGAAGACGAGGACGAACCAGAAGACGAAGACGACGGCTTCTTTGAAATATGATCATTTATTTTATTTATTTTAGTTAGATAGATGGATTTTCACTTGTTTTGGGAGGTAAAGTATCGGTGGCACGGATAAAGAGGTGGCACGGATTGACCATGCATAAACAAAGTGGAGAAGAGAGGGGTTATCCTGCCCATTGGATCACATAGGATCAACGGTTAGTGGAGACAATCTACGTGACATCTGTGTCAGCCAATCAGGCAATAGCACCCAGAGCAAGCACATGTTTGGGATCTCCACACGTTTGGGCTTTTGTGAGATTTGTGACCGAGAGATAGGGCAAATCTCTTTTCACAATCCACCTATGGATCCACAAGTGTCATTGAAATGTGTGTTCTCTTCAGAGACCACACATGGATCCACTAGTGTCATTGCATGTGTGTTCTTTTTACTAACAATAACCAGAGTCATTGCATGTGTGTTCTTTTCATATACCACATATGGATCCACCAGTGTCATTGCATGTGTGTTCTTTTTACAATCCACCTATGGATCCACTAGTGTCATTGCATGTATGTTCTTTTTACTAACAACAACTGGAGTCATTGCATGTGTGTTCTTTTCACATACCACATATGGATCCACCAGTGTCATTTCATGTGTGTTCTTTTCACCATCCACCTATAGATCCACCGGTGTCATTGCATGTGTGCTCTTTTTACTAACAACAACCAGTCATTGCATGTGTTCTCTTCAGAGACCACACATGGATCCACCAGTGTCATTGCATGTGTGTCCTTTTTACTAACAACAACCAGAGTCATTGAAAAGTGTGTTCTCTTCAGATACCACACATGGATCCACCAGTTTCATTTGATGTGTGTTCTTTTTACTAACAACAACTAGAGTCATTGCATGTGTGTTCTTTTCACATACCACATATGGATCCACCAGTATTGTTGCATGTGTGCTCTTTTCACAATCCACCTATGGATCCACTAGTGTCATTGCATGTGTGCTCTTTTTACTAACAACAACAAGAGTCATTGAAATGCGTGTTCTCTGTAGAGACCACACATGGATCCACCAGTGTCATTGCATGTGTGCTCTTTTTACTAACAACAACAAGAGTCATTGAAATGCGTGTTCTCTGCAGAGACCACACATGGATCCACCAGTGTCATTGCATGTGTGCTCTTTTTACTAACAACAACCAGAGTCATTGAAATGTGTGTTCTCTTAAGACACCACACATGGATCCACCAGTGTCATTGCATGTGTGTTCTCTTTAGAGACCACACATGGATCCACCAGTGTCATTGCATTTGTGTTCTTTTTACTAACAACAACTGGAGTCATTGCATGTGTGTTCTTTTCACATACCACATATGGATCCACCAGTGTCATTGCATGTGTGCTCTTTTCACAATCCACCTATGGATCCACCAGTGTCATTGCATGTGTGCTCTTTTTAATAACAACAACCAGAGTCATTGAAATGCGTGTTCTCTACTGAGACCACACATGGATCCACCAGTGTCATTGCATGTGTGCTCTTTTTACTAGAAACAACCAGAGTCATTGAAATGTGTGTTCTCTTCAGAGACCACACATGGATCCACCAGTGTCATTGCATCTGTGTTCTCTTCAGATACCATACATGGATCCACCAGTGTCATTGCATGTGTGTTCTTTATACTAACAACAACTGGAGTCATTCCATATGTGTTCATTTCACATACCACATATGGATCCACCAGTGTCATTGCAAGTGTGCTCTTTTCACAATCCACCTATGGATCCAGCAGTGTCATTGCATGTGTGTTCTTTTCAAATACCACATATGGATCCACTAGTGTCATTGAAATGTGTGTTCTCTTCAGATACAACACATGGATCCACCAGTGTCATTGCATGTGTGTTCTTTTTACTAACAACAACTGGAGTCATTGCATGTGTGTTCTTTTCACATACCACATATGGATCCACCAGTGTCATTGCATGTGTGCTCTTTTCACAATCCACCTATGGATTCACTAGTGTCATTGCACGTGTGTCTTCTTCTCACATACAAAATATGGATCCACCAGTGTCATTGCATGTGTGCTCTTTTCACAATCCACCTATGGATCCACCAGTGTCATTGCACGTGTGTTCTTTTTCCTAACAACAACCAGAGTCATTTCATGTGTGTTCTTTTCACATACCACATATGGATCCACCAGTGTCATTGCATGTGTGTTCTTTTCACAATCCACCTATGGATCCACCAGTGCCATTGGATGTGTGCTCTTTTTTACTAACAACAACCAGAGTCATTGCATGTGTGTTCTCTTCAGAGAACACACATGGATCCACAAGTGTCATTGCATGTGTGTTCTTTTTACTAACAACCACCAGTGTCATTGAAACGTGTGTTCTCTTTAGAGACCACACATGGATCCACTAGTGTCATTGCAGGTGTGTTCTTTTTACTAACAACAACCAGATTCATTGCATGTGTGTTCTTTTCACATACCACATATGGATCCACCAGTGTCATTGCATGTGTGTTCTTTTCATAATCCACCCATGGATCCACCAGTGTCATTGCATGTGTGCTCTTTTTACTAACAACAACCTTGCATGTGTGTTCTCTTCAGAGACCACACATGGATCCACAAGTGTTATTGCATGTGTGTTCATTTTACTAACAACAACCAGAGTCATTGAAATGTGTGTTCTCTTCAGAGACCACACATGGATCCACCAGTATCATTGCATGTGTGTTCTTTTGACTAACAACAACCAGAGTCATTGCATGTGTGTTCCTTTCACATACCACATATGGATCCAGCAGTCCCATTGCATGTGTGCTCTTTTCACAATCCACATATGGATCCAGCAGTGTCATTGCATGAGTGGTATTTTTACTAACAACAACCAGAGTCATTGCGTGTGTGTTCTCTTCAGAGACCACACATGGATCCACTAGTGTCATTGCATGTGTGTTATTTTTACTAACAACAACCAGTGTCATTGAAATGTGTGTTCTCTTCAGAGACCACACATGGATCCACCAGTGTCACTGCATGTGTGTTCTTTTTACTAACAACAACCAGAGTCATTACATGTGTGTGATTTTTTCACATACCACATATAGATCCACCAATGTCATTGTGTAACACCCTTGAATCGGCACTATGCAAGTTTTAGGGCTTCCCGCCAAACCCGCATAGAAACGATTCAAGGACGCCCACCAGGCACTTTCGTGCGGGTGGAAAACGAAGTAATACCATTACACATTAGTCCACGATGGAACCCACGAAACATATATATACAACAACGACTCAAAGAGTCAAGAATACATATATACAATACAAAGATCCAATTCACCTTGAAAACGATACAACATCCGAGTACAGATAAGATGCAAATGGGGCTAAGCGCCCTGAAGAATAACAAATGGCGTCCATAACCCTGCCCAGGCTAGGCCGGAAGGGTAACATTGCTAACGACGTCGATCACAAACCTGCTAAAACAAAAGGGGTGCCGACAAAGGGCGAAGGAAAAAGGGAGCGTCAGTACTGAGGCAAGTACACGGCGAGGCTAGAATTCAGCGGCTCTCGCCTACATAGGGATGGTGGACTGAAGCGGCAGCGCAGCATGCACTAAACAATCTATAGAGACTCGCTTCAACTATTGGCTATTAGAGAGGGATAAGAAAGACCTATTCGAGACCAACCTGATACTAACACCAATCATACCCATCCTGGTATTTCCCCTAGAGACCAAACAAGGAAGTCAAACCGAGGAACTCACACAGTTGGCAGTTTTATTCATTCCATTATAGTTGCAGCATTTACTAATCAGATATAGATATCATGAGTCATCCTGATAGCATAAGTAGTGGGCAGTTTTAGTTAACCATTCAGTTGTAGTTGCAGTATTTACTAGTCAGATACAATTAGCATGTGACATCCCAAACCTAGTAGCTGTTGGCACTTTTATTTCATTCCATTGGAGTTGCGATACTTACTAGGCAGGTATAACATGACACGATACACCCTAGTTCCACTAGTTGTTGGCACTTTTATTATCCATTCCATTGTAGTGAAGCTGATTACTAGTCACATATTAAGTCAAATTTATAGCACTACTTTAGTTATGCTTGTCTATGATCAAGATATTATGCTCCAAGTCGTCCATAACCGCGGACACGGCTTTCAGAAAGATTTACCCTGCAGGGGTGCACAAATAGCAACACACACACGATCAACCTCGGAAAAACGAAATCAAAACACAATGAGGCTTTCACGACAAAGCAATCACAGGATTCATAAATCATTTCAGGGGCCACCCCACTAAGCTACCCGCAACGAAGTTGGCCGGCTCCGAGACAGATCCAGGGTTTGTGACAATGGCTATAAATGACTGGGAACCCGAAAGTGTGACTGGGCTTGTCGATACCGCGAAAACATTCCACGTTCCAAAACAGTACAGGTGCTCCACGAACAATCGTAAATAAAGCAGTAAAGCATGGCATAGGTACAATATAGTAATAAAGCCCCAAACTACTTTGTGGCCCCAAGAAATAAGAAATGAATCAAGCTCTCGCTAAGGGGGATCCATAGGGTCTCCCGGATGTGGATAGTGCAAATAATCAAGGAACAGGTATCAAGTACTCGGGGCCTACGGGACACAAGTGGACATGAAAAACTAAATAGCATATATTGCCCACCGGTGCCTCTTTCATTAGTTGTCCCAGCAATTTAATAGTTGTATTTAAAGTCATGATCCTCTCCACCGTAAAGCATCTCCACCATTAAGAATGTGCCAACCTTTTATCAACGGTGGAACGACAACGACGCAAAGCAGTACCTGAGAAAGCAACTACGACTCGCAAGGCCGACTGTCTATCAATCAATAGGCAATAGGAGGTGTCCAAGGCAATATAGAGGCTGCAGGGAATATAAATGGTGCACGGAAACTAAAGCATCGCAACACGGATAGCAATAGATCAACAGGAGGAAATAAAGACTATAAATGCAAAATAGGTAGAAAGGGGGAGATGCTCGCCTAAGAAACACTGCAGAAGATTCATATCCGAAGGACTTGTCGGTACTCGCATCCACTCAATGGCCTAATCCGTGAAGAAGCAAACACTAAAAGAAACACCGGATGCACTATTTAATACTATGGCAAAAGATCCGGCATGATGTATGTATGATGCATGCCATGGCAAACATGCTGTGCAATTGGGCAATATTAAGCGGAACAGGGGTCCCGACAATTAATTATATAGTTCTAGTTGTTTTGGTACCCCGCAATTTAAATGTTGCATTAACAAGGCAAAACATGGCATCAGTTCGCTACACAAATTTAAATGGAGTCAAATAAGACTAGAATAGCCCGCATATAGTCTCCATATTTAATTTAGGTGAATTGTCTTAATACCCCCAAACAACCACAATATGTATGCGACATGAACAATTTAATATGCAACAGATATATATATTATATATTGTAAAAATATTGGTCTCAGGAAAGGGGTCACACATTGGGGTTCGACGATCTTGGTTCGATGTGGTTCGGGTTCGGTCTCGCCGGGACCTGTCTTCGAATCCGGGAACAGGGTCTCGACCGTCGATCTTTAATGGAGATCTCGGAGTTCGGTGATGGTGGTCTTGTACGGTCCTTTGAGGTTTCATCCCGTGTCGGTCTCGGTCTCACGAAGGCCGAAGATCTTGTCGCACTGAACTTTTGCCGAATCACCTTCGAAAGATCTTGGCACGCAGGACTTTTCGTAGAGGGAGGTTTCACCAACACTCCATCTTCACATGATCGCCACCACGTGTTCACACACATCAGCAGCACTAACAATTCACACAGCTGATCCATAAGAGGCACAAAGGAGTACACGGGCATGAGATCAGGGTCACCAGATTCAACCAAGCATTGTGCTCACAATGTTAGCACGATACAGGAACACCACTACCTGCAGGCCACAACTAGGCACCAGGTATCAAAGGGGAGCACGCCCAAGAGGAAGGCGTTGAGGCGCTGGAGCAACGGGTGGAGCTCGCGCTAGAGCGGCCACGTCGAGCTGGGCGCCAGGGCATGAGGGACGGCCTCGAGGGTGCGGCGACATGGACGCAAGGAGGCCGAGGCCGGAGGAGATCGAAGAAGCGGCGACGCTTGATGCTTGCGCGGGGTCAAGGAATGCCGAGGGCGCGGGGATGCAAACAGTGGTGGTGCTCGCGAGATGAGGAAGACATGCAGACCGGCCGTGGTTTGTAGGGGCGGAGGCGAGGTCGACGACGGAGGCCGGCAAGAAGAGGTGGCCGGGGCAGAGCTCCTCGAGGGCAGCCACGCGGAGGAAGGAGAGCGGCTGGCGCGGCGGGGACACACAGGGCACCGGCGCGGAGGTGGCCAGAGGCGTCAGGGCTCTAGGCGGGCCTGCGATTGAGGGAGCATCGGACGGCGACAGATGGCTCCTGGCGACCTGGGCCATGCGACGAGGGGATGACCTGCACAGGCTCTAGGAGGCGGGGACCTTCGCATGCTACAGGGCAGTGCGCCGAGGCAGCGGGCTGCGGCCGGAAGAGGCCGGCAAGGAAGGCGGCGCGAGCAGGATCGTGGGGAGGAGGTAGAAGATGAGGTAGGTGGGGAATCGCGCAATGACAGGGTGGGTTAGCGAGCGAGGTGGGTCCGGGGGAGCGTGTCACGCAGGGCGTGCGAGGCAGCGTTGCAAGTGAGGGCCACATCGCTCGCTAGGGCGCGTCGGGTCCGGGGTGGGTCGCTACGGTAGGTGGGAAGGGAACTTGCGGGACCGAGGCGGGGTAGTTGACCGCGGGGCTGCGCGTGTCTATTGTGCGTGCTTAGCGTGTTGCGTGTGTGTCCAGGTGATGGAGTGGGGTGGGTTGGTGCGGTCGGTGGCCGCGACGCGTGCGGGTTGGGGCCAGTGTGTGCGGTTGCTAGTTGGGTAGGTGGGGAGTAGGGTTTGGTCTGGGGAGGATTCGGTTTTTATCTGGGTAGTAGGCTGCTCCCAGCTGGCCCTTTGGGCCTGGCCGGTGGCGGCCTCCCCAGGTAAAAATAGTTTATATTTTTATTTAGTTTGAAATATTCTTTTGTAAAACAGTTTAGATAAATAAAAGATCCAAACGGACCGAGGTTTTAATTTGAAATAAAGATGGGGATATTTAAAAAAACAAAGATGGGCTTCTAGAAAATAGTTTTAGGCAAACAAATGCATGATGATGACGATGCTCAAATGCAATGTGGCATGATGACATGAGCATGCGGTCATGAAGATGCACAAAACAGAAATAGCAAGCGATTTTCTAGTAGTGGTTTTACCGGGGTGCTACAATTCGACACCACTAACAATGGATCCCGCCCTCGAGATCCACCTCATGCTACGGGGGAGAAGGCTGATGATCGGATGCTTCTTACTTTGTCAAGATCCTCGCGACACCACTAACAAAGATTCCTTCTCCGTCTTGAAATCGACGACACCACCAACGAGGGATCGTTGCTCACGTTCGCTGAGAGAACACTCCAGAGAAACACATGCGAAGGTAGAGGTCTCAAAAGATAAGGCCACCTCTAACTCCTGTGGAAAGAGTAAATTACATTGATCCACCAATTCAATGTACAAAAGCAAATGAAGAGAGTAGTCGGATGGGGATCAATCCATTGCGCACCCAAAACATTACTCTGCACATGAATAGGAGAATTAGGCAACCCACTCTCGAATTCAGACTGAAGATCTTGACGAGCGATGTTCAGAAAACTTCAGAAAACCAAGGAGTGATGCAGGCTCTTCATCGGATCTCACGCAGAAGACGTCGTCACATAGGGAAAAACACCGGAAGATACAAAAGAAAGATTTCAGTGGATTTTGATCCACCGAAAGGTACAACAGATGAAGGGTTACTCAGATACACGAATACCGGATGTGGAAACACCATTGCAAGAGGAAGGAATCAAAACCCTGAAGGTACAACAGAAACCCAACCACGAAAATTCCTGGACTTGAAGAAAGATAAGAGGGCAGATCCAAAACACGCAGAGGTAAGAGGAGAATGGCAGAGGGGTAAGGAGTAAAAGCAGACCTAATCAGACCTATCCAATCGATTTTCAAAAAAATAATTTTGGCACTCTACAACGTCTGTTAGCTAGGTTATCCTACGGCTGGACCAGTGGGGTATTGATACATTGCAAATGTATCTATAATTTTTGATGCTCCATGCTTAGTTTTGTCCACTTTCTTGTGTTTTGTCCACACTTTGGAGTACATTTCATATGATTTCTTGGACTAACCTATTAACATGAGCCACAGTGCCAGCTGCCTGTTTTCTGCTGTTTTTGGTTCCAGGAAAGTCAGAAAATGAATATTCTCGGAATAGGACGGGACAAAAGCCAAAGTGCCTATTTTTCCAGAAGACTCCAAGAACCAGAATATGATACGGAGAAGAGCCAGGGGTGGCCACACCACCTAGTGGCACGGGCCAGGCCAGGCCGCGCTAGGGGGTGGTGTGGGCCCCCCAGGCACTCCCTCGGTCTCCCTCTTCACCTATAAGAAGCCTTCTGACCTAAAAACTCCGGGGGGTTCGACGTTTTTCCACGAAAAGTTCCACTGCACCGCCACCACCGAAGGGGAGATTCGGGGGACAGAAAGTCTCTGTTCTGGCACCCTGCAGGGATGGGGAAGTTCCCCCGGAGCCATCTCCATCGATCTTCACCATCATCTCCATCGACCATCCATGTTTCCTTCATCTATGAGTGAGTAATCCCCCGCTGTAGGCTATGGGGATGGTAGGGATTGGATGAGATCGTTCATGTAATGGCATCATATTGTTAGGGCATAGTGCCTAGTATCTTTTATTAGTGCTTTATGACTTTGTTGCGACTTGTTGTGCTTAATGCTTGTCACTAGGGGCCGAGTGCCATGATTTCAGATCTGAACTTATTATTGATTAATTATGATAGTATTGTTTCTGGTCTTATCGACAAGTTGTGTACACACGTTGTTGTCCGGAACCTATGGCCCCAAAGTGACAGAAATCGGGATAACCGGAAGGGAAAGGCTTTGATGTGAGGATCACATGTGTTCACGGAGTGTTAATGCTTTGCTCTGGTACTCTATTAGAAGGAGCACCTTAATTGTCAGTAGTTCCCTAGAGGCCCTGCTGCAAATGGGCTGGCAGGACAAAAGATGTTGTGCAAGTTCTCATTGCGAGCACGTATGACTATATATGGAACACATGCCTAGGATTGTCTAGTACTTGAGTGCTTTATCTTATTTATCTGCAATTGTCCTATGTTCTGATTGCTATGTGAATTGTCTTGTCCATGCAACGCCCGTCCATCCATCCCTATGCCTACCGCACTCGAATCCCACTGTTTACTGCTTTTGTTACAACTGTCTTTGTTTTACTACTACTGTTACTTTACTATTCCGACTACAAAACTGTTGGTACTAATAAACTGCCGTGAGCAAGATTGTTTCCAGGTGTAGCTGAATTGACAACTCAGTTGTTAAGGCTTATAAATATTCTTTGGCTCCCCTTGTGTCGAATCAATCAATTGGGTTTCACTTCCCTCGAAAATACTGCGATACACCCCCTATACTTGTGGGTCATCAAGACTATTTTCTGGCGCCGTTGTCGGGGAGCATAGCTTTATTTATCAAGTTCACTTGGATTCTCTATTGTTCAATCTAAGTTTATCTTTCTCCTTGTTTGCTTGTTTCTTTATCAAAAATACAAAAAAAAGTAGTTACTACTCTAGTTGTTATTTTCGTTGATCTATTATTGTCTTGCTTTATCATGCTTCTTGTCAATGGTTGGGTTCTTTGAAACTGAAGCTTATTGGCAAGATGGGTTCATGGAAGATCAAAAATATTATTATAAGGAACACCTCTTGTCACAAAAAGAGAAACACTTATGGGAACAAATTGATAGATTGTATACCATTGCTAGGAACGTGTGCTCTACTTATAATGTTACTTGTTGTTGTGATGAGTCTTGTTGCAGAAAAAGGTATAAACACCTCCCTTTTCAATGTGAGTATAGTGATAATGATACCATATCTTCCTATGCTAAAGGAATTTATGACTTTTATGATGCGGAACAAATTGAAGAATTTTTTGCTTGGAAGGGTGCTTTTGAACTTACTAGTTTGCTTGAAAATATTGATGATTCACCTTACAAATATGAGGTGTATGGTATGCTTAAATTTTTCTTTGATAATTACAAGGATGAAAATGGCTATATTCTTGAATATTTTAATAGATGCTTTCCATAAATGGAAGAGACTAATGCCTTGCAGGATCCTATGGAAGAAGAAATTGATGAACCTGAAATCTCATTAGATGAAAAAGAGGAGGAGAGTGATGAACAAAATGAGGAAGAATGGATTAGCTACCCATGCCTACCTTCTAATGAGAGTAACTCTTTATCCCTTACATTATTTGATTTCCCCCTTGCTTACTAAAGGAGAATGATTGTTATGTTCCTGAGGTTTCTCTTGATAATGTTTATGATGAAGCTCTAGTGCTTGTAGATCATGAAAAGCATGCTTTATGTGATAGTTATATTGTTGAGTTTATTCATGAGGCTACTGAAAATTATTATGAGAGAGGAAAATATGGTTGTAGAAGTTTTCATGGTATTGAAACACCTCTCTATGTGCTGAAAGTTTTGAAGTTCCTCTTGTTTTATCTTCCTATGCCTGTCACTTTGTTCTTTGCAAATTTATTTGCATACACGATTCCTATGCATAGGAAGTGGGTTAGACTTAAATGTGTTTTGGATTTGCTCCTTCATGCTCTCTTTTACTTCAACTCATATTTCTTATGAGAGCATCCTCTCAAACTTTTATGCTTGAAGATGATAATATGTCTATTATTCTTGGGAGACATTTTCTTAAATACTGCAGGAGCTGTCATTAATTGTAATCAAGGGAAGGTGACCTTCAATGAACACATTGTCTACTTACTCAAGAAGATTGAAGGGACTTATGGTTTTAATTCAATTGAACATGTTGAGGGCATTCAAGTTGGAGAAATATATTGTCCCATACGAACAGAAAAATTTGAAACTATTATGATTGGGACCATTGCTATCAAGGTTGAGGTAACATAATCATTAGTGGGATACAAAGTTTTATCTCATATGGAATTGTTTTGGTAACAAGACCTGATCAACCTTGTTAACAAAAGTATTTCATTGAACAAAACAATGTTTTCACCATGATTATCTCCGCTTACTTCTATTCTATCTATTTTAGTTTTTGCTTCTTTTGCCTAACTTAAAGGCGTTAAAGAAAAGTACTTGTTGGGAGATAACCCAAGAGTTTTAGATGAGTCTTGGAAGTTATTACCTCTGTAATAACCGCTCCTTATCCTTTTTATTTGCCTTTTGTTCCAAGAGTAACCTCTAATGAGAGAGATGTAATGATTGGGAAAGTTGCTGTCCCGAAACAGATTTTTGTGCTTCACCGTAAACATTCCTGAGAGATCTCTGTACGTCGGATTGAGCTGTAATTTTTTGTGCTTCTTCCCCAGGTTGTTATCTAACTTTCATTAGTTCAACACTTTTTTATTTGAGCAACATAAGGTCTTAGAAAAAATTCGTCTTTACCTGCTGGTCTGTTTTGACAGATTTCTGCCATTTTCTGCATTTGCTTCTTGTTAGATCCTTCTTGAGTTCTTTTGGGAAATTGAGATTTTTGAGGGAAGTGCTACAGTAGCTAGTGTTCTAATGGAAGTTTATTTGGTGTTAGAACTGAACCTTAAGACTTATTTATCTTGAGTGCACTAATGTTGCTAATAAAGATTGTGTGAAGTTTTGTATGAAGGAAAATTTTCAGGTGTATGGAAGGAATGAGTAATGAGATGAAGGATAGACTAAATCTCAAGCTTGGGGATTCCACGCGTGTCACCCCAAGAAATATCCAAGAAGTACAAGCGTCAAATCTTGGGGATGCCCAAGGCATCCCCTTCTTCATCAATAAAAATCCCAGGTTTCTTCCAAACACTTTATGTTTATTGTTTCATGCACAGTTGTGTTGTTCTTGGAGCGTCTTCTTTTTCGTTTTCGTTTTGGTTTTTAGTTTGCGTGGTTTTCTTAGTTTGCTGAATAAATTGGTTGGACCCCCTCTTTCATACTTTGGTGTTCAAATAATCTAGTTTGGTTTGGAAAAGAGTAGGAAAGCTCATGCTTAAGTGGTAAAGAGAGCTTGGTTTTGACTGTGGCCTATGCTTTGTCATGCCATGCTTGATATTGTTTTGGCTTTATGCTTAGTATTCTTTGTTGTAGCATGACTTGTTATAAACAATTGAGATTGCTTAATGTGCCTTGGATGAAATATGTGTTGTTTTATCATATTAAAGCATAGCATAGTGGTATTCTCCTTTGATGCTTTATTTGGGTTGACTTGGCACATTCTCACACCATGTTATGACTATCTCAAGTCACCATAAGCCTTTATGATCCTTTAGTTTTCAACTTGTAGTATCACTTTATGCGTTGATCAATGATGCTTTGTCGCTCTGCATGATTATGCCATTATTGCTCTCTCGTTTGTTGCTCCCTTACTATTGCTAGCCTTCACTTCCACTTAGTGTTTTACTCATGTTTCCAACTCCCTAAACCAAATATTGCCAAAGTGTCCACCATACCTACCTATTAGCATCATTTGCTACTTCCGCGCATACTCAATATGCATTGTTTTCTTCCGAATAAAATGTTTGCTTGTTATGAGAAAGTTAGTTTGTAAAGCTCTCACGAACTTGATGGCACACTTTATTTCCTGCACTTAATAAACCTGAACCATTGTGAACTCTCCATGAAAGTTATATGCTTGCAAATTATAGGCTGGCGATTAGCAGAACCGTGTTGTCACGGGGAACGCTTTCAACACTTGTAAATATATACCCAGTTGATACCTTGCTCTTTTGTTTGCGGATGTCGTCGGTGTGAAATAAAAGGGGGGTTTGTAAGTCCATGGAGTTATGTATGTGTGTTAGAGAAACGCCTGGGCCGCTGGTCTAATCCATGCTGACATGGTGGAAACCTGCAGCGTAACCATAATGATATCTATGAAGCATTCTTCTTATAAAAAAAGAGACAGATAGCTATTGAGAAAAAGGAAAAAAAGAGTTTTATGAAAAGAGGAAAGAGAGAAAAAAGCACCATTTTCCCATGGTAAATAAGAAGATTACTGAGATACTCATTGTCTTCTTGCCTTGTCATTTTGATATGGGGATTCTTCCGTATCATCGGGCAAGGGGTACCCCGTTGGCGGTTCTCAATGATACGCACAAACTCACGATGACAAGAACTTACCGGTAACTAAAGTTTAGTAGCATGAGGAGTGGCCCTCGTACTTAAGGGACTTGGGATTTTCAGTTTATAGTCTGTCAAGCATATAACTCAGATTGGACCTCACTTTCACCTTAACCACATTAAGGATGCTTATGATAGGGGCAATGAGAGCTCAAAGCTAACGAGTACCATACTTTCAGCATTTGGAAGCCTTTCAAACTATTCAAAACTTTTTCTTCTACTTGTTGAGTCTCCACATATTCATTGAGCACTTCTTGAGAGCATAGTGGGCATTCTTAGTTCTATGTGCATTGTCCCAAAACTTGTTGATTTATGCATACCTTGATACTGCTTGTTTTAAACTATTTGTATCTAGTCACTCATATAAACTTTGAAGGTGTCCTATGCATTTACTTTTGCTACTCTATTGAGGGACAAGCTGAATGCCACTATGCTATGTTTTCTTTATGAGAAACAAACAAATGTCTTCCAAATCATTGTTATTCATAAATCTTTTGTTTGTGCCTTTTCATGTTGTGTTTCTTTGTCTTATTGCTAGAACTTTGTCTTTCATGTTATGATTGAAGTACTATGATCCCAGCTTTGAATGTTTTACAAATGCTTTGATCAAGTTTATAATGGTGCATGTCACCTCAAAAATTATTCTTTCTTTTTATCACTTACCTACTCGAGGACGAGCAGGAGTTAAGCTTGGGGATGTTGATACATTGCAAATGTATCTATAATTTTTGATGCTCCATGCTTAGTTTTATCCACTTTCTTGTGTTTTGTCAACACTTTGGAGTACTTTTCATATGATTTCTTGGACTAACCTATTAACAAGAGCCACAATGCCAGCTGCCTGTTTTCTACTGTTTTTGGTTACAAGAAAGTCAGAAAATGAATATTCTCGGAATTGGACGGGACAAAAGCCAAAGTGCCTATTTTTCCAGAAGACTCCAGGAGCCAGAATACGAGACGGAGAAGAGCCAGGGGGTGGCCACACCACCTGGTGGCGCGGGCTAGGCCATGCTGCGCCAGGGGGTGGTGTGGGCCCCCCAGGCACCCCCTCGGTCTCCCTCTTCGCCTATAAGAAGCCTTCTGACCTAAAAACTCCGGGGGGTTCGATGTTTTTCCACGAAAAGTTTCGTTGTGCCGCCACCACCGAAGGGGAGATTCGGGGGACAGAAAGTCTCTGTTCCGGCACCCTGCCAGGACGAGGAAGTGCACCCGGAGCCATCTCCATCGATCTTCACCATCATTTCCATCGACCATCCATGTTTCCTTCATCTATGAGTGAGTAATCCCCCGCTTTAGGCTATGGGGATGGTAGGCATTGGATGAGATCGTTCATGTAATGGCATCATATTGTTAGGGCATAGTGCCTAGTTTCTTTTATTAGTGTTTTATGACTTTGTTGCGACTTGTTGTGCTTAATGCTTGTCACTAGGGCCCGATTGCCATGATTTCAGATCTGAACTTATTATTGATTCATTATGATAGTATTGCTGCTGGTCTTATCTACAAGTTGTGTACACACGTTGTTGTCCGGAACCTATGGCCCCGAAGTGACAGAAATCGGGATAACCGGAAGGGAAAGGCTTTGATGTGAGGATCACATGTGTTCACGGAGTGTTAATGCTTTGCTCCGGTGCTCTATTAAAAGGAGCACCCTAATTGCTAGTAGTTCCCTAGAGGCCCCGCTGCAAACGGGCTGGCAGGACAAAAGATGTTGTGCAAGTTCTCATTGCGAGCACGTATGACTATATATGGAACACATGCCTAGGATTATCTAGTACTTGGGTGCTTTATCTTATTTATATGCAATTGCCCTATGTTCTGATTGCTATGTGAATTGTCTTGTCCATGCAACGCTCGTCCATCCATCCTTATGCCTACCGCACTCAAATCCCACTGTTTACTGCTTTTGTTACTACTGTCTTTGTTTTACTACTACTGTTACTTTACTATTCCTACTACAAAATTGTTGCTACTGATAAACTGCTGTGAGCAAGATTGTTTCCAGGTGCAGCTGAATTGACAACTTAGTTGTTAAGGCTTATAAATATTCTTTGGCTCCCCTTGTGTCGACTCAATAAATTGGGTTTCACTTCCCTCGAAAATACTGCGATACACCCCCTATACTTGTGGGTCATCAGGTATCGCAACTGCTGGGCTCTGATACCACTTTGTAACACCCTCGAATCGGCCCTATGCAAGTTTCAGCGCTTCCTGCCAAACCCGCATAGAAACGATTCAAGGACTCCCACCAGGCACTTTCGTGCGGGTGGAAAACGAAGTAATACCATTACACATTAGTCAAGAATACAGATATACAATACAAAGATCCAATTCACCTTGAAAATGATACAACATCCGAGTACTGATAAGATGCAAATGGGGCTAAGAGCCCTGAAGAATAACCAATGGCGTCCATAACCCTACCTAGGCCTAGCCAGAAGGCTAACCCTGCTAACGACGTCGATCGCAAACCTGCTAAAACAAAAGGGGGTGCCGACAAAGGGCGAAGGAAAAAGAGGAGCGTCATTACTGAGGCCAGTACACGGCGAGGCTAGAATTCGGCGGCTCTCGCCTACATAGGGATGGTGGACTGAAGCGGCAGCGCATCATGCACTAACCAATCTATAGAGACTCGATTCAACAATCGGCTATTAGAGAGGGCTAAGAAAGACCTATTCGAGACCAACCTGATACTAACACCAATCATACCCATCCTGGTATTTCCCCTAGAGACCAAACGAGGAAGTCAAACTGAGGAACTCACACAGTTGGCAGTTTTATTCATTCCATTATAGTTGCAGCATTTACTAATCAGATATAGATATCATGAGTCATCCTGATAGCATAAGTAGTGGGCAGTTTTAGTTAACCATTCAGTTGTAGTTGCAGTATTTACTAGTCAGATACAATTAGCATGTGACATCCCAAACCCAGCAGCTGTTGGCACTTTTATTTCATTCCATTGGAGTTGCGATACTTACTAGGCATGTATAACATGACATGATACACCCCAGTTCCACCAATTGTTGGCACTTTTATTATCCATTCCATTGTAGTGAAGCTGATTACTAGTCACATATTAAGTCAAAATTATAGTACTACTTTAGTTATGCTTGTCTATGATCAATATACTGTGCTCCAAGTCGTCCATAACCGCGGACACGGCTTTTAGAAAGATTTACCATGCAGGGGTGCACAAATAACAACACACACACGATCAACCTCGGAAAAACCAAATCAAAACCCAACGAGGCTTTCACGACAAAGCAATCACAGGATTCATAAATCATTTCAGGGGGCCACCCCACTAAGCTACCCGCAACGAAGTTGTCCGGCTCCGAGACGGACCCAGAGTTTGTGACAATGGCTATAAATGACTGGGATCCCGAAAGTGTGACTGGGCTTGTCGATACCGCGAAAACATTCCACGTTCCAAAATAGTACAGGTGCTCCACGCACAATCGTAAATAAAGCAGTAAAGCATGGCATAGGTACAGGATAGTAATAAAGCCCCAAACTACTTTGTGGCCCCTAGAAATAAGAAATGAATCAAGCTCTGGCTAAGGGGGATCCATAGGGTCTCCTAGATGTGGATAGTACGAATAATCAAGGAACAGGTATCAAGTACTCGGGGCCCTAGCAATTTAATAGTTGTATTTAAAGTCATGATCCTCTCCACCGTAAAGCATCTCCACCATTAAGCATGTGCCAACCTTTTATCAACAGTGGAACGACAACGACGCAAAGCAGGACCTAAGCAAGCAACCACGACTCGCAAGGCCGACTGTCTATCAATCAACAGGCAATAGGAGGTGTCCAAGGCAATATAGAGGCTGCAGGGAATATAAATGGTGCACGGAAACTAAAGCATCACAACACGGATAGCAATAGATCAACAGGAGGAAATAAAGACTATAAATGCAAAATAGGTAGAAAGGGGGAGATGCTCGCCTAGGAAACACTGCAGAAGATTCATATCCTAAGGACTTGTCGGTACTCGCATCCACTCAACGGCCTAATCCGTGAAGAAGCAAACACTAAAAGAAACACCGGATGCACTATTTAATACTATGGCAAAAGATCCGGCATGATGTATGTATGATGCATGCCATGGCAAACATGCGGTGCAATTGGGAAATATTAAGCGGAACAGGGGTCCCGACAATTAATTATATAGTTCTAGTTGTTTTGGTACCCCGCAATTTAAATGTTGCATTAACAAGGCAAAACATGGCATCGGTTCGCTACACAAATTTAAATGGAGTCAAATAAGACTACAATAGCCCGCATATAGTCTCCATATTTAATTTAGGTGAATTGTCTTAATACCCCCAAACAACCACAATATGTATGCGGCATGACCAATTTAATATGCAACAGATATATATATATTATATATTGTAAAAATATTGGTCTCAGGAAAGGGGTCGCACATTGGGGTTCGACGATCTTGGTTCGATGTGGTTCGGGTTCGGTCTCGCCGAGATCGGTCTTTGAATCCAGGAACGGGGTCTCGACCGTCGATCCATAATGGAGATCTCGAAGTTTGGTGATGGTGGTCTTGTATGGTCCTTCGAGGTTTCGTCCCGTGTCGGTCTCGGTCTCACGAAGGCCGGAGATCTTGTCGCACTGAAATTTTGCCGAATCGCCTTCGAATGATCTTGGCACGCAGGTCTTTTCGTAGAGGGAGGTTTCACCAACACTCCATCTTCACATGATCGCCACCACGTGTTCACACACATCAGCAGCACTAACAATTCACGCAGCTGATCCATAAGAGGCACAAAGGAGTACACGGGCATGAGATCAGGGTCACCAGATTCAACCTAGCATTGTTCTCACAATGTTAGCACGATATAGGAACACCACTACCTGCAGGCCACAACTAGGCACCAGGGATCAAAGGGGAGCACGCCCAAGAGGAAGGCGTTGAGGTGCTGGAGCAACGGGCGGAGCTCGCGCTAGAGCGGCCACGGCGAGCTGGGCGGCAGGGCATGAGGGACGGCCTCGAGGCTGCGGTGACATGGACGCGAGGAGGCCGAGGCCGGAGGAGATCGAAGAAGCGGCGATGCTTGATGCTTGCGCGGGGTCAAGGCATGCCGAGGACGCGGGGATGCAGACGGTGGTGGTGCTCGCGGGATGAGGAAGACGTGCAGACCGGCCGTGGTTTGTAGGGGCGGAGGCGAGGTCGACGACGGAGGCCGACAAGAAGAGGTGGCCGGGGCGGAGCTCCTCGAAGGTAGCCACGCGGAGGAAGGAGTGCGGTTGGCGCGGCGGGGACACACAGGGCTCTAGGCGGGCCTGCAGTTGAGGGAGCATCGAACGGCGACGGATGGGTCCTGGCGACCTAGGCCACGCGACGAGGGGACGACCTGCACAGGCTCGGGAGGCGGGGACCTTGGCATGCTACAGGGCAGTGCACCAAGGTGATGAGGCGGCGGGCTACTGCCGGAGGAGGCCAGCAAGGAAGGCGGCGTGAGCGGGATCGTGGGGAGGAGGTAGAAGATGAGGTTGGTGGGGAATCGCGCAATGACAGGGTGGGTTAGCGAGCGAGGTGGGTCCGGGTGATGGAGTGGGGTGGGTTGGTGCGGTCGGTGGCCGCGACGCGCGCTGGTTGGGGCCAGTGTGTGTGGCTGCTGGCTGGGTAGGTGGGGAGTAGGGTTTGGTCTGGGGAGGATTGGGTTTTTATCTGGGTAGTAGGCTGCTGCCAGCTGGCCCTTTGGGCCTGGCCGGTGGCGGCCTCCCCAGGTAAAAATAGTTTATATTTTTATTTGGTTTGAAATATTCTTTTGTAAAATAGTTTAGATAAATAAAAGATCCGAACGGACCGAGGTTTTAATTTGAAATAAAGATGGGGATATTTAAAAAAACAAAGATGGGCTTCTAGAAAATAGTTTTAGGCAAACAAATGCATGATGATGACGATGCTCAAATCCAATGTGGCATGATGACATGAGCATGCGGTCATAATGATGCACAAAACAGAAATAGCAAGCGATTTTCTAGTAGTGGTTTTACCGGGGTGCTACACATTGCATGTGTGTTCTCTTCAGAGACCACACATGGATCCACCAGTGTCATTGCATGTGTGTTCTTTTTACTAACAACAACCAGAGTCATTTCATGTGTGTTCTTTTCACATACCACATATGTATCCACCAGTGTCATTGCATGTGTGTTCTTTTTACGAACAACAACCTGAGTCATTGCATGTATGTTCTTTTCACATACTACATATGGATCCACCAGTGGCATTGCATGTGTGTTCTTTTCACAATCGACCTATGGATCCACCAGTGTCATTGTATGTGTGCTCTTTTTACTAACAACAACCAGAGTAATTGAAATGTGTGTTCTCTTTAGAGACCACACATGGATCCACCAGTTTCATTGCATGTGTACTCTTTTTACTAACAACAACCAAAGTCATTGAAATGTGTGTTCTCTTCAGAGACCACACATGGATCCACCAGTGTCACTGCACGTGTGTTCTTTTTACTAACAACAACCAGAGTCATTGCATGTGTGTTCTTTTCACATACCACATATGGATCCACCAGTGTCATTGAAATGTATGCTCTTTTCACAATCCACCTATGGATCCACCAGTGTTGTTACATGTGTGTTCTTTTTAATAACAGCAACCAGAGTCATAGTATGTGTGTTCTTTTCACATACCACATATCGATCCACCAGTGTCATTGCATGTGTGTTATTTTTACTAACAACAACCAGAGTAATTGAAATGTGTATTCTCTTCAGAGAACACACATGGATCCACGAGTCTCATTACATGTGTGTTCTTTTTACTAAAAACAACTGGAGTCATTTCATGTGTGTTCTTTTCACATACCACATATGGATCCACCAGTGTCATTGCATGTGTGTTCTTTTTACTAACAACAACTAGAGTCATTTCATGTGTGTTCTTTTCACATACCACATATGGATCCACCAGTGTCATTGAAATGTGTGTTCTCTTCAAAGACCACACATGGATCCACCAGTGTCATTGCATGTGTGTTCTTTTTACTAACAACAACTGGAGTCATTGCATGTGTTATCTTTTCACATACCACATATGGATCCACCAGCGTCATTGAAATGTATGCTCTTTTCACAATCCACCTATGGATCCACCATTGTCATTGCATGTGTGTTCTTTTTACTAACAACAACCAGAGTCATTGTATGTGTGTTCTTTTCACATACCACATATGGATCCACCAGTGTCATTGCATGTGTGCTCTTTTCACAATTCACCTATGGATCCACCAGTGTCATTGCATGTCTGTTCTTGTTACTAACAACAACCATAGTCATTGCATGTGTGTTCTTTTCACAATCCACCTATGGATCCTCCAGTGTCATTGCATGTGTGCTCTTTTTACTAACAACAACCAGAGTCATTGAAATGTGTGTTCTGTTCAGAGACCACACATGGATCCACCAGTTTCATTGCATGTGTGTTCTTTTTACTAACAACAACCAGAGTCATTGAAATCTGTGTTCTCTTCAGAAACCACACATGGATTCACCAGTGTCATTGCACGTGTGTTCTTTTTACTAACAACAACCAGAGTCATTGCATGTGTGTTCTTTTCACATACGACATATGGATCCACCAGTGGCATTGCATGTGTGTTCTTTTCACAATCCACCTATGGATCCACTAGTGTCATTGCATGTGTGCTCTTTTTACTAACAACAACCAGAGTCATTGCATGTGTGTTCTCTTCAGAGACCACACATGGATCCACCAGTGTCATTGCATGTGTGTTATTTTTACTAACAACAACCAGAGTCACTAAAATGTGTGTTCTCTTCAGAGACCACACATGGATCCACCAGTGTCATTGCATGTGTGTTCTTTTTACTAACAACAACGAGAGTCATTGCATGTCTATTCCTTTCACATACCACATATGCATCCACCAGTGCCATTGCATGTGTGCTCTTTTCGCAATCCACCTATGGATCCACCAGTGTCATTGAATGTGTGCTCTTTTTACTAACAACAGCTAGAGTCATTGCATGTGCGTTCTCTTCAGAGACCACACATGGATCCACCAGTGTCATTGCATGTGTGTTCTTTTTACTAACAACAACCAGTGTCATTGAAATGTGTGTTCTCTTCAGAGACCACACATGGATCCTCCAGAGTCATTGCATGTGTGTTCTTTTTACTAATAACCACTAGAGTCATTGCATGTGTGTACTTTTCACATACCACATATGGATCCACCAGTCCCATTGGATGTCTGCTCTGTTCACAATCCACCTATGGATCCACCAGTGCCATTGCATGTGTGCTCTTTTTACTAACAACAACCAGAGTCATTACATGTGTGTTCTCTTCAGAGACCACACATGGATCCACTAGTGTCATTGCATGTGTGTTCTTTTTACTAACAACAACCAGTGTCATTGAAATGTGTGTTCTCTTAAGAGACCACACATGGATCCACCAGTGTCATTCCATGTGTGTACTTTTTACTAACAACAACCAGAGTCATTGCATGTGTGTTCTTTTCACATACCACATATGGATCCACCAGTGTCATTGCATGTGTGTTCTCTTTAGATACCACACATGGATCCACCAGTGTCATTGCATGTGTGTTCTTTTTACTAACAACAACCAGAGTCATTGAAATGTGTGTTCTCTTCAGAGACCACACATGGATCCACCAGTGTTATTGCATGTGTGTTATTTTTACTAACAACAACCAGAGTCATTTCATGTGTGTTCTTTTCACATACCACATATGGATCCACCAGTGTCATTGCATGTGTGTTCTTTTTACTAACAACAACTACAGTCATTTCATGTGTGTTCTTTTCACACACCACATATGGATCCACTAGTGCCATTGCATGTGTGTTCTTTTCACAATCCACCTGTGGATCCACTAGTGTCATTGCATGTGTGCTCTTTTTACTAACAACAACCAGAGTCATTGCATGTGTGTTCTTTTTAATAACAACAACTAGAGTCATTGCATGTGAGTTCTTTTCACATACCACATATGGATCCACCAGTGTCATTGCATGTGTGCTCTTTTCACAATCAACCTATGGATCCACCAGTGTCATTGCATGTGTGCTCTTTTTACTAACAAAAACTAGAGTTATTGCATGTGTGTTGTCTTCACAGACCACACATGGATCCACCAGTGTCATTGCATGTGTGTTCTTTTTACTAACAACAACCAGTGTCATTGAAATGTGTGTTCTCTTCAGAGACCACACATGGATCCACCAGTGTCATTGCATGTGTGTTCTTTTTACAAACAACAACCAGAGTCATTGCATGTGTGTTCTTTTCACATACCACATATGGATCCACCAGTGTCATTGAAATGTATGCTCTTTTCACAATCCACCTATGGATCCACCAGTGTCGTTACATGTGTGTTCTTTTTAATAACAGCAACCAGAGTCATAGTATGTGTGTTCTTTTCACATACCACATATAGATCGACCAGTGTCATTGCATGTGTGCTCTTTTCACAATCCACCTATGGATCCACCAGTGTCATTTCATGTGTGTGTTCTTGTTACTAACGACAACCATAGTCATTGCATGTGTGTTCTTTTCACAATCCACATATGGATCCACCAGTGTCATTGCATGTGTTCTCTTTTTACTAACAACAACCAGAGTCATTGAAATGTGTGTTCCCTTCAGAGACCACACATGGATCCACCAGTGTCATTGCATGCGTGTACTTTTTACTAACAACAACCAGAGTCATTGCATGTGTGTTCTTTTCACATACCACATATGGATCCACCAGTGTCATTGAAATGGGTGCTCTTTTCAAAATCCACCTATGGATCCACCAATGTCATTGCATGTGTGTCCTTTTTACTAACAACAACCAGAGTCATTGGATGTGTGTTCTTTTCACATACCACATATGGATCCACCAGTGTCATTACATGTGTGCTCTTTTCACAATCCACCGATGGATCCACCAGTGTCATTGCCTGTGTGTTCTTATTACTAACAACAACCGGAGTCATCGCATGTGAGTTCTTTTCACATACCACATATGGATCCATTAGTGTCATTACATTGGTGTTCTTTTCACAATCCACCTATGGATCCACCAGTGTCATTGCATGTGTGCTCTTTTTACTAACAACAACCAGAGGCATTGAAATGTGTTTCCTCTTCAGAGGCCACACAAGGATCCACCAGTGGCATTGCATGTGTGTTCTTTTTACTAACAACAACCAGAATCATTGAAATGTGTGTTCTCTTCAGATACCACACATGGATCCACCAGTGTCATTGCATGTGTGTTCTTTTTACTAACAACAACCAGAGTCATGGCATGTGTGTTCTTTTCACATACCACATATGGATCCACCAATGTCATTGCATGTGCGTTCGTTTCACAATCCACCTATGGATCCATTAGTGTCATTGCATGTGTGCTCTTTTTACTAACAACAACCAGAGTCATCGCTTGTGTGTTCTCTTCAGATACCACACATGGATCTACCAGTGTCATTGGATGTGTGTCCTTTGTACTAACAACAACTAGAGTCATTGAAACGTGTGTTCTCTTCAGAGACCACACATGGATTCACCAATGTCATTGTGTGTGTGTTCTTTTTACTAACAACCAGAGGGTTTTCATGTGTGTTCTTTTCACATACCACATATGGATCCACCAGTGCCATTGCATGTGTGCTCTTTTCACAATCCACCTATGGATTCACCAGTGTCATTCCATGTGTGCTCTTTTTACTAACAACAACCAGAGCCATTGCATGTGTGTTCTCTTTAGAGACCACACATGGATCCACCAGTGGCATTGCATGTGTGTTCTTTTTACTAGCAACAACCAGTGTCATTGAAATGTGTGTTCTCTTCAGAGACCACACATGGATCCACCAGTGTCATTGCATGAGTGTTATTTTCACTAACAACAACCAGAGTCATTGCATGCGTGTTCTTTTCACATACCACATATGGATCCACCAGTGCCATTGCAAGTGTGTTCTTTTTACTAACAACAACTGGAGTCATTGCATGTGTGTTCTTTTCACATACCACATATGGATCCACCAGTCTCATTGAAATGTGTGTTCTCTTCAGAGACCACACATGGATCCACCAGTGTCATTGCATGTGTGTTCTTTTTACTAACAACAACTGGATTCATTGCATGTGCGTTCTTTTCACATACCACATATGGATCCACCAGTGTCATTGCATGTGTGCTCTTTTCACAATCCACCTATAGATCCACCAGTGTCATTGCATGTGTGTTCTTTTCACATACCACATATGGATCCACTAGTGTCATTGAAATGTGTGTTCTCTTAAAAGACCACACATGGATCCACTAGTGCCATTACATGTGTGTTCTTTTTACTAACAACAACTAGAGTCATGGCATGTGTGTTCTTTTCAAATACCACATATGGATCCACTAGTGTCATTGAAATGTGTGTTCTCTTCATAGACCACACATGGATCCACCAGTGTCATTGCATGTGTGTTCTTTTTACTAACAACAACTCGAGTCATTGCATGTATATTCTTTTGACATACCACATATGGATCCACCAGTGTCATTGCATGTGTGCTCTTTTCACAATCCACCTATGGATCCACCGGTGTCATTGCATGTGTGTTCTTTTTACTAACAACAACTAGGGTCATTGCATGTGTGTTCTTTTCATATACCACATATGGATCCACCAGTGTCATTGCATGTGTGTTCTTTTCACAATCCACCTATGGATCCACCTGTGTCACTTCATGTGTGCTCTTTTTACTAACAACAACCAGAGTCATTGAAATGTGTTTTCTCTTTAGAGACCACACATGGATCCGCCAGTGTCATTGCATGTGTGTTCTTACTAACAACAACCAGAGTCATTGAAATGTATGTTCTCTTCAGATACCACACATGGATCCACCAGTGTCATTGCATGTGTGTTCTTTTTACTAACAACAACCAGAGTCATTTCATGTGTGTTCTTTTCACATACCACATATGGATCCACCAGTGCCATTGCATGTGTGCTCTTTTCACAGTCCACATATGGATCCACCAGTGTCATTGCATGTGTGATCTTTTTACTAACAACAACCAGAGTCATTGCATGTGTGTTCTCTTCAGAGACCACACATGGATCCACCAATGTCATTGCATGTGTGTTCTTTTTACTAACAACAACCAGTGTCATTGAAATGTGTGTTCTCTTTAGAGACCACACATGGATCCACTAGTGTCATTGCATGTGTGTTCTTTTTACTAACAACAACCAGAGTCATTGCATGTGTGTTCTTTTCGCATACCACATATGGATCCACCAGTGCCATTGCATGTGTGCTCTTTTCACAATCCACCTATGGATCCACCGGTGCCATTGCATGTGTGCTCTTTTTACTAACAACAACCAGAGTCATTGCATGTGTGTTCTCTTCAGAGACCACACATGGATCCACCAGTGTCATTGCATGCGTGTTCTTGTAACATCCCAAAATTTTCATCTAAAAATCAGCATCATTGCATTCGTTCCATCATGGCATGTACTACCTTGCATTAGGTTTGTCCTCGAAAAATTTGGTGAAATTTAGAGAATTTTTGGAGCACTTTTGCTAAATTCAAAAACCTAGAGAAGAAATTCTAAAAGAAAAAGGAAAGGAGGGAAAAGAGAATTTAAAACAGTAGTATTCTGGCCTATTTGGCCCAAACCGGCCCAACCAGCCCACCCGGGGATCCCTCTCCCCTCTCTGTCTTTTCCCACACTCCCTCTACTCACCCCACCCACTTACCTCCAGGCCCCACGCCACGTCGACGCCACCTCAGCGTCTTCCACGCGAACGGCCGGCACCCCCTCCCCTCCTCTGGCGTTACCAACTCCGGTTGATTTCGCGCATTACAACGATTAAATCGCAATCACTACCGCCCCTTCTTAATCCTCTCCCCCTCCTCGACAGATTCCCCCAGCCACTACCCCCGGAGAGCCCCTAGGCTACCCAATTGTCACCTCAAATCGCAGCCGTCCGAAGCAACTCCGGCGACAATTCCGGTGAGCCCCGGCCACGTTGCACCCTCCTCTCTGCCCTGTATTGTTTGCCGTGACCTGGCGCGTGGTTTAACCCTGGCCGCATGCCTTCTTTTGCTCCAGGTCGACGACGCGGGCAACTCCGGCGAACTCCCTCTACCGCCGCTGTCTAACGCTTTTTCCGGTGAAGGTAGGGTTTCCGCCGCCCCTTTTTGGCCTCTGCTAGACCGTGTTGATCCGTGCGCATCTCGTTGACCCCTTATCTTACTTGTTCGAGCCCCAGGTCGTCATCTCCGACTAAGATCCGTGAGCTCCGCCGTCGACACAACTCCGGCGAGGGATCAAGGCCAAGCCAGAGCACCCCCCACGCCACCGTAACCTCCATCGAGACCGCCACGACCTCCTCGACCTCTGGTACGTGTCCATGGACTCCCTGCCCCTGTAGAATCACCGGAACGCCATCGACCGACGCTCCGCCGCCGCGCGCAGCTGGTCAGCGCCGCCCGTCTCCTGCCAGGCTACCAGGGACCGTTAGATCTTTTGTCTGCGGCTAGGATTAGATTGAGGACGAACCGGTACGGGCTAATCCGATCCGTCTGTTTATCACTTAAGATCCAACGGCCCGCAGCAGTCGATCCGACCGAACCGGTACGGGCCAATGAGATTGCGCCACGTCGCCCAGGTTATTTGTTTAAATAGAAAATTAGACAGATTTTGTATTAAACTTAGAAAATCAATAACTTTTGATCCACAATTTAGAAAAATGCAAATTTGGTGTCTATGGATTCAGAAAAATAAGACCTTTATTATAGAGGCCTTGTTTCACACTTTTGCTTCTGAAAAATTGGAATTATAGGCAGAACCTTTTTAGGAGTATTTTGCTCATAAAAATTGTTCTATAAATTGTTTTGGGGTATTTCTTACGCCTTTAGATGAGGTATTTTAACCTCTGTACTGTAGAATCGGTAAGTTATAGAATTGTTATCATATCATTGCATTTTGCATGCATTCATATTTTTGTAATGTTTCATTGATTGAATTATTGTTGTTGTATTGTTCTTTATGTAGATTGTGTGGATTGTGAAGTTTGTTGCTATGAGGATTGTACCTATTCCCCTAGCTACCAAGGCAAGTGATATTTCATCTCATGTCCTATTATTTTCACTATTGCACTAGTGTTATTTTGGTAGATCTTAGCATGATAGAATTATTTATATGTTACTATAGTATGCTATGCTACCCTATAGACTATAACTTGGTAGTATCTCCTAGTTGGAAGACTTCATATGCTAGAGTGCTTAGCCATGCTATTAGAGTTCGTGGGTGGAAAATACATATCAAGATAGTATGGGAAGATATTATTTTGTTTGACTAAGAAAGCAACTAATATTAATGAAACACCTGGGTGGAATGGGACTTGCTTGGATTATGTTGAGTGGTTACTCAGGGGACATATCTGGTCAGCCGGTGTATCACACTTGTGGATGGCCACGCAGGAACAAAGAGATTGGAGACGTTCTTGTCATGAAGCTTCCAGTGCAGCCACATGGCATATGGGCTCTGCCTTGACCAACTAAGTTGCAAGAACTCAGCCAGACGGAGAGAAGGTGGTAGTTGTGATAGGATGGAACGCGTCCATGGTGGTCTGAGGGATTGCTTCTGAAAAGTCTTGTCTCGATGCATGTCAAGTCTTGTGGGGAAAGTGCACCACCTCTCGAGAGGGTAAAACTAAGTACTTAGCCGTGTCCCCGGTTATGGACAATTTCTGAGCCTCAAGACAGTGAAGCAGTTCAATAATCTCCTCATCCAAATTTCTCTAAGTTAAAACTTGTGGGTAAACATGGGTAGAGGTTCAGTGATGTCTATCATTGGTACCTTAGTGTTTGAAAGAGAATACTTACTCTTCAAAAACTATAAGTTAAAACTTGCTTTTAGCAAAGTCAGCCAAAACCCCACTTAGCTATATATTCATGTAGTTGTTGGATTATACTAAGTATCTATGGTATCACTTGCCAATACAATTCCAAATGTATTGACCCTTGTGGCTGTAACTTATTATGTTGCAGGATACTCTGATGATGAGTAGGGTTGCGGGTCCACACTCGACATGTTTGCCTGTGGCGCATGAAGACAAAGACTCTATTATTATTATATGTAATGTGAACCTTGAGTATCTTAGCCTTGGGCTAAGTGATTTGTAAGAATCATTATATTCCTGGATATGCGATGTAATAATGACCTTTGTTTCTGTGTACTTCATCTTAAACTGTGGGTGCTAGCCTTTCGATCCAGGGACTAGCACTGCAATCACAGGGATCTTACCTTATTATGGTGAGATATTACAGATGGTATCAGAGCACTGTGTTGCATGTAGGTTCGTGACCCTAGAATGGTTAGACTAAGGAAAACCCTTAGGAAAAATAACTTTATATTCCAACTTTACACTTGTCTTTTCATCTCGTAAAACTTTCCCTAATCATCCTTTCTCATCTATGTTTGTAGATGTGCACCATCAAGGAATCTGTCAAGAAGGGACCACTGATGACTATGACCCTGGAGTGTGAGACAGAATTTCCCAAGGCACTCAAGAACCTCATGATCGGCTTGGGAATGAATGGTGAAGGCGTGTACAAGGGATTTCCTGTGATAGATGAAGGACAAGAGTATTGGTGGGTGCAACTCCATTTGTACAAGAACAAGGAAGATGATCCCAAGAGTACGGGATTCTGCATGTTCACCAACTCTGAAATGCACACGTCATTATTTGACTCTGCAAGGAATGCTGCGTGGAAAGCTATTGAGGAACTTGGGGAAAGACTCAAGTATAGAATGCTCAATACTCAGGAGGATCTCAAGGAGGAGAAGCGTCTTGTCCAAGACTCAAAGGCCACTATGAAACTCCTAAGTAAGGATATCATAGGCTTGGCTTTGGAGCTATGCGACCAAGACAAGCAGATTGCTGCCAAGGATGCCCATGTTGCCACCTTGGTTAAGAAGGAGTGAGATACTAGTTGGACCACCACCTTTGGCGTTTTATCACGTTAGTATTTTGATCATACCAACCTATGTGGTATGGCAAAAATAATTTATGTCTCGAACCTTGACTACTTGAGTTGAATAATGTATTGCTACTTGGAATGTTTTGTTGGTTGATTTTTATTTTGTGACTTGTGTTTTCTTTCTCTATTGTGTGTTACTAATTTTCTCCATACTATGCAAAAGATGCTAAATTTTTTCTACAGCATGGCCGAGGATTTCAAGGGGACTCGCTTTGGGACTCGTATGTTGGAGCTCGTTGGTGTGCTCGCTCTTCCAATCCCTACCATTCAGGGACTTCAGCTAAGGAAGTTTCAGAGGAAGGACGTATGAGGATTCAGAGTTACCCAGCCAGGACGTGAGACAGAGCCCCAAACTGGGGAGGTTGCCTTCAAGATACTCCATGATGACATGGAGAGGGGCCTCGACGTCGCTATGCAGGAGCTGTTGGGACGCCTATGTGGACGTCACTCTTCTGAGATCAGGAGCCACTACTTCCACTTCTTTGGGAGGCGCGACGAGGATGGAGAACCTATTGTGTTGGACGAGGCCACTAAGGAGTCTATCAAGCCCGTGCGTCACTACCTCCACGACTTAGAGAGCCTTATCAGACACCTTGATACTGATAGGACTAATGTGATGCTTAAAAACGATGAACTATGAGTCCAACTTAAGGAGAAGGACAAGGCCTTCCAGGAATAGGAAAATCGAATCAAGGAAATGGAGAATAAGTTTGAAGACCAAGAGAAGAAATTCAAGAGCCAAGAGAAGAGAGTTCAGGAGAAGAACAAGAAGATTAGATACTTGGAGACCGAGTTAGAGATTGAGGACATTGAGCTGGAAGCGGATCACGAGGTGATAGAGAGGCTATGCACACAGAAGAGAGAATTACAGACAAAGATCGATGCTTTGACTACAAGCTTAGAGGAATATAAGGCAGGATTTGCCGTAGCAGGACTTGCTCTAGTGGAGGAGGAAGTTGACATGGAGGAGTAGTGATACTATTACATCTACCTATCGTTTTATTATTATTATTGAGTTGCATAGTTCATACCGACTTGTGGGTGACTATGCTAGTGTGTTTATTTTCGCAAACTCTGTTATTGTTGTGATGTTGAACCTGCATGTGCTTGTTTGTTTGATTGTTGTTACTTTATTGGGTTATCTATCATTACTTACCCTTATTAAACCCACAGATGCCTCCCCGACGCAACAACGAGGATAACAATGAAAATGGCAATGGATGCAGTAGATGATGGCTGCACAGACACAATTGATGCAAATGATGACTCAATTTATGGCAAACCAGAATCAGAACAACAATAATAACAATAACAACAACCAGAACAATCCACCACCTCTGGATATGCTTACCAGATTTCTAAGGCTGAGACCTGCTAAGTTCTCTAGTACCACTGACCCCATGGTAGCAAATGATTGGCTGTGTTCTGTGAACAAGGACCTAGTCACAGTTGGATGCACGGATGCAGAAAAGGTCAGATTCGCGGCACACTTATTAGAAGGTCATGCAGCTACTTGGTGGGACAATTTCCAAGTTACTCACCCTATTGAGGAAGTGACTTGGGCAATGTTTGAGGATGGGTTTCGCACCACTCACATCTCTTCTGGGATAATGGGGTTGAAGAAAAAGGAGTTTCATAACCTCAAGCAACGCCACGGTAGTATTTCTGAGTACATCAAAGAGTTCAACAATCTGTCACGTTATGCACTAGATGATGTTGACACTGACGCGAAGAGAAAGGAGAAGTTCCTGGATGGGTTGAATGATAAAATTTCTATGCAACTATCTGTTGCCTATGTTCCAACCTATCAATCTTTGTGTGATAAAGCTACCATCCTAGAAAACAAGATGAAGCAAGTGGAGGGTAGAAAGAGAAAGCACCATTTTGATAAGTTTGGATCAGGATCACCTCACAAGCGCTCTCATGGTGAAGGAAGTGGGAGTTCAGGATTCCACAAGAATGGGAATCATAATAACTAGTGTAACAATAACCACCACCATGATGGAAACAATCATCGTGGACATAACAAAAGTGGATTCAGGAACAACCACAATGGTCATAGCCATGGAAACCAAAATGGACAGAATCATCACAGTCAACCAGCAAAGAAAGACATCAGTCAGGTGGAATGTGTCAAGTGCAAGAAGACAGGGCACTATGCTAATGAATGCCCAGAGAAGAAGGTTGATGGGGCTAAGCCGAACCCATTCCAAAAGGGTCATGTGAATCACATCAATGTGGAGGAAATTCAAGAAGGATCTGATGCTGTGATTGGTAAGTTCAAGATTAATTCCTTTCCTGCACTTATCCTTTTCGATACTGGCGCATCGCATTCATTCATTTCAAGACCATTTGTAATAAAAAACAAACTCTCCACTGAAATCATTGGATGTCCCATTAAGGTAAGCTCCTCGGGTGGAGAAATGATAGTAAATTCTGGGTGTCGACAGATAACCCTAGAAATTGGGAAGAACAAGTTTCCAATTAATTTAATAATCCTAGAGTCCCAAGAATTAGATGTAATATTAGGGATGGATTGGTTGACCCGTTATGAAGGAGTGATTGATTGTGCCAAGTGAACTGTTATGCTCACCATCCCAGAAAAGAAAAGGATCCGGTTCAAGTCTAATTTTGAACCCAAGGGGAGCAAGGTTAATTCTCTTACGGGGGTTAGCCTAGACAGTGTGCCAATAGTGAAGGAGTACCCAGATGTGTTCCCCGAAGAATTACCTGGCATGCCACTAGATAGGGATGTGGAGTTTCTGATAGACCTACTGAAAGGAACTGGGCCTATAGCGAAGAGACCTTACAAAATGTCGGTGGACGAGTTAAAAGAACTAAAGAAACAGCTGGGAGAACAGTTGGAAAAGGGATTTATCCAACCAAGTTTGTCGTCTTGGGGAGCACCAGTTTTTTTTGTTGAGAAGAAGGATCGAAGTCAAAGGCTATGCATAGATTATCGTTCACTTAATGAAGTGACCATAAAGAATAAATATCCCCTGCCTAGAATAAATGATCTCTTCGATCAGCTAGAGGGAGCATGTGTGTTCTCAAAAATTGATCTTTGATCAGGATACTTCCAACTAAAGATTAGAGAACATGACATACCCAAGACTGCATTTACCACTAGATATGGGTTGTATGAATATACAGTGATGTCGTTTGGATTGACTAATGCACCAGCCTATTTCATGAACATGATGAGTAAGGAATTCATGGAATTCCTTGACAAGTTCGTAGTGGTATTCATTGATGACATATTGGTATATTCCAAGAGCAACAAAGAACATGAAGAACATCTACGCCTGATTCTAGAGAAACTCAGGGAACACAAACTTTATGCCAAGTTCAGCAAATGTGAATTTTGGCTGAATGAAGTGGGTTTTCTTGGGCACATAGTATCTGGAAATGGTATAGCTGTTGATCCAGCAAAAGTGGCAGCTGTGACAGAATGGGAACCTCCTAAATCGGTTAAAGAAATCTGTAGTTTCTTAGGCCTAGCAGGGTACTACCGGAGGTTCATTGAAAATTTCTCTAAGATAGCAATGCATATGTGATCTGCTAAAGAAAGAGAAGAAGTTTAATTGGACAGAAGCTTGTGAAACCAGTTTTCAGGAGTTGAAGAAGAGACTAGTGTCAGCACCAGAGTTATGTCTGCCAGACCTTGAGAAAGACTTTCAGGTCTATTGTGATGCATCTCACCAAGGACTAGGAGGTGTACTAATGCAGGAAGGTAGAGTTGTAGCTTATGCATCAAGGCAACTCAAAATTCATGAAGTGAACTATCCTACTCATGACCTAGAGTTGACATCAGTTGTACATGCCTTAAAAACATGGAGGCATTATCTCATGGGAAAACGTTGTGAAATGTTCACTGATCACAAGAGTCTGAAATACATTTTTACACAAAAAGAACTCAATATGAGGCAAAGAAGATGCTTAGAACTTATCAAAGATTACGACTTAAGTTTGCAATACCACCCTGGAAAGGCAAATGTCGTAGCCGATGCATTAAGCCGCAAGGTTTATGTAAATGGCCTCAATAAAGGAGAATTGTCGGAGGAGTTATGTGCCCAATTTAGAGAGCCAAGACTTGAAATAGTGCCTGAAGGGTACCTTGCATCCTTGGAAGTGCAATCCACACTGATGAATAGAATTCAAGAAGCCCAAAAGATGGACAAAGAAATAGAAGAAATCAAAAGTAAGGTTAGTGAAGGCAAGGCAAAAGGATTTCATGTAGACGAACAAGGAATCTTATGGTACGAAAAACGTATCTGTGTTCCGCAGGATCTTGAGCTTAAGAAGTTGATCTTACAAGAATCGCACAACTCACCATATTCAATTCATCCTGGCAACACCAAGATGTATATGGATGTTAAGGAAAGATTTTGGTGGAATAATTTATAGAAGGATATAGCAGAGCACATTGCCTTGTGTGACGTGTGTAGTCATGTAAAGGCGGAACATCAGAAACCGACAGGATTATTACAACCACTGCCAATACCTGATTGGAAATGGGATAAAATCGGTTTGGATTTTATCACCGGACTGCCAAGGACTAAATCTGGATACGATTCTATACGGGTTATCGTTGACCGCTTGACAAAAGTGGCCCATTTCATACCAGTGAAGACCACTTATACAAGTGCATAGCTAGCCAAGATATACATGAATATAATTGTATGTTTGCATGGGGTACCTAAGAGTATCGTATCTGATAGAGGAACTCAATTCACTTCACACTTTTGGCGACAACTTCACGAGTCATTGGGAACTCGATTAGAATTCAGTACTGCATTTCATCCGCAAATTGATGGGCAGACAGAAAGGACCAATCAAATATTGGAAGATATGCTAAGAGCATGTGCGTTAGATTATGGATCTAGTTTGGATGAAAGTCTACCATACGCAGAGTTTTCCTACAATAACAGCTATCAATCAAGCATAGAAATGGCTCCATTTGAATTCCTTTATGGAAGGAATTGTACTACACCGTTGCTATGGAATGGAGTAGGAGAAAGAAATTTGTTCGGGCCAGACCTAATCAAGGAGGCTGAAGAGAAAGTCAAGATGGTAAGGGATAGGCTAAAAGTAGCCCAATCTCGGTAGAAGAGCTATGCCGATCCAAAACGTAGAGAGGTTACCTATGAGGTTGGTGATAGAGCTTACCTCAGGGTATCACCACTTCGTGGTGTGAAGAGATTTGGAATCAAAGGAAAATTAGCAACACGCTATGTAGGACCTTTCAAGATTTTGAGCCGCAAAGGAGAAGTGGCATACGAGATTGAATTACCAGAATCTCTGTTAGCAGTTCATAATGTATTTCATGTTAGTCAGCTAAAAAAGTGTCACCCAGAGATGGAAGAAACTTCGTTGAAAGACACTATACCATTAGAGGAAGTTCAGCTAGAGAATGATCTCACTTATGAAGAGAAACCTGTTAAGATTCTGGAGACGGTAGAAAGAATTACCCGTACCAAGACCACCAAATTCTGCAAAGTGTAGTGGAACCATCACACTGAATCAGAAGCAACATGGGAGCGAGAGGACGAACTTTGGAAAGATCACCCTCACCTATTTGCTAGCCAACCCGAATCTCGAGGGCGAGATTCATCTTAAGGGGGTTAGATTTGTAACATCCCAAAATTTTCATCTAAAAATCATCATCATTGCATTCATTCCATCATGGCATGTACTACCTTGCATTAGGTTTGTCCTCCAAAAATAGAGACTTTTTGGAGCAGTTTTGCTAAATTCAAAAACCTAGAGAATAAATTATAAAAGAAAAAGAAAAGGAGGGAAAAGAGAATTTAAAATAGCAGTATTCTGGCCTATTTGGCCCAAACCGGCCCAACCAGCCCACCCGGGCCTCCCTCTCCCCTCTCTGTCTTTTCCCACACTCCCTCTACTCACCCCACCCACTTACCTCCAGGCCCCACGCCACGTCGACGCCACCTCAGCGTCTTCCACGCGAACGGTTGGCACCCCCTACCCTCCTCTGCCGTTACCAACTCCAGTTGATTTCGCACGTTACAGCGATTAAATCGCAATCACTACCACCCCTTCTTAATCCTCTCCCCCTCCTCGACAGATTCCCCCAGCCACTACCCCCGGAGAGCCCCCAGGCTACCCAATTGCCACCTCAAACCGCCGCCGTCCGAAGCAACTCCGGCGACAATTCCGGTGAGGCCCGGCCATGTTGCGCCCTCCTCTCTGCTCTGTATTGTTTGCCGTGACCTGGCGCATGTTTTAACCCCGGCCGCATGCTTTCTTTTGCTCCAGGTTGACGATGCGGGCAACTCCGGCGAACTCCCTCTACCGCCGCTGTCTAACGCTTTTTCCGGTGAAGGTAGGGTTTCCGCCGCCCCTTTTTGGCCTCTACTAGACCGTGCTGATCCGTGCGCATCTCGCTGACCCCTTATCTTACTTGTTCGAGCCCCAGGTCGTCATCTCCGACTAAGATCCGCGAGCTCCGCCGTCGACGCAACTCCAGCAAGGGATCAAGGCCAAGCCAGAGCACCCCCTACGCCACCGTAACCTCCATCGAGACCGCCACGACCTCCTCGACCTCTGGTACGTGTCCACGGACTCCCTGCCCCTGTAGAATTGCCAGAACGCCATCGGCCGACGCTTCGCCGCCGCGCGCAGCTATTCAGCGCCGCCCGTCTCCGGCCAGGCTACTAGGGACCGTTAGATCTTTTGTCTGCGGCTAGGATTAGATCGAGGACGAACCAGTACAGGCTAATCAGATCCATCTGTTTATCACTTAAGATCCAACGGCCCGCAGCAGTCGATCCGACCGAACCGGTACGGGCCAATGAGATTGCGCCACGTCGCCCAGGTGTTAGACAGATTTTGTATTAAACTTAGAAAATCAATAACTTTTGATCCACAATTTAGAAAAATGCAAATTTGGTGTCTATGAATTCAGAAAAATAAGAACTTTATTATAGAGGCCTTGTTTCACACTTTTGCTTCTGAAAAATTGGAATTATAGGCAGAACCATTTTAGGAGTATTTTTCTCATAAAAATTGTTCTATAAATTGTTTTGGGGTATTTCTTACGCCTTTAGATGAGGTATTTTAACCTCTATACTGTAGACTCTGTAAGTTATAGAATTGTTATCATATCATTGCATTTTGCATGCATTCATATTTTTGTAATGTTTCATTGATTGAATTATTGTTGTTGTATTGTTCTTTATGTAGATTGTGTGGATTGTGAAGTTTGTTGCTGTGAGGATTGTACCTATTCCCCTAGATACCAAGGCAAGTGATATTTCATCTCATGTCCTATTATTTTCACTATTGCACTAGTGTTATTTTGGTAGATCTTAGCATGATAGGATTATTTATATGTTACTATACTATGTTATGCTACCCTATAGACTATAACTTGGTAGTATCTCCTAGTTGAAAGACTTCGTATGCTAGAGTGCTTAGCCATGCTATTAGAGTTCGTGGGTGGAAAATACATATCAAGATAGTATGGAAAGATATTATTTTGTTTGACTAAGAAAACAACTAATATTAATGAAACACCTGGGTGGAATGGGACTTGCTTGGATTATGTTGAGTGGTTACTCAGGGGCCATGTCTATGGTCAGCTGGTGTATCACACTTGTGGATGGCCACCCAGGAACAAAGAGATTGGAGAAGTTTTTGTCATGAAGCTTCCAGTGCAGCCACATGGCATATGGGCTCTGCCTTGACCAACTAAGTTGCAAGAACTCAGCCAGACGGATAGAAGGTGGTAGTTGTGATAGGATGGAACGCGTCTATGGTGGTCTGAGGGATTGCTTCTGAAAAGTCTTGTCTCAATGCATGTCGAGTCTTGTGTGGAAAGTGCACCACCTCTCGAGAGGGTAAAACTAAGTACTTAGTCGTGTCCCCGGTTATGGACAATTTTTGAGCCTCAAGACAGTGAAGCAGTTCAATAATCTCCTTATCCAAATTTCTCTAAGTTAAAACTTGTGGGTAAACATGGGTAGAGGTTCAGTGATGTCTATCATTGGTACCTTAGTGTTTGAAAGAGAATACTTACTCTTCAAAAACTATAAGTTAAAACTTGCTTTTAGCAAAGTCAGCCAAAACCCCACTTAGCCATATATTCATGTAGTTGTTGGATTATACTAAGTATCTATGGTATCACTTGCCAATACAATTCCAAATGTATTGACCCTTGTGGCTGTAACTTATTATGTTGCAGGATACTCTGATGATGAGTAGGGTTGCGGGTCCACACTCGACATGTTTGCCTATGGCGCATGAAGACAAAGACTCTATTATTATTATATGTAATGTGAACCTTGAGTATCTTAGCCTTGGGCTAAGTGAGTTGTAAGAATCATTATATTCCTAGATATGCGATGTAATAATGACTTTTCTTTCTGTGTACTTCATCTTAAACTGTGGGTGCTAGCATTTCGATCCAGGGACTAGCACTGCAATCACAGGGATCTTACCTTATTATGGTGAGATCTTACAGTTCTTTTTACTAACAACAACCAGTGTCATTGAAATGTGTGTTCTCTTCAGAGACCACACATGGATCCACTAGTGTCATTGCATGTGTGTTCTTTTTACTAACAACAACTGGAGTCATTTCATGTGTGTTCTTTTCACATACCACATATGGATCCACCGGTGTCATTGCATGTGTGTTCTTTTTACTAACAACAACTGGAGTTATTTCATGACTATTCTTTTCACATACCACATATGGATCCACCAGTTTCATTGAAATGTGTGTTCTTGAGACCACACATGGTTTACAGCTAGAGTCATTGGATGTGTGTTCTCTTCAAAGACCACATATTTAACCACCAGTGTCATTGAAATGTGTATTATTTTCAACTACAACCGTTGGCCACAAACAATCGGGACCCAGAGCTAACCAGCAACCGCTCTGGGCTTCTAGAAGACCCGTTCCCTGATTGTTTGGCGTTGTTGGATCGGGGTGCGTGGACCATAAGGATGTCCTTCACGAGGGCGATCCGCGAGAAGTCTGTTCTGCGAACTGATTGGCAGTGGCAACGACGCTGGGCCTGGGTCCTTGCCCTTATCCCCTTAACCCGGGGCCAAAGATCAGATCGTGTTCCTTCATCGCCATGGAGAGGGGGAGGCCCAAACTCAGCTTGCACGAGGCTCAGATGTTCGTCCACTACGACATACTCGCGCCGCTGTTCGCGAGGCTTCCGGCCGGCCTCGAGCTCAGCTACGTCGGGGTTCCTATCGTGCCTCTCTTCTGTGACAACGCGTTGGCGAGGCAGATCGAGGAGCGCCGCTGCCAGCTATTGGAGCGGAAGAGGGAAATGGCGCGGTACTCGCGCATGAGCGCGTACTAGCGAAAGTTGCTCAAGAAGGAGCGGGCTGCATTGATTGAGCTATGCGGAACCCACCGGCGGGAGATCCACCCGGATATGCACAACCCCGAAGGGAGGCATCGCTTCTGGGTAGTGCCTGGGCGTACAATCTCCACCGTTATCGATGCAGCACGCCGTGAAGAATCCATGAGGAGGAGGAACGCTGCCGGGAACGTCGGCATCCATTCTGATGCGGAGGAGGCTGGCGGCGACACGGACAACATCGTCAATGATGGAGACTGTGGGAGTGTCATAGTCGATTAGGGCCACTTAAGCATAAATTAAATCTATGTACGGTATCTTAATGCGCTCTTTGGATATGGGTTACTTGAGGCATGGTCGATTATCGTCATAATCTATATATGTTGGCCATGTTTTAGTTGTCTTTATCTTTGAAACTAGTCGATCGGAACTCGTCCGATCGTGAAAATAAAGTTCGCACGTTCCTGGCATATCTGATGGGACAATACGCTGACTCTGCTCCCAGCACTTGATGGCACAGCCATAATTTGGAGTGCGCCAGAGGAGAAGGGATCGAGTGTGTTGTAATAGTGACTACTCCTGTCCAGATATAACTGACTTAGTTTTTTTTAGATATTTAATAAATGTGTCTATACCCAAAACATGTCTAGATACATGTTTTAGGTTTGTATGTCTTTCAAACTAATCAAAAGTCATCAAATTCTGAACAAACAAAGTCATTGCATTCACATCTGATGGGACAATACGCTGACTCTGCTACTAGATGGCACATCCATAATTCTGGAGTGCGCCAGAGGAGATGGGAATGCAAGGGAGATGGGAACTAGTAGCCGCATCCAAACGCAGGTAAAAAATTAATGTAATAATATTTAGAAAAATTGTAATATGGTCCACATGACCTCATCACAGACACGTTGCACGTGCCAGATATAAATAAAGACGACATGGCTAGTTTAGGTTCAATGATATAATTCAACATACGACGTTACTATGCCTGCATCTTTCTGCTCCTCTTATTAGTCTGCTAGCCCACGCTGCATTAAGCATCAGTTGATGAGGATAAAAAAATGATAAAATGGCAAATAAAACAATTTTTAAGCTTACCTTTCATCCGGAGAATCGTACAAAGATGAAATTGGCAGGGATTTATTATTTCTCCTGCAGTTAACCGAAAGATCCACAAGAACATCCTCAATCACCCCTACAACTTCTTCATATTCTAATACACCTCCATTATTTGCCCTTTCCTCCTCGTTCCGCTTACCCTTTTGTTTCTTTTCACACCCTTTTCTCGCCGTCACCTCCACTTCTTCATAAATTGGCTGCTTACGTATGTTTTCCTCTGAGTGCTCATCACCGTCTTCGCGCTGCTCTTCCTCCAGTTCTGGCTGAGAAGCCTCATTTTCTGCCACCGGGGTGTGAACAGGGATAATAGCATGTGTAACTAGGTTTTTGCACAACCTCTTGATATGGCCGAATCCGCCACAACGTTTGCATTTCCTTTTCCTAGCTCCCAGCCTTGAACCTTTATGGGTGGAGGCTTCAATCCTTAGCTTTCTAGGCCTCCCAGGTGGCCTCCTAAGAACTGATGGTTGAAGTTTGAACCCTCGATCGACAATCTCCCAATCATTTTCATCGGCCATAGGTGGTACATTTTCTGCATAAGTTGCAGCAAACTTGTCCACGGAGAAATAGTTGTCGACATAGTTCTCTATTTCAGCTCCACTACCTCTAAGCTTTAAGATGAAGTAAATTGCATGGTGACATGGCAGACCAGAAACTGCCACTGCCTACATGAACAAGTCTTGTTTCCAATGTCTACAGTGTACCTCCGTTCACTTCCACGCTTGTATTCTGCATAACCTTAGCCAATGTTCTGGAACTTCTGATCATCATCGTTCTCATTGCCCTGGTTCTTGCATTCACTAACATAACCACCTTTGGAACTATTTTATGGCCTAAAAAGTTTCTTGCACAAATTCATTGCCTTAAATCTATCTTCACCATTATGCACTGTCTTATTGCATCCAACAAAATAACAATTCCAAGTGTCTTCATGCCTGAAATATTATAATTGAAACTCTCTGCCAAATTATTACAAACAAAATCCACCTTGCTTAACTCACCAAACTTGCTTCTAGCCCATAGCTTGGTGTGATGTTCTTCAAGGTATTCTTTCACCTTTGGCACTACATACATGTTCTGCAAGTAAGTAGCATGCGTGCTTGGGGTGTATGTGTATGATGATCGCCACAAGTCCTCTTCAAAGATCGTTCCTTTGAACTTCTTCGTGAAGTTAGTAGCGAGGTTCCACATGCATTCCCTATGCTCAACCCCAGGAAACAGAGCATCAACAACATTTTCAAGACCCTCGCATGCACCGGTGTGTATCACCAAGCCTTCAGGGTGACCAATTACTTCCCGTAGTCTCTGCATGAACCATGTCCAGCTTTCATTTGATTCACCCTCAAGAACAACATAAGCTATAGGTAGACGCCAATTATGCGTGTCCAAAGCACAAGTAGAAGCAACATGTCCCCTAAACTTCCTTGTCAAAGAAGTTGCGCCTATTGCCAAGTATGGCCTGCAGCCATCCAGGAACCTCTTCCAGCATGCCTACAGGCAGACAAAACATCTCCTGAAGCATATCTTATCTACCTGCTTAGACCTGACCCCCCTCGAGACCTTTTCTCTTCATTTCACAACCTCGTAATCAATGTCAACAACACTACCAGGTGATGTTGTTGGGGATCGGTGCGGAAAACAAAAAAATTCCTGCGTTGAACCCCAGAAACTTGCCTAGGATCTATCTATGTAGAAATGTGGTAACGGCCGGAGCGTAGAGAATACATACCCTTGTAGACCATACGCAGTTAACGTTCTGCGGGGAACGTGGTTGATGTAGTTGTACTCGAAGTCGACCTCAAGGTCGCGAAGCTCCTCGTAGGTCACCCCTTGCTCCTTCTTGATCTTCATCATCTTCATCGTGCAATAGCTCCGGCTCACGACATTCAAGCGCCCCAAGTGTTGCGCCTCGTGTCTTCGTACACATCCGGTGCACGATGAGACCTCCGCCTCCCCGATCACGTCGGGAGTGCGGAAGTTGATATCCGGCTAGGAATCCCTGCAGCGCAACGGCGTACTGCAGGTGTGCCTCGACCCCACAACCCAGACTTGGGGCCATGGTCACAAGGTATAGAGAGAGGGAGGGAGAAAGTCAACCAAAGGACTTCTCAAGTCGTGTATTTGGTGTATTTAATCCTACCCATGGGCACCCCTTTATATAGGCTAAGGGGTGTACCTTTCTCAAAGGCTCAGCCATGTGGGACTAATACTAAAGGAAAAAGTCAGCAGAAATTCGGACTACCAAATGGGTTGTTTCTACTCAGCCCAATAGGCAAACAGAAAAAGGAAAAAGGGGAGCTGCAGGGGCTGGCCGGGTGGGCCTTGGCGCGGTCCACCCCGCGCTCAGCACTCCCGCCGCAGCGGCCTGGAAAGGGGGAGCCCCAGGTGGGCCGGCTCCCGCCCCCCGCGGCCCAGCTCCCCGCCCCTGGCGCCAGCTCCACGCGCGCCCTTGTGGGCCGGGTCGAGCAGGCCCAGGCGGCTGGCGGCTGCGCCCCGCCCCGCACGGCACGCTTTATCTGCCGCTCGCTGGCGAGCGTGGCCGAGCTATTTGCCGCCCAGTGCGGCGGCTATTATCCGCCGCCCACTTGAGCTGGCTATTTTTCTTTTTCCCTTTTATTTTTCTACAGCTTTTATTCTAGACTATTTCCCTCCGAGATTTAGCCTAATATAAAAGTTGACTTTATAAATCTTAATCTAAATATTATTTATAATATATTAATTCATAATTAACATATAATAAATAAATATTTAAATTCCCATTTATCCGAAAACACTTTTCGGGGCTTTTCCTTTATTCTTTCTCCGAACAACTTCGGATCTATCCGCGGAACGATTCTGGCTTTCTCTCTTTCTCTACTATGATTCCGTATTACGAATGATCGCTCTCATCGTACCCTTAAGTGTATCCTCTCACGGCTCAGGAATGCTCTAGACATGATCTGTATCAATGATCAATAGAGGGACCAGGGATGTCCATGTGACCCCTATGCATTCCTGATGACAATGTCGTTTGAACCGTCTAAATGTAGCATCCTCTTCCTTTTCTTTCTCGATACAACTTGTCCGAGATCCGATCAATGGTATCCTATACCTTGTTCAATCTCGTTCACAACAAGTTCTGTTTTCTTGTTACCGTGATATTACATCCACGTGACCTAGTCACATGTTGCAACATTTATGGATGCAATCTCACCAAGCCGGCCGTATGTATCTTTACCCGTCATGTGGGTGAAAAAATCCTAGTCTTGCAGTCACATGTCATCTACTGTTCCTTCGGAATACCCAACATACACCTTTATGGCCACCGTATTACCAGATGACGGTTGATGCAGTCTAAGCAGCCTAGGGAAACAGTGAGTAATATGAGCTCACGGTCTAAGGAGAAGGAGTCTAGATATAGTTGTTGCAACAATTAACTAGATGACTTGATCGTGTTGCAATCCTTCGAGGAATGTCCAACCACATCATTCTCTAATGATATGATTTCATTGTTAGTCGGCATAAATTCCCATGATCTTGAAACCCAGATCATCTTCGCGATCAACGAACTAGTATGAATAGAGGCTACTAGGGACTTTGTTGTTTCATACCACACCTGTACCAATATTTCTACTTGGCACAGTTATAGCACAATATGAAACTATTATAAACTAATTGAGATATGACAATAAAAACCTATTTATTATTTGCCTCTAGGGCATATCTCCTTCAGTCTCCCACTTGCACTAGAGTACAAATAACCTAGCTTGCATTTTACTCATATAAACCATATACCATATGCGTTTACAGATCATGCATGCTTATGGGAAACGTTATGTCCATGTTCTGTTTTACCAGATCATTATGTCTTTTGCAAATCGTTAATGTCTTCCTAATTATGACATTCACACCATTATCTTATAATGGGTCGAAGTATTTGTTTGGCAACAAAGCGAGACTTTGGTTCTAGTGTTTATGATGACGGTCGTTTTCACCGTTGTCATCTAAACTTTGAAACACACTTTGCTATCCTTTGTGTATATACTATAGTCATGGCAACAGAACGAGGCCAGATTCCAGGAGCTTACAGTGACATTAGATCAACCTCGAGGACTTTCTCTTGGGCACTTGGCCCTGGGACACATCATTCTACGTTAAAAGCGAACTAGCCCCGCCATGACATTATACATCACATCAGATGTAGCCTTTATACTTCTATATCTATGTAGATCCTAGTGCATGAAATGCATCTATGCCACTTACATTGCTTCTTGCCATTTATGTACAAACTTAATTCTGGTTCAATGATCAACTCAGGAATCACTTAAAGACATGTTCTTACAGTTAAGAGCTAGTCCTTCCAACCAGAACCATAGGTCACATTACGTCGAGTATACAACATGGTTATATGGAAGAACCTATAAGTGAGGCATAGGAGATGCAACGCATCTCTTCCTTTCAACCATAGTTGCAATACTCAATGCTTCATACAGTAAGAACTTCTTTCTTACCTAGTTCCAATCTGAGCTCTTCAGAATCTTGTCTTAGGACATTCTGGACATCTTTTAGAATCTAGTCTAGGAAGCATTCGACATTCAGTGTTTATTAAACTCACCAATCTATCTCGATAGATCTTATTGTTTAATAACTTCAACTTCATCCTAACTTAAATATTATTAACACCAATCACATCATTCACATATGTCGTCCACATATCCCAGAATGATTTCACGCTCCCACTCAAATATGACATTCATGTTTGAGATCCAGGGATTTCACTTAGCTCCCACTCAGAATATGCCAGCTACATATTATGAATTAGCCAAGCTGATTTGCTCCCACTCAAATCTAGGTCCTCTCAATAATCTTGGACATTCCAAAATTCTTTGATCATCATCAATTTGAGAATTCCACTAACGAGATTTCAATGACCATTCATTTCTCGTACTCAGGTCCATCACGCTTCTTTGTATTTCGTAGGTATGTCTTGTTCAAAACAAGACAAGTGAATCAATATATGATTCCACAAACTTGTAGAATATATAGTTGAATCCTACTTTCTTTAGTAAAAGTATTCACTTGAAACTTTATGATCATTATCAATAGTTTATTCTCTATTTGTAGAGTTTGGTTTCACGAAAAAAATTCCGCTGCGCCACTCAACAATTCGGAGGTAAGGTCAAATACCTTGTTTTAATCTTTTACTTTCTTCCACTTGTATCTTCATCAAGACACATCAGCTTTGGACAACAACTGGTTTGCCCGTTTGTGGAAGATCCATTCATAGCTTCCTAAGAATGCTCTACAAAGACTTGTTTATTTGCCACGATTTCGACTTGTCGAAATATCTAGAAACTTGAACGTGCCATAACATTTATGGTGTTATTTCCACGAATCCTTGGATGTTCCTTTGTATTTCAAATGAGTGTTTGCTTATTTTGATCTGTAACTCTAAATGACAACTATAACCCTAATAAGAGATAATATTATACCATATGTATCTAATACATAATGATTATGATGTTTAGATATTTCAACACAGTTTGAATTCATCCAATTATCATAATTTGTGAAACATCTTTCACAAGTCCCTTTTATGCTAAACTTAACTTGAATACTTTAGTCGTGTTGATCAAATCAAAGAGACTTCGTATTCTTGTGGATTTCAATATCCTCTTTAGTTATGAACTCATTTGAACAATTCAAATCATTTCGAACTTTTGTTACATTAAGTAAATATACTTATTCACTTAAGTCCACAATAAATGATTTCCACTACTTGTTGAAAATATGATACATCACTATGTATAAGATTCAACATTTCTTCGCATATCACCGTTTTACCAGAATGCGGAGTTTTAGTCATTCTGCCCAAGAGGCACGGTTTTGCAAAGTCTCTAGATTAAGCATCTAGGACCCTGATCTATCATAAAGAACATGCAATAACCAAAATGACTTAAACTATAGTGTCATTTCATTATTAAACTTTGGATATCTTTTAGCATTCTAATCCTTTATAAATGTTTAAACTATTATCATTAACATAGTGATGAGAATAACTTATTTATAATCGTAATGTGATCATAACGGTATTGTTCATAAGAAAAGTACAAATTGGCTTGTAACTTGTTCATATGAATAATCGTCTCGCCAAAAGCAAGACACACAGACATGGATTACAAATTTATATTCAAGTCCACTAATCCAAATGATAAACTTTGAGGAAAGTGGTGATGTCGGCCATCAACTATTTTGCTTGCCGTCTTCAAGCCACATTGTCTCAAATCCAGCAATTCTCAAGCAGATACCCCTGTTTTCACAAAATGAGACAAGTATCAAATACTTTCAATCTGCAACGAGTCTTGCAAGAACCACATTTATAATTTTGTATATCTAACATATACCTTTTTCATCCATGACCTCCATTTGCGATCAAGCCCTTCTAAGAGTTCTCAACTCTAATGCAAGATCACTAAGTGTTTTTGCAAACAATCCAGAGTCACGAATTATCTCCTAATGGTTATTGTATCAAGAAGAGAAGATCACCTTTTCCGAGGATATCCCTGATGCATGGATATTAATCTATGAAGTTGGACCCTTTTTCTAAGTTCCATATTAAGCATTATATTCCCATGGTCGCAAAGGACCTCAATGGGATAGGCTAAGATCTACTAAGATATTTGCAAACAGACATCTAGACTAAGTTTATAATAAGAGGTCAATTTATAATTGGTCACCACTAAAACGGTCATCCCCTAGACGATTTTAGTGATTGCATGATCCCTATCCTCTGCACCTCCCCCGATCGTCATGGCCATCAGTACATTATCAAAGGTAGACATTCACTAATGTCAATCACATCATCCATGTGACTCATGCTCGATCTTTCGATCTCTTGTGTTCTGAGGCCACGCTTCTCTAGCGTGCGAGGCTCGCCAAATCTAACTTGTGTGTATTCGCTGTGCAACATGGCTTACACCCACTGTATGCGAACGTAGATATGTTTGACACTCAGGCCTGTAATCCTGGATTGCCTCATACCGAAGAACTTTCTTGGTGGTGCACACACAAGGGGAACACGGAACATTGGAATTAAATAGGGATTATCTTATTTGCTACCGTTGAGTATCTAAATACTAGCACACAATAAGATGTAAAACTGGTATCAACATCATATGTATAATGTGATATGAGATGGTCTTTCTTGCGCCTTGATCTCCATCAAGCACTCCGGCATGATCTCCATCTTGCCCTTGGTTTGACGCCAAGTCCACGACGCCTCCACCAGGTCGTCCATCGGAACAATGAAAATTACTATACTACTTAGTAACATAAAAGTAAAGTACTTTACCTTCGTATCGACCAATGCCATATCATAATCACATGCCCCCTGCAAAATAAAGTTAGACGCCTCTACTTTATCTATTGCAAGTTTTACGTGGTTGTTAGGGCTTTCGCACTATAACCGTTTCTAAACTATGAACTTTCCAACCACAACATGGATCCGACAGTTGTCTCTACTACACCCCTTTCGGGGCCCTTCGTTGTAAATGCTATATCAACTATTGAATGAAAGACAGACACCCGCTACCCACTTATACGGTACAAGCCATATGTTGAGCGTGGAACCAGTCTCGCGTACGAATGCGCGTAAGGTCGGTCCGGGCCACTTCATCAAATAATACCGCGATATAAACAAGTACACGTTAGAGCGTAACAACTAAGGGATCAATGCCCGCACAAAACTTGTGCGTACTGGCTGTACAGCACTCCTACGCATAGATTGGCTCTGGTACCACTGTTGGGGATCGGGGCGGAAAACAAAAAAATTCCTACGTTGAACCCCAGAAACTTGCTAGGATCTATCTATGTAGAAATGCGGTAACGGCCGGAGCATAGAGAATACATACCCTTGTAGACCGTACGCGGTTAACGTTCCACGGGGAACGTGGTTGCTGTAGTCGTACTCGAAGCCGACCTCAAGGTCGCGAAACTCCTCGCAGGTCACCCCTTGCTCCTTCTTGATCTTCATCATCTTCATCATGCAACAGCTCCGGCTCACGACATTCAAGCGCCCCAAGTGTTGCGCCTCGTGTCTTCGTACACATCCGGTGCATGATGAGACCTCCGACTCCCCGATCCCGCCGGGAGTGCGGAAGTTGATATCCGGCTAGGAATCCCTGCAGCACAACGGCGTACTGCAGGTGTGCCTCGATCGCACAGCCTAGACTTGGGGCCATGGTAACAAGGTATAGAGAGAGGGAGGGAGAAAGTCAACTAAAGGACTTCTCAAGTTGTGTATTTGGTGTATTTAATCCCACCCATGGGCACCCCTTTATATAGGCTAAGGGGGGTGTACCTTTCTCAAAGGCTAAGCCATGTGGGACTAATACTAAAGGAAAAAGTCAACAGAAATTCGGACTACCAAATGGGCTGTTTCTACTCAGCCCAATAGGCAAACAGAAAATAAACAGAAAAAGGAAAAAGGGGAGCTGTAGGGGCTGGCCGGGTGGGCATTGGCGCGACCCACCCCGTGCTCAGCACTCCCGCCGTCGCGGCCTGGAAAGGGGGAGCCCCGGGTAGGTCGGCTCCCGCCCCCCGCGGCCTAGCTCCCCGCCCCTGGCGCCAACTCCCCACGCGCCCTTGTGGGCCGGGTCGAGCAGGCCCATGCGGCTGGCAGCTGCGGCCCGCCCCATGCGACGCGCTTTATCTGTTGCTCGCTGGCGAGCGTGGCCGAGCTATTTGCCGCCCAGTGCGGCAGTTGTTATCCGCCGCCCACTTGGGCTGGCTGTTTTTCTTTTTCCCTTTTATTTTTCTGCAGCTTTTATTCTAGACTATTTCCCTCCGGGATTTAGCCTAATATAAAGTTGACTTTATAAATCTTAATCTAAATATTATTTATAATATATTAATTCATAATTAACATATAATAAATATATATTTAAATTCCCATTTATCCGAACACACTTTTCGGGGCTTTTCCTTTATTCTTTCTCTGAACAACTTCAGATCTCTCCGTGGAACGATTCCGGCTTTCTCTCTTTCTCTACTATGATTCCGTCTTACGAACGATCACTCTCATCGTACCCTTAAGTGTATCCTCTCACGGCTCGGGAATGCTCTAGACATGATCTGTATCAATGATCAATAGAGGGACCAGGGATATCCATGTGACCCCTATGCATTCCTGATGACAATGTCATTTGAACCGTCTAAATGTAGCATCCTCTTCCTTTTGTTTCTCGATACAACTTGTCCGAGATCCGATCAATGGTATCCTATACCTTGTTCAATCTCGTTCACAACAAGTTATGTTTTCTTGTTACCGTGATATTACATCCCTGTGACCTAGTCACATGTTGCAACATTTATGGATGTAATCTCACCAAGCCGGTCGTATGTATCTTTACCCATCATGTGGGTGACCAAATCCCGGTCTTGCAGTCACATGTCATCTATTGTTCCTTCGGAATACCCAACATACACCTTTATGGCCACCCTATTACCAGATGACGGTTGATGCAGTCTAAGCAGCCTAGGGAAACAGTGAGTAATATGAGCTCACGGTCTAAGGAGAAGGAGTCTAGATATAGTTGTTGCAACAATGAACTAGATGAATTGATCGTGTTGCAATCCTTTGAGGAATGTCCAACCACATCATTCTCTAATGATATGATTTTGTTGTTAGTCGGCATAAATGCCCATGATCTTGAAACCCAGATCATCTTCGTGATCAACGAACTAGTATGAATAGAGGCTACTAGGGACTTTGTTGTTTCATACCACACCTGTACCAATGTTTCTACTTGGCACTGTTATAGCACAATATGAAACTATTATAAACTAATTGAGATATGACAATAAAAACCTATTTATTATTTGCCTCTAGGGCATATCTTCTTCAGATGTTTTCTCTACCTAAGCTTTGAAACTATACAACATATGAAAACTTTCATTCCACTTGCCTTGAATGAAGTCTAGAGCCATCTCCTTCCCATCAAAGACTCTATGGTAAGGAATCAGAATGTTAAACTTTTTGCTAATCTTTGCTCTGAGTTCAGCAGGTCCAATGTTATATCCTGCCTCACCCAGTCAAGTATAGTAGCAGCAATCCACTTGGTAGTCGCCGGTCTAATTTTACCACTGAAAGACGTATTAGGGCAGTTGTGTTTCTTCGTGTTTACTTTGATCTGCATTCGATAAGAATCCAAATAATTCAGAGCTAGTTATCAGCACAATAAATATGAGAAAGACTGAAACTAGATGTAGCTATTGCAACCTGAAATGGGTGTCCACCCTGCATTGGAGATGCATGTAATCTCCATTTACACACATTACTTTCCCTACAGTGCACCCTAAATATCTTTTGGTCACTCTTTTCAATGATAAATTTGAACCCAACTCTGATTGCATAGGTTGCAACTGCATATCTACAGTCCCCCACATTATCAAAGACAGTCCCCTCATCAATTGTAGGATTGTCCCTGTCAAAGTGTATCACTGGCCTGTCCTCGTCTTCTTCGTCGTATCTACATCCCATTTCCACATCTTCACATTCCTCTTCCTCATCAGTCCCATAGTCAGGCTCAAAGTTCGAATCAACCAAATATTCCCTACTCTCCATCCTATCAGGGTCAGCAGCCACGTCTGGATATGCTTTCTCATCATCATCCGCACTGCCACACATTTCAGTGTCTTCATGCTCGCTTGACAAAGCATCATGCTCAAGTACAAGCTGTGCAGACGTCCTGCGGTTACCAACACATGTCCTTGCCATCAACACGGGACTAGAAACGCTAATCGGGGTATGCAGAAATGGAATCATAGTTCTTACCCTTCAATGTGGACGCACGGCACCTTCTCCAGGCTCCATACCTCCAAAGCTCTGCACCCCACTTCCTCTCCCCCTGTTTTGTTGTCCTCTGTGCTCTCCAGACTTGAAGGAGATTGCGTGCTCTCCAGCCGCGTAGGACCCATATCCGTGCTATCAAGCCTCACAGGATCCATCTCTGAGCGGGATCCGGATCACCAGTGTAGTTGGGCCCCTAACCCATGGCCAACTCTTGGTTTTCGTTTCCAGACGCGCCTAGGCGGTGGACGGTGGCAAGGAGACAGGGCAGGGAGGGGACGTGAGGGGATGGCAGGGAGGGGAGGGCGGGAGGACGACGGCACAAGGGGACGACAAGAGCGGTGCAAGACTGAGCGGAGTGGCGGCGGCAGGAGTAGAGAAGCAGAGCGGAGCAGAGCTGGTTGCAACAAAGCATGGAAAATAGCACAATAATGTGTTGGTGGGCGGCACCAGCCCTCGAACCTGGGACGTGCGCCATCGAAGGTGGAGGAGGCGGGCCCGCCAGTCAGAAAACATGCCACCTGTCAGCGCACTATGCACGGTAGCACTTCACGGAATTTTTTAGCAGGTCCCACATGTCAAATTGTTTGATCAAAACTTGCATGCAGTGCATGGCTGGTCCACGCGCTAGTTCCGAAAAAAGCCCGTTGATCCAAACTTGAAGTGGCGGTTCCGCTTCTTCTCCCTCGTCTCCTCGTCTCCTCGCAGTGGCAGTTCCGTATCGTCTCCCTCGTCTGTTATCCTCTTCTTCTTCTCCTTGCAGTGCTAGTTCTTCTTTCTTCCTCGATCAACACATTCCCGCATGTAAGCCATGGCCAGTAGCCGGATGAAGAGGAACTGGTCCGATCTCCCGGCCGACCCACTTCGCAAGATCGCTGACTACTTGCTAGAGAAAGAGGAGTACGTCGACACCTATGCTGCTTGTCGGGAAGTCTGCACCGATTGGCGCCGCACTTTAAAGGTGCCCGAATTCCATCTCAACAACTGGATCATGATAGATCACACACTTCTAGACATTGGCGACTTCACCTTCCTCAACCTCGCCACTGTTCATTGCTTCAGGACAAATCTAATGGACGTCCATCGCAGGTTCACATTCACATCTGATATTTATTGGTATTTTCCATTGTAAACATCTTAGTGCTAACTGATGCCCTCTTCTTCCAAAAGATTCTACTTTGTCAGTGTTTCTCGTGGCGTCATCGTGCTTGCTCAGAAGGTGGAGCCATACCAGATTCGGCTTCTGAACCCAATCACTCATAAGTCTAACACTGAGTTTCAAGCACACATACCATCTGATCTTCTGCAATCTATCGTCGTGACGAAGCCCCTGACGATGGTGTTTGTTTGCACCGATTATCCAGATCATATTGCATGGGCCGATGAGAGCACCCCAACGGGGCAAATCAATGAATCATTTGGAGAAGGATTGTATTCGCCACCTCCTGCTATGCTTTTGGACTGCATGACGGCATTTCGAGGGGAAGTATATGCATTACTTGAGAATGGAGACATCTTGTCGACCAACATCAAGTTAGAGTAGCGCACGAGCACTGTCATGATGGCCAAAGTAATTTCGGCCCCAATCTTTGAACAGGTACGCGGAACTTACAAATTTTACCTTGTGGAGTCAGATGGTGATCTGCTTCTTGTGTTGAACGGGGATTTCGCCAAAGGGCAACCGGTGTTGTACCGGGTGGACACGGAGAACTGCTCTCTCGAGGCCGTCGATGACATTGGAAGTCATGCCCTCTTTATTGATTACAATCGGTCTATCTCCATTGACACCATGTTACACCCCACAGTCAAACCCGGTTGCATATACTACAAGAATTATATCAGACTGTACGATCATGAGGTTCAAGCCTGGGAAGAGAAACCAACAATGGCGTATGGCTTAAGTCTGGAACATACATCGAGGCCTTACCCTCTGGACGAGCTACTAGCAGCATATTGCAGATGGAGAGAGTTCTCTAAATATGTGTTGTAGCACGCGGGAGCCAACGACAACGAAATATATAGGGGAGAATGAATCCTATATTCATCCTAGGTTATTTGCTAGCATTTTCAGGTCGATTTTTCAAAGTAGAAATTTGTACTATATTTATATTATTTCGATCAGCAGTATGCGTATTACCTTTCAGACAAAATTGTAATGTATTTAATTTAGTACTTTCAGAATTCAAAGTATTTATTTTTAGTAGCTTCTTTCAGAATTCTCTGTGTTCGACATGGGCATCAGCTCAACACCGGAATTCAGGTTCTACATGGAAAATTGCACAATAATGTGTTGGTGGGCGGCACCAGCCCTCGGACCTGGGATGCGCGTCATCGAAGGTGGAGGAGGCAGGCCCGCCAGTCAGAAAACATGCCACGTCGGCATCCCCTGTTTCTGATGCCCTTTAAAAAAGAAAACACGCCACGTCGTCATCCCCTGTTTCTGATGGTGTTGCTACAATCGACGGTACATGGTGGCATATAAATAATATCGTATAAAGATAAGGGCACAGTCATCAACATTTCTAAAATGAAACCCGGTCTTGTCTCCTACCTGTCCTGGTACATTGCCCGATGAGGTGGATAGCCACGACTGATCTTTTTAATACGTTCGCACTCTTATGCATGAGCCAAGGGAAATAAAGATTGAGCGGTTAATGCAACGAGTGTCGAATTATTACCCTCTAAGGAAATGGGAGATGCTTATTTTCATGCGTGCCCGTAGTCCAAACCTACTGTCAGTCTTTCACTCCCCTTCTCCGACAAACGATAGTTCACCTTGCGCAGCTCCTACGCGCCGCACCAAACAGGGTAACATGGCCCCGCCTAAGTAGCCGCCGCCGTGATAGCCTCCAAAACTGGGGTATTTAGCCCCTCTAAGGCAGGTGATGAAACTCTACTTCAAGGCTGGTCTCCCATTGCCTTGCCAGGCGGATGATTTCCCTGAATGTGCCGAATCGGCCGTGGCGGCGATGGCAGCGTCGTCGGCACCAGATGAGGCAAGCAGGGCCAAGAGAGTGATGTGGAGAAATTGCGCGGCGGCATTACGGCATTCTCTAGGCGGTGGGAACAAGGTACATATCAAATTGTTCACTAGAGCATGCCGCCGAGGGTACACACCCTCGAATAGGGCACCGCCAAGGTCTAGGAACTCTCGCATCCACGCTTCGGCGCGGACTACCTTACCGTGGTAGGGGAGGCTAAGAGCACGCCGTCTACGGCAAAGACGCTCCATCCTATGCACCGTCGGAGGTCGTACCATGGCGGCGACCAAGCATCTACGCTCAGCATGCTGGATTGTTCGACAGCCGGAGCCAGCGGCGGGCATCAGCTCAGCCCTGGAATTCAGGTTCGAGTTCACACGGACCTACGATCCTGAGAAGGAGATGCCGAATTTTAGTTTCGAAGAAATCGTTGCAGCGGCGCAGATGGTCCAACTGAACCGGGACTAGCTCACGCAAATCGCTCGTGCATGAACGATGCAGATTTCTTGTAGTTTGGCAGGAAGGAAATAGATCAGTTTGGGTTAAATGATCAAACAACTTATGTCCTCTCAAGGCAATTGGCCAGCCAACTTTTCTGGTGGAGGTTTGTAGTTTCTTCAGTGTAGAATAGTTAAGTTCAGACTGAAGAATGGCTTTTGTAGATGAAATGTTGACGAATTGTTCTATAAACTAGTAGGAAGTTTAGCCCACTTTTGTGCAGGTATAAGACCCTTTTTTTGGAAGTACTACTGTTGTAAGCAAATACTATCAAGTATCTATTTCCTTCAATTACTAGTCGTGGTTCAATCCAGTTAACTAGCATCTTTTTATCCCAGACTACAGATTTTGCATCTGCTGTCTATGATGTAAACAATTTTTCCTTTGTCTTGTGTTGCCTGCAAAATGGTCCTGCAGTTCAACATGTTACAAATGTAGCTACCTTGTACTTGACGAGGAGATGGACTACATTTTCTTGGCATCCACAGAATTGACAATTCTCATTGCCAGAGCACCCTCTTTTCATGAGGTTGTCCTTCGTTATTCACAGAAATTATAAAGCACGGTGTTCAACTACATCGATTCAAACTATTACACACACACTACATCAAATTCATTACCCACACATACTACATCGATTCAAACTATTACACACACATACTACTTCAAACTATTACACACACGTACTACATCGATTCAAACTATTACACATTTTTAGTCGATGCTAACTTCCTGCTAACCTCTCCATACTACAAATTCATTAGCCACACATACCACGGCAATTCACTAGAGCTCTATCTTCACTCGAGGGAAATTAGAACCACCAGCTCGTCCAAGCCCGGTTCCCCCACCGAAAATGTGTGCGTCGTCACGAAACGGTGGTAGTCATGTGCCATCGATCCTTCTAGGCCAACACTGCATGCGACGAGGATGCTTTCTGGCAGCCTCTTTGGGGACCTGAATGCCATGTACCAATTCCAGAACCTCCTCCAGGTGGATGATGATCGGGTGCTTCCAGCAAAGCTGTCGCCTTGCCCTGCTTAGAATCTGCACCTTGTACATCTTAGGAATGGTGTCAGGATCTTTCAGACATGCCTTTACCTCGATGACCCATCTGTCGCTCGGTGGCACGATTTCCACTAGCTCGCCGCCAAGGCTACTGACGACCTGCTTGAGGGCCTCTCGCTCCCAAGCATCCAATGGGAGGCCATCAAAGCCAAGTTTGGAGAAGAAGCGAAGCTGCCCCAAGCGATCGTCCCACCCACAGGCGCGATGCCAACGCATGAAGCTCATTTTCTCCCCACAACACTCGAAAGAACGGGAAGAATGCAGAACACGCTCGGTGTCTGAGCTGTGCTTGAACCGGAAGAAAAAATCGAATGGCGGCGCGCATACCTCAATGTTGACCTCATTTTGTCTGATCCAAAAATGAGACCTGAAATCCGACAGAAACTCTACCGGCGACACGGCGGGACGGACGCCCATCACTGTGGGCATGAGAGTGAGGTCGTCGAACTGTTGTGCCAGGGCTACCATGCCTAGGGTGTGCGGCAGCACGCAACTTCCTGAGGCTGGTCGCCGGCCTGGATCGCCCGACGGGATGCGCTCCGCCATGCGAGAAGGACTTGCTATAGGCGAGATATTAGTCCGGGGACGCGAAGCTCTAATACAGCGGACGATGCAACGGCGATGGCTACGATCTTCGATTAGAGGCGTGGGAGGTTGACCGGACATGGCGGGGATGCAATTTAGAGAAAGTGCGAGCTCTGATCTAAGACGAGCAGCCGGATCTGAGCAAATGTTATGGGGAGGGGAGCAGGGGAGAAGACCAGAGCAGAGCAAAGAAATAGATTTGGTCCACTCAGGGATCTAGTCCACGCAGGGGTAAGCTGGTCCACGACCGCAAACGATAACGGGGAATACTGACATGGCGGGCCAAGAAGAGTTGACCTAACGATGTTATTTGAGTTCAATCTTTTTCGTCTGGTTCAAATGACCGTTTGGCCGTTAGATTTGTATTCACTCCCATTTGGCCCTTCTGGACAATTGGCGATTCTACTATGGCCCCTCCGCGCGATTGATGACAACTCGGGTACCACGGTGCGCTCACCCACGAAGTTTGGTACGACAAACGAACATTCCCCTCCCTATGGCCCATCACCGCTCCCCCTTCTGGTATCCTTCGTCTTCTAGAAAAATAGGATTTTCCATATATTTTCCGGGATTTTCTGATCTTCGCGAATTTCACCTCCAAACAGTGCCTTTTCTATCAGAATCCTGACTTCAGCGGTCCATCCTCCAAAAGTCATCAACCATGCAAAAACAGATAAAATAACATAAGTATCATCTCTTAATATGAAATATATCAATGAATAACAGTAAATTATGATATAGAATAGTGATGCAAAATGGACGTATCAACTCCCCCCAAGCTTAGACTTTGCTTGTCCCCAAGCGAAAATTTAGCTCAATAAACATGACCTCGGGTTTATGGAGAGAAATGTCGATAAAAGAATACGGACAAGAAGCATCACATTCATCAATACATAAATAATAATAGAAGACAACTCACCATTACATAACTTAACTTCTAATAAGTAAAGGAAACACAATAAAGATACACAAAGTAGATCATAATTGGTAATGGCAAACTTTGTTCTTGGTCAAAGAACGGTTAACAATTTGCAGGAGTTCGAACATAATGGGGTTTTCAATGATAGCTTTCAAAGTAATATTCACTAAGATAAGAGCAGTGTGCAAAACAAGGAACATAAGAAACATGATTGAATAAATCATCATATGAATGAATGAAACACAACAACTAAAAATACTTGCTGAGATAGAAAGGAATAGGTGTACTGACTCAACTAAAAAGTAAAAGATAGGCCATTCGTAGAGGGAAGCAGGGATTTCAAGTTTCATAAAGATCTTCCGAAAATTATGGTACTTATTAGCTTTCAGCTCTCATTTCCCCTATCATAAGAATCTCTAGGTTGATTAAGGTTAAAGTGAACAAATATGAGGATATGCTTGACAAGTTATAAGCTAAAAATCTCATGCCCCATGCTTACGAGTATCGTTCCTCATGCTACTCAACTTTTTAATCACAGGTAAGTTCTTGTCATTGTAAGTACATGTGTATCATAGAGAACCGCCAATGGGGTACCCCTTGCCCGATGATACGGAAGATTCCCCATATCAAAATGACAAGGCAAGCAGATAATGAGCATCTCAGTGATCCTTTTATTTCCTACTTGCATAGGCTTTTTATTCTTTTTTTCTTCTCTCTTTTTTCTTTCCTATTTGCATAGGTTTTTTTATATATACAGGATGCTTCGTAGGTTGCTCACTATGGTTATGCTGTAGGTTTCCACCATGATTAGGCATGGCTTAGACCAGGCGCCCAAGCGTTTCTCTAACACATATACGAACTCCATGAGCCTTACAAGCTCCCCTTTAATTTCACAGTGCCGGGATCCATAAGCAAAAGAACATGATATCAACTAAATAAAGTGCAATGTTGAAAGCGTTCCCCATGATAACATGGTTCTGCTAATTCACAACTTACAAAGTGCAAGCATATACGCAACATAGATGGGCACAATGGTTCAAGTTTATTAAGTGCAAGAAAGTAAAGTGTGCCATCAAGTTCGTGAGAGCTTTAATCACTAATTTTCACATAAGAAGTTTAATTCCGAAGGTAGATAAAAACATGAATTTACTTGGAATAGCGATAATGCTAATAGGTAGGTATGGTGGACACAAATGGCATAGGTTTTGGTTTAAGGATTGGATGCACGAGAAGCATTCCCTCTTAGTACAGGTTTTTGGCTAGCAAGGCTGGGTAGCAAGCATAAGAGTTGAAGGAAACAAACAAACATACAAGTGATAAAAACAAACATGCAATATTCCTTGGAAGCACAAAATATCTTAACTAGAGAATACTAAGCTTATGAGACAATCAAGAAAGATGATGAAATTATATTTCTTAAGAGTACTTTTATCTTTTTTCATTCAATTCTCATAATAGTGTTGCTACTGACCGAGCCAGGTTTGCCAAAACCAACTAAATTTACTTAATGATCCCAAAGTGATACCAATACTAACAACGAGATCAATCATATAATAGAAATTGAAAACTAATATAAGATGTGTAGAAAGTAAATGATAGAACTCTCGTTAATATTCCATAACGGTAACTCACACCAAGGGATACATAGATAACTAACCAGAGGGGGGATACTTCCACAATGCAAATCATCCTATATGATAACTTCTCTATTCGTGATATGACTCTACTGAAAAGGTAAAAAGATAGAAGATAGTGATGTGATACCGCGACACTCCCCCAAGCTTGGAACAAACCAAGGGGATGCCAAAACCTGATGACGAATTACTCCTTCGGTGGTGGTGGTGGTGTTCTCTCGATGAGATTTTCGATCAATTCCCTCAAGTCCTGAATCTCGAAGGTGAGAGTATGAATCAACTCTGAATTGTGCTCAATGCGGTTCATGATCATGTTGCGCTGTGAATCCTAGCTCTTGTGATGCTTTCCCCACTCTTCTTCCTTGAAGTATTTTTTTCATGCATGGTTAGAACAAGGCATATCCCAATTGGAGGGTAGTTTTTCCTTGGGCATATTCTGGAATTGTTGCTCATGGATAAGGGTATGGAAGGGATTCTTGGTGCGTGGAGGAGGTGACCGTGAAGCCAAGTAATCACGCGGAACCTTCCCTCCAGTGGACATCCGTGTAGTCCTTTTGAACCTGGCAAGATTTTCCACCACTCCAATGCTTGCAATGGTGGTGCTGGTATGCGGATGCTGGTCTTCCTTTGCCTCCTCTTCAACTTCACTCTCGATCTCCTCCTCCTGCTCAGAGTCTTGGAGATCCTCTTCCATAGGCTCCTTGCCCTTATCATTGGCGGAGACCATTGTGCTTCTAAACTTTAAGAATAGTTCCTGACAGAAACAGATCGAAACCAAAACACGATGAGAACATGATATACGAACCTCGGGGGATCCGGGGGATTATATATTACGAAGTTTGACAACAAAAGGAAAGTACTGGGAGAAAATGGGTCGGAGGCGGGCTCCAGGGTGGCCACACCACCTGGTGGCGCGGCCAGGTGGGCCCACACCACGGGGTCGTGTGATCCACCCGGGCTCCGTTTCCGACCCTCTTTCGACTCATTGATTTCCATGTTAGATAAAAAATACAAAAATATAAATTGACAGATTTTTCGCGGACCTTTTCTTACCAGAACTGTTACCTATTCGAAAACAGACTCTGCAGGTCTCTGAATTTGGTCTTTGATAAATTTTTCCGGAGTCACCACTTGAATAACATCAATATCTTCATCTTCATAAACATATTGCGTGCGTCTTTTAACCATTCACCATCTTATTACACCATTTTCTCCTACAACCTGGAAATTTCTTTCACACAAAACATCACACAATTCTCATTAGCAACATTAGTGCATGCACGGTAATAAACCTTTTAAGTTCAATTTCAACTGAAATCCATCAAAACATAAGCTATTGAAACAACTCCTCTCGAAAACCCAAAAAGGAATTCAAAAAGGAAATCGATTTAAGAGGCAAATGCAGAAATGGCAGAAATCTGTCAAAACAGACCAGCAAGTAAAGATCAATTTTTCGAAAATCTTCTATTGCTCAAATCAAAAAGTGCAAAACTAACAAAAGTTAAATAATAACCCGGGGCATGCACAAAAAAAATTACAGATCAGTACGACATTTTGGGATTTTTCACGATTTTTTATAGTGAAGCATAAAATTCTGTTTTGGGACATGAACTTCCCCAAATATTACTTCTCTCTCATTAGAGGCTGATCTTGACACAAAAACCAAACAAAAAGGATAGGGAGAGGTTATTGTAGAAGCAATAACTTCCAAGACTCAAATAAACAAAAGCAAACTAAAAGGAAATATATATTAGGTTGTCTCCCAAAAAGCTCTTTCTTTATAGCCATTAAGATGGGCATGATAATTTCAATGATGCTCACATAAGAATATGAATTGAAGTAAAATGGAGCATCAAGAGGCAAAAAACACATATTTAAGTCTAACCCACTTCCTATGCAAGGGATTTTTGTAAGAAAATAAATTGTTGAAACCAGAGGCTGCTAGCATAGGAAGGCAAAGCAAGTGCAACGTAAAGACTTTTAGCATTAAGCGAGGAAACTTAATATTATTGAGATGCATAATAACAATTTTCCCTCTCTCATAATAACTTTCAGTATCGTGCATAAATTTAACAATATAACTATCACATGAACCATTATAGCAATCATCACTTATTCTCACAGAGAAAACAAGGACACTAGCTCTCCTAACTCTACTTAGTGATGCAATATTAGAAGTATCCTTACAGAGGATAGTGTGTCCATCTTCTACATATTTAGTGACAAAGTTTTTCATATTTGCTATTACAGGTTCAACATCTATTTGTTCATCAGGTTCAACAGCTTTGTTTGTACTTTCATTAACCATACTAGCTATCATAGAGTGTTCCTTTATCTTAACTGGGAAAGGCATTTTCTCAATGTAAGGTTCAGGTAAAATATGATTAGCAGTATAGACTTCGGTATCTCTTGCAGGAACATTATTAACAATATCTTTATGTGGTACATGATACTTGTTCCATTTCTTTTTAGGAATTTCAATATAAGAAGCAAAAGCTTTAAAATAACTTGCAATAGCTTGAGAGTCTAGACCATAAGAATTACTAATATTATGAAAGTCATCAGTTCCCATAAAAGATTTGATGCATTCATAATTATAATTCATACCTGACTTTCTTCCTTTATCATTCTCCCATGCCTCAACATTGTCTTGAATACGGTCTAGAAGATCGCATTTAGCTTCTTCCATGCGTGTAAATGATCCAGCGCAAGAAGCATCCAATAGATTCTTATCATGAAGAGAAAGCCTTGCATAAAAGTTATTGATAATAATATTGTTGGGGAGCTCATGAATAAAACATTTGAGCATTAGTAACTTCAATCTCCCCCAAGCTTGAGTTGTACTCTCTCCATCACGAGGCCAAAAGTTGTATATTTGATTCCGATATTTATGAATCTCATTAGGAGGATAAAACTTTGAATAAAAGAGAGGTACAACTTCCTCCCATTCAAGAGCTTGACCATTCTTCAGAAGCTTGTACCGTTCCTCAGCTCTTCCTTTTAGTGAAAATGAGAACAACTTCTTCTTGACTTGATCTAAACAACCCGCATAATTCGTGTATAAAGAGCAAATGATCACCGAGATGGACTGTTCCATCTCCAAAATAGTAGTTATCCATAACACGATCAACAATTCTTGTAGGTATCTTAAAAGTATCATTTTCAGTAGGTGGTGGTTCATCTACTACCTTAGGAGTGGTAGTAGAATTATGAAATAAGAAACTAAGTGAATTATCCATATTGAAATAAAGTAACTAAGAGAAGTAAAAAATACTCACAGTAGAAGTTTCCTTTACCATTTCCACTCTCCAATAGCGCTTCACTCCCCGGCAACGGCGCCAAAAATCAGTCTTGATGACCCACAAGTATAGGGGGTGTATCGCAGTATTTTCGATAAGTAAGAGTGTCAAACCCAACGAGGAGAAGAAGGTGTTGACGAGTGGCTTGGAGTAGGAATTCTCTGTAAATACTTAGCAAACGGATTTTTAGGGGTTTTTGATAATGCAGATAAATAAAGTACAAGTAACTAAAAGACAATAATAATAGATGCAGCAAGTGGCCCAATCATTTCTTTAGCAAAGGACAAGCGGTTGTATTACTTATGATGATCAAACATTCTCGAGGACACATGGGAATATCGTCAAGTGCTTTCGCTTCACATAGTTGATTAATCTTCTTTAGTTTGATAAGTGTTGTGTGGGTGAACCTGTGCTAATGTACTGACCTTCCTAGGACTAATACATACTTGTAAGTATACCCCTTGCAAGCATCCGTAACTACAAGAAAGTAATTAAGATAAAAATCTAACCATAGCCTTAACTCTGAGATCCTACACTCCCTTGTGCAAAGGTTTCCTAACGGGGATTCAGGTTTATGTCACTCCGGCAAACCCTACGATTAGTATCCAAATACACAATGCATTCCCCTAGGCCCATAAAGGTGAAGTATCATGCAGTCGACATTCACATGACACCACTAGAAGAATAACACCACAACTTAAATATCAAACCATTGAATCTTTCTCAACACAATTCCACTACTAACAACATGACTTCTCCCATGTCCTCAAGAACTAAACGAACTTCTCACGAGACATCATATGGATCAAGATCAGAGATGAAATAATGGTAAGTAACAATCTGAACATGAACGATTATTCAATGGTTCCACTCAATAGCATCAACTACAATAAGTAATCAACACCGGGAAAGTTTCCCCTAAGAACTATGCAAGATTCAACCCAATTGTTACAGCGGTATGGAGTGGTGATGATGGTGCTGGTGGAGATGATGATGGAGATGATGATCCCGATGAAGCCTAGCTTGATGGTGGTGTTTATGGCGACGATCTCCCCTCTCTGGGAACGAATTTCCCCGACAGATTTCGTTTTCTGCCTCGCAGAGAGGCGGCGGAATCTTTCTGTGGCCGCTCCCCTCATTTTAGGGTTTCATGGGGAATATATACGCCAAAGAGCAGAGCCAGAGGTGGGCCAGGGTGGCCACACCACCTGGTGATGCGGCCAAGTGTGGCCCGCGCCAGGGGTGGTGTGGGCTCCCTGTGGCCCATCTCCGCTCCCCCTTCTGGTATCCTTCGTCTTCTAGAAAAATAGGATTTTCCATATATTTTCCGGGATTTTCTGATCTTCGTGAATTTCGCCTCCAAATAGTGCCTTTTCCATCAGAATCCTGACTTGAGCGGTCCATCCTCCAAAATTCATCAACCATGCAAAAACAGATGAAATAACATAAGTATCATCTCTTAATATGAAATATATCAATGAATAACAGTAAATTATGATATAGAATAGTGATGCAAAATGGACGTATCATTGTCAAGCGTCCAGTAGACCCTCTTGATCTTGGCGATCAGGGGTTCGTACCGGCAGGCGTTCTTGAATTAGTGGATCACCATGTATGGGTGGATGTCGGAAGCATTGATCCACAGGTCCTGCCAACGTTCGACCCTATGGCGAGTCGACTTGCACGGTCCCTGGATGTAGCGTTCCAGGTCCTCGATGGTGGTGGCACGGGTGTAGGAGCCCTCGAAGTGCTTGACGAAGGCGTCCTGCATCTCTTTCCACAAGTCGATGATGTTTTCGGTGAGAGTGTTGATCCATTGGCGAGTCACTCCCTCCATCATCAAGGGGAGATAGCGAGCGGCGAGTACATCCGTATGGACGGCGATCCCCATCACCATGAGGTATGTGTCAATCCACGCTGCTAGGTCGTACGTGGGATCATACTTCTCGATGTCCTTCGACCCCTTGAAGGTGGAGGGGAATTTCTCGCCCCGGATCATTGGTCCAAAGCGTTGTGGGTTGCCTATGTTCAGGGTCACGGTCAACGTGATTGGAGAGTGTGTGCCTCAGGTTGTATTGATGGCTAGCTCACCGGCTCTTGCGGTGCAATCAGGATTGGCGGCTACTCTGGTGGAGGCGAGCGACGGGGTGGTGGTGGAGCTTGTGTGCAGGTGCCCCAGCTGTCGGGCGACTGCTGCTCGCTAGTGCGTCGTGGTAGTGCTCGAGCTCGGCTGTGTGTATGGGGTCGCGCTTGTCGTCGAAGTTCAGGGCACAACCTTGAACTGTGGGGTTCAAGTGGCTCCTGATGCGGCACTGATGGTAGAGTGATTGCTCCCGCGTTGTCTACTGCTCGAGGCGAAATTTTTCATGCTCGGCTTGATCCTTGACCTTTGCCGCCTCCAGCTGTTGGCGGTATTCCTCAATTTCTTTCATGGTTGTTGTCGGCAGGAGGGGCGTGGTGAAGGGATCTGGAGGTGCACTACTACCCGCCATGTAGATAGTATTGTAGCGATTGGATCTGGTGCGGGCCTCGTCGGGGGACTCCGATCCGGAGTCAGAGTCGAAGATCCCGAGGATGGATCCTCGAAATCCTCAGCATTAGAGACTCACATGATGGAGTCCACGTGCGATGCGGAGGTGATGGATCCGACGACCGAGGCAGGGGTCACTGAGTCAGCGTCATCGCGGCGAGCCGTGTCACTACCGACCGGGTCGTACTCGGAGGCGAGGATGGTGATGGCGCGGACCTGCTCCTCCGAAAGCAGATCACGTGGAAGTGATTCATTGGCGGGGCCGATTTTCGTCATGTCCGCCGGGTCGGCGATGACCATGAACCGATGAAGAGGTTGATGGTGCCGATTGGAATCACCGCGACGTGGGTGACCGGGCGCGATGCCGGTATTAGCTGCTCGACAGGATCTGGAGGAATCCGCCACTAGCGACCATGCAACCGGTGGTGATCGGCTGATCGAATGGAGTGTAGGGTCTCACCGCAGATCTCAGGCTTGACTGGCTAAGCCCCACAGTGGGCGCCACTGTCGTGGGAATGGTGACGACATTTGCTACCAGGGGTAGTGATTGATATGATTGGGGGCAAGAGCGAGTCGCCATCTGTGGAATTAGATTGAGGGCAGACACAAGGGTTTACCCAGGTTCGCCCCCCATAGGGTAAAGACCTACTTCCTGCTAGATTGTATTATTGGTGAGTGGATTACAAGATCGGCGAGCTCGGCGGCGAGTCGCTTGGATTGGGTAGCTAATAACACGTAAGTAAAATGAGAACCCTTGGGAGGTTTGTATAGAGTCACCTCGCTAGGGTTTACAGGATTACCACCAAATCAGTTTAGGTTTCAGAGGATTTAACCTAATCCGACTGAGCCTAGCCAGGGTCTTGGGCCACCAACTTCAGCCGTCGGGTTTCATTCGAAGTCTCCTTCCAGTCGCCGTGCCAACAGGCGCACTCGCTGTGGTCATGGGCCAGTCGAAACTTGCTTCTGGCCATATCCCCATCACCAAGTCTAGTGAAACCCTTGGGAGCAGCACTGGATCCAAAACCTTGTCTTGTCTGCTGCCACCCACTTTCCTTTATATAGGCGAGTAGGCAAGGGAACACAACACTTGTGTCCTCGGTCCTAAACCCTAGCCCTAGTCAAAGTGGTTCCAATCCATTGACGCGTGTCCCTGTCCGAACAAGTCCAACTTTCTAGCTTGTGATAGTCGGATCAACATCTGCATAGTTCCACTCTCTTAAGTGTGTGATCACAAAGGCTTACTATAAGCCGGACACAATGTGACACCCCTGAGATTAGGGCTAGACAAATCCCAGACCTCTGTCTGATATAAGCCTAACTTAAATCTCGAAAGCATGCAGAGAAAGAATCGGTAACATTACAATGACCTTACGACACAAAAATTATTACAGCAAGCTCATAACTAAGCAAAGAACCAAAATATTACAAGCAGAGGTCACTGACCATAAACATCAAACAACGGAAGGCAAATTATGCTATTAAGTATAGTAAAGTTAACAAATGGCCTAAGAGGCCCGAAGCATAATGATGACGTCCCAATCCACAGATTCAAGGCTGCCGATCGGGAACCCCAAGCTACTCGTCGATGTCGATGCTATAAAGAACTCATCTTTTATGGTAACACTTACCTGCTACAAAAGTATCAACAAAGCAAGGCCGAGTACAGGGTGTACTCTGCAAGACTTATGGCTGGTGGGGTTACTTTGCATAAAGCTAACTTTCTTTGTAAAAGTGGCAGGAGAAGCTCGACTAAGTAGATCATTTTAAAAGGGGATAAGAAAGCGATATCACTAGCTTTGATTTTGTTTTGATATCCACCGAATCTTTATCAGCTGAACCTACCAACTAGGATCACCCCCTCGATCCCTGAGGAAGCATCCTTAAGCACACCTCGCATCTCTTATCGAGTTTTACAATTAGGTTATTCTTCTCTATGATCATCACGTCCGTTCCTAAGTCGTCCATAACCGTGGACACGGCTTTTCAAAAATATTATTGCCCTGCAGGGGTGCACAACTTTACCCACACGTACCAACCTCCTCTTAATGCAAGAGATCATTAGCCCTCTTCCTTGGAAGGCTGACAGAGAGCGGTTGGACACTACCTTTACCTTGCTTTCGCCGAGGCCATGAGTCACGCCCTATGGAGATGTCGCCGTAACGGGTCAAGTCCCGAAGCCGGTCCCAACAGATGTGTGCAGGGAACAAGATTACGGAGGCCATGCCTCTCCTGTTCCCGGCCACGCACATGTATGAATGCACCTCCTCCACCGCCTTCGAGAACAACCAGAATGCATATATCGAATGGAACACCCGAACTATGTGACTCATGGAATCTACTAGGCAAGTTAGTTGGTCGAGGGGGTTTCCAGGCCCCCGTGTGGCTGTACGCTCGTCTTGGTTCAAGAGGCAAGAACTCAGGTCCTAGTAGTGGCAAGTATGGGACTGCAAAAACAACAACCCACCATGGCCTCCCATACAAGCCTTACCACGTTATCCTATCCAACTAGGTTCATTCGCAGCTCTGATTCATCAACCGGATGGATCAGCGGTAACAACTAAGCAGGGCTAAGCACAACAAGTATAAATAGCTCTAGCGAAGCTCATAAGCCAAACCCTAGTTATGCTAGGAGCAGTGGATTAGGGAATGTAGGCTAAAAAGGGGACATGCATCAGATAGGATTACTCTATCTATCGATAAAAGACTTTAGAATCATATGCACATGGCAAGAATGAAATACTTTGAAAGCATAGGACTTTATCATGTGTGGGGCTATGCTTGCCTTTGCCTATTGACACTCAGATATAGAACTTCAGGTTCATCTGCTTGGCGCCATTCGTCAATAACCTTTAACGGTGTTGATCTCGGTCTTCAAGCTTCGATGGTGTTGATCTCAGTCTTTGATCTCGATCTTGCTATCGTATTCTACCAAAAAGAACCAAACACCGAAAAGAAAGGGGAAACAACAATCAACACATGGCATCGATGCAATGCTCAATCAAGGATGAGGCTATGACAAGTTAAAGTGTATTGTAATGAAAACCTAAGACATGCTTGGCAATTTAAACGGGGTCTGAGGGGTCCAAACCCTAATTCGGAGAAACCCCGGATGCATATGAGAGGGGTTATTTTTTTCTCCTAATTAAACTTCTCATGTAAGTTGCTTAACAATGCATGATTATGATTCTATAGGAGAGATCTCATTTTTCTGAACATTTTGATATATTATTTGTAATTTTCTGACTTAAAATGAATTAGTTATGATTTTTCCCAATTTTAATTCATATTAAATCATTATTAAAACAGTTAAACATTTTTGGAATATTTAAAATATTTTTTAACCCAGACCCACATGTCAGAAGTTTAATAATTTCAGAAATTATTTTCCAAAAATATTAAAAACCTGACAGACAGGGCCCATAGGGGTTATTTTTATTTCAGAAAACAATTACAAAACATTTAATAAAAAGAAAAGGAAATATTGCGTCATGCTGACGTCAGCGACGCCATTGCTCCAGATCGAGCGCGGGCGTGATACTAGGGGCGATGCGGGGCTTCGGGGGCGGGCTGACTCGATGCGGGGCGCTGCGCTGGGCCGGATAGAGGTGGCGCCGCCAAGAAATGGTCGTCGGAGCAACTTCCATGACGACGGCCGACGGCGGCAAGCGGCGGTGCACGACGGGGGCACGGAGGAGGGCGAGAGGGAGTCAGAGGAGGGGCGCGTTAGCACCGTTAGCTCACCAGGAGGCCGACGGTAGGCTCAGCGAGGCCAGGCGGGGTCGAGAGCGACGACACGGTCACCGGCGAGCTGCAATAGAGGCGAGGAAGAGGTTGATGGCGACATTGATTGCGGGCGCACCGGCTCGATTCTGTTGGTGGAGTGGAAAAAGGACAGCGAGTCGGAGCTTGTAGGCACCTCAGCTAGGCAAGGGGACGCCAGAGACGGAGGTGATTGACGGCGGGGTCCGGTTAGGGTTCGGGGCCAAAGGGGGGAAACGGCAGAGAGGGCGAGACTGAGAGAAATGAGGATGGGGAGAGAGAGCATGATGCGGCGGTTCTTATCCTCCACCTCACAAGCGGCGGCGCGCATCATAGCGCGAGGGAGATCGACGGCGAGGCGGCTGACACGTAGGAGCTTCCGTCAGCGAGGAAGAAGAAAGGAGAAAGACAGCAGGGGGTATCGGGCTGGCTGGGCCACACTTGGGCCGGGAGTGGGCCGCTGCGCGCTGCACTGGGCGACAGGGAGAGGAGGAAGAGGGAAAGAGGGCGAGCTGGGCTGGGCCTGGTTCTGGTCTGGCTCACTTATTTTTAAACAAAACATTTTTCTTTTCTGTTTTCTTTTGTCTCTTTTGAAATTTCAAATTCATTTTTGTTTTTGTTTTGGGTCATTCAAGAATACCAGAGCCTTTTGGAAAACTAGAGAAATATTGTGGGGCCCTTTTAGTCCATTTGGGTTCAACATGTTTTGATAATTTTCAAAATACAAAACCATTTTGAAGGTTTACAAAAGGGGACAGAAATAGGGTTTTGTGATTATTTCTTTCATGAATTTTTCTTTAGCATATATGATGATGCTCATGAATGCACAAAAAAATCCTAATAACTATTTGTAAAACTAGGGGTGTTACAGTTCTATCCCCCTTAACAGAATCTCGTCCCGAGATTCCTAGGTAGGAAGATAAAAGAACAGGGTTACACTAGACTTCGACAATCTTCTCGAAGAGATTGATCCATGCCACCATTGTTGAATGAATGAAGCGCTTCATTTTCTTCGAGGTAGCTACACACACGAAAGAGGAGAGGGAAAGACACAACCCAGAACTTAGTATCTTATGGTCAACGTGTGGATAGATGATTTTTATACATCTCTAGAGCCAACGAGCATGAAACACGCCAAGGTAAAGGAGGAAGCAAAAGGAGATAGTTTCAATGTGTTAGATAGCTGGTCTTTGATGGCTCTGTAATGGCGCCCACGAAAATGCTGGAGCAATGATGATGTAGGGCTTGTTGGGAACCCCAAGAGGAAGGCATGATGAGCACAGCAGCAAGTTTCCCTCAGTTATGAAACCAAGGTTTAATCGAACCAGTAGGAGCAAGGAAACACCCCAAAGGTGTTGCTAGCTGAGCCTTGGTAGGGCGCACTACCGGTGCTAGTAGCAAAATGGAGACCTGCACAACACAACCACAGAAGTTTGTCCCCAACTTGCGATGAGGTTGCCAATATCACCGTGTTTTGTGGAAAACAAGGGATTAAACGTATCGAATGGAAGGAAGTAATAGTTTGCAGAAAGTAAACACAAAGCAGTAAAAGATTGTAGATTGTATGTAAAAGACACGGACCGGGATCCATAGACTAGAGGTGGCTCTCCTTAAGATAGAAAACATGCTGGGTGAACAAATTACAGCGGGGCAATTGACAAACGCCGAGAAAGCAATACATGCATATACTAATCATCTTGACTCCTTTGAGATTCGATTGGGCATTACAACATTATACATAGACCGCCATCCAACTGCATCTTTGACTAATAATCCACCTTCAGGTTATCATCCGAACCCCCACCAGTATTAAGTTACAAGCAATAGAGTATTGCTTTACGAACTGCGTGTAAAGTAAACAATACGATTGTTCTATGAACAAAGGATTGTTGTTTTCTCCCTAGTAGCAACATCACATCTAGTACCTTAGAGATTTATGTCACTTCCCCAGATTACCAGGGGCATGAACCCACTATCGAGCATAAATACTAACTCTTAGAGTTGCTAGCATCTACTTGGCCAAGATAGCTACTAACAACGGAAAGCATGCAAGATCACAAATAACAAAGACATGATAGAATCAATAATCAATCTGAAATAGCATCTCAATGTCCATCGTATCCCCGCAAACACAACATGCAGAATTACAAATAGATGATCTTGATCATGAACGGAGCTCACAAGATCTAGACATGAAAGCACAAAGGAGGAGAACCAGCCATCTAGCTACTACATGGATCCGTAGTCCAAGGATGAACTACTCACGCATCACACCGGAGGCTTGCATGGTGATGAAGAAGGCCTCCAGGGTGAATTCCCCTCTCCGGCAGGGTGCCGGAAAGAGCTTCAGATCCCTCCCGATCCAGGGATGGAGATGACGGCGGCTACAGACTCTCTCGTGGATTTTTGATCGGGCCCTTAGGGTTTTCGTCCCGAGGGCATCTTATAGGCGGAAGGAGAGGCCAAGGAGGTGCCAGGGGCCACCACACCACCCCCTGGCGCGGGCCAAGCCTGGTCGCACGACCAGGTGGTGTGGCCAGCCTCTGACCCCTCTCCGTCTCGTATTCTGGCATCTGATGACTTCCGGAAAAATAGGCACTTTGGCTTTTGTCCCATCCAATTCCGAGAATATTCATTTTCTGACTTTCCTAGAACCAAAAACAGCAGAAAACAGGCAGCTAGCACTGTGGCTCTTGTTAATAGGTTAGTCCAAGAAATCATATGAAAAGTACTCCAAAGTGTGGACAAAACACAAGAAAGTGGATAAAACCAAGCATGGAACATCAAAAATTATAGATACAATTGCAATGTATCAACATCCCCAAGCTTAACTCCTGCTCGTCCTCGAGTAGGTAAGTGATAAAAAGAACGAATAATTTTTGAGGTGACATGCACCATCAAAGACTTGATCAAAGTATTTGTAAAACATTCAAAGTTGGGATCATAGTACTTAAATCATAACATGAAAGACAAAGTTCTAGCAATAAAACAAAGAAACTATGATGCAACATGAAAAGGCACAAACAAAAGATTCATGAATAACAATGCTTTGTAAGACGTTTATTTGTTTCACATAAATAAAGTATAGCATAATAGTATTCAGCTTGTCCCTCAATAGAGTAGCAAATAGAAATGCATAGGACACCTTCAAAGTTCATAAGAGTGACTAGATACAAATAGTTTAAAACAAGCAATATCAAGTTATGCATCAATCAACTAGTCTTGGGACAATGCACATAGAACTAAGAATGGACACTATGCTCTCAAAGTAGGTGTATAAAGGTAGAAGGTGGAGACTCAATATAATGGTGGAAGAAAGGCCTTTTTAAAAGGAAGTAGGGATTCAAGTCTCATAAGGAGCTTCCAAAAATTATGGTACTTATAGATTTCATCTCTCATTGCCCCTATCATAAGCATCTTGAAGGTGATTAAGGTTAAAGTGACACAACTAAGAGGATATGCTTGACAAGTTATAAACCGAAATCTCATGACCCTTACTTATAAAGACCGATCCTCATGCTACTCAACTTTAGTCACAAATAAGCTCTTGTCATTGTAAGTACATGTGTATCATTAAGAACCGCCAACGGGGGTACCCCTTGCACATGATACAAGACCTATCCCATAATCAAAATGACAAGGCAAGCAAACAATGAGCATCTCAGTGATCTTTTTATTTGCTATTTGCATAGGTTTTTATTGAGGATGCTTCATAGAGTGCTCATTATGGTGTTGCTGCAAGTTTCCACCATGATTAGGCATGGCTTAGGCTAGCGGCCCAGGCGTTTCTCTAACACACATACAAACTCCATGATCTTACAAGTTCCACTTTTATTTCACACCGTTGGGATCCGTAAGCAAAAGAACATGATATCAAAGGGGTACAAAGTACAACTGCAATGTTGAAAGCATTCCCCATGATACAAGGTTCTGCTAATTTCAACTTATAAAGCGCAAGCATATACACAACAAAGAAGGACCCAATGGTTCAAGTTTATTAGATGCAAAAAAGTAAAGTGTGCCATCAAGTTAGTGAGAGCTTTAATCACTAGTTTTCTCATAACAAGTTTAATTTGGAAGGTAAACAAAAGCATGAATATACTTGGAATAGCATAAGCTAGTAGGTTGGTATGGTGGACTCTTTGGAATAACTTGGTTTAGGGAGTTGGATGCATGAGTGGAACTCATACTTGGTGGTGGAGGCTAGCAAAAGACTGGGAGCGACAAACTAAGAGAGCAATAATGGCCATAATCATGCAGAGTGACAAAACATCATTGATCAAAGCATAAAGCGATACTACAAGTTGAAAACTAAAGTATAATAAAGGCTATGGTGACTTGAGATAGTCATAACATGGTGTGAGCATGCGCCAAGTCAACCCAAATAAAGCATCAAAGGAGAATACCACTATACTATGCTTTAATATGCTAAAACAACGCATGATTCATCCAAGGCACATTAAGCAATCTAAATTGTTTATAACAAGTCATGCTACAGCAAAAAATACTAAGCATAAAGCCAAAACAATATCAAGCATGGCATGACAAAGCATAGGCCACAATCAAAAACAAGCTCTTTTTACCACATAAGTATGAACTTTCCTACTCTTTTCCAAACCAAACTAAACTATTTGCAAACCAATGTATGTAAGAGGGGGTCCAACCAATTTATTCAGAAAACTAAGCAAACTAAAGAAAACGAAAATGAAAAAGAAGACGCTCCAAGAACAACACAACTGTGCGTAAAACAATGAAAATGAAGCGTTTGGAAGAAACCTGGGATTTTTATTGGTGAAGGAGGGGATGCCTTGGGCATCCCCAAGCTTTGACGCTTGTACTTATTGGATATTTCTTGGGGTGACACGCGTGGCATCCCCAAGCTTGAGCTTTAGTCCATCCTTCATCTCATTACTCATTCCTTCCATACACCTGAAATTTTTCCTTCATACAAAACTTCACACAATCTTTATTAGCAACATTAGTGTACTCAAGATGAAAAAGTCCTAAGGTTCAGTTATAACACCAAATAAACTTCCATTAGAACACTAGCTACTGTAGCACTTCCCTCAAAAAGCTCAATTCCTCAAAAGAACTCAAAAAGGAACCAACAAGAAGCAAATGCAGAAAATGGCAGAAATCTGTCAAAACAGACCAGCAGGGAAAGACAAATTTTTTAGAAGACCTTCTGTTGCTAAAATCAAAAAGTGTTGAACTAACGAAAGTTAGATAACAACCTGGGGCAGAAGCACAAAAATTCACGCCTTAAAAAGATGTTCAGAGTACACAAATTTTTACGGTGAAGCACAGAAATCTGTTTCGGGACAACAACTTTCCCAATCATTACTTCTCTCTCATTAGAGGTTACTCTTGGCACAAAAAAAGCAAATAAAAAGGATAAGGAGAGGTTATTACAGAGGTAATAACTTCCAAGACTCATCTAAAACTTTTGTGTTATCTCCCAATAAGTACTTTTCTTTAACGCCTTCAAGTTAGGCATGATAGTTTGAGAAGATGCTCACATAAGAAATATGAACTGAAGTAAAAGAGAACATCAAGAAGCAAATTCAAAACACATTTAAGTCTAACCCACTTCCTATGCATAGGAATCTTATATGCAAATAAGTTCACAAAGAACAAAGTGACAAGCATAAGAAGATAAAACGAGAGTAACTTCAAAACTTTCAGCAAATAGAGAGGTGTTCCAGTACCATGAAAACTTCTACAACCATATTTTCCTCTCTCGTAATAATTTTCAGTAGCGTCATTAATAAACTCAACAATATAACTATAACATAAAGCATGCTTTTCATGATCTACATACACTAGAGCTTTATTATAAACATTTTCAAAAGAATCCTCAGGGACATGGCATTCGTCCTCATTTGGTAAGCATGGGGGACAATCAAATAATGTAAGGGGTAAAGAGTTACTCCCATTAGACGGTAGGGATGGGTAGATCCATTCTTCCTCCTCTTGATCATCACTCTCCTCCTCTTTTCATCCAATGAGCTTCCAGTTTCAGCAATTTCTTCTTCCATAGGCTCTTGCAAGGCATTAGTCTCTTCCATTGGTGGAGAGCATCTATTAAGATATTCAAGAATATAGCCATTTTCTACCTTGTAATTATCAAAGAAAAATTTAAGTATATCATAAACCTCATATTTATAAGGTGAATCATCAGTATTTTCAAGCAAACTAGCAAGTTCAAATGCACCCTTCCAAGCAATAAATTCTTCAATTTGTTCCACATCATAAAAGTCATAATTCCCTTTAACATAAGAAGATATGGTAACATTATCATTATACTCACATTGAAAAGGGAGGTGTTTGTACCTCCTACAGCAACAAGATTTATCAAAGCAATAAGTAACATTATAAGTAGAGCACACGTTTCTAGCAGTGATATTCAATTTATCAATTTGTTCCCATAAGTGTTTCCCTTTTTGTGACAAGCGGTGTTCCTTATAATAATATTTTTGTTCTTCTGTGAACCCACCTTGCCAATAAGATTCAGTTTCAAAGAAACCAACCATTGATAGAAAGCATGACAAAGCAAGACAATAACAGACCAATGAAAATAGCAACTATAGTAGGAACTATTTTTTTTGTGTTTTTTTGAAATAAGAAAGCAAACTAGTAAAACTAATTTTTTGTGTTTTTGAATAAGAAACAAGCAAACAAAGCAAAACAAAAATAACAAAGTAAAAAGATTGGTTATGAGGGACTCCCCTTGTGAAGATGTCCTTGACTCCCCGGCAATGGCGCCAGAAAAATGCTTGATGGCTCTGTAATGGCGCCCAGGAAAATGCTAGAGCGATGATGATGTAGAGCTCGTTGGGAACCCCAAGTGGAAGGTATGATGAGCACAGCAGCAAGTTTCCCTCAGTTAAGAAACCAAGGTTTAATCGAACCAATAGGAGCAAGGAAACACCCCAAAGGTGTTGCTAGCTGAGCCTTGGCAGGGCGCACTACCGGTTCTTGTAGCAACGTGGAGACCTGCACAACACAACCACATAACTTTGTCCCCAACTTGCGATGAGGTTGTCAATCTCACCGTGTTTTGCGGAAAACAAAGGATTACGTATCGAATGGAAGGAAGTAATAGTTTGCAAAAAGTAAACACAAAGCAGTAAAAGATTGTAGATTGTATGTAAAAGAAAAGGACCGGGATCCATAGTTCACTAGAGGTGGCTCTCCTTAAGATAGAAAACATGTTGGGTGAACAAATTACAGCGGGGCAATTTACAAACACCGAGAAAGCAATACATGCATATACTAATCATCTTGACTCCTTTGAGATTCGATTGGGCATTACAACATTATACATAGACCGCCATCCAACTGCATCTTTGACTAATAATCCACCTTCAGGTTATCATCTGAACCCCCTCCAGTATTAAGTTGCAAGCAACAGATTATTGCTTTACGAACTGCGTGTAAAGTAAACAATACGATTGTTCTATGAACAAAGGATTGTTGTTTTCTCCCTAGTAGCAACAGCACATCTAGTATCTTAGAGATTTCTGTCACTTCCCCAGATTACCAGAGGCATGAACCCACTATCGAGCATAAATACTAACTCTTGGAGTTGCTAGCATCTACTTGGCCAAGATAGCTACTAACAACGGAAAGCATGAAATATCACAAATAACAAAGACATGATAGAATCAATAATCAATCTGAAATAGCATCTCAATATCCATCGGATCCCCGCAAACACAACATGTAGAATTACAAATAGATGATCTTGATCATGAAAGGAGCTCACAAGATCTAGACATGAAAGCACAAAGGAGGAGAACCAGCCATCTAGCTACTACATGGATCCGTAGTCCAAGGATGAACTACTCACGCATCACACTGTAGGCTTGCATGGTGATGAAGAAGGCCTCTAGGGTGAATTCCCCTCTCCGGTAGGGTGCCGGGAAGAGCTTCAGATCCCCCCGATCTAGGGACAGAGACGACGGCGGCTACAGACTCTTTCATGAATTTTTGATCGGGTCCCTAGGGTTTTTGTCCTGAGGGCAACTTATAGGCGGAAGGAGAGGTCGAGGGGGTGCTGGGGTCGGCCAGACCACCCCCTGGCGCGGGCCAGGCCTGGCCGCGTGGCCAGGTGGTGTGGCTGGCCCCCAGCCCTTCTTCGTCTCGTATTCTGGCACTTGATCCCTTCTGGAAAAATAGGCACTTTGGCTTTTGTCCCGTCCAATTCTGAGAATATTCATTTTCTGACTTTTCTGGAACCAAAAACAACAGAAAACAGGCAGCTGGCACTGTGGCTCTTGTTAATAGGTTAGTCCAAGAAATCATAATAAAAGTACTCCAAAGTTGGAACAAAACACAAGAAAGTGGATAAAACCAAGCATGGAACATCAAAAATTATAGATACATTTGCAATGTATCAGTCTTCATAAGGATTGAGACCATGGAACTTCAGAAGAGTTTAAGCTTCTGAAAAGGAAAGTTTACAAAGGAAAGAACATGACCATAGACTTCGAAAGGGGAACCTATACTAAACAACTTAGGTAGAGCTTCCAAGGTACAGAGATACGAATAACCAAGTTGTTGAACTACTTTTGATACAGAAGGACCACTCTTCGTTCCACACAAGGTTAAGACAGAAAGGTGTTTTGTGGAGAGGACTCATAAGAGTCACAAAGAACATGTAATAAGAGGAAATTTTGATTACCAAATCATAGTCGCTCTTCGAACATGGTAGAACAACCGAAGGAAACTCTTTATTCATCCAGGTCTATAAAAATCCTTGCCAGTGATCATGATATCACTTTACATCACTGAGATGAATATGTAAGAAGATTCCTGATAACACGAGGAAAAAGAAACTTCATTCTCAGACTTCGATTAGTTGGCACAACAAGATGCTTTCCAACATAAAAGGGTCTGGAGGATCGACTGAGAGACATTTAGCAACACTACTTTAAATGTTCTCCTTGATGTTCAAGAGAGCGGACATCAAGTAATGGTCGGACTTCGGATACAAAGGAAACCATAAGCGCAACTCCTATAACAAACAATAGAAGATGCCTCATGAGGAGTGGTTCCTATTGCTGATTCAAGAGTGTATAACAATAGGCTTTCTGACTGATTGTGTCAACCACTATACCAATCTTGCTAAATTTTTAAAGAGACCTATGTCAAAACCTTTATGAACACTAACCATCATTGTTACTTGAGGTTCAGATTTGGTTAAGTTAATAGATACTTCAGACTCAGCATGTCTGAATAGAAAGGTTGCAACATTTACCATAGAGGTAAAGTTACTAGATTCTCAAGACATGGACTACATTTTCAAGCTCCAAAAGATGAGCTAGGTTGCAAAACCCATGCATCAGCAAGTTATCAAAAGATAATTGCTCCTACATGAATTGATTGCAACAAAACACAAATGCATCCTTATTGTTGAGAAACATTTAGGAGGATAGTGAAGTTTGTAGAACTTCTTCTCTTCCATGACAAATCAGTTAGTAGCTTTGGGTGCATAAAGAATCTTCTCGAGATGTGAAGGTATCACCCTACCATATCAAGAATACTTCGCACATGCTTGACTGACTTGAAATGATTCCCGGGGAAACAAAGACAACTTTACTCGAATCCACTGTGACAACTTTCAACTCTTGCTCGTGAATTGGAGAAGGTCACTTCTAACATCCAGAACACATACTTCGAAATGACACGAAGATGGTTCTTCAAAGTTTCCAACATTAATGCCAAATGTTCCATATGGATCATGTATAGCTTGGGGAGGATAAGGATGTCATTGATAGGCTCAACAACAAACTTATCATGATACTCCAAGAAGATAGACTCACATGTGGTATGAACAAAACAACAACATTGGTCAGACCAAAGAACATGAAGATGTACCTAGGTGAAACATCACAAGTAGATACACCATCAGGATAGTCCTTAGGACTGAGTTTGATTTGATGATAGCCCGTATCAAACCAAAGGTAGGGACGATAACATTTCCACGAGGAGAACGCTATCTTTCTTCATCGCGAACAAAACTAGACATCCCTTTAGGAGGAACAAGTCTGATAGAACTTTTGTATTACAACTCTCCAAGTTGTTGTTTAAGCTGAACCAACTAGTTCAGGGGTATCCAGTACAGATCCTTGGAGAAAGGGCAGTTCAGAGAACCTGCTTGCTCAAGAACTTGACAACACGGTCATGTGGCAACATGGAAATACTTCTAGTAGACATCTAGAATATTATGAACCGCCGGTATGTCACTTAGTTCGAGAGGAAACTTGCTTGGTAGGGCAAGAGGACATAGTCTCAGAGCTTCAGCATTAGCCTAACTCTTTGACTGAAGAGAGAGTGTACCAGAATAGCGGACTTGGTGGCACAATCATCCTTCGCTTAGTGATAGGTTAACCATCACGCTAAGAATGACACAAATGTCCTTGTTGAGGTCCAAAGCAATAATGATTGCTAAGAATCTCAGATGGCCACATTATTAAGCACACGCATCATTCACGAGCATGAAAGCTCGGAGGAAGAGTGGGTAAATGTGTGTAAGATCATCACTTCAGTAAGGGAGTCATGAAACTCATCATGACCTCTTAGTATAAAGGAGTGTGATACCTTAAGGTGGGACATATCAGAAGCTAATCATTGCCTCTTGATATGCGGATTACAACACTTTGACCTGGTCCTAGATATGACGAGGTACTAGAGTTTGTTTATCCTGACATCCTGAAATGGTTTGTCTTGATGAACCACAAGAATACCTTGCACTGGAAGACACCAATGCATATTAACTACTTGGCTACCAATTGGTAGACAAAGGTCAGAAAACAACAAGGGAAAAGAAGAACATGCTCGGGATAGAATCTCGAGATGTGGATGCATAAGTCAACAATCTTCTGAGGACCGATGCAGAAAAGAGAAGGTGTGGTAGATTCACGAATATAGAAGTGGGTCTCACGAGGAGTACTCTTGTTGTGATCTATTTGGTTCCATTAAAGAACATCTGCCATAACATGTGGTAGGGGAAGTCCTTAAATGTTAAGATTCAATCGTGACGAAGACCACAAGCTTGAAGGTTGTACTAGAAGGTACTAGCCATCCCGAGGTAATGTTTGAACATTAACATAGGGATCAACAAAATGGATCTTGGGTTAAAGGTCAGCTTCATGCACAAGATTCACAACACCAGAATCCAGCACAATTAGGGATCTTCGGTTCAAGTCCAAGGTTAAAACCTGAGAAATGAGTAATGATACATTGCAAATGTATCTATAATTTTTGATGTTCCATGCTTGGTTTTATCCACTTTCTTGTGTTTTGTTCCAACTTTGGAGTACTTTTCATATGATTTCTTGGACTAACCTATTAACAAGAGCCACAGTGCCAGCTGCTTGTTTTCTGCTGTTTTTGGTTCTAGGAAAGTCAGAAAATGAGTATTCTCGGAATTGGACGGGACAAAAGCCAAAGTGCCTATTTTTCCGGAAGTGATCAAGTGCCACAATACGAGACGGAGAGGGGCCAGAGGGCCGCCACACCACCTGGCCGCGTGGCCAGGCCTGACCCATTCCAGGGGGTGGTGTGGCCAGCCTAGGCACCCCCTCGGCCTCCCCTTTTGACTATAAGATGCCCTCAGGACGAAAACCCTAAGGACCCGATCAAAAATCCATGAAAGAGTCTGTAGCCGCCGTCATCTCCATCCCTAGATCGGGAGGGATCTGAAGCTCTTCCCGGCACCCTGCCGGAGAGGGGAATTCACCCTGGAGGCCTTCTTCATCACCATGCAAGCCTCTGGTGTGATGCGTGAGTAGTGCATCCTTGGAATACGAATCCATGTAGTAGCTAGATGGCTGGTTCTCCTCCTTTGTGCTTTCATGTCTAGATCTTGTGAGCTCCGTTCATGATTAAGATCATCTATTTGTAATTCTACATGTTGTGTTTGCGGGGATCCGATGGATATTGAGATGCTATTTCAGATTGATTATTGATTATATCATGTCTTTGTTATTTGAGATCTTGCATGCTTTCCGTTGTTAGTAGCTATCTTGGCCAAGTAGATGCTAGCAACTCCAAGAGTTAGTATTTATGCTCGATAGTGGGTTCATGCCTCTGGTAATCTGGGGAAGTGACAGAAATCTCTAAGGTACTAGATGTGTTGTTGCTACTAGGGAGAAAACAACAATCCTTTGTTCATAGAACAATCGTATTGTTTACTTTACACGCAGTTCGTAAAGCAATAATCTGTTGCTTGCAACTTAATACTGGAGGGGGTTCAGATGATAACCTAAAGGTGGATTATTAGTCATAGATGCAGTTGGATGGCGGTCTATGTATTATGTTGTAATGCCCAATCAAGTCTCAAAGGAGTCAAGATGATTAGTATATGCATGTATTGCTTTCTCGGTGTTTTTCAATTGCCCCGCTGTAATTTGTTCACCCAACATGTTATCTATCTAAGGAGAGCCACCTCTAGTAAACTATGGATCCCAGTCCTTTAATTTACATACAATCTACAATCTTTTACTGCTTTGTGTTTGCTTTCTGTAAACTTTTACTTCTTTCCATTCGATACGTTTAATCCTTTGTTTTCCGCAAAACACGGTGAGATTGACAACCTCATCGCAAGTTTGGGACAAAGTTCTGTGGTTGTGTTGTGCAGGTCTCCACGTTGCTACTAGCACTGGTAGTGCACCCTGCCAAAGCTCAGCTAGTAACACCTTTGGGGTGTTTCCTTGCTCCTACTGGTTCGATTAAACCTTGGTTTCATAACTGAGGGAAACTTGCTGTGGTGCTCATCATACCTTCCTCTTGGGGTTCCCAACGAGCTCTACATTAACCACACACCAAGCACTTTTCTGGGCGCCGTGCATTGAGCCATCAAGCGATTTTCTGGCGCCGTTGCCGGGGAGTCAAGGACAACTTCACAAGGGGAGTCCCTCATAACCAATCTCTTTACTTTGTTTTTTTTGTTTTGCTTAGTTTTCTTTTTGTTTTGTTATAAAAAACAGAAAAAAAATTAGTTTTACAAGTTTGCTTTCTTATTTGAAAAACACAAAAAAATCAGTTCCTATCTCATTATGTCTAGCCTTGCTCCTATTACTATGTCACCCGAGGAAATGATTTTCACTTTTAAACAAGGAATTTAGGAAAGTTTTCAAGAAGCTTGGTCTAGAATCTCTGATCCACATGAAAAAACTGAGCCTAAAATTACTCAAAGCTTGTTCCTTAGCAGTCTTTACCTTGGGATTGCTCTTTGCTATAGATATGCTTTAGATGCTGTTGTGGGAGGAGATTTCCTCTAATGTAACGAGGATGATGCTATTAATTCTATAAATAAATTGATCCTCACTTACAACATGCCTAGCCAAACTGATATTTCCTTCGCAAAAATATTTGCTAGGTTGGACACTCTTGAAGCTAGCACTACTAGATTAGAAGGGTGCTATAATACGCTTAGGGAGCATCACGATTATGTTCCAATAAACTCTGAACCATCAAAGTGGTTCCCTGCATTAAAGATTGAGATGAACACTGAAACTTTTCAAGCTCGCTGTGATATCATGTTTGAATTTTGCCTTATGCCCAAAGATATTTATAAATCTCTGAATACTTGGGGGCTCACTGAGGGAGGAAAAGAAATATCTCTTACTAATAATACTACCATATTACCTCTTGGACTAGCTGAAGGAGTGTTTACAAAGATCCTTGGGAAAACGATTTCTATTGATTATCTTGTTATTGAATGTGCAGCAAAAGGACAAATTACACTTGGAAGGTCCCTATTAGAACTCCTTGGAGCAATAATAGATGTGGGAAAGGGGACCATGCACCTTTCTTCTCCACCAAACAATCATATTTTCCCCAAGGTTAAGAATAAAAGTAAGATAGGTAAGGGCAAGAAAGTTGGTTTTAATGCTTCTTCATTTGAGAACACATGATTCTTTCTTTGCTTCTTATGCCTAACTTAAAGGCGTTAAAGAAAAGTACGTATTGGAAGATAACCCAAAAGTTTTAGATGAGTCTTGGAAGTTATTACCTCTGTAATAACCTCTCCTTATCCTTTTTATTTGCTTTTTGTGCCAAGAGTAACCTCTAATGAGAGAGAAGTAATGATTGGGAAAGCTGCTGTCTCGAAACAGATTTATGTGCTTCACCGTAAAAATTCGTGAGAGAGCTCTGTATGTCGGATTGAGCTGTAATTGTTTATGCTTCTGCCCCAGGTTGTTATCTAACTTTCATTAGTTCAACACTGTTTGATTTGAGCAACAGAAGGTCTTTGAAAAAATTTGTCTTTACCTGCTGGTCTATTTTGACAGATTTCTGCCATTTTCTGCATTTGCTTCTTGTTAGTTCCTTCTTGAGTTCTTTGGGGAATTGAGCTTTTTGAGGGAAGTGCTACAGTAGCTAGTGTTCTAATGGAAGTTTATTTGGTGTTAGAACTGAACCTTAAGACTTATTTATCTTAAGTGCACTAATGTTGCTAATGAGATTGTGTGAAGTTTTGTATGAAGAAAAAAATTCAGGTGTATGGAAGGAATGAGTAATGAGATGAAGAATGGACTAAAGCTCAAGCTTGGGGATGCCACGTGTGTCGCCCCAAGAAATATCCAAGAAGTACAAGCGTCAAAGCTTGGAGATGCCCAAGTCATCCCCTTCTCCATCAATAAAAATCCCAGGTTTCTTCCAAACGCTTCATTTTTATTGTTTCATGCACAGTTGTGTTTTTCTTGGAGTGTCTTCTTTTTCGTTTTCGTTTTGGTTTTTAGTTTGCTTGGTTTGCTTAGTTTTCTGAATAAATTGGTTGGACCCCCTCTTTCATACATTGGTTTGCAAATAGTTTGGTTTGGTTTGGAAAAGAGTAGGAAAGTTCATGCTTATGTGGTAAAAAGAGCTGGTTTTTGACTGTGGCCTATGCTTTGTCATGCCATGCTTGATATTGTTTTGGCTTTATGCTTAGTATTCTTTGCTGTAGCATGACTTGTTATAAACAATTGAGATTGCTTAATGTGCCTTGGATGAATCATGCGTTGTTTTAGCATATTAAAGCATAGTATAGTGGTATTCTCCTTTGATGCTTCATTTGGGTTGACTTGGCGCATGCTCACACCATGTTATGACTATCTCAAGTCACCATAGCCTTTATGATCCTTTAGTTTTCAACTTGTAGTATCACTTTATGCTTTGATCAATGATGTTTTGTCACTCTGCATGATTATAGCCATTATTGCTCTCTTAGTTTGTCGCTCCCAGCCTTTTGCTAGCCTCCACAACAAAGTATGAGTTCCACTCATGCATCCAACTCCCTAAACCAAATTATTCCAAAGAGTCCACCATACCTACCTACTAGCTCATGCTATTCCAAGTATATTCATGCTTTTGTTTACCTTCCAAATTAAACTTGTTATGAGAAAACTAGTGATTAAAGCTCTCACGAACTTGATGGCACACTTTACTTTACTTGCCTCTAATAAACTTGAACCATTGGGTCCTTCTTTGTTGCGTATATGCTTGCGCTTTATAAGTTGAAATTAGCAGAACCATGTTTCATGGGGAACGCTTTCAACATTGCACTTGTACTTTGTACCCTGTTGATATCATGTTCTTTTGCTTACGGATCCCAGCGGTGTGAAATAATAGTGGAACTTGTAAGATCATGGAGTTTGTATGTGTGTTAGAGAAACGCCTAGGCCGCTAGCCTAAGCCATGCCTAATCATGGTGGAAACTTGCAGCATCACCATAAGGAGCACTCTATGAAGCATCCTCAATAAAAACCTATGCAAATAGCAAATAAAAAGATCGATGAGATTCTCATTGTCTGCTTGCCTTGTCATTTTGATTATGGGAAAGCTCCCGTGTCATGTGCAAGGGGTACCCCGTTGGCGGTTCTTTATGATACACATGTACTTACAATGACAAGAGCTTACTCGTGACTGAAGTTGAGTAGCATGAGGATCGGTCTTCGTAAGTAAGGGGCATGAGATTTCGGTTTATAACTTGTCAAGTATATCCTCTTAGTTGTGTCACTTTAACCTTAACCACTTCAAGATACTTATGATTGGGGCAATGAGAGCTGAAAGCTATAAGTACCATAATTTTTGGAAGCTCTTTATGAGACTTGAATCCCTACTTCCTTTTACAAAGGCTTTTATTCCACCATTATATTGAGTCTCCACCTTCTATCTTTATGCACCTACTTTGAGAGCATAGTGGCCATTCTTAGTTCTATGTGCATTGTCCCAAGACTAGTTGATTGATGCATACTTTGATATTGCTTGTTTTAATCTATTGTATCTAGTCACTCTTATGAACTTTGAAGGTGTCCTATGCATTTATATTTGCTACTCTATTGAGGGACAAGCTGAATACTATTATGCTATGTTTTCTTTATGTGAAACAAACAAACGTCTTGCAAAGCATTGTTATTCATGAATCTTTTGTTTGTGCCTTTTCATGTTGCATCATAGTTTCTTTGCTTATTGCTAGGACTTTGTCTTTCATGTTATGATTGAAGTACTATGATCCCAGCTTTGAATGTTTTGCAAATACTTTGATCAAGTCTTTGATGGTGCATGTCACCTCAAAAATTATTCTTTCTTTTTATCACTTACCTACTCGAGGACGAGCAGGATTTAAGCTTGGGGATGTTGATACATTGCAAATGTATTTATAATTTTTGATGTTCCATGCTTGGTTTTATCCACTTTCTTGTGTTTTGTTCCATCTTTGGAGTACTTTTCATATGATTTCTTAGACTAACCTATTAACAAGAGCCACAGTGCCAGCTGCCTGTTTTCTGCTGTTTTTTGTTCGAGGAAAGTTAGAACATAAATATTCTCGGAATTGGACGGGACAAAAGCCAAAGTGCCTATTTTTCTAGAAGTGATCAAGTGCCAGAATACGATACGGAGAGGGACCAGAGGTCGGCCACACCACCTGGCCGTGTGGCCAGGCCTGGCCCGCGCTAGGGGGTGGTGTGGCCAGCCTAGGCACCCCCTCGGCCTCCCCTTCCGACTATAAGATGCCCTCAGGACGAAAACCCTAAGGACCCGATCAAAAATCCACGAAAGACTCTGTAGCCGCCTTCATCTCCATCCCTAGACCGGGAGGGATCTGAAGCTCTTCCCGGCACCCTGCCGGAGAGGGGAATTCACCCTGGAGGCCTTCTTCATCACCATGCAAGCCTCCGGTGTGATGCGTGAGTAGTTCATCCTTGGACTACGGATCCATGTAGTAGCTAGATGGCTGGTTCTCCTCCTTTGTGCTTCCATGTCTAGATCTTGTGAGCTCCGTTCATGATCAAGATCATCTATTTGTAATTCTGCATGTTGTGTTTGCGGGGATTCGATGGATATTGAGATGCTATTTCAGATGGCGGTCTATGTATTATGTTGTAATGCCCAATCAAGTCTCAAAGGAGTCAAGATGATTAGTATATGCATGTATTGCTTTCTCGGTGTTTGTCAATTGCCCTGCTGTAATTTGTTCACCCAGCATGTTATCTATCTAAGGAGAGCCACCTCTAGTGAACTATGGATCCCGGTCCTTTACTTTACATACAATCTACAATCTTTTACTGCTTTGTGTTTACTTTTTACAAAATTTTACTTCTTTCCATTCGATACGTTTAATCCTTTGTTTTCCGCAAAACACAGTGAGATTGACAACCTCATCGCTAGTTGGGGACAAAGTTCTGTGGTTGTGTTGTGCAGGTCTCCACGTTGCTACTAGCACTGGTAGTGCGCCCTGCCAAAGCTTAGCTAGTAACACCTTTGGGGTGTTTCCTTGCTCCTACTGGTTCAATTAAACCTTGGTTTCATAACTGAGGGAAACTTGTTGTTGTGCTCATCATACCTTCCTCCTGGGGTTCCCAACGAGCTCTACATCAATCACGCACCAAGCACTTTTCTGGGCGCCATGAATTGAGCCATCAAGTAACTACTATCTTGGTATTACAGAGGGTACTACAAGGTAGTAACCACGAGGTAGCTTCCAAGAGAAGAAATAACTTCTGAAGTACCCAAACAAACTAGAAGGAGGCACACGAGGCAAAAGGAAACCTCGAGACCTAGAACAGAACATTGTGGAACCATCAACATAATGTTGTGGACCCACAAAATAGAGAGATAATGTTGGAAAGGAATCTCTCAACTAAAGCAGAGCAAAGGAAAACAAGGAACACACACACAACTAACTCTGGAGAACTCATTACTAGGTCAACTGGTTAAGAAACGACATGCCAAGAAGGCACCTAATCTTTGAAGGACGAGACGAGATAGAAAAACTTTTCAAAGTCAACACAAGGTAAGATGACCCAGAGTTAGAGCGAAACTGTATAAGGAGAAAAAACAAGCATACTAGAGTTTTCACAAATACTTTTCAGCTTTAAAATAGTTTTCACAAGCACTAGACTCGACATCGACCGGTAGAAAGGTTTTCCTACAAATGGTACTGCTCTGATACCAAAAATCTGTGACACCCCCGGGATTAGGGCTAGACAAATCCCAGACCTCTGTCTAATATAAGCCTAACTTAAATCTCGGAAGCGTACAGAGAAAGAATCGGTAACATTACAATGACCCTACGACACAAAAATTATTACAGCAAGCTCATAACTAAGCAAAGAACCAAAATATTACAAGCAGAGGTCACTGACCACAAACATCAAACAACGGAAGGCAAATTATGCTATTAAGTATAGCAAACTTAACAAATGGCCTAAGAGGCCTGAATCATAATGATGACGTCCCAATCCATAGATTCCAGGCTGCCGACCGGGAACCCCAAGCTACTCGTCGATGTCGATGATGTAAAGAACTCATCTTTTATGGTAACACTTACCTGCTGCAAAAGTATCAACAAAGCAAGGCTGAGTACAGGGTGTACTCTGCAAGACTTATGGCTGGTAGGGTTACTTTGCATAAAGCTAACTTTCTTTGTAAAAGAGGTAGGAGAAGCTCGACTAAGTAGATCATTTTAAAAGGGGATAAGAAAGCGATATCACTAGCTTTGATTTTCTTTTGATATCCACTGAATCTTTATCAGCTGAACCTACCAACTAGGATCACCCCCTCGATCCTTGAGGAAGCATCCTTAAGCACACCTCACATATCTTATCAAGTTTTATGATTAGGTTATTCTTCTCTATGATCATCACGTCCATTCCCAAGTCGTCCATAACCGTGGTCACGGCTTTTCGAAAAGATTATTACCCTGCAGGGATGCACAACTTTACCCACACGTACCAACCTCCTCTTAATGCCAGATATTGTTAGCCCTCTTCCTTGGAAGGCCGGCAGAGAGCGGTTGGACAATACCTTTACCTTGCTTTCGCCGAGACCATGAGTCACACCTTAAGGAGATGCCGCCATAACGGGTCAAGTCCCGAAGCCGGTCCCTAGAGATTTGTGCGGGGAACAAGATTACGGAGGCCGTGCCTCTCCTGTTCCCGGCCACGCTTACCTACCTATATGAATGCACCTCCTCCACCGCCTTCGAGAACAACCAGAATGCATATGTTGAATGGAACGCCTGAACTATGTGACTCATGGAATCTACTAGGCAAGTTAGTTGGTCGAGGGGGTTTCCAGGCCCCCGTGTGGCTGTACGCTCGTCTTGGTTCAAGAGGCAAGAACTCAGGTCCTAGTAGTGGCAAGCATGGGACTGCAAAAACCACAGTCCACCGTGGCCTCCCCTACAAGCCTTAGCATGTTTAATCTTCATCTCTGATCAACCATGTTATCCTATCCAACTAGGTTTATTCACAGCTCTGATTCATCAACCGGATGGATCAGCGGTAACAACTAAGCAGGACTAAGAACAACAAGTATAAATAGCTCTAGCGAAGCTCATAAGCCAAACCCTAGTTATGCTAGGAGCAGTGGTCAGGGAATGTAGGCTACAAAGGGGACATGCATCAGATAGGATTACTCTATCTATTGATAAAAGACTTTATAATCGTATGCACATGGCAAGAATGAAATACTTTGAAATCATAGGATTTAATCATGTGTGGGGCTATGCTTGCCTTTGCCTATTGACACTCATATATAGAACTTCAGGTTCATCTGCTTGGCGTCATTCGTCGATAACCTTCGATGGTGTTGATCTCGGTCTTCAAGCTTTGATGGTGTTGATCTCGGTCTTCGATCTCGATCTTGCTATCGTATTCTACTAGAAAGAACCAAACACCAGAAAGAAAGGGGAAACAACAGTCAACACATGGCATCGATGCAATGCTCAATCAAGGATGATGCTATGACAAGTTAAAGTGTATTATAATGAAAACCTAAGACATGCTTGGCAATTTAAACGGGGTCCGAGGGGTCCAAACCCTAATTCGGAGAAAGTTATTTTGTTCTCCTAATTAAACTTGTCATGTAAATTTCTTAACAATGCATGATTATGAGTCTATTGGAGAGATCTCATTTTTCTGAACATTTTGATATATTATTTGATTTTTCTGACTTAAAATGAATTAGTTATGGTTTTTCCCAATTTTAATTCATTTTAAATCATTATTAAAACAATTAAACATTTTTGGAATATTTAAAATATTTTTTTTTAACCTGGACCCACATGTCAGAAGTTTAATAATTTCAGAAATTATTTTCCAAAAATATTAAAAACCTGACAAACAGGGCCCACAAGGGTTATTTTTATTTCAGAAAACAATTACAAAACATTTAATAAAAATAAAAGGAAATATTACGTCATGCTGACGTCAGCGATGCCATTGCTCCAGATCGAGCATGGGCGCGATGCTAGGGCGATGCGGGGCTTCGGGGGCGAGCTGACTCGATGCGGGGCGCTGCGGTGGGCCGGATAGAGGCGGCGCCACCAAGAAATGGTCGCTGGAGCGACTTCCATGACGACGGCCGACGGCGGCAAGCGGCGGTGCACGACGGGGGCACGGAGGAGGGCGAGAGGGAGTCAGAGGAGGGGCACATTAGCACTGCGAGCTCACTAGGAGGCCGATGGTAGGCTCGGCGATGCTAGACGGGGTCGGGAGCGACGACACGGTCACCGGCGAGCTGCAAGAGAGGCGGGGAAGAGGTTGATGGCGACATCGATTGCGGGCGCGCCAGCTCGATTCCGTTGGTGGAGTGGAAAAGGACAGCGAGTCAGAGCTTGTAGGCACCTTAGCTGGGCGAGAGGACGGTGGAGATTGACGACGGGGTCCGGTTAGGGTTCGGGGCCAAAGGAGGAAAACAACAGAGAGGGCGAGACAGGGAGAAATGGGGATGGGGAGAGAGAGCATGACGCGGCGGTTCTTATCCTCCTCCTCACAGGCGGCGGCGCGCATCGTAGCGCGAGGGAGATCGATGGCGAGGCGGCTGACACGCAGGAGCTTCCGTCGGCGAGGAAGAAGAAAGGAGAAATACAGCTAGGGGTACCGGGCTGGCTGGGCCGCACTTGGGCCAGGAGTGGGCCGCTGCGCGCTGCACTAGGCGACAGGGAGAGGAGGAAGAGGGAAAGAGGGCGAGCTAGGTTGGGCCTGGTTCTGGTCTGGCTCACTTAATTTTAAACAAAACATTTTTCTTTTCTGATTTCTTTTGTCTCTTTTGAAATTTCAAATTCATTTTTGTTTTGGGTCATTCAAGAATACTAGAGCCTTGAAAACTAGAGAAATATTGTGGGGCCTTTTTAGTCCATTTGGGTTACACATGTTTTGATAATTTTCAAAATACAAAACTATTTTGAAGGTTTACAAAAGGGGATAGAAATAGGGTTTTGTGATTATTTCTTTCATGAATTTTTCTTTACATATATGATGATGCTCATGAATGCACAAACAAATCCTAATTACTATTTGTAAAACTAGGGGTGTTACACATAACTCAGTAATCATTCAGTTAGAGTAGTAGCTCAGTGACTTTCCGATTAGAGATGATAATTGGTAGCGGCCTCTAGTAAGACTTGCCGACTCCCGGTTTACGCAAGTGCCCTCAATGTGACGATCTGTTCGAGTCCCTTTGCCTCACGATATTGGTGATGAACCGTAGGGAGATTCCGTCATCCCAGTGCCAGTTTACTCTCTTCTCGTTGCAGTGATAACTGATTCCCTCCGGCTTCTCTAAGTCGGGTAGCGCATGACCATGTTTCTGAATCATATCACATGAGAGGGTCCAGAGAATATCTCTCCAAGATGGAGGGGCAAATTCCGTCTTGGCTGATCCACGTCACGCAGCTTGCTTCGAAGTCGGCCCAAGACCACCCTTATGACTCCCAGTTATGGTGAGCGTTAGATAGAGTCAAAGCTGGCTTTTCCACAACTCGGATCGTGTGATCTCCTTAGGTCTAAGGATTCCATTGTGTTAGTCGGAGCGTATGACAGTGTGCCCACGTCCTACTAACCTTTGGATCAGTCCGACTAGCGTACCTCTTTCGACTAGCCAATGCTAGGCGAATAACATCTTCATGCTCATAACACGTGAAACATTGTTATTTTCTGACTTACAAATTAGTCTCGGTAGCGGGTTTCCCTGCCAACCTCAAACGACTAAGGACAAACTGGCTAGAGCTAGATACAAGTATGTGGTTCCACACCTGCAACAATTGCAGCGATACATACAACTAGCTTTAAACCGGATACTCGGTTACAAATACAAGGCGGAATGTGGGCCTCTAGGACATCATTCCTAATAGGAGTGTCTTCAACCACCAAGATGGAGGCCCCCTTGAAACTCTGCGTCCGCGTCCAACATTTTCAAATGATACTATTTAAAGTTCAGCTACTTGACGTTTGCAAGCATCTACAAACCTGCCCAAACTAACATCCACGTCGCAGCATTTCGTTTACAGAGATAATTCAACGACACGGGGCGCGGCGTATCACCGCGCTTACTTTCCTAGTCCAGCCTCTTAGGGACAAAGTACAGAAATGATCATCGGCATGGCTTCGACTTCGAGAGAAAGGCATCCAAAACCAGCGCGGTCCCAGTCCCAAGCGAAGCCAACTACTACTAGCAACAGAGCCGTACCGCGCACGCCACACGTCGGCTCGTTGGAGCCGCAAACGAGCCGCTACAGATCCCTGCTGCGCAGAAAATCCGCGCGCGTGCGGAAAAAATGCACGCGGAGTTATTGGTAGTAGAGCCATCCCCGTAAACCCCTTCCACTGACTACTGGGCCCGATCTTGACTTGCCCGCGCTTGGGTCGCTTTCCCGGTGGACGTAGACGGGCTCCCAGTTTCTGTAGGAAAACGAGTCGTCGTCGCCGCGCGAAGGAAAAGTACTCCGCGTGTGGGCCTCTGTGCGGGATATCGCTGCCAGGTGGTCCCGCAAGAAACTCATGTCACCAGCAGTCGGTGGGGGGCCCACTCGCCAGTCGCGGCGGCACAGGACTTATGTCTCTGCTTCCGCCCCAACGCATCGCTACGCGCACACCCTTGCCGCGCACACCTCCTCGGCTTCTCCTCCCTCCCCCTCCCCTCGCCTGGCCCTCGTCCGGCAGCAGCGCGCCGCCCATTGGCCGTCGCCATGGACGCCGCTGAGTGCGTCCCCTTCGCCCCTCCCTGCCCCTCTCGAAGAATCGTCCGCAGATTTTGTTTATTGGCGAGTTTTTTAATGGGTTTCTCGTCTCGATCTTTCGCAGGTACCAGCACATGCAAGGGGGCGCGTCGTCGTCCTGCCGCGCCGCCGACGCCGCCGCGTGGGACGCCGTGCAGACCCAGAAGCGCCAGCGCTGCCAGGTACTCGTCGCGCGATCTTTGCGGGCGCGGAAATTCCGGCCCTAACTTTAATTATTTTCGTTTTTTGTTATCCGAACGATTTCTGTGCAATCCGATGTCGCGGCAGTTGTATTTCTCCGAGCTCATAGGGCGTCGATGCCGAGCGCCATCTACGGCTGTTTTGGCGTAATCGAGATTTTTGGGGGGTTTAGGCCTGTGGATTTGGGGCGTGCTTCTGAGTTTCAGGTGGAAATATCATAATGATGGTATTTGGTGGGTTCGCAGGGCAATTTGTTTATGAGGTTTCTTGAGATTGATTTTGGTAGAATTGGGGTTTTATGGGCGCCTCACTCAAAATGGAAGGGGTTTACTTCAGTCAAATTTGTTTATCGACCGGATTTGGATCGTATGTTCTGTCTGCCTGTAGAGAGAATTATGTCCTAATATTCCGTTATAATTGCACGGTGTTTATAGAATTGGGGTCTGTATATGTTCTTTGCGATGAGGATGGTTTGATCCATCTTCTGCTCGCGGATTCAAGGGTGAGTACATTAATATACAATCTGAGAGCTGCAAGGAAGGTCTTCGTTCATATTGAATTGTTCATCCATGTGTATGCTGTGAAAATTACTGGCTCAACGGAGTGTCAGCGTATTGCTACCGCTGTTAGTCTTGATGCGGTGGTTTTCATTAAGGGGGCGCTTGCGGAGCGAATCTTGCTACTTGAGAATCTGATAATGTGGAATTGATATTGTACAGTTTGTTGATTCTTCAACTTGTCCAAGTTCACTCCAACATATCCATAACTGCATCGGGTATAATAGTTGGCTCTCATACTTAGGCTGTGTCTAAGAGAGAAGATAAATGATTTGGCCTTGGTGCTATGTGTAGATATCGATGCTCCACCGGTAAGCTGGTGGGGGTTGCGGAATGGTACACATGAATTGCTAGTAGAGCACGCAAGAGTGTCTTGGCTACATAAGTAGCATGGTAAGGGGGCTATGACGAATTTTGGGTCAGTGATTTAGCAAGAGGCTTGTGGTAGGCCACAAGAAGTCATTTGAACGTCCAGACAATCTGAGGGATTATCATGGACAAAGTTCCCTAATTTTTTTTAGCTAGAAGTAGCATTTTTAGGTTACGTGTTGATTATTGCTGACTATGCCCATGTTTGAACTATTTCTCATGTTTAGTTAATAGATGCAGACATCATAGTCATTTCTTAGTTTGATGTGGGTGTGGGGTGTTGCATATCATTTAGTTGCTTCTTGACCTTAGTAGTTGGTACTTGAGGCAGAGGAACCAAATTGTTGTGTGATGATGCTTGAACTCTTGTACTTGTTTGTCTATTGGTCGAAGAAGTGGTTTCTTTGTGGGCCCTGCATAGGTGGATTTAGCATCCTTCTGAACCTTTGTTCTCTTAGAAAATTCTAGGCGGTTCCATGTTTCTAGCAGAGCTTAAGCTTCTTGTTGGTTTAAAGTGAAGATTATACCCAAACATGGTCATTATTTGTTTTGTGGATAAACAAAAGTACCAACATGGCTACTACTTACTAGTGATGTTCTCCCTGTACTTCCTTGCATTATTCTTGTATCTATCGTTGTCTTTAATAGAACTAGAATCTTTTTAACTTTAGGTCATATTAGAATGCCAAAGCCAAATTTACATGGTTGTTCCTATCAGTCTAGAATAGGCATACACTGGAGACCAGACAGAGCGCCACAATGTAGTTTCTGGATACTTTGTTAGGAAAATATTGTGATTGCTCAAGCCATATTCTTCATGTCTAATGCTGGCAGTGAAGAGCAATCTGTCATGATATGCGTGTATATTTAGAATACATATATGGTGTACTTATGTTTACCGTTAAAAAGCTTGTCTTTGTTTATAACTATATTGACGTATTTTACAGGGATCTTCATCCAGTGATAAAGTTGGATCCTGTAGAGAAAATAAATCCATTGAAGCATCTGAAGCTGAGCTACAGAATTTTGACTCTAGTGAAATTGAGGAAGAAGATTATTATGTAGATGATGAAGATGAAGGCTGCTATGATGATGGGGATGAAGGGTCTGACTATGAATTTGATGAAAGTGACTTCAGACAGCATCTGGCTGATAAATTTGATGATTTAGATCTGCCTCCAGGTGTGGAGGCTACTGTACCTTGGTTGCAGAAAGCTGTAACTGATGATGGGCCTGGCAATTATAAGTCAATGGCAGAAATAGAGGACGAAATTGGTAAGAAATACAAGTTTTTCAAGCAGTTTGACACCGTCGAGGATTTCTCTGATCATCATTATGCAAATAAACCAGTTGGAAAGGTAACATCTTATGCATATAAGCATATTGCTTTGATTATGCCCCTTTTCCACTCAGATACTTATTTCCTTCTAATACTTCACTCCAGACAGGGAAGGAGTGGACAAAAAGAATCCAGCATGACTGGAAACTCCTGGAGAATGATTTACCAGGTCAGCTATTTCCAAAAGAAATTGTTAATATTTGTCTAAATGCTCCATTACTCAGTGCTACTTCAAAATTGTGCACCTTAGTTTTTTCTGAGGTCATAGGTAGTCTAAGTCTTGTCGAATGAAGCTCTTTTATTAGTATTGTACTCCCTCCGTCCCAAAATGAGTGACTTGGGTTTGTCTAGATTCACATGTATCTAGACATGTTTTAGTATATAGATACATTCGAATTTAGACAAACCCAAGTCAATTATTTTGGGATGGAGGGAGTATTATTTTTAATTCGTAAAATCCTGGTACTACTTTCATACTTTCATGGTTTTTGAAAGCCTGCAGCTCATTGCTGTACCTCCTGGATTAAGTTTGCTAAAGCTTAAAATGTATATTCTGTACTGTTGACATGAACTGTTATTCTGCTGTGCAGCGTCCATCTATGTTCGTGTGGCAGAAAATCGAATGGATCTTCTTAGGGCTGTGATGATTGGGCCACAGGGAACACCCTACCACGATGGCCTTTTCTTCTTTGATGCCCAGTTTACTGCTAGCTATCCTTCAGCTCCTCCAGTATGTATTGACATTTTGATAACTTCACATCTTATTTATTTTCATATTTTGATTGAAATACCTGTTCTGGTGCTTTTGCAGGTGGTATACTATCATTCTGGAGGACTTCGGCTTAATCCGAATTTGTATGCTTGTGGAAAAGTTTGCCTTAGCCTCCTAGGCACCTGGGATGGTGATGGTTGTGAGAAGTGGAACACAGCTCACTCAACCATGCTACAAGTGCTAGTCTCCATTCAAGCTCTCGTATTGAATGAACAGCCATACTTCAATGAGCCAGGATATGAAATGTATGCCAACGATGCTACTGGTCAGAGGAGTGCCTTAGTGTATAATGATGCAACATTTGAGCACTCTTGCAGGACAATGTTGTACTCGCTCCGTAGGGCTCCACAGGTAACATACTGCTAACTATCATGTTCTTGCAGTTTTCTCGCAGGAATGCAAGCATGCTCATATAGTTGCGAAGATTCGTTGAAAATATAACTTGTGAATCTTAACATATGTGCTGTTTTTTTGTTAGAAGGGAAAATGATAGAGAAAAGAAGAAGTCTACTTTTCAACCCTGAACTGTGGCGTTTCACTTTTCAACCTTGAAATGCAATCTTGAGCTATTGAAACCATCCGATTTTTTTCCTTGGGTGGTTTCACAGATAGATTTGGTTGATGCCACATGTTCGCCATGTCACAGCCAAGAGCAAACAGACATGAGAAAACAATCTAAAACAAGCTCCACATTTCAGATAAATTTCTTTCACAAAATATGCTAGAGAGGGATGCAATTTTTGGGTAGTAAGCAGACCTTACTGGTGGTAGTGATTTGGTGAACAAGTGGCATCCACTTCATCTAGAAACATCTGTGAAACTACCAAAGGGTTGAAAACTCGGACTATTTAGTTAGGTTGTATCAACCGGTTTGGAGTTCAGGGTTGAAAAGCGGACTTGTTAGAGAGAGCATCATAAATTGTGGGGATCTTGAAATACCTTAATGTGATGGATTCTTAAGTTGGGGTTGCTTTTGTGGCCTTGTAGTGTAGAAGATGCACCGCATGGACCTTAGCTTGGACTCTATTGTATCATCCTGATTCAGCGTCAGGTATAAAATCACTAAGAAGGATGGACACTGAGAACCAAGTATCCACATCAGATAGTTTTGGGAATTTATGGTTGAAAAGTAGTACTCCCTCCGTCCTAAAATAAGTGACGTTGATTTGTCTAGATTCGCATGTATCTAGACACATTTTAGTATATGGATGCATCATAATCTAGACAAACCCAAGTCACTTATTTTGGGACGGAGGGACTAGTAGTTTTTTCCTCATTCGGATTATACCGGTACCTTTTACTAGTGAGAATATACATTTTGGAGCCATAACAGTGAAATCTTCAGTAAAGGTTGATAGATTCCATACCTAGTCTGCATGGTGTAGTGCGCATCATAACAACGACAATTTGGCACTTAATTTGGTTGTAGTATGGCAACTGTTATCTTCAGTGATGTGCAGTGCAACGAGAAGGTGAGATTGCATAGATGGTATACAAGAGTAACGAATAACCTTTGTTACTGGTTACTGCTTGTTTCAGCACTTTGAAGATCTCGTTGCCGGCCACTTCCGTGAACGTGGCCGTGCCATTCTGGCTGCATGCAGATACTACATGGCGGGTAATAAAGTTGGGTGCGTAGTTCCCGACGAAGACAGAGAGGGCAAGGAACTAGAGAGCTCATATGCAGAAGGATCCAGTAGCAGCAGCAGTGCAGTGAAGCCACAGAATAATCAGGTAGATCTGCGTGCAGGTGCAGGTCGCGCTGCAACCTTCAAGGCCAACATGGAGGTTCTGTTTGAAGAGCTCCTGATGGAATTCAACGTGAAGGGTGCTGACACCAGGAAGTTCTGTGCTGAGAAGTTGAAGAAGAGCCAGCCGACTTCTTGAAGTATCCAGCGATATCTTCTGTAATGAAGTGAAATCCATAAAATGATGTTGGTTTCGCTTCTTGCCTAACTATAGGAATGATATGTAGTTAGCTCTCCTTTTCGCCTTTCGCCGTACAGGTCTTGTGGTGACTTGAACCGTAATGACTGATGGTCTTGGATGCCGGTTGAAGTATCCACCCCCATACCGTGGTGTGATCTTAAAATGGACATCTCCATAAGTGGTTGAAACACTTGGTTCCAAATATATACTAGCTTTTGCTCGTTATGAATGTTGTAGATGGCATACTTGATGGTTCGATGTTGATTTCGGGTGGCAATTCTAAGTTATACTACCTGCTAGAGGCTCATGACTCATGAGTCGCTCGTGACCAGTTCTCTGCAAACTGAGATAACCGTGTTTAAGAGCATCACTAGTAGTACCCCTAAACCCTCAAATTCTCAAAGCAGTTTAAGGGTTGAAAAATGGCATTTTTTGGCACATTTAGGGTTGAAAAACAGGGGCAAAGACTAAACCCTCAAACCCTTAAAACCGAGGGTTGAGGGCAGAGACTAGAACCCTCGAACCCTCAAAACTGTCATTTGACATATCACAATTTTCATCATCTCAATAACGGTTTGGAGAAAACAATAATCATTCTAGTTATTATTATAACACCAAATAGTACTTTCAAGCACATAATAATCATTCAAGTTATTACAACAATGTTTTTGCAAATAACAATAATTGTTCGAATCAAATAGGACATAGAAAAGTAAAACAAAGATAGATCACGGGCCTTGGCGCCGCCCATCCAACTGCCAATGGTGCTCTACTAGATCATCTTGGAGCTGACCATGAGTTTTTGCATCCTTAATCTTACGATGTGCTTCAAGAAAAGCTTGTACGCGACAAGAGTTTCTTTCCGATTGCACATGGGTACCAACATTGTCATAGAAACAAGGCAGGTTTAACCATCTCTCATCCTCGAGGATCATGTTATGTAGAATCACACAACATTTCATGATGTTTTCTAATGTTTTTTTGTCCCAAAAATGAGCTGGACCCGAACTATGGCAAACCTAGCTTGCAAAATACCGAAAGCTCTCTCAATATCCTTGCGGGCTGCCTCTTGTGTCTTGGTGAAATGAGCCTCTTTTTTACTTAAGGGCACCCCATTTTTCTCCTTGATGGACTTCACAAGAGTTGCCCACTCGGGGATAAATGCCATCGGTGAGATAGTATCCCATTGAGTACTCATTGTCCATGATTTTGTAGTTGCAAGTTGGAGTATCCGGAGAAACTAATCTTGCAAATAGAGGAGATTTATTGAGCACATTGATATCATTGAGTGTTCCCGGCAAACAAAAAAATGCATGCCAAATCCATGTGTCCTCCGATGCCACGGCCTCAAGCACAATTGTTGCATCCTTGCTTTTACCGCAATACATTCCTTGCCATGACTTTGGGCAATTTTTCCATGTCCAATGCATGCAATCAAGACTACCAAGCATCCCCGGCCATCCCCTTTTTGCATTCATCTCCATTAATCTCTTTGTATCTTCCTCGTTGGGTGCCCGAAGATACTCATCGCCATACAACCGGATGACCAATTTTGCAAACCCACAGACGGAATCCGTGGTTGTATCTTGCCCAATGCGAAGATACTCGTCGGTATAGTCCGCGGGTATGCCATAGGCGAGCACACGCATTGCAGCCGATATCTTTTGGTACCCACTAAACCCCATGATACCGGCGATGGATCTACGACGCTTGAAGTAATCTAAGGTGGCCTCACAATCGGTGACAATCTTCACAAACAAACTACGACGCATTCGGTACCTTCTCCGGAAGAGGCGAGGTGGGTATGTCGGAGACTTCTTCGTGAAGTAGTCTTGCATCAGTTGCTCGTGTCCGAGAGCGCGGTTCCGATAAATGGTGACTCGCCCCATCTTCGACCCTCTCCTCTGATCCATCAGCTTCGCGCGGTCTTCAAACTCTTGCACGTCGAGGAGGAGGCCCATCATCTCGACGTCGTCGTCTTGAAGCAACTCCTCAATGTTCGAATCGTCCGACGATGACCAACTGGAATCACCGGACAACAACATGGAATCGTCGGTGGTCACCCCCATCTACACAAAACAAAAAACAAAAAATTCTGAGTGCTAGCAAAGAATAAAAGAGGGAAAAATGAAACAAAAAAGGAAAAAGAGGCATACCTCGGGGCAGTGCGGCGGGTCGGCGAGGAGAGCTCGGGGCGGCGCGGCTGCCTCTGGCCCGCCTGGCTCGGGGAGGTCGGGGGGCGGGGCGCGGCGACTGGGAGAGCTCGGGACGGCGGCGGCGCGGCTCGGGAGCGCGCTACAGGGGCGGGAGGCGGCGAGGAAAGGCGGAACCAGCGGCGGGATGTGTGGGGCAGCAGACGGAGGGCTGCGTGCATCGACGGGAGGCGGGGGCTGGCCGGAATGGCGGCTGGCGGCTGCCGGTGGCTCGGATGGGAGGAGGCGGGAGGAAAGGAGGCGGTGAAATTTCCCTCCCGCGCGCGCGTGGTCGAGGAATAGGGGTTGGACGGGTTGGGGGCCTCCAACCCTCACTTGTACAGGTTAGGAGGAGGAGTAGGGTTGGGCCTATACTTTTTTTTGAGGGTTCGAGGGTTTAGGGATTCTAGTCTACGGGATTTTTCGGTCGCAATTTGTAAAAAAGCGGTTATTTTCGAGAGTTTAAGGGTTTAGGGGCTCTACTAGTGATGCTCTAAGTGTGATTAACGGTTGGACTCGGTTACCGTTTAACCCAAAAAGAGGCCAATGGGACTTTGGTTGAACCTCTAAAATACAAAAGGTTAACTAGGTTTGAACCTATTTTACCTTCGGTTACCCTGAGTTTCCTGGACTCAAGCTCTGCCTCCGGCCTCCGCTTTCCACCCCTTGCCACTTTCCACTTGCCAGCCTCCCCACGTCCATCCCTTCTCCCAGAATCCAACAACAAGACGACTAGCCGAAAGAATCCCTAGGTAAGAGCATCTCTAGTATCCCCGCAAACACCCGAAACCCGCATAATAACTGCTTTTAGAGGTTCAGGTCTAGAAAATGCGCGGAACAGTCCCCGCAAATGACGCAAACTTTTAAATAAATTGCAGGGTCGGGGTGGAAACCGAGCCGTGACCTGGGTATTCAAGGGTCGAGGGACCGAACCGAATGCGCACCTGCACTCCACCCACCGTTTGCGCGGCGGAAATTTCAGCTTCCCCTTCCCTCCACCCACCGTCACCGACTCGGATCTACGCGTCCCCAGCCATTTCCGCTCCGCTGTCGACGGGTCCAAGCGCCATGAGCCAGAACTCGACCCCGCCGACCGCTGAACCCACCTCGCGTCTGCCATCGCCCGCTCCCGTAGTAACCGTGTCTCCTGGGGTGGGCGGCGATCTTCCGCGCGTTGGGGAAGTAGCCGAGATGGTGGCCGCGACGAGCATCAAGAAGCGCAAGCGTGCGGGCAGACACTTGCTCCCGACCGCCGGTGCTGCCCTGGCTGTGGTGCCCGCAGCGGAGACGTCCTCGAAGCCGAAGAGGGCGCCACGGCCCAAATTGCAATTGGCGGGGCCGAAGGGGGCGAAGGCAGTGCCGAAGGCAATGCAAACGAAGATGCCGGCCCACCACACCGGCCTCCCTCCGCCAGTCACCGTAGCGTCGGCTTCAAACGACGCGACCCCTCAGGATGTGGGGGAGGTGTTCGACGGGTTCGGACAGCGCTGACGCGGATCAATTCCCTCTGTTTTGCAGGTTTCATTTGCGGGGACCGATCCGCGCCAGCGTTTTCCTGACCTACAAAATCCGTTTACCACGGCCTATACTCGCGTTTCAGTTCTCGCGAGTACATGGACTAGTAGAGATGCTCTAACGCCGGCGCCCGACGGCACGGCTTGGAGTAGCAACGGCGACATCTCGTGCTTTGGCTTTGGTACACATCTGTAGCTGGATAATCTGATGCCCTGAGAATTGCTTTGCATAAGCTGGTAGACTAAACAATGCTGAGAAAATAAAGCGTGCAAAGTCATAAGTTATCCTCGTCGCAGGCCCCAGGTGAAGATTAGCGTAAAGTGACCTTATCTTCAGTTCTTCCGGTTAGCTCTGCTAGCAGCTATAATTAGTACTCCCTCCGATCCAAATTAATCGACTTAAGTTTGTCTAGATTCGGATGTATCTAGCACTAAAACATGTCTAGATACATCCGAATCTAGACAAATCTAAGTCAATTAATTTGGATCGGAGGGAGTATCTATTTGTTACTTCCTCCTCCAATCCAAATTAGTAGACTTAAATCTAGACAAATCTGAATCCATTGAATCAGAGAGAGTATTTTAATTGACTGAATTTGCTAGGAGAGAGCGAAATACCTTTTAAATAGACACAAAACTCCTCCTAGGATGACTGCAAGTAATTTTATAATAAATATAATCTACATGTATCTTGCTGCTTATTTTATTTTAACCGGGGTTTTAAACCGAATCTTTGAACCGGTTTTCCGAGTTTTGCGCTATAACATATCTTGTTCACTAACTAGTTGAATGCGTGCGTTATCATGGCAAAATAATATATAAAACCATCAAACTGGGTGTTTATTTTCGAATCATTGCAGTGCTTACATTTTTCCAATCTTTGAATATCCTCGCCTTAAATCCCCTTCTCTACATAGCCCACCACCCTCTACCTTCACCATCCTTCTCGGCATGGCTTCATCATATGCCTTCTTGTATGTACGAATCCCACGCACTTTCCACTCCATTTGTACGATGCTCGACTCATTGGACTCATTGCATTACGACTTAGCAAGAACAGCAATAACTATGTGGGACATGACATTGGCTTCCAGGTCTAGATAAACCTATTATGAAAAATATATTTTATATGAATTACAAAATGTTGCAAAAATCCAAAACAAAATCCTAGGTGTACATCTTGACATGCTATGTTCTCACACAAAGTATTTACAGTGAAAAGACATTTTTTGTGGTCTGTGTTAAAATAACAAAAATATGTCTTGTGAAAAGCTATTTTATAACACAGAAAATTGTCGTTTTATACAAGCCACATAAAATGTCATTTCTTCATGAAACTTTATATACGAACATAGAATACCATCATATACACCTGGGTATGTTTTTCTAAATTTTTAAACATTTCGAAATACAACATTTCGACGGTGGGTGATGGCCTAAAATATATCGAGCTCATTGGAGAACCCCAAGAGGAAGGTATGATGAGCACAACAGCAAATTTTCCCTCAGTTATGAAACCAAGGTTATCGAACCAGTACGAGCAAAGAAACACCTCCAAGGTGTTGTTTCCAACTTGGAATCATGCACAACACAATCACATAACTTTGCCCCGAACTTACAGTGAGGTTGCCAATCTCACCGGTTTTGCTGAAAACAAAGGATTAAACATATTGTGTGGAAGATAGTAATAGCTTACAGAAAGTGAACATAAAACAGTAAACAACTTGTAGATTGATAGTAAAAAAAAGGACCGGGGTCTATAGTTCACTACAGGTGATTCTCCTTAAGATAGATAACATGTTGGGTGAACAAATTACAACGAGGCAATTAACAAACATCGAGAAAGCATACATGCATATACTAATCATCTTGACTCCTATGAGATTTGATTGGGCATTACAACATTATACATAGACCGTAATCCAACTGCATCTATGACTAATAATCCACCTTCAAATTATCATCCGAACCCCATCTAGTATTAAGTTGCAAGCAACATATAATTGCATTACGCATTGCGTGTAAATTAAATAATACGATTGTTCTATGAACAAAGGATTGCTGTTTTCTCCCTAGTAGCAATAACACATCTAGTACCTTAGAGATTTCTGTCACTTTCCCAGATTCCTAGAGTCATGAACCCACTATCGAGCATAAATACTCCCTCTTGGAGTTGCTAGCATCTACTCGGCCAAGATATCTACTAACAACGGAGAGCATGCAAGATCACAAATAACAAAGACATGATAGAATCAATAATCAATCTGAAATAGCATCTCAATATCCATCGGATCCTCGCAAACATAACATGTAGGATTACAAATAGATGATCTTGATCATAAACGGAGCTCACAAGATCTAAACATGGTAGCACAAAGGAGAAGAACTAACCATCTAGCTACTACATGAACCTGTAGTCCAGGGATGAACTACTCACGCATCACACCTGAGGCTTGCATGGTGATGAAGAAGGCCTCCAGGGTGAATTCTCCCCTCCGGCAGGGTGCCGGAAAGAGCTTCAGATCCCTCCCGATCTAGGGATAGAGATAACAGCGACTATAGACTATTTCGTGGAATTTTGATCGGGTACTTCTGGTTTCTGTATCGAAGGCATCTTATAGGCGAAAGGGGAGGCCGAGGGGGCCACCCCCTGGCGCGGGCCATGCCTGGCCGCGCGGCCAGGTGGTGTGGCCTGCCTCTGGCCCCTCTTCGTCTCGTATTCTGGCTCCGTGTCCCCCTTAGTGAAATATTGACTTCGGCTTTTGTCCCGTCCAATTATGAGAATATTCATTTTCTGACTTTCCTAGAACCAATAACAGCAGAAAATAGGCAGCTGGCACTATGGCATCTTGTTAATAGGCTAGTCCAAGAAAGTGTATAAAAATACTCCAAAGTAGAGATAAAACAAGCATGGAACATCAAAAATTATAGATACGTTAGCAACGTATCAACATCCCAAAGCTTAACTCCTGCTCGTCCTCGAGTAGGTAAGTAATAAAAAGAAAGAATAATTTTTGAGGTGACATGCACCATCACAAACTTGATCAAAGTATTTGTAAAACATTGATAGCTAGGATCATAGTATTTCAACATAGCATGAAAGATATAGTTCTAACAATAAGACATATCAACTATGTTGTAACATGAAAATGCACAAATAAAAGATTCATGAATAACAATGCTTTGCAAGACGTTTATTTGTTTCACATAAAGAAAACACAATGAGAATGGTATTCAGCTTGTCCCTCATAGAGTAGCAAAACATAAATGCATATGACACCTTCAAAGTTTATAAGAGTGACTAGATACAAATAGTTTAAGAACAAGCAATATCAAAGTTATGCATCAATCAACAAGTCTTAGGACAATGCACATTAAAGTAAGAATGACCACTATGCTCTCTCTCAATAGGTGCATAAATATAGAAGATGGAGACTCAATATAAAATTAAAAGAAATGCCTTTCATAGAAGGAAGCAGGGATTCAAGTCTCATAAAGAGCTCACAAAAATTGAACAAACCATGGAGTATATGCTTGACAAAGTATAAGTTGAAAATCTCATGTCCTTTGAATACGAGAGCCGCTCCTCATGCTACTCAAGTTTAGTTACCGGTAAGTTCTTGTTATAGTAAGTACATGTGTATCATAGAGAACCGCCAACGGGGTACCCCTTGCCTGACGATACGGAAGAATCCCTATATCAAAATGACAAGGCAAGCAGACAACGAGCATCTCAACAATCTTCTTATTTACCATGGGAAAATGGTGCTTTTTTCTCTCTTTCCTCTTTTCTCATCTCCTTTTTTATTTTTCTTTTTTCTTAATCTCTATCTCTTTTTTATAAGAAGAATGCTTCATAGATTGCTCATTATGGTTACGCTGTAGGTTTCCACCATGATTAGGCATGGATTAGACCAGCGGCCCAGGCATTTCTCTAACACACATACATAACTCCATGGACTTACAAGGTCCCCTTTCATTTTACACCGACGACATCCATAGACAAAAGAGCATGATATCAACTAGGTACAAAGTACAAGTGCAATGTTGAAAGCGTTCCCCATGACAACATGGTTCTACCAATCCCCAACATATAATTGCAAGCACATACGACATGGATGACACAATGGTTCAAGTTTATTAGGGGCAAGAAAAGTAAAGTGTGCCATCAAGTTCGTGAGAGCTTTAATCACTAGTTTTCTCATAACAAGTTTAATTCGGAAGGTAGATAAAAACATGAACATACTTAAAATAGCAAATGCTAATAGGTAGGTATGGTGGACTCTTTGGAACAACTTGGTTTTATTTGGAGTTGGATGCATGAGTGAGACTCATACTTGGTTACAAAGGCTAGCAAAAGACTGGGAGCGACCAACTAAGAGAGCAATAATGGCCATAATCATGCAAAGCGACAAAACATCATTAATTAAAGTATAAAGTGATATTACAAGACGAAAACTAAAGTATCATCGAGGCTATGGTGACTTGGGATAGTCATAACATGGTGTGAGCATGCGCCAAGTCAACCCAAATAAAGCATCAAAGGAGAATACCACAATACTATGCTTTAATATGATAAAACAACGCATGATTCTTTCAAGGCACATTAAGCAATCTCAATTGTTTATAACATGTCATGCTACAGCAAAAATAACTAAGCATAAAGCCAAAACAATATCAAGCATGACATGACAAAGCATAGGCCACAGTAAAAAACAAGCTCATTTTTACCACTTAAGCATGAACTTTTCCTACTCTTTTCCAATCCAAACCAACCTATTTGAAAACTAATGTATGAAAGAGGGGGTCCAACCAATTTATTCAAGCAAACTAAGCAAATGAAAGCCAAAAACAAAAAACGAAGACGCTCCAAGAACAACACAGTTGTGTATGAAACAATAAAAATGAAGTGTTTGGAAGAACCTGAGATTTTTATTGATAAAGAAGGGATGCCTTGGGCATCCCCAAGCTTTGACGCTTGTACTTCTTGGATATTTCTTGGGGTGACACGGGGTGGCATCCCCAAGCTTGAGCTTTAGTCCATTCTTCATCTCATTACATCATTCTTTCCTTACACCTGAAATTTTTTCCTTCATACAAAACTTCACACAATCTTTATTAGCAACATTAGTGTACTCAAGATAGTAAGTATTTGGGTTTAGTTTCAACACCAATAAAGCTTCCATTAAAACACAAGCTACTATAGCACTTCCCTAAAAAATCTCAATTCCCCAAAAATAATCCAAAAAGGAATCAACAAGAAGCAAATGCAAATAATGGCAGAAATCTGTCAAAATAGACCAACACGTAAAAACCAATTTTTTCAAAGACCTTATGTTGCTAAAATATAAAAGTGTTGAACTAACTAAAGTTGGATAACAACCTGGAGCAAAAGCACAAAAAATCACAGCTCAAACCGACGTACAAAGATTTTACACAAATTTTTATAGCAAAGCAAAAAAATCTGTTTCGGGACAGCAACTTTCCCAAGCATTACTTCTCTCTCATTAGAGGTTACTCTTGGCACAAAAAGCAAATAAAAAGGATAAGGAGCGGTTATTATAGAGGTAATAACTTCCAAGACTCATCTAAAACTTTTGGGTTATCTCCCAATAAGTACTTTTCTTTAACGCCTTTAAGTTAGGCATAAGAAGCAAGAAAAAGGATCAAGTATTCTCAAATGAAGAAGCATTAAGATTGATACTAGAAATATCTTCAACAAGGCAAGGTATCTCATCCAAATAAGTTCTGGAGGATCCTCTCTCAATGCTCTTTGGTTCACTATTTTTATCAACCGGGTTCTTAGGAACAATCCAATCAAAATTCTTTTATATGGCTTCATGCATTGCTACAAGTTTAAAAGGTATTGGTATCTTAATTTGCTCCCTATTAGGTTTGGTTTTGTTTATCTTTTCTCTTGTACCAATAACATCTACACATGAGCCTAGCATATTAAAATGTTCAATGACTTTTCTAGCTTCCTTGGCAACATCATAGAATTCTTTAAGCAAAGTTTCTAGAATAAAAGCTCTCTTTTCAGGGTCCTCAATTTCTTTAAGTTTAAGAAACATTATTTGCATTAAGGAGTTAAAGTTAAAAAACCTAGCTTCCAACATGTGAACTAAAGACGTGCAGCAATTTCATAATTTGGAGCAAGTTCTGCAAGGCATCTATTCTCAATATCCTCATGCTTACTAACATGATTAAATAATTCTTCAATATTATCTTTTCCAATTATAGAGCCACTACCTATTGAAAGGTCTTTCAGGGTGAACTTAGGGATCAACATGGTGAGCTAATTAAGAGGTAGCAACTATAGAAAGACTTAATTTTTTGTGTTTTTAATAAAGAAAGCAAACTAGTTCAACTATTTTTTGTGTGTTTTTGATAAAGAAACAAGCAAACAAAGCAGAAATAAACTAAGAAAAACAAAAATAACAAAGTAAAGAGATTGGTTATGAGGGACTCCCCTTGTGAAGATGTCCTTGACTCCCCGGCAACGGCGCCAGAAAATTAGCTTGATGGCCCAAAATATATCGAGCTTGTTGGGGAACCCCAAGAGTAAGGTATGATGAGCACATCAGCAAGTTTTCCCTCAGTTATGAAACCAAGATTATCGAACCAGTAGGAGCAAGGAAACACCTCCAAGGTGTTGTTTCCAACTTGGAATCCTGCACAACACAACCACAGAACTTTGCCCCCAACTTACAGTGAGGTTGTCAATCTCACCGGTTTTGCTGAAAACAAAGGATTAAACGTATTGTGTGGAAGATAGTAATAGCTTGCAGAAAGTGAACAAAAAACAATAAACAGCGTGTAGATTGATAGTGGGGTCCATAGTTCACTAGAGGTGATTCTCCTTAAGATAGATAACATGTTGGGTGAACAAATTATAGCTGGGTAGTTGACAAAAAATCGAGAAAGCATACATGCATATACTAATCATCTTGACTCCTATGAGATTTGATTGGGCATTACAACATTATACATAGACCGTAATTTTAGCACCCCGGGTAAAACCACTACTAGAAAATCGCTGCGTTTTGCCTTTGTGCATCATCATGACTGCATGCTCATGTCATCATGCCACATTGCATTTGAGCATCGTCATGTCATAATGCATGGTTCGCCTAAAACTATTTTCTAAAAGCCTAGTTTTGTTTTCTAAATATCCCTCGTCTTAATTTTAAAACAAACCTCCGGTCTTATCCGGATCTTTTATTTGTCTAAAAACTATTTGCAAAAGTTTATTCAAAATAAAATAAATAGATAATATCAAAATGTTTTGTACCGGGGGAGGCAACCCAGCCGTTTAGGCCAGGCCACCTACTACCCCGGCAGATCAAACCCTAAAAGATCTAAACCAAACCCTAGTCTAAACCTACCCAAGCCCTAACCCCCACCCCACAGCCGCCGCACCTAGCTCCTACCACACTAGACACAGCGCACACACCCGCGCGCGCGACCGACCGTGCTCACCCTGGCCACTCACACCGACACGCCTCGACAAGCTAACCACCTCGCCTCGGATCCCCAGCCCCGCACGGAATCCTTGACCTTCTCCTGCCTGGCCCCACCCCAACCCGCGCGTCGCCTGCACGCGATCCCTAGCGCCCTGTCCTCTCTCGCTTCCTCTCGCCTCTCTCCTCCCCACATCGCACCGAGGCCTCGCCGCCTCTCTCCTCGCGCGGATCGATGCCGCTCGCCTGCCTCTCTCCCTGGCACAGCGCCGCCGTCATTGGTTGCTTGTCCGCACGTCTCCTTCGCCCGGAGCCCGTCATCGACCAAGCCCCGGAGCCCCGCCGCCGTTCCCGAGCCTCTCCGTGCCTCACCCTCCTCTGCTCGCCTCTCTCGAGCGCCAGCGAGGTCCTCGCTTGCGCCCCTTCTCAGCGACAAGCCGTCGCGAGCGCCGTCTCCCCTCTCCTCCACTAGCCATCACTGCCAGGACGCCGCCAGAGAGCTCCACCCCTCGATGCCTACTCCCCGAGCCGCCCAAGCGCCTCGATGCCCCAGCCGAGCTCGCCTCCTCTACTCCGCCATGAGCCTCGCCGAACCCCTCTGCTCCGTCAACCTCCGCCACATCGTGCGTTTCCGCCGCCTGGGAGCTGCCTCCTCTTGTCCCTTCCTCGTGTCGCACCGTGGCCTGCCATGCTTGAACCGGCCCCGAGCTCCGCGACGCGCCTCCATGAATCCCCTCTCTGCCTCGCCGACACCGACGCCATGGAACCCCCCCTCTGCTCGTGCGCTTTCCTCCTTCTCCTGGAGAGCAGCAATGACCCTCGTCCTTGCCACCTTGCATAGACGACGTCAACAGGCCCTGCTCCGCCTTGGCCTCCTCCCGCTCATCGTGTTGGTCAGTTGTTTGAACCAAGTTGGACTCCAGCATCTGTTCGTGTGTGTGGTACCGTGGTGGTCCTATGCCGGTGGTTGTGGGTGCTCAGCTATGTTGGTGATGTGTAGGTGGTAATCTGGTGGCGTGTTGAGGTGGTGTGATGTGAGGATGTGATTCTCAGGTGTGGAGATGGATACGCGAAGTTGCAGATGTGGTGGTGGTGATGTATGTGTGGAGATAGGGCGCGCACAACCCCGACTACCTTGGCTACTTCCGAACCGACGCGGCATCAAGAGAAGGCGGAGCCGATGCACGAAGATGAACTATCGATACGGTACTTGAAGTCCACCGATGCGAACTCCAAGTCCGTCATCGGCACCGATGTCGGAACTCCAAGATCTTCTTCATGGAAACCGAAGGCCTTGATCCCGGAGTCCGAGACCGAACCCCAACCCCGTCGAACCCTCGACACCTAAGATCTTCGAACCCCAATATGTGATCCCCTTATCCGAGACCCCTATTTTTATAATATGACATCTATCTTGTGCATATAAATTGTCATGCTTGCATACATGTTTATTTGTTTGGGGCTATTTCGACAATTCACCTAAATTAAATATGGAGTACGCATGCGGACTTTTCTAGTCTTATATTGGCTCCATTTAAATTTGCGTAGCGAATCGATGCCATGTTTTGCCTTGTTAATACAACATTTAAATTGCGGGGTATCTAAACAACATAAACCATATAATTAATTGTCGGAACCCCGGTTCCGCTTAATATTGCCTAATTGCACTACATCTTTGCAAGTCATGCACCATACATACATCATGCCCGATCTTTTGCCGTAGTATTAAATAGTGCATCCGGTGTTTCTTTTAGTGTTTGCTTCTTCACGGATTAGGCCGTTGAGTGGATGCCAATATCGACAAGTTCATCGGATAATGTATCTTCGGCAGTGTTTCCCAAGCGAGCATTCTCCCCCTTTCTACCTATTTTGCATTTATAGTCTTTACTTCCTCCTATTGATCTATTGATATCCTTGTTGCGATGCTTTAGTTTCTGTGTACCATTTATATTCCTTGCAGCCTCTATATTGCCTTGGACACATCCTATTGCCTGTTGTTTGATAGATAATCGGCCTTGCGAGTCGTAATTGCTTGCTCAAGTGCTGCTTCGCATCGTTGTTGGAAGGTTGGCATATGTTTAATGGTAGAGATGATCATGAATTTCAATATAACTTATCAATTAAAATGCTGGGACTAGATATAACTAATGCAGAGGCACCGGTGGGCAATAGCTAATATTTGGTTTTTAACCGCTCACTTGTATCCCGTAGGCCCCGAGTACTTGATACCTGTTCCTTGACTATCACACTATCCGCATGTGGGACCATGAATCCCCTTAGCCAGAGCTTGATTCATTTCTTATTTCTTGGGGCCACAAACTAGTTTGGTGCTTTATTACTATCTTGTACTTATGCCATGCTTTACTGCTTTATTTACGATTGTGCGTGGAGCACCTGTACTGTTTTGGATGCGGAGTGTTTTTGTGGTATCGACAAGCCCATACACACTGTCGGGTTCCCAGTCGTTTACAACCATTGACGCAAACCTTGGGTCCGTCTCGGAGCCGGCCAACTTCGTTGCGGGTAGCTTAATGGGGTCTCCCCTGAAATATTTTATGAATCCTGTGATTGCTTTGTCGTAAAATCCTCGTTGGGTTTTTATTTGGTTTTTCCGAGGTTGATCGTGCGTGTGTTGCTATTTGTGCAGCCCTGCAGGGTAAATCTTTCTAAAAGCCGTGTCCGCGGTTATGGACGACTTGGAGCACAATATCTCGATCATAGACAAGCATAACTAAAGTAGTGCTATAAATTTGACTATGACATGTCTAGTAATCAGTTTCACTATAACGGAATGAGTAAATAAAAGTGCCCATAACTGCTGGATTTGGGATATCTCTGGCTAATTATATCTGACTAGTAAGTGCTGCAACTATAACGGAATGAATAAAACTGCCAACTATGTGAGTTTCTTGGTTTGACTACCTCGTTTGGTTTCGAGGGGGAAATGGCAGGATGGGTATGATTGATGTTAGTATCAGGTTGGTCACGAATAGGTCTCTCTTATCCCTCTCTAATAGCTGACAATTGCATCGAGTCTCTATAGGTTGTTTAGTGCATGCTGCGCTACCACTTCAGTCCACCATACCTATGCAGGCGAGAGCCGCCGAATTCTAGCCTCGCCGTGTACTGGCCTCGATACTGACCACTCCCTTTTTCCTTTGCCCTTTGTCGGCACCCCTTTTGTTTAACATGTATATGTTAAACGTCGTTAGCAGGGTTACCCTTCCGGCTTGGCCTGGGCGGGGTTATGGACGCCATTGGTTATTCTTCAAGGCTCTTAGCCCCATTTGCATCTTATTCGTACTCGGATGTTGTATCGTTTTGAAGGTGAATTCGATCTTGTACTGTATATCTGTATTCTTGACTCAATGAGTTATTGTTATATATATATGTGTGTTGTGGGTTCCATCGTGAACTATTGTGTAATGGTATTACTTCGTTTTCCACCCGCACACAAGTGCCTGGTGGGCGTCCTTGAATCGTTTCTATGCGGATTTGGCGGGAAGCGCTGAAATCTGCATAGGGCCGATTCGAGGGTGTTACAGTAATCCAACTGCATCTATGGCTAATAATCCACCTTCAGGTTATCATCCGAACCCCCTCCAGTATTAAGTTGCAAGCAATAGGTAATTGCATTAAGCATTACGTATAAAGTAAAAAAATATGATTGTTCTATGAACAAAGGATTGCTGTTTTCTCCCTAGTAGCAACAACATATCTAGTACCTTAGAGATTTCTGTCATTTCCCTAGATTCCTAGAGGCATGAACCCACTATCAAGCATAAATACTCCCTCTTGGAGTTGCTAGCATCTACTCGGCCAGGATATCTACTAACAACGGAGAGCATGCAAGATCACAAATAACAAAGACATGATAGAATCAATAATCAATCTGAAATAGCATCTCAATATCCATCGGATCCCCGCAAACACAACATATAGGATTACAAATAGATGATCTTGATCATGAACGGAGCTCACAAGATCTAAACATGGTAGCACAAAGGAGAAGAACCAACCATCTAGCTACTACATGGACCCGTAGCCCAGGGATAAACTACTCACGCATCACACCAGAGGCTTGCATGGTGATGAAGAAGGCCTCCAGGGTGAATTCTCCCCTTCGGCAGGGTGCCGGGAAGAGTTTCAGATCCCTCCCGTCTAGGGATGGAGATAACGGCGGCTACAGACTCTTTCGTGGAATTTTGATCAGATACTTAGGGTTTCTGTATTAGAGGCATCTTATAGGTGAAAGGGGAGGTCGAGGGGGTGCCCTAGGCGGCCACACCACCCCCTGGCGCGGGCTAGGCCTGGACGCACGACCAGGTGGTGTGGCTGGCCTCTGGCCCCTCTCCGTCTCATATTCTGGCACCGTGTTCCCCTCGGTGAAATGTTGACTTTGGCTTTTGTCCCGTCCAATTCCGAGAATATTCATTTTCTGACTTTCCTGGAACCAATAACAGCAGAAAACAGGCAGCTGGCACTGTGGCATCTTGTTAATAGGTTAGTCGAAGAAAGTGTATAAAAATACTTCAAAGTGTGGACAAAACATATGAAAGTAGATATAAAACAAGAATAGAACATCAAAAATTATAGATGCGTTAGCAACGTATCAGTGGGTGCATCTACACCTATGAGGCAAAGTGAATTTCCTGCGTCTACTTTATCATGCATTGTAAGAGGGGCATAAATAAGTTTAGTGGTTCCATGCTAATTAGAAAAGTACATGCCACCTTTTATGAATAAGATCTTTCTCACCTCTTACGTACAAATCCTACACATTGCAGCATATATGTAAAGTTCCCACATAAATCATGTGTGCCTACTTTTGACAAAGTGTTTAGGATAATTTATTTTCTAGCGAATGGTAGTAAATAATTTCAAATATGCCTACTTTTAGAGTGTATTGGTTTCTCTACAACTCAATCATTAGTAAAGCATAACATAATAGGTGGAATATATGTTTTCAGGTCTGGGTGCTTTTTTTTGGGAAAGACATCGTGTTTTCTTTTTGAGTGTATTGGTTTCACTACAACTCAATCATTAGTAAATCATGACAAAATAGGTGGAATATTGAAAGATTTATGTCCGAGAGGCAATAATAAAATTATTATTATCATATACTTATTCCAAGTATACGAAAGATGTTTATTTTGCATGCTATAATTGTGTTTTTTTAGAAAGGAGCATATATTAATATCGCGAGATACCAGTTACACCCAACCTCTGCAACAACGCATTACCCTAATGACATTATAGATGCACACAACCAACGAAAAAAGAATTATAGAAAAAAGAAAGTCTCACTTTAGTGATTTATGCCTTACAACAGCGACCAAACACCACCAAGCCAGCACCAGAAATCCATGCTCTCCAAAAGTGACGCCTCCAAGAAGGGAACAGTGCACTAGCGCCATCATCACCCTGATCATAGATCATAGGTTTTCACCCTGAAGAAAGTCCGTGCTAATAGAACAATGCCTTCAACAAGGTCATTGGCAGGCACAACCAATTAAGGCTAGACCTTGGATTTTCGCCCTGCATCTTGAACCCTAGAAATCTCCTGTACTATCTCCCCCACCATTCAATGTCGTTGCTCCAAGACCTAGAACACCAAGCCAAAACCTCATCGCAAATAGGATTCACACCACCATTACCATTCTTCAGACCTTGGCTTTCATGTCATTCTCCAGGACTAACTTCACCATGGGACTAATGGCATGTCCTTGATGGAAATAGTTTGTAAAGCTTCACAACACTCCCTCTGAAACCAAACGGTCAGATAAAAACATGGTTGCGCGCGACCGAGATCCATCCAATCTGGTGAACTCCAGCATGTCGTCCATTGGAGTTCACCAGCGGAATCTTCCGGAATACAACACTCCGACCAGATTAATGAAGTCATGGAGTAGGTAGATCTTCATTCTGGCGCGAGAGGGATCCTAGGACCAACCCCCTTTATTCAAAGCCAGACCAGAAGCCCCCACACCGCCGATCTTCACTGGCCACCAAGACCTGCCGGAACTAGGATGACATATCCATTAATAAACATTAATACATGTGTGTTTAATAAAAAAAATATGGAGTTCCTAGTTATGCCTGTTGTATAAACTAGCTCGTTGATTAACAAGATGATCAAGGTTTCTTGATCATGGACATTGGATGTTGTTAATAACGAGGTCACAATATTAGTGGAATGATGTGATGAACATTCATCTGAAGTATAGTCATACGATCAAAGTCATTATGTTTACATTGCTATAATATCATAAGAAGTAACCCTAATCCTTAGATCATGAGGTCATGTTAATTGCTAACATTGGAAGAGTACTTTGATAACATCAAACGTCACACCATAACAAGGTGTCTATAAAGGTGGGTTTGGGTACTCTAAAAGTGTTATGTTGAGTCTCATGGATCAAGAGTGGAATTGTTCCATCTCGATGACAAAGAGATATACTCTGGTCCCTCTCGGTGATATCACATTGACATAGCTTTCAAGCAATTGATAAGATCACTAGAATGTTATATCATGGGAATGAGAAAAGAATATTTATTGACAACGAGATCAAACTAGGTATGGGGGTACCGATGATCGAATATTGGACATGTAATATACCGCGAGAAAAATAAATTTAGTTACAAACGTTAAAGGTTCTCACGATCACTAGAGTCATCGTTAAATGTATAGGAATCAGTACGGATCTCCAGGTCCCGCTACTGATTATTGATCGGAGAGGAGTCTCAATCATGTCTACATTATTCGTGAACCGTAGGGTGACACACTTAAGGGATACTGACACCATTTGGAGCAAATATGTTTTCAGAGAAAGATTGTGAAAGCGCTCGAAATATTTCGATGGACACCAAAATTATTTGGGGCGAAATTACTGAAATTGGTTTTACATGTGATATCGAAATAATGCAAGGGGTTTTATGCAAATGTTTGTTAATTAAACTAATTAAAAAAATTCTGAATAAAATAAATAAAAGAGTTTTATTAAATGAGAGATGTATTAAATTTGGTGGAAATTTAATGCAAGTGAGTGGACATGTGAGTGGAGAAGGAATTGTATGAGTGGAATATCCACCCACATGAATAAGGGAGAGGTGGGGGCACCTCTTTTGGCCGCCAACCATGGGAGGGGGATGCCCCTCCCCCTATAAAAGGTCTCCTCCTCTCACTTCACACTTCTCGTGAAGGATCTCTCTCCCTCTAGAATATTCGCCATGGCTTTGGATTAGCGAAGTACATGTTTTTGGTGGCTTTGTGTGAAAGGAGTTGCTGCTTCCGCTGCTTTGCTGGGGCGAGGACACGGAGGGTGTCAGAGGATCGGACATGTGTGCGATCACGAATGCACTGTTGAGTTGTGGTGCTGGACTTTATCACGATCTTGAGATCAACTACATCATCCACGAGACCAATCTCGTAATGCTTTGTTGCTCTTCGAGGGTAAGTTCTCTATGGATGTATATCCACCTGTTGATTGTATCTAGGTAGATAGATCTTGGTGCTTAGTTGTTCACACTATAGATTTTTTTGGTTTTCTATGTTGCGAACCCAACAAATATATGTTTTCAGGTGTGAGTGCTTTTTTTGGGAAATACAAACAACATTAAATCTCTCACATTGACACTTATGCTTGGATAACAATAAAAAAACTTGAAAAATCCTTCAGATAGTCACAATCTTATTTATCCCCGGGTTCGGCGCCATAATTTCTCGGATGATCAGATTTAAATGACAAACTTTATCACCTACACAGTTTCTTATGACACTACTTACCACATTTAAAAAGTCATGTCACATGTTACCACATTTAAGAAGATCTTGTGTCCATTCTAATTTTTCCCATTTCTATGCCACATGGGATTCCATCTTAGCTCTCACCTATGAAACTTATTTCAATGCCAAACAGTTAGTCAATTACATTTATCTGTACATAAACATCCAACAAATACATCCTTTTGTGAAGATTCTAACTAGTACATCTCTATCTTTCTACTTCTGATAATATGAAAACTTAAACATAGTTTTGTGTGATCAGTAACTTAAGAAAACAAATGATCATAATTTTGTGGATAGAGTGAAAGCACGTGCAATGTTATAGTAAGAGATCCTTTTTAAATAAAACCAAAGTTCATCGTGTTGTAACTTCTGCACCATAGCTCCATTGGCCAGAATCTACGCCCACTGTTCCAATATGTTCGTGCATCTGCCATACTAGTGCCTGCAATTTTCCTTCACCATGACCTGTCGGTTTACCTCTGCCATGATGTATTGGTTGCTCGAAGGAATTGGGCAGAACCATCGCTTGCCTGAAGAACAAATAGTTTGGGGAATGATCCTTTCTCCTGAGGGTCCAAATGATTATCGTCCTATCTCTCTACTAAATATTTGCTTGAAGCTGATTACCAAACTCTTAGCAAATAGGCTGCAAAAAAGGATTTTGGAGCTAGTGCATATTAATCAATATGGTTTTCTGCATTCAAGAAATATACATGATTGTGTGGGTTGGGCCTACGAATACATACATCAGTGCAAGCATAGTGGAGTAGAGACGGTTATTCTCAAACTTGACTTTGCGAAAGCATTTGATACAGTTGAGCATGGGGCCATCCGAAAAGTTTTTGCATGTTTAGGCTTTGACCCAAGATGGCTGAGATGGATGGATATGATCATGGATACGGGTACATCATCAGTCTTACTTAATGGGGTATCAGGGAAGAAGTTCAGCTGCAAACGTGGTGTATGTCAGGGGGATCCGTTGTCTCCACTTCTATTTGTGTGTGTCTCCGAGCTGCTGCAAAATATGGTTAATCATCTTTTCTCTGTTGGAGTCTTACAAGCACCTCTTAATATTCCAAACTCCGACTTCCCAATCGTTCAATACGCCGACGATACTCTTCTCATTCTACAGGCATGTCCAACCCAGCTAGGTGCTTTGAAAATTCTATTGGAGGAGTTTGCACAGTGCATTGGGCTGCGTGTGAACTATACTAAACATGCACTTTATCCAATCAATGTGTCGGATGATCATCTTGGTCTGCTTGCAACCTCTTTTGGTTGTTCTGTTGGGCATTTACCTTTTACCTACCTCGGTTTGCCATTGGGCACGACAAAACCAACGGTACAAGACCTTTCACCTCTGGTGGGACTGGTTGAGCGAAGGTTGAATGCCTCCGCTAGGTTCTTGGGTTATGGTGGCCGTCTGGAGTTTGTGCGTTCAGTGTTGTCCACTCTCCCCACTTTTTATATGTGTTCAATTAAAATTCAAAAAGCTATAATCTCTATCTGCAACCGTGCTCAGAGACACTGCCTATGGGCAAAAGAGGAGGACTCATCTTCTGTTAATGCATTGGCAGCATGGTCGACAGTTTGTAAACCTAAATGTCATGGAGGTTTAGGGGTAAAAAATCTTGAGCTTCAGAACAAAGCCCTGCTCTTAAAAGAGTTGCACAAATTTTACATGAAGGCAGATATCCCTTGGGTTAAGCTTGTTTGGTCACTCTATGATAATAAAGTACCACATGCACAATCATGCAGAGGCTCTTTTTGGTGGCGCGACATATTTAGTTTTATTGATGAGTATAGAAGCATTTCACACTGCAAAGTGGGTAGTGGTAACACTGTTCTCTTTTGGAAGGATTTTTGGCATAATGGTGAGCTCCTTTGTGATAAGTTCCCCAGGCTCTTCTCATATACACTCAATGAAGACCAAGTTGTTGCTGATCTAGTTCAGGCTGATAACCTTCGTACTCATTTTGCTCTTCCACTCTCGGTTGAAGCCTTTCATGAGTTTCAGTAGGTATCTCAGATTCTGCAGGCGACGTCGCTGAATGAGAACAGTATTGATCAACGACTGTTCAGCTGGGGCGAAAATTACACTCCATCAAAGTTTTATAACTTCATGTTCAAACAGTTACCCAAAGACATATCACTGAATGCCATTTGGAAGTCAAGATCGCTTCCAAAACTGAAGGTTTTTATTTGGCTTCTGTTAATTGACAGGTTAAACACGAGAGATCTTATGTTGCGCAAAAACTGGCATTTGGAATCTGGTACAAACTGCGTTCTATGCACTAGCTCTATATTAGAAACCAGAGACCATTTATTCTTTGACTGTGAGTTTGCCAGGTCTTGTTGGGAGTTGATTGGTATTCAATGGGATGTAAACCTGCTGATGTCTGAGAGATTTGTGGCAGCCAACAGAGATTTTATTGGTCCATGCTTCATGGAATTTTTTGCTTGCGGTGCTTGGAATATATGGAGGGCCAGAAATGATATCATTTTTAAGGAGACACCTGCTTCTATGAATCGATGGAAGGTGTGCTTTCAGCATGAGGTACTACTGCATAGATACAAGGTGAAGTCCACGTTGGTGCAGCCTCTAGTAGATTGGTTGATTGCTATCTTTGTGTAATGTCTGTAACTATGTCACTCCATCATTTCTTTCCTCCTTGATGTATTTTTTTCCTTGGTCCTAGACCTAAGACCTTTGTATAGCTTTTTCTCATTATTATTATAAAAAATTGACACCGTAGGGGTTTCCCTCTACGGTAAAGGTGTAAAAAAACAAATAGTTTGGGGAGATTTTAAATCAAAAGGGATTGGTTTCTTAGAGACATTCGGTTAGAATAATTGCTACCAGTACATATAAAATAGAAAAGAAATATGACTTGACTAGAAAATGCAACTTATACATCCGTAAAGTAAGTGTCATACAAATAAATTAAGACACTCAATTGTGAGTGAACAGATTAAAACAAAAATCATGGTATGCTCCCAGCATGAAGCCGTCGAGAGCTCTCCTAACATGTATGGTCTAACTGAACAAAAGAACCAAATAAATGCTATATATGATAATCAAACAGTTGATAGTATAGTACTTTGGTCGCCACATCAAGTCCTGGAAAGCTAGCACTTAGTGAACAAAAGGTTAACTTAAATGGGTGAATCTAACTGACAAATTAAATAAAAGTTTACACTTATTGTTGTCACTGCGTCTTGCAAAATTTGTACTACAATATCATGCTGAGAAAGCTCAAGACAATGTGCAAAATAAAAAATCATGCTGTGACAGCTGTCCGTATATGCTTAGGCAGTCAAGCTTCCACTGTATATCTGAATAAAAATTGAAAATATTCCTACAATATCACCACAAAACAGCATGAGTTTTACTCAAGTACATACAGATCATCAGCTTCATACTATAGCTTAAGCTTGGTGACATGCACGAGCAATAAGGGCACTTGTACATCATGTGTCTATGGAGTGCGGGCCCAGACATGCTCCATGTCAGATCTTGTTTCTTTTTGAATAATAATTTTGAAGATTTAAAAAATTTCAGTAAAAATACCAGGATACAGATAATGATTTATAATACACGCGTACAAGATCTTGTGTGAAAATACTTTGTATTCTGGTCTCCTAAAAAATTAAAAAAATTCAGATATGGACATAAACAATGTAATTTTGAATGGGTCTCCCTTTTTTCAAAATTTATCATATTGTTACTTTTGTTGCGCTTGAAATATAAGGCATTTTCCATTAAATTTTTTACAGACGTGTATTCGTACTGTTAACTACACGTAGGTATTTTTTCGAAAATATTTGATGAATTTTCAAGAAAATCAAAAACGGGCTCCATGGAGCCCATGCTATAAAGCGATTTTCCGTGGAGTTGACCCTCTCTATTATTATTCCTCGAGAGCTCCGGGCTAGGGTTTCTGGTTGCCGCTTACGATTCTCCGACTACTACCACACTAAGCCCTCTCAGTTGCAACTCCTTTAGGATGCCTCCCGGTCTCATCTCGACCACCATGCGGTCATGCACGAGGATGGGTGCACGGAAGCGTTGCTCCAGGCGGAGGTGTCGCGCAGGAGGATGAGCCTGCGGTGATGAGGCGCTGTACGAGGCACTGGTCAGACGAGGGGCTTGGAGACGCATCTCGAGGTAGGGTCTTTGGCGTTGAGTTTGAGCCTGCAAAGGAGGCGTGCGGACGTCGACTCTGGGGTAGTACTAGGTGGGAGAGGGAGGCGCCTGGGCGGGTCACTCCTAAACCTTCTAGCCCGTCTTTGCCTAGAGATGAGGAAAGGCGCTTCCTCCTAAGGCCGCACACCCCTCTCATCTGCTCCTCTCCTTCAATCTCAGCTCTCTCTTCTCCTTCAACTTGTGAGAAACAAGCAAACGTTATGAGTAGACGTTGTTATGAATATGGTGAGTGCAGAATCCGTCCCCATGTTGAGGTGTCATTTCCTTCTCCCCAACTCTCTTTTTTATTCTTCTTCTCAATTTACAAAATTTACAATAGATGGGCATAATTCTTCCTGAATTTTGTGTCACCGATCCTTCGTGTGTTAACTTATTGGTTAGAGAAATCATGTGCTTACAGAAAAGAAATAAATATTTATTTATTTTTAACATGAAAATATCTATTTATATTCTAATAATAAGATTGGGCACAAGTGCTAACAACACTCCACCAATTAATCATGTACGCACTGTTAGTGTATTTAAAGAACTAAACATAAAAGAAAAATAAGGACGTGAACAAAACTCGTGTGCTCGCTCGCGATATCTAACACGATATAGACGACGAGGCGAAGCTCGCATGTCCACCTAGTACTCTCTATTGTTGAGAGAAACGAACACAAAGTAACTGCTCAGCTCCGTCTAAATGCAAATTTTATGCCTACGAAATATCAATAAACCAAGAACACAAATAATTAGTAGTAAACAATCATGGTGGGCGCGCACGTACACTGGACTACGCGCAGTAGAGGTTGGAATCGTTGACGTTTGTGTCGGCATCACCATGACATCACTCGATGGGCATCGACCACATCAAACTAACCTTCCAGTACATCGTCAAGAAGAACCATAGGTAGTTGGGCAGCACCTTACCAGATCGTGGAATATGACGCATGCACATTGACTGCCATGGTCGGAGCTTGCTTGCGAGGTGCGCGAACAGGGACCACGACGGGAGGCGGGGTCAGAGAGGGGAGATGAGGACTGAGGGAGGTGGGCTTGCCGTCGACGGGAAAGATGGGGAAGTGGGGAGCGCGATGGAGTGGAGAGGAGTTGTAACACGCGTTGTATTAGCGAACTGCGTACAATGGGAGATCTCTATACCCTCAGACATAAAATAGAGGAGGGGCCTAATCGCTAATGTCCTATACACAAATATCTACTCAACACCACCCGCAGTCGAAGTGTCGGCCGAGCGGACGCAAAGGCTGGATCGAAACTCCTCGAAAGACGCCGTAGACAATCCTTTGGTCATGATATCCGCGAACTGCTGTGAGGTGGGTACGTGTAATACACATATGCGACCAAGAGCAACCTGTTCGCGAACAAAGTGAATGTCGAGCTCGATATGCTTCGTCCGGCAATGGTGAACGGGGTTGGCGGAGAGATACACGGCGGATACGTTATCACAGTAGACCACGGTGGCCTTGTCGACAGGAATGAGAGCTCCTGAAGTAGCTGTCGAAGCCAAGAGCACTCAGCGACAACATTAGCAACAACCCAATACTCCGCCTCGGCACTGGAGCGAGAAACCGTGGGCTGCCGCTTGGATGACCACGAGATGAGCGAGGGTCCAAGGTAGACGCAGTACCCCGAAGTGGAGCGCCGCGTGTCAGGGCAACCGGCCCAGCCCGCGTCCGAATAGGCGATGATGTCTGTGTCCACAGAAGCAAGCAGCGAGAGGGCAAGATCCAGAGTGCCTCGGATGTACCGGAGAATACGCTTGACTGAAGTCCAATGAGCATCACGGGGAGCATGCATGTGAAGACACACCTGCTGAACAGCATACTGAAGCTCCGGTCTGGTGAGAGTGAGGTACTGAAGCGCTGCAACAATGGACCGGTAGAGCGAGGCGTCCGGCGCAGAAGAGCCATCTGTGGCAGAGAGCTTAGCCTTCGTGTCGACAGGCGTGGAGACGGGGCTGCAATTAAGCATCCCAGCACGGTCGAGTAGCTCGTGAGCATACTTCTTATGATGAAGAAAGAAACCATCCGGTCGGCGCACAACCTCGATGCCGAGGAAGTAGTGTAGAGGCCCCAAGTCCTTGAGCGCGAACTCAGCACGAAGGCGGTCGGTGAGCTGCTGCAAGAGTGCACAGGTGCTGGCTGTCAGGATAATGTCGTCAACGTAGAGCAGCAGGTACGCCGTGGCGTCTCCCATATGGTAGACGAACAACGAGGCATCAGAGCGTGTGGAGCGGAAGCCGAGTTGGTGAAGAAACGCTGCGATGCGCTGGTACCATGCGCGAGGCGCCTGCTTGAGCCCGTATAATGAGCGCGAAAGCAGGCACACATGATCCGGACGAGCCGAGTCGACGAAGCCGGTGGGTTGCTGGCAGAACACTTGCTCCTCAAGATGACCATGAAGGAAGGCGTTGGAGACGTCCATTTGGTGAACATGCCATCCGCGAGACATGGCGAGCTAGAGCACGGTGCGGATGGTGCCGGGCTTGACCACGGGGGCAAAGGTCTCGGCGAAGTCAACACCGGCGTGCTGACGCAAGCCGCGAACGACCCATCGCGCCTTGTGTCGATCAAGGGTGCCATCCAGATGGAACTTGTGCTTGAAGACCCACTTGCCGGTGATGATGTTAGCGTGGCGCGGTCAAGGAACGAGCTGCCACGTCTGGTTGCGCTGGAGGGCGTCAAACTCGTCCTGCATGGCTGCAAGCCACAGTTGGTCGCGAAGAGCCGCCCGAGCTGAGGCGGGCAGTGGAGATGGCGCCGGAGGTGGCGAAGGCGGCGACGGAGCTGTCGCAGCATTGTAGACGTATGAGCCCGCAGGGTACCGCGTCGATGGGCGGAAGACGCCAGCGCGTGCGCAGGTGCCGCATCACCCGAGTGTCCACTCGAGGGTGATGCGATCGACGGAGCGGCGCCCGAGCTAGAGCTTGAGGGCGACGCATGCGATGTCGACAGGGCGGCACCCGAGCTATGACTCGAGGGTGCGGCAGCTGGGGATGACGGAACGATGCCCGAGCTAGTGCTCGAGGACGACGTGGGCGGTGTCGACGGTGCGGCACCCTAGCGAGGGCTCAAGGGCGACAACGACGGAGTCGACGAGACGGCGCCCGAGCTCGAGGGCGGGGTCGATGTGACCGGAGGAGGTGCACCAACTGGTGCACGGCGCCACGGGGAAGCATCTGTTGAAGGAGAGGAAGACACCACCTGTTCCTGTGCAAATGGGAAGCATCACTCATCAAAGTAAACGTGTCTCGAGGTGATGACCCGATGGGATATAGGGTCATAGCAGCGATAGCCTTTAATGTTAGCCGGGTAACCGAGGAAGACACACATGATGGAGCGTGGAGCGAGTTTATGAGGAGCGGTGGCGACAACACTGGGGTAACAACGACAACCAAAAATCCGTAGGCCGTCGTAGGAGGGAGGAGAACCAAAGATGAGGTGGTGTGGCGCATAGTTCCAGCGAGTACGACATGGTCGGAGGTTGAGGAGAAGGGTGGCGGTGGCTAAGGCGTCGGGCCAGAAGGTGGGTGGAACGTGACCGTGGAAGAGAAGGGTGCGTACACAATCACTGAGGGTGCGAAGGACGCGCTCGGCACAGCTGTTTTGCTGCGAGGTACACGGATAGGTTAGACGTAAAATAGTGCCATGAGAAGAAAGGAGAGTGCGGACGGCAAGATTGTCGAACTCTTTTCCATTGTCAGTTTGTAAGGCATGTATAGGACGACCGAACTGGGTAGACACATAGGCGTAAAAGGAGGTGAGAGTGGTGGCGACATCAGACTTTTTGCGAAGAGGAAACGTCCACACAAAGTGAGAGAAATCGTCAAGAATGACTAAGTAGTAAACAAAACCAGAGTTACTTGGAATGAGAGAGGTCCATACATCACTATGAATTAATTCAAACGGAAAAGACACAAATGTGGAAGAATTACTAAAAGGAAGACGAACATGTTTGCCGACACGACAAGCTTCACAACTATGCGTAGCCTTTTTATTACAAGAAAACGAAAAACCCCTCATTATTTGATGGAGCGTGTTGGCACTAGGATGTCCAAGATGAGCATGCCAAAGATCGACGCCAACGGAGAAAGCACGAGGACCGGCGCCAAGAGTGGAAGACGCCTGGACCGGGTAGAGGTCGCCGGGGCTCTCACATCGGTGGAGTACCATCTGGGTACGAGCGTCCTTAATAGAAAAACCAGAAGCGTCAAATTCCAGTTACAGAATTGTCACGAGAAAGAGTTTTAACAGAGACCAAATTCTGAATAAGATGGGGAGAAACAATGACATTATTTAGAGACAATGGTTTGGAAGAAGAGGGAAAATTAGCAGAACCAATATGAGAAATAGGAAGACCACCGCCCTTATCGACGATGATGCGAGACTCGGTGGAAGTGGGAAAGGAATGAGAGAGGTTACCCGGGTGAGCGGCCATGTGAGACGATGCGCCCGTGTCTACGAACCAATCGCCACCGCCGGCGTAGGAGCCAGGCGCAGGCGCCTGCTGGAGCGCGGCGAAAGAGTCGGATCCCATGTCGGCTGCTGAGGCGCGTAGGTCAAGGTGCCACCGAAAGCCGGAGTGTAGGTCGGTGGAGCGGTGTTGTAGACCGGGGTGGCGTTGTAGGCCAGGGCGTAAGGTGGTGTCGCAGCGATGAGAGCCTGATGAGTCGGGGAGCGCGGCCCAAGTAGTCCGGGGACAGGAGGACGTGGCACCAGCATGGTGTAGGCATGGACGACCCCCGTCCACGGGTTGTGGCCACCACTCCATGGAGGTGTCGGCTTCTGGTTGCCACCACCGCCGCCGCCGTTACTGCCACCGCCACCACCACTGTTCGCGCCGCCATTACCGCCACTGTTGTTACGGCCACCACCGCGACGACGGCCGCCGCCGTTGCGCTGCTGCGGCGGCTGCTGGAAGGGTGCGGCGAAGGGTGCCGCGGGCGTCGGGGGTCGCGGCGGCTACTGGAAAGGTGTGGGGGCCGGGGCGCGGTACCCGGTAGCAAAGGCGGTGTGGACGGCGCGGGTGCGGAGGTTCTTCAAGCGGCGATCTTCAAGACGGAGGTAGGCGACAACACGCTCGAAGGTAGGCTCGGCCATGAGGGTGAGGTTGGAGGCGACGTTGCCGAGATCTTCATTGAGGCCAACGATGAGGGTGGAGAGGAGTAGATCTGCCCCGATCATGAAGCCGAGATCCTGGAGCTCATCGGAGATCGCCTTGAGGCGCAGGCAGTAGGCGTCCAGGGTCTGGTCGTTCTGAGGCGAGCCGAAGAGTTCCTGCTGTAGGAATACGATGCGCTGGAGCTTGTTGTCGGTGAAGAGCCCGTTAATCTTCGTCCACACCGTGCGAGCATCATCGCCCTCACGGACGACGGTCTTGAAGATGCCCGGCGAGATGGTGAGGAAGAGCCAGCGGATGATGGTGGCGTCGATGGCGAGCCAATCGGGGTCGCGGCTGTTGAATAGATCGACGGAGCCATCGATGTGATCGCGCAGGTGGTACTCGCGGAAGAGGAGGTAGAAGTACGTCCTCCAGGCGTGATGGTTCTTCTCGGCGACGGAGAGCTTCACGGGGACGTGGCGGCGATGTGGACCTCGCGGTCATCCACGAGGGTCGGCGGAGCAGTGTCGTCGGAGGAGTGGGTGGAGCCGTCGAAGGGATTGGCGGAGGAGAGGGACGACATGGCGGCGGCGCGGCAGAGGGAGGGCGCGACAGAAGCTGCGGCGGCGGCGCGAGGTGGGGCGGCGGCGGCGCACGGGGGAGGTGACCCGGCGGCTAGGGTTAGGGTCGAGAGGAATCTGATACCATGTAGAGGAGTTGTAACACGCGTTGTACTGTGGTGCGAACCGCATATATAAATACAATGAGAGACCTCCATACCCTCAGACATAAAATAGAAGAGGGACCTAATCGTTAATGTACTATACACAAATATCTACTCAACATGGAGGACACGCTCATCGGAGCTGGCCGGAGGTAGTCTGCTGGTAGAGCGGGGTGCGCAGCGGAGCTGGTTCTGCGGCGGAGGTGGCACGCGCCAGATAGCACCGGATGGGATGTTGCCGGCTTTTTTTTTGAACGATAAAGACCTTTTTTTTGCGAATTAGAGCTTCATTAATTAAACGGTGGGATTACAATCCTTTGCAAGGATGTTAGCTAAAAAAGGTGGTGTGAAATTAATCCACGAACACCTTCTTCTATCTGAACTAGCTCTTTTGGCACAACTATGGGCAGCTTCATTACAAGCCTCCCAATATACGTGAATTTAAGACTAGTAAAAAACCCACTAAGCTCAATTAACTCCTGACATATACTGGCAATTTCTGACCTGCCGCCGCCAGGGTCTCCAACGATAAAGGCCTCGAAAGGCCTGGAAGTACGACAGGTACAAATTTATATAGAGGCCCTTCAGCACAGGGCAAATCAAAGATAAGGCCTCAATGTTTGCAATACAGACCCTAGGACAAAAAGATGAAAAGCAATCGGGTCCTCGGTCTGCTCCGCCGCTTCTGATCGACCTCCGTCGCCGGGCATCAGCACTTCCACCGGGGAACAAGCCACTTGGTGAAGAGCCAAAGGTGATTCCTAGCTTCAGGTCGCGGAAGATCCTCCGATTTGGCTCAAGCCTGGAGGAGAAAGGGGCACATGTGCTCTCACCTGAGCTCGGAGTGGCCTCTACGGCCCAGGATAGCGACGGCTTGAAGTTGCCGGCGCTTGGAACCTCCGAAGTAAGCCACAGCTTCCGCGTGCTTGACGACGCACGCCAGTCGCAGACCTGCCAGATTCTAGATCGAAAGATCTCCTGCCCTCTCCCCACTTCCTGTATATCACCACGACCACAAGGAAGGGGAAGAGAGGCAAGACGGTCCCTCACCTCAGGAATTAACAGGAAAAACGACGACCACCATCCAGTCGAAGCAGAGGAAGGCGCAACACAGAGTTCTTCCTCCTCGCCGCCACGGCCGGCCAGGAAGAACTCCACACCACCCCGTGCGCCGCTTCTCCACTCCCCCGCCACCACAGCCGGCCAGAAGGGAGAACACGTCGCAGCACCCCTGCCCCACCAGAAGGTCAGCGGCACCTTTATTTGCGGAGACCTCGGCCCTCCTGTCGCCGATGAGCTCCCATCGGAGGAGCATCAACAACCCGAGAAGAAGCCCAACATCCAGGATCCTGCCGCAGGAATCCCCAGATCTGCTCCAATACGCCACTAGGGGGCTACTCCTACTACTAGAGAACCTACTACTACGACCGGCACCTCCCTTCCGCCATCTGACGGAGCCGGCGAGAGTGGCTTTGGTTCCGGCCGGAGTGACGGGAGAACTCCTCTCATACTGTAGCAAGAGGAAAGGGGAGAGGAGAGAGGAAAGCGATTGTTTCCTCGTTGCCACCTTGTCCGTCCACACATTGCCATGGTGGTGGCAGGGGTGAGCGGCATGAGCTATGCAGGACGCGGAAATGGCAGTAGGCAAATATGCTTTAAAAATATAATCACTTTGGAAGAAGAAATATATACAATTTAGGATTGTAGTAGCATAGTGAAAATTTGGTGCACATAGGCATCAATGATCCTGGTTTCAATATAAAATTCAAAATCATATTTTTGAGTTCCGAAAAATTCTGATTTTTTTGCGGTATAGTTAATAATTTATCTCACAAACATGCAAAATACCAATTTAAAATACTTTGTATTATGAGCTACATAAAAATGATAAAAGTGTGGATCTAAGTATACATACTGTTACATAGCTAAATTTTATTAGATTTTATTATTTTTTTGTAACCCATGATATAAAAAATTTCGGGTTGAAAATTTTCATGCTTATAGGATACAACATTGACTATGCCTAGAATTTATTTTTATATATTTTTGGAAGTTATAAATATGGTTTTTATATTTTTAAACGAAGAGAGCACTGGAGCTCGCGAGTCAAAGACACTTTCCCAGTAGTATCATGCATACATTGCCGAGCTCACAACAACCATAAAGAGAATTCCTTATATGCCACTATGTCCTAATATGATTCCTTATTTGACACCCTTTTTTTTACTTCCCTATTTGACACCAGGTGGTCAAATGTATTCCCTCTCAAGCAATCATGCAATCAAGATACAAGAAGTCTCTTGTGTCCCCAACACACCCAATATACTTATCAGGTGTATAGGTGCACTAGTTCGGCGAAGCGATAGTGAAATACAAGTGGTATGGATAATTATAAGTGGTAACGGTGCTAGAAAATAACTTGATGGTGTGGAAAAGACTAAAGGCAAACTGAAATAAGGATGGAAGCAAGCAAACATGTAATAGATCTAGTTGCAAACGGTGTTTCAAAGCTTAGAAACAAGGCCTAGGGATCATACTTTCACTAGTGAACACTCTTATATAAATATCTTTTCTTTATGATACTACTCTTAACTACTCTCCGGTTGGACACTCTAATCGATGGTAGGGCTATAACAACACACCTCAAGTTTCATCTTTCCCATCAAGAAAACCCCACACTGTCACCTTGAGCACTAGATGAGTCCAACAAACACCACAATTTCATAAGGACATCCAACTCCAAATATAACTCATAACAAGTATTTGTAATCTCTAGCCTAAGTGCCACCATGGTGAGCACGCTGTCACTTTCACAAACATGGGGAGAGCAGAGATTCATTAAAGCACTTGAGTAGCAGAATAGATCTATAGATTACAAGCTCATGATCACAATATGATCATGCATAGAGAGAGAGAGAGATGAACACATAGCTACCGGTAGAACCCTTAGCCTCGAGAGAGAACTACTACCTCCTCATCAAACACTTCATGTCCTAACTCAAGATAAATACTATAAAGCTCTCTAATTTTATTGTTGTTTTCCATTAAGCCTAACTAGTGAAAACAAGAAACAAAAAGACAAAATTGCAGAATCTAAAGGAAATAACTTCGAGCACTCACACCGGAGGATGTGAGTACCTTTTACCTTACCTCCCCGGCAACAGCACCAGAAAATAGGCGTTTGCCGTGGGAGGTTCTTCTTCTTTAATCCTCCGGTGTGAATAACTTTTACCTTAACTCCTCGGCAACGGCGCCAGAAAATAGCTTGATGTCTACGCACTTCTATTCTTGTAGTCAGTTGTTGGGCCTCCAATTGCAGAGGTTTGTAGAACAAGAGCAAATTTTCCCTTGAGTGGATCACCCAAGGTTTATCGAACTCGGGGAGGAAGTGGTCAAAGGTATTCCCTCTCAAGAAATCCTGCAATCAAGATACAAGAAGTCTCTTGTGTCCCCAATACACTTGTTAGGTGTATAGGTGCACTAGTTCGGTGAAGCGATAGTGAAATACAAGTGGTATGCATAATTATAAGTGGTAACGGTGCTAGAAAATAACTTGATGGTGTGGAAAAGACTAAAGGCAAAATGAAATAAGGATGGAAGCAAGCAAACATGTAATAGATCTAGTTGCAAACAGAGTTTCAAAGCTTAGAAACAAGGCCTAGGGATCATACTTTCACTAGTGAACACTCTCATATAAATATCATCTCTTTATGATACTACTCTTAACTACTCTCTGGTTGGACACTCTAATCGATGGTAGGGCTATAACAGCACACCTCAAAGTTCATCTTTCCCATCTAGAAAACCCCACACTGTCACCTTGAGCACTAGATACGTCCAACAAACACCACAATTTTATAAAGACATCCAACTCCAAATATAACTCATAACAAGTATTTGTAATCTCTAGCCTAAGTGCCACCATGGTGAGCGCGCTGTCACTTTCACACACATGGGGAGAGCAGAGATTCATTAAAGCACTTGAGTAGCAGAATAGATCTATAGATTACAAGCTCATGGTCACAATATGATCATGCAGAGAGAGAACTACTCCCTCCTCATCATGGGAATCAGCAATGGTGATGGAGATGGTGGTGGAGATCGATGGTGATGGCTCCGGGGGCACTTCCCCGTCCCGGCAGGGTGCCGGAACAGAGACTTTCTGTCCCCCGAATCTCCCCTTTGGTGGTGGCGGCGCTGCAGAACTTTTCGTGGCTGGAGGCTTGATTCTCTAGGGTTTTCGCATCGGGAGGCATCTTATAGGTGAAGAGGCAAGGTCGGTGGAGGCCAGAGTGGCCCACACCACCTGGTGACACGGCTAGGGGTCACCCGCGCCACCATATGGTGTGGCCAGGCCCTGGCCCTCCTCCGTCTCGTATTCTGGCTCCGTGTCCCCCTCGGTGAAATATTGACTTTGGCTTTTGTCCCGTCCAATTCATTTTCTGACTTTCTGGAACCAAAAACAGCAGAAAACAGGCAACTGGCACTGTGGCATCTTGTTAATAGGTTAGTCCAAGAAATCATATGAAAAGTACTCCAAAGTGTGGACAAAACATAAGAAAGTAGATAAAACCAAGCATGGAACATCAAAAATTATAGATACATTTGCAATGTATCAACATCCCCAAGCTTAACTCCTGCTCGTCCTCGAGTAGGTAAGTGATAAAAAGAAAGAATAATTTTTGAGGTGACATGCACCATCATAAACTTGATCAAAGTATTTGTAAAACATGAAAAGCTGGGATCATAGTACTTCAATCATAACATGAAAGACAAAGTTCTAGCAATAAGACAAAGAAACTATGTTGCAACATGAAAAGGCACAAAAAAAGATTCATGAATAACAATGCTTTGCAAGATGTTTGTTTGTTTCACATAAAGAAAACATAGCATAATAGCATTCAGCTTGTCCCTCATAGAGTAGCAAATATAAATGCATAGGACACCTTCAAAGTTCATAAGAGTGACTAGATACAAATAGTTTAAAACAAGCAATATCAAGTTATGCATCAATCAACTAGTCTTGGGACAATGCACATAGAACTAAGAATGGCCACTATGCTCTCAAAGTAGGTGCATAAAGATAGAAGGTGGAGACTCAATATAATGGTGGAAGAAAGGCCTTCATAGAAGGAAGTAGAGATTCAAGTCTCATAAAGAGCTTCCAAAAATTATGGTACTTATAGCCTTCAGCTCTCATTGCCCCTATCATAAGCATCTTGAAGTGATTAAGGTTAAAGTGAACAAACTATGGTGTACATGCTTGATGAAGTGTAAGTTAGAAATCTCATGTCCCTTGTATACGTGGGTCGCTCCTCATGCTACTCAAGTTTAGTCACTGGTAAGTTCTTGTCATTGTAAGTACATGTGTATCATAGAGAACCGCCAACGGGGTACCCCTTGCCCGATGATCCGGAAGAATCCCCATATCAAAATAACAAGGCAAGCAGACAACGAGCATCTCAGCAATCTTCTTATTTACCATGGGAATATGGTGCTTTTTTTCTCTCTTTCCTCTTTTCATAATCTCTTTTTTTTGTCTCTTTTCTCTATTTTTTCTCAATATAGGACTCTTTTTTATGAGAAGAATGCTTCATAGACAGCTCATTATGGTTACGCAGCAGGTTTCCACCATGTCAGCATGGATTAGACTAGCGGCCCAGGCGTTTCTCTAACACATATACATAACTCCATGGACTTACAAGCTCCCCTTTCATTTCACAATGACAACATCCATATACAAAAGAGCATGATATCAACTAGGTACAAGTACCAAGTGCAATGTTGAAAGCGTTCCCCATGAAAGCATGATTCTGCTAATTCCCAACAAATAAGTGCAAGCATATACAACATAGACGACACAATGGTTCAAGTTTATTAAGGGCAAGAAAAGTAAAGTGTGCCATCAAGTTCGTGAGAGCTTTAATCACTAGTTTTATCATAACAAGTTTAATTTGGAAGGTAAAAAAAAGCATGAATATACTTGGAATAGCATAAGCTAGTAGGTAGGTATGGTGGACTCTTTGGAATAACTTGGTTTAGGGAGTTGGATGCATGAGTCGAACTCATACTTTGTTGTGGAGGCTAGCAAAAGACTGGGAGCGACAAACTAAGAGAGCAATAATGGCCATAATCATGTAGAGCGACAAAACATCATTGATCAAAGATAAAGTGATACTACAAGTTGAAAACTAAATGATCATAAAGGCTATGGTGACTTGAGATAGTCATAACATGGTGTGAGCATGCGCCAAGTCAACCCAAATATAGCATCAAAGGAGAATACCACGATACTATGCTTTAATATGCTAAAACAACGCATGATTCATCCGAGGCACATTAAGCAATCTCAATTGTTTATAACAAGTAATCCTACAGCAAAGAATACTAAGCATAAAGCCAAAACAATATCAAGCATGGCATGACAGAGCATAGGCCATAGTCAAAAACGAGCTCTTTTTACCACATAAGTATGAACTTTCCTACTTTTTCCAAACCAAACCAAACTATTTGCAAACCAATGTATGAAAGAGGGGGTCCAACCAATTTATTCAGAAAACTAAGCAAACCAAAGCAAACGAAAAACCAAAACAAAAACGAAAAAGAAACGCTCAAAGAAAAACACAACTATGCATGAAACAATAAAAATGAAGCGTTTGGAAGAAACCTGGGATTTTTATTGATGAAGAAGGGGATGCCTTGGGCATCCCCAAGCTTTGACGCTTGTACCTATTGGATATTTCTTGGGGTGATATGCGTGGCATCCCCAAGCTTGAGCTTTAGTCCATCCTTCATCTCATTACTCATTCCTTCCATACACCTGAAAGTTTTCCTTCATACAAAACTTCACACAATCTTTATTAGCAACATTAGTGCACTCAAGATAAATAAGACTTTAGGTTCAGTTCTAACACCAAATAAACTTCCATTACAACACTAGCTACTGTAGCACTTCCCTCAAAAAGCTCAATTCCCCAAAAGAACTCAAAAAGGAACCAACAAGAAGCAAATGCAGAAAATGGCAGAAATCTGTCAAAACAGACCAGCAGGTAAAGATGAATTTTTTCGAAGACCTTCTGTTGCTCAAATAAAAAAGTGTTAAACAATGAAAGTTAGATAACAACCTGGGGCAGAAGCACAAAAATTCACGCCTCAAACGGACGTATAGAGATTTTACACGAATTTTTACGGTGAAGCACAGAAATCTGTTTCGGGACAGCAACTTTCCCAATCATTACTTCTCTCTCATTAGAGGTTACTCTTGGCACAAAAAGCAAATAAAAAGGATAAGGAGAGGTTATTAAAGAGGTAATAACTTCCAAGACTCATCTAAAACTTTTGGATTATCTCCCAATAAGTACTTTTCTTTAACGCCTTTAAGTTAGGCATGATAGTTTGAGAAGATGCTCACATAAAAATATGAATTGAAGTAAAAGAGAGCGTCAAGAAGCAAATTCAAAACACATTTAAGTCTAACCCACTTCCTATGCATAGGAATCTTGTAAAGAAACAAGTCATGAAAGCATAAAGCAACAAGCATAGGAAAGCAAAATAAGTGCAACTTCAAAATTTTCAACATAAAGAGGGGAAACTTAATATTATTGAGATGCATAGAACCATGTTTCCCTCTCTCATAATAACTTTCAGTAGCAACACGAATAAAATTAACAATATAACTATCACATAAAACATTCATATCATGAGACACATGCATAAAACAATTATTACTCTCCCTATAAGAATAGTCATTCTTATTAATTGTGGTGGGAGCAAATTCAAAAAATAGTTATCATTATTATTATCATCACCATAATCATCAAATATAGGAGGCATATTGTAGTCATAATTAATTGCCTCCTCAATAGTAGGTGGACTGAAAATATCATACTCATCATTGTAATCATTATATATTGGAGGTTGGTTATCATCATAAGCAATAGAATAGCTATCTTCGAAAGATGGGGAACAAAAAAGATCATTTTCATAAAAACTAGCTTCCCCAAGCTTAGACTTTTCCATAGCATTAGCAATAATGGTGTCCAAAGAATTCATACTAACAACATTGCTATTAGCATGCAAATAAAGTTTCATAGGTTTTTTAATTTTCTCTTGAAACACTTCATGTCCTAACTCAAGATAAATACTATAAAGCTCTCTAATTTTATTGTTGTTTTCCATTAAGCCTAACTAGTGAAAACAAGAAACAAAAAGACAAAATTGCAGAATCTAAAGGAAATAACTTCGAGCACTCACACCGGAGGATGTGAGTACCTTTTACCTTACCTCCCCGGCAACAGCACCAGAAAATAGGCGTTTGCCGTGGGAGGTTCTTCTTCTTTAATCCTCCGGTGTGAATAACTTTTACCTTAACTCCTCGGCAACGGCGCCAGAAAATAGCTTGATGTCTACGCACTTCTATTCTTGTAGTCAGTTGTTGGGCCTCCAATTGCAGAGGTTTGTAGAACAAGAGCAAATTTTCCCTTGAGTTGATCACCGAAGGTTTATCGAACTCGGGGAGGAAGTGGTCAAAGGTATTCCCTCTCAAGAAATCCTGCAATCAAGATACAAGAAGTCTCTTGTGTCCCCAATACACTTGTTAGGTGTATAGGTGCACTAGTTCGGTGAAGCGATAGTGAAATACAAGTGGTATGCATAATTATAAGTGGTAACGGTGCTAGAAAATAACTTGATGGTGTGGAAAAGACTAAAGGAAAAATGAAATAAGGATGGAAGCAAGCAAACATGTAATAGATCTAGTTGCAAACAGAGTTTCAAAGCTTAGAAACAAGGCCTAGGGATCATACTTTCACTAGTGAACACTCTCATATAAATATCATCTCTTTATGATACTACTCTTAACTACTCTCTGGTTGGACACTCTAATCGATGGTAGGGCTATAACAGCACACCTCAAAGTTCATCTTTCCCATCAAGAAAACCCCACACTGTCACCTTGAGCACTAGATGAGTCCAACAAACACCACAATTTCATAAGGACATCCAACTCCAAATATAACTTATAACAAGTATTTGTAATCTCTAGCCTAAGTGCCACCATGGTGAGCACGCTGTCACTTTCACAAACATGGGGAGAGCAGAGATTCATTAAAGCACTTGAGTAGCAGAATAGATCTATAGATTACAAGCTCATTATCACAATATGATCATGCATAGAGAGAGAGAGATGAACACATAGCTACCGGTAGAACCCTTAGCCTCGAGAGAGAACTACTACCTCCTCATCATGGGAATCAGCAATGGTGATGGAGATGGTGGTGGAGATCGATGGAGATGGCTCCAGGGGCACTTCCCCATCCCGGCAGGGTGCCAGAACAGAGATTTTCTGTCCCCTGATTCTCTCATTCAGTGGTGGCAGCGCTGCGGAACTTTTCGTGGCTAGAGGCTTGATTCTCTAGGGTTTTCGCATCGGGAGGCATCTTATAGGCGAAGAGGCAAGGTCGGTGGAGGCTAGAGGGGCCCACACCACCTGGTGGCGCAGCCAGGGGTCACCCGTGCCACCATATGGTGTGGCCAGGCCCTCCTCTGTCTCGTATTCTGGCTCCGTGTCCCCCTCGGTGAAATATTGACTTTTGCTTTTGTCTCGTCCAATTCCGAGAATATTCATTTTTTGACTTTCTAGAACCAAAAACAGCAGAAAATAGGCAACTGGCACTGTGGCATATTGTTAATAGGTTAGTCCGAGAAATCATATGAAAAGTACTCGAAAGTGTGGACAAAACATAAGAAAGTAGATAAAACCAAGCATGGAACATTAAAAATTATAGATACATTTGCAATGTATCAGTCCTCGTCCAAGACTCAGGAGCAACGACGGACTACTAGGCTCCACCAAGGCCAGGGATGTCCGAGCCTAGGCTCCACCGGGCTGGCACTAGGAGGTGCTACCTTCCGGGACACGTAGCTTGGTGAGGAATACGGGTCCCATCGTCAACCCGAAGATTCTTTGGTAGCGGTCGCATGGTCCATTAGCGGTGCAGAGGGAGCCGGCCCCCGAGGAGGTGGTACAACATCGTGTCAGGGAGGAGGACGAGCACGTCCGTTGCTATATGTATATGTTGGAGGTCAGGTACTCCAATATCTAGCAGGTTATTTGGGGATCTCACCCGAGCTATTCTCCTGTGATGGTTCCTTCTCTTTGGGTGATCACCTCCCATGGCTTAGGACCCAAGAGTCGACGCGTTTGATTGAGCAATGTTGGGGATATACTTTCTGGATATCCTCACAGCTCCTCACTGACCAGAGTGGCCCACTCCGGGTTAGAGCTTTGCTTCACGGGCGGCCCAGTCAGGGAGAAGAGACGGAGTCCAGTCCGTCTACGGAAGGCCCAGAAGACTTACCGACATAGGCCCATAGTGTTACTTGTAGTCCAAGATGTACTCTATAACCGACTCTTAGTCGTAGCCGGATAGATCTTTCTTGTAAACTCTAGGTTGGATATCTATATAAGCCATCCTAGGGAGAGCCTTTAGGGCACCCTTACAATCACAATCTCAACTTGCACAGGTGAACCCCTTGTAACCCATATTCCGGCTCTACCGTATTACTGGATTGCTAGTAGGAGTAGGATCCATCCAAAGCCGGTGGATTCGAACCTGGGTAAACTTGTGTGCTCACCGTCCCAGAACACCGTACGCCTCACACCCCCTCTTCCGCACACCTCGAGGACCCCCTCATGGTGTACTTGTCATCAATCCGACGACAGTTGGCGCCCACCATGGGGCAAGTGAGCTTTGGATCTGCATTCCGAGCGGAATCGGCAAGAATCAGAATCTGCAAGACTATCGCCATTGGTCGCATCCTCTACGCTAGTGACGTCCCTCTCATCATTCTCGACGAGACTTGGATTCCGGCTGAAGAATCCATGACCACCTACACCATCATGTCTTTCGGGGAGATCGATGTTTACATCGGTTTTGCTGAACCTGCCCCACCCACCCAGTGGTGATGATAGAGGCAGAAGAAATTTCTAGGTCCCCTTTATCCGCGGAGGCGGCAGAGTTCTAGATCTCAAAAAACCCTAATCCCTCCTAGCCCGCACAAGTTGCGGAGATAGTGGAGAAATCCGAGCCTGAAGCAGACCTGGCGGTTCAATTCGAATCTGGAGTGGATCTCCCTGGCAATACCGAATCCCAAATCAATCCACCCACTAAAGTTGAAATCCAGGAGGAGCATAACAACAACACTGGTTCCGGATCTGATGATGCCGGGACGGACAAGCCTTTCCTGAGATACACATTAAAGAGCTTGAGGATGCAAAACTTAGGCGTAGATCAAATCCTTGAGACCATCAGGCATTTCAACAAAGCCTACTATGAAGATCGCAGTTATCTCAGGAGGGGCGCATCACACTTTGTTGGATATGTGGGATCCGGATCCAGCTCTGCTGATGCTGGAGACAACAACGACTCTGTGCTGGAGGCTATCGGAACAAGCATCGAATTATCGGCATCCTCGGATGACTCCATGACATCGGCAGATTTCTAGAAGTTCTCCACAGAATATGAAGAGGAGATTAACTCCACAACTGCTACAGAAAGAGAAAACATGGATGAAGGATCCAGAGAAAACTCTCCTAAAGCACAGGACAACATGGATCTCGGAGATGATCCCGAGAACCAAATGGCTGAAAGTACCGATCAAAGTTTGACTCCGGGAAATGGGCCCAAAGCCGTCTTTGCTACCGGTGCTGCCAAGAAGGCAAAGAAGAAGAACAAGACCCCGGCAAAAGACCCTCCGGCAGAGGAGGTGATTGCCGAGGAATATGAGGAAGACTCGGATGGACCACTTATCCTAGACAACCCAAAGAAGAATCGGTGGACGGACATGTGATCACTGAAGGTGCGCGTAAAATCATCGATGTTGCATTAACCACACCTATTCCTACAGCTGCAGAACTCACTACTGAAGATCTGGATGAAAGGGCCCAGGTCCTAGAAGCACGTCGCCAAGTACTCCTCGATGAAGCCAAAAACCTTGAGGAAGAAAAGAAACACATGGCAACTACGGAGAAGTGCAACTCCAGGCAACATCAGAAGACCAGGAAATGTCATACTCATGATGACCAATTCCCGCAAATTCACAAAGTCCTCTTTGGAGGAGAACATGGGATGCCTTGACGTGACAACAACGGGGATTGGGTGTATCCAACACCAGTGCAAAACACCGTTGTAGCTCGAGAAATCCTATCTGCTAGTCTAGGCCCGGAGCAGATCCTATTGGGCATAAACTACTCAACAAGGGTCTGGAGCAGCAAAAGGTCACCCTGTCCGGAAGCCAAAAGCTGGTCTCCCATTCTGACCAATGTCGCACGGATCCAGCCTGGGCTGATGTAAGACCCCAACATGTTCCGGAACAGCACCATCGTTCCGATCGTCGGGAAGACAACTACTCAAGAACCGAATCTTCAGGACAACACCACACAACTGCACGTGACTAGCGTAATGTTACCCCAGTTGTGGAGCAAGAAGCAATTGCTGCACTAAATCCGAAGAATCCTCCCCGGCGAGAGTCGAAGGATCACAGGGAAGAAGATAAAGAGAAACGCCGGGAGGAGGACCGACAAAGAATGCCACCTCCTAGACATGCAAGCCGTCTGGCTGAAGCGCGAAGGAATGACGGACACCGTGCCAAGTCAAACCGGCAGGGGGCTCGTCATAATGAAGACCCTCCCCTGAACCGGAATAATTACGCTCCGAACGGAGGCCGACGAATAGCCGGAAGCAATCTAGCTGCTCCACCCTCTCCACCAAGTAGCCATCACAACGGTTCCCAAGGAGGCCAAGGAGGGCGTCGCGGTGGAGGAGGTGGTGGCAGAAGCCGAAGTCCGACTCCAAGGCACCGCAGCCATAGCCGTCATTCGGGGCAATCTTTATCCCCAAGTGACGCAAGGCACAAGATCAATTCCAACATAGAGGCGCGGCGCTATGAAAATGATGATATATACGTGGGCCAAAGTGCTTCGGACCACGTATAAGAGCTACAAAATTCCTGGAAGGGTTTGCCATCTCAAGACTTATTCAAGCCTACGACGGTATAGCTCAGCCAGCCACTTAGCTCCAGGATTTTTTCCAGGCTTACTGTATCGCTAAAGGCGGAAACAGCCTGATCACAACCCGATATCTCCCACTCATGTTGCGGAAGACGGCACGATCATGTCTCAATGAACTTTCAGAGAACACCATCCACAACTGGTATGACATGCAAAGTGCGTTCTTTCGGAATTTCGAAGGCACATACCGGAGGCCCTGTACGGTCGGAGACCTACAGCATTGCACCCAAAAAGCCGGAGAAACTTGCCGAGATTATCTCGGATGATGGATCGACACCAAGAACTCCTATGAAGGAGTAAATGACCAAACTACAATTGAAGCTTTCATTGCAGGTCTCCCAATTGGGTTACAATGTCATCGCTTGAAGTGTGACAAGGTCACTGATTTGGGAGAGATGATAGAAACAGCGAGCAAGTATGCAAATGATGACGACGACGTAGAGGGATGACTCAACACCCTGGTTGTGCCATAGTCGGCAAAACAACCAAAGCAACAAGCTCAGAAGTGCAAGAACACCTCGGAAAAAAGCCCAACACGGAAACGGCAGTGGTCACTGCTACTTTTGGGTCTGGAGGACGAGGAGGGCGTGGCGGTGGCCATGGACACGGCCGTGGGACGTCAAGAGTTCAAGGTAGAAGAGACTAGCAACCTGGAAAAACCTACTCCTAGGCCGACATTGCCAATAACCCATGTGTGCATCACTTAGATGCCAATGGGGGCTCGTCCCACACAAATGCCGAGTGTCGTTTCAATGACGACATAAAGAAAGATGACACCGCAGGCTACAGGGCCAAGCGGAAGAAGGTCAAGAAGAATCCTGAAAGGGATAAAGAGACCAAGGAAGATTCCGACATGGAGGAAGCTGATGCTTCAAATCCCAAGCCAGAAGGGAAGAAAAAATTTCCGACAAAAAAAGACACTTACGTCACCTTCCTCGGATCTCAACCAGCAAAGGTCAAGAAAGCAATTCTACATGTGCTCAACAAAATAGTTCCGGTTGTCCCTCAATTCTTGGACTGGTCGGAAGTGGCATTCACCTTTGACCGTGCTGATCATCCACCTAAGTTGCACATGCGAGGAAAATACGCCTTAGTCATCAATCCACTCATTGACGGCTATGGTTTCTCCAAGACTCTCATGGACGGTGGCAGTAGCATTAATATCATGTATGTCAAAACGCTACGTCGGATGAAGATCTCGGAGACCCAGCTGAACTACAGCTCTGTGATCTTTCACAGAGTTGTCCTAGGAAGACAAGCAAATTCCCTGGGGGAAATCACTTTGGATGTCACCTTTGGAACTCCAAAGAACTACCGGACGAATTCACTTTCCTTCGAAGTGGTCCCGTTTAAGAGCGCATACCATGCTATATTCGGACGTCCGGCTTACTGGGCTTTTCCGGCTCGTCCGTGTTACATTTACAATATGATGAAAATTCCAGGTCCCAATGGCATGATCACCATCAGGGGAGACCCAAAGAAAGCGTGAGAGTGCGAGGATGGAAATGTTGCCTTTGCTGAAGCCGTGCTGCACGCCCAGGAGTACCAGGAGATCAAGAAGAGCATAGATCCGTCCGAGATGCCCGCAACAAAGAAGGAGGTGACAAAGCCAAATCCTGAGTTCAAGGCATCAGAAGAGACGAAGAAGACGCCGTTGAAGGATGATGACCCCTCCAAGGTGACCCAGATAGGCGTAGGCCTAGATAGCGCATAGGAAAGTATTGGGTTCGCAGCATAGAAAACAAAAAATTTCCTACGATGGGAACTATACGCCAAGATCTATCTACTAGATACAAGCAACGGGTGGATATACATCCATAGAGAACTTACCCTCGAAGACAACAAAGCTTTGTTAACGAGTTGGAACTCGTAGATGATGTAGTCGTACACTTGCCGGTCTCAAGATCGTGATGAAGTCCAGCAAGTCCGGCTCCAGCACGTCCATCAAATCAAGCTCCAGCAAATCCAGCACCACCAAGTCCAGCACCACAAAGCACCGGTGCATCCGTGATCGCACACACGTCTAGTACCCCGACAAACTCCGCCCCTCGCTCCAGCAAAGTAGCGGAAGCAGCAACTCCTTTCCAGATAAAGCCACTGGGAACATGTATCTCCCTAATCCGAGACCATGGGGAATAATACTAGAGGGGGAGAGAGATCCTTCACGAGGAGGTGTGTGTATGAAGGTGTGAGAGGGGGACCTTTTATAGGAGGAGGGGAGGGTACCCCTCCCATGGCCGGTGCCCATGGAGGGTGTCCCTTCACCCCCCCATTCATGTGTTGGTCACCCCCTCCACATTAAAATGCCCCTTCACATTCTCTTTTAAAGTCTCAACTTTAAATGCATTAAATTTCTCCAAATTTAATGCTCGCTCGTTTAATAAAACTCTTTTATTAATTTTATTCAGAATTTTGTTAATTACTTTAATTAACAAACATTCATATAAAACCCCCTGCAACATTTCAATATTACATGCATAACCAATTTCAGCAATTTCACCGGAAACATTTTCGGTGTCTATTGAAATAATTCCAGCGCTTTCTTAAATCTTTATCTAAAACATATTTGCTCCAAATGGTGTCGGTATCCCTTAAGTGTGTCACCCTACGGTTCGCAAATAATGCAGACATGATCGAGACCCCTTTTAGATCAATAATCAGAAACGGGACCCAGAGATCCATACAGACTCCTACACATTCAACGATGACTTCTGTGATCGTGAGAACCTTTAACGCTAATAACTAAATCCCTTTGTCTCGTGATATATTACATGTCCGAGATTCGATCATTGGCATCCAAATACCTAGTTTGATCTCGTTATCGACATGCACTCTTTTCTCGTTCTCGTGATATAACATTCTAGTGATCACATCACTTGCTTGCAAGCTATTTCAATGTGATATCACTGAGAGGGCCCTGAGTATATCTATCCATCATTAGGATGGACAAATCGCACTCTTGATCCATGAGCCTCTACATAACACCTTCGTAGCACTGAAACCACCTTTATAGTCACCCTGTTATGGTGTGACGTTTGATGTTATCAAGATACTCTTCCAGTGTTAGTGATTGACATGATCTCATGGTCTAAGGACTAGGATTACTTCGTATGATGCTATAGCAATATAAACATAATGACTTTGATCGTAATGCTATACTTCGGATGAATGTTCATCACATCATTCCACCAATGTTGTGACCTCGTTATTAACAACATCCAATGTCCATGATCAGGAAACCTTGATCATCTTGTTAATCAACGAGCTAGTTTATATGAGAGGCATTACTAGGAACTTTGTATTTTGTTTATTAAACACACATGTATTAACATTTCCAATTAATACAATTATACCATGCAAACTAAACATTTATCATAAACATGGAATAAGATAATAACCACTTTATTATTGCCTCCCGGGCATATTCCCTTCAGTCTCCCACTTGCACTAGAGTCAATAATCTAGTTTGTAAAGTTGTATATACAACACCTAGGTGTTGAATATACGCGTTTTCTAGTGGTTCACATAATCTCCGGATCTAACACTTTCAGGTCCGTGTGTATTTGCATGTCTTTGCGTCTCTACGCATCACTCATTCTCAAATGAGATGGCATTGTATAAATTTGGTCTTTGGTGAGACCTTTAGTTCGTTCAGGTTAAAATATGTTTATATTATTGTCATACAATATATCTTCATAGTATTAGCCCACTTCGAACCACACCTAGTTTGATAACAAACTAGTTAACACAAATGCCCTCCTTTGTTGCTACTGTAGCAGTCATATACTTAGCCTTTTGTTGTAGTATCCGTCACAATGTCTCAACTTTGGAACTCATCCCAATCCATCATGGAATACCCTTTCCATTACATTGTGCCACCCATAGTCTAAATTGAGATAAATGTTAAGTTGTATCTTGTGACAAAACTAGTATCAATGTAACACTTTACAATGAACTACCTTTAACTATTTGTCACGTATACATGATATATTCTTAGTTCTTCCAAAGCTCATAAAAATATCTTTATTGTCGTCCAATGATCATCTTATGAATCATTCTGGTATGTGCTCATAATATTTAGAGCATAGGACATATCTGGATATATACATATCACGGAATAATCGATCAAAATATTCTTGTGATTTTACTCACCAAGTGTTGAAACACTTGAATCTTGATACAATCATTTCCATGTAGCAAGAACCTTTCTTGTTGTTTCCATATTGAACACTTTCAATATCTCATATATGTATGTCTGGCATAACCATATTAGCGCCTCAATCTATCCATATAGACATTGATGCCAAATATTCCGGTTTTGCCCAAGTCTTTCATCGAAATCCTATTTTAATGAAATTCTTAACTTGTGTCAATAAAAGATACATCATTTCCAATCAACAATATGTACTCTGCATAATGTATTGGAAATTTGTCTCAGCGCTCCCACTTAATTTCTTGCAAATGCAAGCATCTTCATCATCTCCGATGAATTTAAACTCTTTTAACAGTTTCATCATAGTGTAGATTCCAACTCCGCTATGCTAACTTCAACTATTGAAGTTTGCACGCCCTTTTAGCACCCTTTGAATTAACAAAACCATTCGGACTGTGTCATGTACACGTCCTAGGTAACCATTCTATTAGAAGAACCTTGTTTTGTTTATTCAACTACCATATACCAAATTATATGTAGTGGTTGCTACATTAATCCGTCAAGACTAAATATCGCTATGAAAGATCAAATCTTGTCATAGTCAACTCCTTGAACATTGCCGTAAACTTCTTTCCGATATGTCGACTATTTCATAGATGTTAAACATCCATCTCTATTTCTTTATAGATCCAAACACGACCGGTTGGCTTTACGCCTTTTCAGAGGGTCTTCCAAGTTCAGAAACTTGATTTCTCGTGTATGGATACTATCACGGATTCTATGACTTCTAGTCATTTTATGGAGTCAGGGCCCATCATCGCTTCTTTGCATGTAGTCAGTTCATCATTGTCAAAACAATAACGACTTGCTTATCAAATCACACTATTTGATTCTTACCGACCCACACGGTTCAATAGGAACTCTAATCTCTGAGATCACAACCTTTGTAATCACGGGAGCCATGAGCATTGTGGCCGCCACCGGGACACTTTCCGACGCTGCGCTACTTAGCACATATAGATAAGGTTCAACAACCTTATCAAATTCAATTGTCCTCCCACTTAACTTTTCACGAAAAATTCCTTCTCAAGAAACTTGACGTTCCAAGTAACAAACTCTTTTGTCCTCGGTGTTATGGAGAAATTCCCTATAAATTCTTTGGGATAACCTACAAAGACGTGCTTATCCGACTTTGGTTGTAAACATTTTACTTATGCATAGCATACCAAAATTTAAGAAAAGACAATTCGGGTTTTATCCCAAACCATAACTTATATGGTGTCATTTCAACGGATCACGATGGTGCTCTTTTAAGTGTAAAAGCGGTAGTCTCTAAACCTTCAATCCTTAAAACATAATGGCAGTTTTATAAATGACACCTTTGATCCTACCATGTCAAACATGGTTTGACTTCATCTCTCGAATATGCCATACTCCTATGGTTTACCGGAAAACACAAATCATGGAACAATTCCTCAAATCTTAAGTGTTTTGCTAAACATGTAACTCAAATATCTTCCTTTATGATCAAATCATAAACTCTTTTATTTTCTTGTTACAATGAATTTTCACTTCATCTTGAAAGTCTTTGAACAATTTTCAAATGTTTCATACTTCTTCCTTATTAAGTAAATATATAGATATATTCACTCAAATTTCTGGAGAAAGCATATGAAGCAAAAAAGATCCATCGCATATGGCTACACATAATGGACTATGCACATCAGCATGCACAATTTCCAATAAGCTAGTTATCCGTTCCTCTTTGGCCTATGAACGGAGTTTCAATTATCTCAAGGAAAGTCTCACAAGCGTCAGTTGATCAAAATCAAAGACTCCAAAATCCATCAACATGGAGTTTCTTCATGTTTTCTTTCAAATATAATTTAAACAGCGATGTCACTTCATAAGTGATCTTTCAATCATTTGCCTGGCGACATTTTAGCAATAGTGTTTATGGATGTGATTTCTCCCACTAGACTTGTAAAAGTTCATCCATCCTTTATGGAATATGGTAATTATTTGAACAACCATTGTTCTCGTAATACCGGAACAAAATAAAAATTATTAAAACAAATCTTGAAGGCTAGGTTTGACGACAACAAAAAACACAATAACACTTTATTTGTTTTCGATGAACATCATCACTTATTCTTTTGCTAGTTACATAGGCCATTGCAGTTTATGAATTGCGTTGTCTTGTATGACACTTCATACCAACAAATTTGGTATCCAATACCTGTATCCAATACCTTAGAACCACATTGTTTAACAAGCAAGGAATACAGCCATAACATGTATATCTTCTATATACCTAAGTTGGACATATCCAACGTTTTCTTTTCTGCCAAATATTTTATAGATTCTCTTTCAACAATTCCTTTTCTTTTAAAAGAATCTATCAACATCAATAGTGGTGTCATTCACATGACACATAGTACAAAGTGTATATAGTCAAATACTAATACCTTTGAACTTGCACTTTGAAGTGGATCACCATCATCAAATGTTTGGTGTTCTTTCAAAAATCCATTCTTTAGTAATCTATTAGTGTAGTAAACATTTTACTTACATCTTCTATTCATCCTTATCATGACAACTTTCATGATCAAGCTACTATAGCCTGTAAGGAAGAATCACGAGTATAATGTTAGTTCCCAAAACCTTTTTGGGAGATCCCGATGCTTAGCATCTCCATCCTTCACAAATTCTCATACAATATGAGAACATGTATTTTGCTAAATTATACTCTATCATAATGCAACCAAAAACATTTTTTCAGATATCACAATATCTTTCACACATGATGGTTTCTGAAACAATTTTCATCTCCTATATAATCTTGATATTAAAACAACTTTTGAATATCAATAATCATGGAGGCAAACATGATACTTTAGATACTAACATTGGAATTCTTACTCTTGATTTAATACTACTTATTAAACTTCACGGAGTAAATAGAGTTTGCTGAAAGTTTGCAATAGGACTTCTAAACATTAAATTGACATTGAAAACAATATGACACCAGTTCGTAAAGTAAATATCCAAAATTCTATAGTTCTATTATCTCAATTAAAACTAAGCATAAGGTAGTGAACAGATACCAATGACTACAACAAATTATGCAAATTCACTTCGATTTAGTTTATGACAAATTGAGTTCGACTAATCCAAATTAGAAATGAACTCCCACTCAAAAACAATATCCCTCGTGCCCTTTTGGTGATTACATGAACCAAATCCACTACACCAAGTCTGATCATCACGTGAGTCGGTGTAGCTTCAAAGGCGAGCATCAATATGGGCATCACATCAACTCTATGACTCATGCTTAACCTTTTGGTCCGTGTTCCGAGGCCATGTCTGTACATGCTAGGCTCGCCAAGTAAGAACCTTAGTATTCCGCGTGTGTAAAACTGTCTTACACCCGTTGTATGAAAGCGCGGAGTCGAGTACACCCGATCATTACGTGATGTCTCGAAACACGATCCATAGAACGGTGCATACTGAAGGAAGAACACATTTTATCTTGATATCTAAATGAGGGATCATCTTACAATGCTACCAAAAGCACCAAACTAGCAGTAAGATGGAAACATCTAATGTGTAAAGTGAGATGATATGCACCGTGGTATGATCTCTGTCATTCCTTTGTGTGTAAGGCCAAGGTCTATGGAACTTACACGTTAAGTGTGTTGTAAGAGTATCTATCATGCATCTACTTACAACAATACCATATCAAGACACTAGCCCAACAACGATCTAAACTAGACGCCTCTAATTTATCAATTGCAAGTTTTACGTGGCTTAGGGATTTCAGAGATAGAACCGGTCTTACCTACGAACATGAACCAAAACGAGGATAACCAAGTTATTAGAAACTCGTTGTAAATCAGATATTGACTATAGTAGGAGACAGACACCCGCCAGCCACTTATGCAAAACTAGTTGCATGTCAGTCGTGGAACCGGTCTCATGTACGATGACATGTAAGGTTGGTCCGGGCGCTTCATCCCACTATGCCACCAATATCCAAAATACATAGAAGATGCAATAACATGATCATCATCGCCCACATATAAACATATGTGTACTACCCGTGCAAAGCACCTACGCATAGATCAGGCTCTGATACCACTTTGGGTTCGCAGCATAGAAAACAAAAAATTCCTACGATGGGAACTATACGCCAAGATCTATCTACTAGATATAAGCAACAGGTGGATATACATCCATAGAGAACTTACCCTCGAAGACAACAAAGCTTTGTTAATGAGTTGGAACTCGTGGATGATTGTAACACCCTCGAATCGGCCCTATGCAAGTTTTAGCCCTTTCCGCCAAACCCGCATAGAAACAATTCAAGGACGCCCACCAGGCACTTTCGTGCGGGTGGAAAATGAAGTAATACCATTACACAACAGTCCTCGATGGGACCCACAAAACAGATATATATACAAAAGCGACCCCAAGAGTCAAGAATACAGATATACACTACAAAGATCCAAACCACCTTGAAAACGATACAGCGTCCGAGTGCGGACAAGATGCAAATGGGGCTAAGAGCCCTGAAGAATAACCAATGGCGTCCATAACCCTGCCCTGGCCAAGCCGGAAGGGTAACCCTGCTAACGACGTCGATCTCAAACCTGCTAAAACAAAAGGGATGCTGACAAAGGGCAAAGGAAAAAGAGGAGCGTCAGTACTGAGGCTAGTACACGGCGAGGCTAGAATTCGGCGGCTCTCGCCTACATAGGTATGGTGGACTGAAGCGGCAACGAAGCATGCACCAAACAACCTATACAGACTCAATTCATCTGTCGGCTATTAGAGAGGGATAAGAGAGACCTATTCGGATCCAACCTGATACTACCACCAAACAAACCCATCCTGGTATTTCTCCCTTGAGACCAAACGAGGAAGTCGGACCAAGGAACTCACACAGTTGGCAATTTTACTCATTCCGTTATAGTTGCAGGAATTACTAATCAGATATAGGTAGCATGAGTCATCCTGATAGCATAAGTAGTGGGCAGTTTTAGTTAACATTCCGTTGTAGTTGGAACATTTACTAGTCAGATATAATTGTCCTGAGGAATCCCAAAACCCAGCATTTGTTGGCACTTTTACCACATTCCATTGGAGTTGCAATACTTACTAGGCAGATATAACAAAACAACCCAGGTCCACCAGTGGTTGGCATTTTTAATATCCATTCCGTTATAGTGAAGCTGATTACTAGTCAGATATATTAAGTCAAATTATAGCACTACTTTAGTTATGCTTGTCTATGATCGAGATACTGTGCTCCAAGTCGTCCATAACCGCGGACACGGCTTTCAGAAAGTTTTACCCTGCAGTGGTGCACAAATAGCAACACACACTCGATCAACCTCAGAAAAACCAACTCAAAACCCAACGAGGCATTCACAACAAAGCGATCAGAGGAATCATAAAATACTTCAGGGGGCCACCCCACTAAGCTACCCGCAACGAAGTTGGCCAGCTCCAAAACGGACCCAGGGTTTGCGAGAACGGCTATAAACGACTGGGAACCCGAAAGTGTGACTGGGCTTGTCGATACCGCGAAATCGTGCCGCGATCCAAAACAGTACAGGTGCTCCATGCACAATCTTAAATAAAGCAGTAAAGCATGGCATAAGTACAGGATAGTAATAAAGCCCCAAACTACTTTATGGCCCTAAGAAATATAAATGAATCAAGCTCTAGCTCAGGGGGATCCCATAGGGTCTCCCGGATGTGGATAGTGCGAATAGTCAAGGAACAGGTATCAAGTACTCGGGTTCCTACGGGACACAAGTGAGCGTGGAAGAACCAAATAACATCTATTGCCCACCGATGCCTCTGGATTAGTTATATCTAGCAATTTAATAGTTGTATTTAAAGTCATGATCATCTCCACCATAAACATCTCCCGGCATTCCAACAACTGTGGTACTCGACAACACGAGATCGCACCTGAGCAAGCAACTACGACTCGCAAGGCCAGCTATCTACCAAACAACAGGTATTAGGAGGTGTCCATGGCAATATAAAGGCTGCACGGGATATAACTGGTGCACGGAAACTAAAGCATCGCGACACGGATAACAATAGATCAACAGGAGGAAATAAAGAATATAAATGCAAAATAGGTAGAAGGGGAAGAGATGCTCACCTGGGAAAACACTGCCGACAGATCATATCCGGAGAACTTGTCGGTACTCGCATCAACTCATCGGCCTAATCCGCGAAGAAGCAAACACTAGAAGAAACACCGGATGCAATATTTAATACTACGACAGAAGATCTGGCATGATTATGATATGATGCATGGCATGGCACAGATGCGGTGCAATTAGGAAATATTAAGCGGAACCGGGGTCCCGATAATTAATTATATGGTTCAAGTTATTTAACTACCCCGCAATTTAAATGTTGTATTAATAGGGCGAAACATGGCATCGGTTCGCTACACTAATTTAAATGGAGCCCGGAATAAGATAAAGATATCTCGCAGATCGACTCCATATTTAATTATGGGGTGAATCGGCATAATGCCCCCAACCACAGACAAGTATGCATGCAAGAAAGGTGAATTAATTATGTGACAGGTATATGTCATATTATAAAAATAGGGTCTCAGAGAAGGGGTCACACATCTGGGTTCGGAAGGTCTTGGGGTTCGACGGGACGCGGGTCCGGGGTCCGGTCTCAGGGTTCGACGGGAAGGCGAGGTTCGATTCGATGAGATCGGTCTCGGACAACAGAAGGAGAGCTTGGCGTTCCGGGAAGGAGGACTTGGTTTGGCGTCAGCGGCTCATCGGACTCGTCCTGGTCGGTGTCGATCTTGTTGTCGCGAAGATCTTGTCGGGTCCGCATATCGGGTTGGTCTTGGCATCCAGGGTGAAGTACTTATCGTTCGGGGTGCAGAACTTGGCGCGCCAGGGTTCGGTCTTGGGATCTTGGTCGGGTCGTCGGGTCCGGACTTCGCCTCCGGGAACGGGTCTTCAGGGTCTCGACGAACTTGGTGTTCCGGGCATCTCCGAGTCGTGGATTTTGGCATCCGGGTCCCTCAGGCATCGGATCCGGGATGGAGTAGTTGCTGTATCAGAGAGAAGATCTTGGAGGGTGCCGGCTTCGATTGTCGGTGATGACCTTGAATGGGCACCGGTGGTTCATCGGGTTCGTTCGGGCCATGCCGGTCTCGTTGCCGGTTGGGCTTCCTGGGCACACGGTAGAACTTGATGACATCCCTTTGGAAGATCTTGCCGCTGTGAAGAAGCACCGGATAGCCAAGGTCATGTGCGCCACGGGGCGAAGACGTGCAAGGGGGCGTCCCTGTGCCCGGGAGTTGCAAACATCTGTGGCCTCGATGGGGGCATGACAACGCATGGGGCCCAGGGCGCTCAGGTCTGAGGCGATATGACGTGAGACTCTAGCGGCTTGAGCGTGGGCCGGGCAGCAGGCTTTGGTGCCGGGCTTGCTGGCGACGGGAAACGGCCAGGATGGTGGAGGGCGAGGTCACAAGATGGGCTCCGGTTGGCGACCGCGCACGGTGACCGACAGTGGAACGGCCGGACGGGCGCTGCTGGTGAGGAGCCCATGACGACGGCGAGTTCGGGCCGCGGGAGGAGGACGCGAGGCAGCGCGCTAGGGACAGGAGCGGCCGGATACGCGGGGCAGGTCGGAGCGGAGGGGGCCGAGGAAGAGGCGCGAGGAGAAGGGCGCCCGGCGGCCGGGTCGCAAGCGGCGCTCGAGGAGGTAGGCCATGGGGGCGCTCGCTGACGGCCGTCCGGGTTGGCGATGCGGAGGCGGCTCGACGGCGTCGCGCGGACGGCGGAGCTTGGCGAGCCCGAGCGGTGGCGAGGGGCGTCGGAGCAGAGGAGAGGGCGGCGATGGACAGCGGGGCAGGTGACGGGGTGGGCCCCGGGTTGGCGATGGGATCGAGGGAAACTGTCGGGGGTGGCGTTCGAGCGGGCTGGGTCGGGTAGGTGGCGGTCTGGGGAGTGGACCAGGTGGGCGGGGTGAGCGGCAGGGTGTGGGGCCGGGCACGGGGCGGTGCGGTTGGTGGCGTGTGGGGGGTTGGTGAGGGGTGGCGACCGGGTGGTGTGGGGAGTGGGGCCAGGAGGGGTGAGGTGGCGCACAGAGAGTGGCCGGGGTGAGGTGGCCGCGTGCTGGGGTGGAGCTGTCGGGCGGCCGGGTGTGGACGGCGTGCGGGAGGCGGGAAAAGGAGGGGGTAGGTGGGGAATAGGTGGGCTAGGGTTGGAAGAAAAGAGGGAAAAAAATAGATATTTATCTAGTCCAAAGTAGACTAGATGGGGCTAGATTTAGGCTAAAACTTTAGACATGCTTTTTGTCTAACTTTTATTTTTAGTAAAATAAGAAAACCTTTATTGTCACCTAATGAGCGGAAAACTATTGTTTTATTTTAAAATAACAGAGAGAGGTGACGGTTTAATATATATTAGAGCGTACGGATATTTTAGAAAAACAAAATATGGTGTTTAATAAAAATACTTTTGTGTTTAGAAAAATGCAAAAAAAATATGCATGATGACATGACGATGCTCAAATGCAATGTGGCATGATGACATGAGCATGCGGTCATGATGATGCAATGCACAAAAACACAGTGATTTTCTAGTAGTGGTTTTAGCGGGATGCCACAATTCGACACCACTAACAAGGGATCTCGCCCTCGAGATCCGCCTCATGGTACTGGGAAGAAGGTCGGCGATCTGAATCTTCTCACTTCATGTAAATCCTCGCGACACCACTAACAAAGATTCTTGGTCCCTCTTGAAAAACGACAACACCACCAACAAGGTGCGTTGTTCACATCCATCGAGAGAACTCTCCAGAGAACAAAGGACGAAGGTAAAGGCATCAGAAGATAAGGCCACCTCTAACTTCTGTGGAAGGAGTAAAATTGCTGGATCCACCGATTCAATATACAAAAGCGAATGATAAGAGTAGTCGGATGGTGATCAGTCCATCACGCACCCAAACCATTACTCTGCACACGAATCGGAGAATCATGCAACCAACCCTCGGAATTAGACTGAAGATCTCGAAAATCGAGGTTTGGAAACAAAGGAGTGATGCAGGCTCTGCATCGGATCTGGCATAGATGATGTCGTCGCGTCGGAAAACACCGGAAGGCACGAGAAGGAACAAAGATAAGTCCAACAGATGAAAGATTCCTCATATAGCACGAAGACCTGATGTAGAAACACCGTTACCAAAGGAGGAAGCGAAACCCTGAAGGTACGACGGAAACCCAACCACGAGAATCCCTGGACTCGAAGAAGGGAAGAGAGCAGATTTAAAACACGCAGAGGTAAGAGGGGAACATCAGAGGGTATGGAGTAAAAGCAGACCTAATCAGGTCTATCCAACCGATTTCTCCAAAATAATTTTGACACTCCACAACGTCCGTTAGCTAGGTTGTCCTACAGGCTGGACCAGTGGGGTATCGCAACTGCTGAGCTCTGATACCACTCTGTAACACCCTCGAATCGGCCCTATGCAAGTTTTAGCCCTTTCCGCCAAACCCGCATAGAAACGATTCAAGGACGCCCACCAGGCACTTTCGTGTGGGTGGAAAACGAAGTAATACCATTACACAACAGTCCTCAATGGGACCCACAGAACAGATATATATACAACAGCGACTCCAAGAGTCAAGAATACAGATATACACTACAAAGATCCAAATCACCTTGAAAACGATACAGCGTCCGAGTACGGACAAGATGAAAATGGGGCTAAGAGCCCTGAAGAATAACCAATGGCGTCCATAACCCTGCCCAGGCCAAGCCGGAAGGGTAACCTTGCTAACAACTTCGATCTCAAACCTGCTAAAACAAAAGGGGTGCCAACAAAGGGCAAAGGAAAAAGAGGAGCGCCAGTACTGAGGCCAGTACACAGCGAGGCTAGAATTCGGCGGCTCTCGCCTACATAGGTATGGTTGACTGAAGCGGCAGCGAAGCATGCACCAAACAACCTATAGAGACTCGATTCATCTGTTGGCTATTAGAGAGGGATAAGAGACACCTATTCGGATCCAACCTGATACTACCACCAAACAAACCCATCCTGGTATTTCCCCCTCGAGACCAAACGAGGAAGTCGGACCAAGGAACTCACACAGTTGGCAATTTTACTAATTCCGTTATAGTTGCAGCAATTACTAATCAGATATAGATAGCATGAGTCATCCTGATAGCATAAGTAGTGGGCAGTTTTAGTTAACATTCCGTTGTAGTTGGAACATTTACTAGTCAGATATAATTGTCCTGAGGAATCCCAAAACCCAGCATTTGTTGGCACTTTTATCACATTCCATTGGAGTTGCAATACTTACTAGGCAGATATAACAAAACAACCCAGGTCCACTAGTGGTTGGCATTTTTAATATCCATTCCGTTATAGTGAAGCTGGTTACTAGTCAGATATATTAAGTCAAATTTATCGCACTACTTTAGTTATGCTTGTCTATGATCAAGATACTGTGCTCCAAGTCGTCCATAACCGCGGACACGGCTTTCAGAAAGTTTTAACCTGCAGGGGTGCACAAATAGAAACACACACTCGATCAACCTCGGCAAAACCAACTCAAAACCCAACGAGGCATTCATGACAAAGCGATCACAGGATTCATAAAATATTTCAGGGGGCCACCCCACTAAGCTACCCGCAACAAAGTTGGCTGCCTCCAGAACGGACCCAGGGTTTGCGAGAACGGCTGTAAATGACTGGGAACCCGAAAGTGTGACTGGGCTTGTCGATACCGCGAAATCGTGCCACGATCCAAAACAGTACAGGTGCTCCACGCCCAATCTTAAATAAAGATGTAAAGCATGGCATAAGTACAGGATAGTAATAATGCCCCAAAATACTTTGTGGCCCCAAGAAATAGAAATGAATCAAGCTCTGGCTCAGGGGGATCCCATAGGGTCTCCCGGATGTGGATAGTGCGAATAGTCAATGAACAGGTATCAAGTACTCGGGGTCCTACGGAACACAAGTGAGCGTGGAAGAACCAAATAACATCTATTGCCCACCGATGCCTCTGCATTAGTTATATCTAGCAATTTAATAGTTGTATTCAAAGTCATGATCATCTCCACCATAAACATCTGCCAGCATTCCAACAACTGTGGTACTCGACAACACGAGATCGCACCTGAGCAAGCAACTACGACTCGCAAGGCCATCTATCTACAAAACAACAGGTATTAGGAGGTGTCCATGGCAATATAAAGGCTGCACGGGATATAACTGGTGCACGGAAACTAAAGCATCGCGACACGGATAACAATAGATCAACAGGAGGAAATAAAGAATATAAATGCAAAATAGGTAGAAGGGGAAGAGATGCTCACCTGGGAAAACACTGCCGACAGATCATATCCGGAGAACTTGTCGGTACTCGCATCAACTCATCGGCCTAATCCGCGAAGAAGCAAACACTAGAAGAAACACCGGATTCAATATTTAATACTACGACAGAAGATCTGGCATGATTATGATATGATGCATGGCATGGCACAGATGCGGTGCAATTAGGAAATATTAAGCGGAACCGGGGTCCCGATAATTAATTATATGGTTCAAGTTATTTAACTACCCCGCAATTTAAATGTTGTATTAATAGGGCGAAACATGGCATCGGTTCGCTACACTAATTTAAATGGAGCCCGGAATAAGATAAAGATATCTCGCAGATCGACTCCATATTTAATTATGGGGTGAATTGGCATAATGCCCCCAATCACAAACAGGTATGCATGCAAGAAAGGTGACTTAATTATGCGACAGGTATATGTCATATTATAAAAATAGGGTCTCAGAGAAGGGGTCACACATCTGGGTTCGGAAGGTCTTGGGGTTCGACGGGACGCGGGTCCGAGGTCCGGTCTCAGGGTTCGACGGGAAGGCGAGGTTGGATTCGATGAGATCGGTCTCGGACAACGGAAGGAGAGCTTGGTGTTCTGGGAAGGAGGACTTGGTTTGGCATCGGTGGCTCATCGGACTCGTCCTAGTCGGTGTCGATCTTGTCGTCACGAAGATCTTGTCGGGTCCGCATATTGGGTCGGTCTTGGCATCCGGGGTGAAGTACTTGTCATTTGGGGTGCAGAACTTGGTGCGCCAGGGTTCGGTCTTGGGATCTTGGTCGGGTCGTCGGGTCCGGACTTCGCCTCCGGGAACGGGTCTTCAAGGTCTGGACAAACTTGGTGTTCCGGGCATCTCCGAGTCGTGGATCTTGGCGTTTGGGTCCCTCAGGCCACGGATCCGGGATGGAGTACTTGCTATATCAGAGAGAAGATCTTGGAGGGTGCCGGCTTCGATTGTCGGTGACGACCTTGAATGGGCGCTGGTGGTTCATCGGGTTCGTTCGGGCCATGCCGGTCTCGTTGCCGGTTGGGCTTCCTGGGCACACGGTAGAACTTGATGACATCCCTTTGGAAGATCTTGCCGCTGTGAAGAAGCACCGGATAGCCAAGGTCGTGCACGCCGCGGGGCGAAGACGTGCAAGGGGGCGTCCCTGTGCCTGGGACTTGCAAACATATGTGGCCTCGATGGGGGCATAACAACGCGTGGGGCCCGGGGCACTCAGGTCTGAGGCGATATAACGCGAGACTCTGGCGGCTTGAGCGTGGGCCGGGCAGCAGGCTCTGCGGTCGGGCTTGCTAGCGACGGGAAACAGCCAGGATGGTGGAGGGCGAGGTCGCAGGGTGGGCTCTGGTTGGCGACCGCGCACGGTGAGCGACAGTGGAACGGCCGGACGGGTGCTACTGGCGAGGAGCCCACGACGGCGGCGAGCTCGGGCCGCGGGAGGAGGACGCGAGGCGGTGCGCTAGGGAGAGGAGCGGCCGGAGACGCGGGGCAGCTCGGAGCGGAGGGGGCCAAGGTGGAGGCGCAAGGAGAAGGGCACCCGATGGCGGGGTTGTAGGCGGCGCTCGAGGAGGTAGGCCACAGGGGCGCTCGCTGACGGCCGTCCGGGTTGGCGATGCGGAGGCGGCTCGACGGCGTCGCGCGGACGGTGGAGCTTGGCGAGCCCGAGCGGTGGCGAGGGGCGTCGGAGCAGAGGAGAGGGCGGCGGTGGACAGCGGGGCAGGTGACGGGGTGGGCCCCGGGTTGGCGACGGGATCGAGGGAAACTGTCGGGGTGGCGTTGGAGCGGGCTGGGTCGGGTAGGTGGCGGTCTGGGGAGTGGACCAGGTGGGCGGGGTGAGCGGCAGGGTGTGGGGCCGGGCACGGGGCAATGTGGTTGGTGGCGTGTGGGTGGTTGGTGAGGGGTGGCGACCAGGTGGTGTGGGGAGTGGGGGCAGGAGGGGTGAGGTGGCGCACAGAGAGTGGCCGCGTGCTCGGGTGGAGCTGTCGGGTGGCCGGGTGTGGACGGCGTGCGGGAGGCGGGAAAAGGAGGGGGTAGGTGGGGAATAGTGGGCTAGGGTTGGAAGAAAAGAGGGAAAAAATAGATATTTATCTAGTCCAAAGTAGACTAGATGGGGCTAGATTTAGGCTAAAACTTTAGACATGCTTTTTGTCTAACTTTTATTTTTAGTAAAATAAGAAAACCTTTATTGTCACCTAATGAGTGGAAAACTATTGTTTTATTTTAAAATAACAGAGAGAGGTGACGGTTTAATATATATTAGAGCGTACGGATATTTTAGAAAAACAAAATACTGTGTTTAATAAAAATACTTTTGTGTTTAGAAAAATGCAAAAAAAATATGCATGATGACATGACGATGCTCAAATGCAATGTGGCATGATGACATGAGCATGCGGTCATGATGATGCAATGCACAAAAACACAACGATTTTCTAGTAGTGGTTTTAGCGGGATGCCACAATGAGGTAGTCGTACACTTGCCGATCTCAAGATCGTGATGAAGTCCAGCAGGTCCGGCTCCAGCATGTCCACCAGTTCCAGCTCCAGCAAATCCAACAGCACCAAGTCCAGCACCACAAAGCAGCGGTGCATCCGTTATCGCACACACGTCCGGTACCCCGACAACCTCCTTCCCTCGCTCCAGCAAAGCAGCGGAAGTAGCAACTCCTTTCTAGATAAAGCCACCAAGAACATGTATCTCGCTAATCCGAGACCATGGGGAATAATACTAGAGGGGGAGCGAGATCATTCACGAGGAGGTGTGTGTATGAAGGTGTGAGAGGGGGACCTTTTATAGGAGGAGGGGAGGGTACCCCTCCCATGGCCGTCTCTCATGGAGGGTGTCCCTTCACCTCCCCCATTCATGTGGTGGTAACCCCCTCCACATTAAAATGCCCCTTCACATTCTCTTTTAAAGTCTCAACTTTAAATGCATTAAATTTCTCCAAATTTAATGCTATCTCATTTGATAAAACTCTTTTATTAATTTTATTCAGAATTTTGTTAATTATTTTAATTAACAAATATTCACATAAAACCCCCTGCAACATTTCCATATTACATGCAGAACCAATTTTAGCAATTTCACCCAAAACAGGGTGTCTATTGAAATAATTCCAGCGCTTTCTTAAATCTTTATCTGAAACATATTTGCTCCAAATGGTGTCGGTATCCCTTAAGTGTGTCACCCTACGGTTCGCAAATAATGCAGACATGATCGAGACCCCTCTCAGATCAATAATCAGAAGCAGGACCTGGAGATCCATATTGACTCCTACACATTCAACGATGACTTCTGTGATCGTGAGAACCTTTAACGCTAGTAACTAAATCCCTTTGTCTTGTGATATATTACATGTCCGAGATTCGATAATTGGCATCCAAATACCTAGTTTGATCTCGTTACCGACATGCACTCTTTTCTCGTTCCGGTGATATAACATTCTAGTGATCTCATCACTTGCTTGCAAGCTAACCAATGTGATATCACCGAGAGGGCCCAGAGTATATCTATCCGTCATCAGGATGGAAAAATCCCACTCTTGATCCATGAGCCTCAACATAACACCTTCGTAGCACTGAACCCACCTTTATAGTCACCCTGTTACGATGTGACGTTTGATGTTATCAAGATACTCTTCCGGTGTTATCAATTAACATGATCTCATGGTCTAAGGACTAAGATTACTTCGTATGATGTTATAGAAATATAAACATAATGACTTTGATCGTAATGCTATACTTCGGATGAATTTTCATCACATCATTCCACCAATGTTGTGACCTCGTTATTAACAACATCCAATGTCCATGATCAGGAAACCTTGATCATCTTGTTAATCAACGAGCTAGTTTATATGAGAGGCATTACTAGGAACTTTGTATTTTGTTTATTAAACACACATGTATTAACGTTTCCAATTAATATAATTATAGAATGCAAAATAAACATTTATCATAAACATGGAATAAGATAATAACCTCTTTATTATTGGCTCTCGGGCATATTCCCTTCAGAAAGCGCGCTCGTCAAGTTCCTCAAAGCAAATCAAGATATCTTCGCATGGCAGCCATCTGACATGACTGGAGTACCTAGGGAACTTGGCGAGCACTCTCTAAATGTAAACCCGAACGCTAAACCCGTCAAACAGTCCCTACGATGTTTTGGCAATGAAAAGCGTTAGGCAGTAGCTAAGGAACTATCGCGGCTCGAGTTGGCCGGATTCATTGAAGAGATCATCCACACTGAGTGGTCGGCCAATCCTGTAATGGTCCCTAAAAAGGACACCATTGATTTAAGGGTGTGTGTTGATTATACTGCCTTGAACAAGGCTTGTCCCAAAGATCCTTTCGCTCTGCCTAGGATCGATCAAGTTATCGATTCTAAGGCAGGCTCGGAACTCCTATGTTTTCTCGACGCATATTCCGGTTATCACCAAATCCGGATGAAGGAATATAACAAAATCAAAACTTCATTCATCACCCCTTCGGAACCTTCTGCTTCGTTACAATACCCTTTGGGCTGAAGAACGCATGAGCTACGTACCAACGCACAATGCAGCTTTGCCTCCATGATTAAATCGGACACAATGTACATGCATATGTGGACGATATTGCGATGATGTCCAAAAAGAAGGAAACTTTAATTTCTGACTTGGAGGAAACATTCACCAATCTACGAAAATACAACATAATGCTAAATCCGAAGAAATGCTTCTTTGGAATCCCAGCCGGAAAATTGTTAGGTTTTATCGTGTCTCAAAGAGGCATAGAGGTGAACCGAGACAAAATCAAGGCTATACTCAATATTTCCAGGCCAACTCGCCTGAAGGACGTACAAAGACTAACTGGTTGCATTGCGGCAGTTAGTCGGTTTGTAAGCCGGCTCGGTGAAAGAGCCGCACCATTATACAAACTCCTGAAAAAGTCCAAGAATTTTGTGTGGACCGACGAAGCTGAAGGTGCACTGCAAGACCTGAAAGCAGTACTCTAATCTGCTCCCATCCTTGCAGCACCAGAACCACAGGAATCGATGTTGCTCTATCTTGCTGCGACAAACAAAGTCATCAGTATCGTCATGGTGGTGGAGAGACCGGAGGAAAATCAGGAACACTTGGTGCAGCGTCCGACCTACTATCTCAGCGAGGTCCTAACAGAATCAAAACAGCGGTATCCGCACTATCAAAAGTTGGCTTATGGTGTGTTCTTAGCATCTCGTAACCTACGACATTATTTTCAGGAACATCCAATTACCCTGGTGAGCACAACTCCCATGAGAGATATAATCAACAATAGTGACGCCACAGGACGCGTCGCCAAATGGGGCATAGAGCTCTCAGCTTTCGATATTGAGTATAAACCTCGAACAGCAATCAAATCCCAAATCCTCGCTGACTTTTTCGCTGATTGGACAGAGACAACAGAGAATACGACCCTGCTAGAGTTGGAATACTGGACCTTGCATTTTGACGGGTCTAAAGCGCTCGGGGGCTCGAGGGATGGCGTGGTGCTCAAATCACCCCAAGGAGATAAAATTTTCTATGTATTGCAGATACACTTCACGGCAACAAACAACATTGCCGAGCATGAATCACTATTGCATGGAATCCGGATTGCTAAGGATATCGGCATCATACAATTAATGTGTTATGGAGATTCGGATCTTGTCACTCAACAAGTATTGGATATCTGTAAGGAAAACAAGCACATGGCGGTGTATAGGGCTGTTGTGGATGAATTATCTAAAAAAATTGAAGGGTTTGAAGTTCAACACATCCCTCGAACAGAAAATGAGGAAGCAGATGCACTATCTCGAATAGGCTCTGCACGGAAAAAGGTCCCGGATGGAATTTTTCTAGAGGACCTCAAAGTTCCCTCTATAAAAGGAGTAGATGAGGAATATCCGACCAAATCTGACTCACCTTTAGTAGCAGTTCTGGCAATGATTCCTAGCTGGACTCAACCCTATCTTAATTTCTTGATAGATGGAAAAGTACTTGAAGACGAAGTTCTGAGCCGGTAGATCGTCCGACGAGCAAAAGCTTATACTATAATTAGTGGTGAGCTGTATAAGCGGAGTATATCTAGGGTCTTTCAGTGTTGTGTATCTTCGGAAGAAGGAGTGGAAATCTTATGAGAAATCCATGAAGGCGGGTGTGGTCACCATGCTGCAGCTAAATCTTTAGTGGCAAAAGCTTTCCGACACGGTTTTTTCTGGCTTACAGCCAAGGCTGATACCGAACGGCTGGTCAAGACGTGCAAGGGCTGCCAAACAAGCTCAAGTTCTTGATGATCAGCTGCGAACAATAACTATAACATGGCCTTTCGCGGTCTAGGGGCTTGACATGGTAGGACCATTTAAACGGGCTCCAAGTGGATTTATAGACCTCCTAGTGATGGTGGATAAATTTACCAAATGGATCGAGGCTAAACCCGTCACTCGTTGTGATGGAGCAACAACCAAAAGATTTGTTGAGGATGTTATAATCCGATACGGTTATCCACATAGCATTATCACGGACAATGGGAGTAACTTTTCTATGGGGGAGCTTGCCGAATTCTGCAATGAACAAAATATCTCGCTTGACATTGCGTCAGTCGCACATCCACAAGCTAATGGACAAGTCGAAAGAGCAAATGGATTAATCCTACAGGGCCTAAAACCGAGACTCGAAGCACCACTACGACGTGCTGCGGGGGCTTGGGCAGAGGAATTACCTTCTGTAATATGGAGTTTGCGAACAACTCCAAACAGGTCAACCGGATACACACCTTTCTTCTTGGTCTATGGCGCAGAAGCAGTTCTTCCTAGTGATTTGATTCACACTTCTCCTAGAGTGGCCGCGTATATTGAGGAGGATGCCGAAATTTCTCGACAAAATGATCTCGACTTAGCCGAAGAAGTTCGCGTCGTTGCTGAAATGAGATCAATAGCCTAGCAGCAGAAGTTACGCAAGTATCATAGCCAGAGAGTCAGAAACCGATCTTTCAATAAGGGCGATTTGGTTCTCCGGCTTGTGCAGCAAAGAAGGCACAAACTTTACCTAATATGGGAAGGGCCATTTTTAGTTAGTCGAGTATTGCACAATGGTTCATACTACCTAACTGATATGCGGCCAGGCAAAGAAAGATCTGCTACTAAGAAGAGAAAGAGAGGTGGAGGCAGTACAAATCCGGATGAGTTAGACAGACCATGGAATATTACTCAGCTACGTCCCTTTTATTCTTAGTTTACTTTTCTTTGTAATCATATATGTGTACATGTTCAATGCGAAATAAAGTCTTGGTTCCCTCAAAATCTTTCTGAGAAGTTTTTACCATCTTATTTTCGAATGATCATGTCACAGTTGAAAATTCCAGAATACTTGAAAATACTTTATGCTCATGTTTGTTCTGGTTTGGATTTCCGATTCTAAAATTTCTACCTTCGGGTATAAATCTAAATTTTCTAGTTTATACTTTGGTTATTTGTCTGATTGCCGGATGCGGGCATTTTCCGAGTAGTGAATTGTTGGTACTGAAAGCCGGCTTTGCTTCCGAGTTTAAACTGGTTTAGCAATTGAGCTCCGTTGCTTGGCAAAGTTTCCGTACTGAAGGTTAGCCGGCTCACGAAAGCGACGAGGCGGAAAGCCAGATAAATGATAAGTGTAGACAAAAAGTACAAGTGCTTATGTAAACATTTCAGGCACATAATATCAAAGTCAAAAGTGTTGAATAGATAAAAACTTAGCAGTAGAAAAAGTATCATACAACTTATTTACATATCCATAATGTTTTCAGAATAACACATGTAACACACTCGAATCGGCCCTATGCAAGTTTTAGTGATTCCCGCCAAACCCGCATAAAAACGATTCAAAGATGCCCACTAGGCACTTCCATGTAGGTGGAAAACGAAGTAATACCATTACACAATAGTCCACGATGGAACCCACAGAAACATATATATACAACGACTCCATGAGTCAAAAATACAGATATACAATACAAAGATCCAAATCACCTTAAAACGATACAACATCCGAGTACGAATAAGATGCAAATGTGGCTAAGAGCCCTAAAGAATAACCAATGGCATACATAACCCAGCCCAGGCCAAGCCGGAAGGGTAACCCTGCTAACGACGTCAAACTTAAACCTGCTAAACAAAAGGGGTGCCGACAAAGGGCAAAGGAAAAAGAGGAGCGTCAGTACTGAGGCCAATACACGGCAAGGCTAGAATTCGGCAGCTCTCGCCTACATAGGTATGGTGGACTGAAGCGGCAGCGCAACATGCACTAAACAACCTATAGAGACTCGATGCATCTGTCGGCTATTAGAGAGGGATAAGAAAGACCTATTCGGGACCAACCTGATACTAACACCAATCATACCCATCCTGGCATCTCCCTCTCGATACCAAACATGGAAGTCAAACCGAGGAACTCACATAGATGACAGTTTTATTCATTCTATTATAGTTGAAGCACTTACTAGTCAGATATAGATAGCATGAGTCATCCTGATAGCATAAGTAGTGGGCAGTTTTAGTTAACCATTCAGTTATAGTTGTAGTACTTACTAGTCAGATACAATTAGCATGTGACAACCCAAACCCAACAGTTGTTGGCACTTTTATTTCATTCCATTGGAGTTGCGATACTTACTAGGCAGGTATAACATGACATGATACACCCCAGTTCCACCAGTTGTTGGCACTTTTATAATCCATTCCGTTGTAGTGAAGCTGATTACTAGTCACATATTAAGTCAAATTTATAGCACTACTTTAGTTATGCTTGTCTATGATCGAGATATTGTGCTCCAAGTCGTCCATAACCACGGACACGGCTTTCAGAAAGATTTACCCTGCAGGGGTGCACAAATAGCAACACACACATGATCAACCTCGGAAAAACCAAATCAAAACCCAACGAGGGTTTCACGACAAAGCAATCACAGGATTCATAAAATATTTCAGGGGGCCACCCCACTAAGCTACCCGCAACAAAGTTGGCCAGCTCCGAGATGGACCCAGGGTTTGTGACAATGGCTGTAAACGACTAGGAACCCGAAAGTGTGACTGGGCTTGTCGATACCGTGAAAACATTCCACGTTCCAAAATAGTACAGGTGCTCCACGCACAATCATAAATAAAGCAGTAAAGCATGGCATAAGTACAGGATAGTAATAAAGCCCAAACTACTTTGTGGCCCCAAGAAATAAGAAATGAATCAAGCTTTGGCTAAGGGGATTCATGGTCCCATATGCGGATAGTGCGATAGTCAAGGAACAGTTATCAAGTACTCGGGGCCTACGGGACACAAGTGAGCAGTTAAAAACCAAATATTTGCTATTGCTCACCGATGCCTCTGTATTAGTTATATCGATTCCCAACAATTAATCAAGTTGTATTTAAAGTCATGATCATCTCCACCATTAAGCATCTCCACCATTTATCATGTGCCAACTTGCCATCAACGGTGGAACGACAACGACGTGAAGCAGCACCTGAGCAAGCAACTACGACTCGCAAGGCCGACTATCTATCAAACAACAGGCAATAGGATGTGTCCAAGGCAATATAAAGGCTGCACGGAATATATCTGGTACGGAACACTAAAGCATCGCGACACGGATAGCAGTAGATCAAGAGGAAGGAAGTAAAGACTATAAATGCAAAATAGGTAGAAAGGGGGAGAATGCTTGCCTGAGAGACATAGCCGAAGATACACTATCCAAAGAACTTGTCGATACTCGCATCCACTCAACGGCCTAATCCGCGAAGAAGCAAAGCACTAAAAGAAACACCGGATGCACTATTTAATACTACGGAAAGAGTCAGCATGTTCATGATATGATGCATGGCATGACAAGATGCAGTGCAATTAGGCAATATTAAGCGGAACCGAGGTCCCAACAATTAATTAAGAGGTTCATGTTGTTTAGCTACCCCGCAATTTAAATGTTGTATTAACAAGGCAAACCATGGCACTGGTTCGCTACGCAATTTTTAAAAGGAGCCAATAGAAGACTATATTTGTCCGCATATGGGCTCCATATTTAATTATGAGTGAATCGGCATAATGCCCCCAAACCACCAAACATGCATGCAAGCATGAATAATTTAATATGCAACAAGTGTATATATGGTATTTATAAAATATGGGTCTCGGAAAAGGGGATCACATTAGGGTTTGGCTTCGATGGTCTTGGGGTTCGACGGGGCCGGTCTTCAGACTCCAGGATCAGGCTTCGGGGTCTCGGCCATCGGGTCCGAGGGTCTTGGGGTCGACGGAAACGGTGTTCGAATCCGACAAGGGGGTCTTGGATCCTATCTTTGGCGTCGATGACGGACTTGGGTTTAGTTGTCGGGATCTTTTAGCGGAACCACACAACCTTCACACGGCTTCATCTTATCTGTACCACCACGTCTATGCATCATCACTCCTACACCACAGAAGCATTACCTCACCAACAGATCACCACACAAAAATAGACGGACAAGGGGATCTGACTAGAATGGGTTGCAAGTGACCGTATCTTCCTCCATATCACAAAACACAGAAACCCACACGTTGACCCAACTTGATTCAGGCACTTCCACAAACACCATGTGGACGTTCTCGGGGAGGCAATGGTGCTTGCAGCGTCTGCGGGATGAGGCGGAGGAGAGGCGGACAGCAGCGCGCGGTGGTGTTGCAGGGGTTCGGGCGCACACGGGGACGACCATAGCGCGACGGAGACGCGGGGCAAGGCCGCAAGGGGACCTTGGGCACGGGGTCGACGAGGCGGGCTCGCGGGATCTCTCCGGTGTCGAGGCCGCGCGGAGATGTGCCAGCCGTGGCAGAGCTTGCTGGCGAGGACGCCTGGCGATGGCGGCTTGACGCAGGCGAGGCGCAGATGGAGAGGAAGGGGTGCGAAGAAGGAGGCGTCTGGGCGAGCTCGGGCAGCCGTGGCTATGGAGGGCGGCCGCCGATGCGTAGAGAGGAAGAGGTGGCTCGGACTCTGGTCAACGAGGACTTCGGAGATGCAGCGGCCAGCGAAGTGCTGGCGAGAGGAAGCTCGGAAAAGGGTCGCAGCGAGGTCACCGGCGGCGCGGCCACGCACGGGAGGAGACGACCCTGGAGCAGTGGCGGCACTGCGGGCGAGTGGTGTTGTGGCGGGGGAGTCGCTGGTGGCGGCGACCGACGAGGATTGTGTGCAGAGAGAGGGGGTTCGCGCAGATGAGGACCCATGGGAGCAGGGGTTGCGGGTGCGGGGCAGAGCGATGCAGGGTGGTGGGTCCAGGGGCTGTCGGTCACGCGGGCAGGGAGAGGTTGCATGAGAGGAGTTGGGTGGTCTACCGCGTCGAGTGCGACGTGCGGGGTGGGGTTGCTCGCTGCGTCGCTCGCGCGTGTTGGTGTGAGCCAGGTGAGTGGCGGCGGGCTGGGCTAGGGTTAGGTTTAGGTGGGGATTAGGGTTAGGGCTTGAGGTTAGTTGGGCCTGGTGTTGTAGGCTGGCTGGCTAGGCCTTTTGGCCTGGCCGGCTGCCTCCTAAAAAAATATAACTTTTTATTTGTTATTTAAAAGGCTTTTGTAATCAGTTTTTAGACAAATAAAATATCCAGGAAGACCTAGTTTTATGATTTGGAATTAAAGGAGGGATAATTAGAAACAAAATAGGGTTTTTGCAAAGTACTTTTATGAACAAGCATGCATAATGATGTCATGATGATGCACAAAGTAGAAACAACGAGCGATTTTCTGGTAGTGGTTTTATCGGAATGCTACAACACATCTGTTTCTTTCTGATGATCTATGATGCAGGAGGAGAGGTAGGAGCTGCCGGCTCGCTAGATACATCAGCCTCGGCTTGATAACGTTCCGAGATGTTCAAATCCGATATGGTTTGATCATCGTCGGAAACTTCAAATGTTTCTTCGGAAGGCGGAGGTGGCGTGTCCACGCGGGTGAAGAAGGGAGTGTCATAGCTAGTCAAATCAGCTATGCGACACCTATATCTGGCATAGGAGTCCATGATGGCCTTAATGTCTTGCTCCTGTCCGTCTTCATCCACCTTGTAGTACCCTCTGGTTACTTGCCAAATCTCAATGTTTCCATGGTGGCTCATAACCATGGTGAGAGCGTTCTGCGCTGCGGTTCACGCATAGGACATGTTCCAGTCTGGAACAAGCTTCGGCATATCCTTGGACTTGTCTCGCACTTCAAAACCGGACATGCTAGGCATATTCGGAACCTTGAGAACTTCGCCAATATCTTCGAGAGATTGGCAAAAGTCATGAAGCAAATCACCGACTTGGGTAAGCCGGTGGGTGCGAGGCTCGGCAGAGGTGGAGTCCATCAAGTTCAGAGGACCTGCGCATATAATGCAAAGGGTAAGTCTAAACCCCGGATTCTAAAAGAGTCGAAAAATTCAGGAAAAAATCAGGGAAAGGGAAACATACCAAAGATGACATCGTCGACTTTGGCCTTCTCTTCGGAAGACTTTGGAGTTCATCCCGGAACGCCGCAGAAATGTCCTTTTCTCTGAATAGCTCATCGTTGAGATCCGAGATTTTCTGATCTTGACGCGCAATCTTGCGATCACGCTCATCAGTGGCCATGGAGGTGGACTCGAGAATTTGAGTGATGCTCTTCTCATGATCTGCCTTGAGCTTATCCAGCTCTTGGCAAAGTTCTTTGTTCTCAACTACCAAGGTCTTGAGATTCTCAGCCTCTTCGATCATGGCGCAGGACTGTTTTACCAGTATGTAAGTAAAAAAAGAATAACAAATCAACAAAAAGTTCGACTATGAAAGAAAAGACAAGGTTTGAGTCTCAGAATGTTTACCTTCGACCTCATCCTTGGAAACCTTTAGTTGTGCATTTTCAAGCCAAAGAGATCTGATCTCTTTCCGCTTGTTGCAAACATTCTTCAACAAATCCTGGTTATAGGAATATACTTTGTAAGTCAGAATACCCAAAGTCAGAAGTCTACTAAAGACTCGGGCTAATATTTTTACTAATATCAGCACGAGCCTTGGGAGCTACACTAGTTCATTCTTTGGCATCCCAAGGAAGCATAAAACCGAAATTTGATTGTTCAGCTTCATGCTTGGGGGCTAGAGGATATGATATGAAATAAGGAAAAATGGGAGTTGGAATTCCGACTTACATATTGTTCGCGAGTGAGTTTTTCCAAACTCGCATTTACTTCGACATCAACCTTCTCGGCGAGATTCAGGGGAACCACTAGCGTAGTTGGAAGCTCGCCGGTCCTTAGCTTCTCATCGCAAAGACGGATTTGTTCAAGAAGATCAGAGTGCTTGATGTCCTCTGCTTCCTGTGCTTCTTCTTCGGCAGAAATATTTTGGCTTTCCAGGCATTGTCGGGCCAACCGCTAGATTTCCTCCGCAGATTTCCGAGACAAGCCAAATTTGGCAAGTCCTGGATTGTTCAGTAGATTTTCGGCGAAGGTTTCTGCCGAGGGATCATTACCCGAAGAGGGTTCACCCTTATCAACACCTGAGTCACTCATGGTGACATCAGTTTGCGATTCAAGGATCGCGGGCTCTGCAGTTTGAGCCGGATCTTCTACCATAGTCAGAGACTGAGTAATTTCCGGTGTTGCTGAAGGCTAAGGAGCGGGAGTCGGAGGAGCCACGGCAGGATAAGCCAGTTTGAGCTTCGACTGGCATAGAGGCTTCGCAGAAGATTCCTTCCCCTTGCCCTTGATGAGCCGTCTAGCTCTGATAAGATAATAGAGCAAAGAACATTACATCTCAGAAGGAATTACAAGTAAAATATAAAATACCTTGTGAGGAAAGATTACCTCTTCACAACGGGCACTTCTTTGGTGCCGATGGCCAATGTCGGAGCCTTGCATTTTCGAGGAACGACATCCGGCATTGGGACCGGCTCACCCTCGTCCTGACAAAACTCAAGAGGGTATCCCTCGATAGGAGCAAACTCCGACTCTAGGAGGTCAGCAAGCTGAAAAGGGAAAAGAATCTCAGTATTGCAAGATAACACTTAGATGAGCACATAAAAAATAGTTATTGCTGAAGTTTACCGGTGTAATAGGATCTTTCGCTATATGCATGTACAGAGACATCTCCGGAATCTTCCTCTCGATCCGCTCCCTTATCAGCCATTTGATTTGGCATACGTAATCTTTCGGCTTTAGGGCTTTGGAGCTGATGCGGAGAGAGTCATTCTTTGACAACGTGATGGAGTGCATCAGTCGATCTCCGTGATGTTGTTGGGGTTGAATTCGGCGTGCAACCCAGCTGTGAACTAAGTCGAACCCTTTCAGGCCCTTATGTTTCATCAGGTATTCGATCCGTCTCTTGGCGAGAAACAGATCGTCACTGAGAGTCGGAGCGGCCTCATCCCAAGACTCTTGAGGCGTGGCGGCTCCATTGACAAAAGCCGGCAAAGTTGTGTATTTGCCGGGAGCGGGGATGTCCTTGTGGTAGAAGAAAGTGGACGTCCATTGTTTAATCGAATCACTGGCCATAATCTGAGGATATACGCGCTCTCTTCTAATGGAAAAACTAATAGTACCGGTAATATAAGGATTACTGGCAGTGATAGAATTTCACTGGACATGAAAGTAGTACCGGAAAAGAGTGAGACTTGGCCTAATGCTAAGATACCCCTTGCGCAAAGAAGCATATGCGCTCATCTCTAAGATGGAGTTCGGGGGAAGATGGCGGAGATGAATGCCATAGTGATCTATAACCTCGGAAAAGAATTCTGAGGGAGGAAAGGAGATACCTCTGTCGAGGTGAGTGCTGAAATGCACTCGCTCATCGGTGTGTGGGTTAGGGACGGTTTCACCGAAGCCGCTCCACCAGTCGCCGGCGCGAAGGAGCCCTTCGTCTTCAACGACCTGGAGCTTGGGATCATCCAGGACGAAGGGGATCCGGACTCCACGGTGGCTCTCCCTCTCTGCCACCGCTGCCGTCGCCGCTGCTGCTGCCGCTAAGCCAGAGGATGATGAAGAAGCCATCTTGATTCGGTGCGCCGGTGGCCTTAGGTGGGCAGCGCTGGAGGTTTTTGCGGCAGCTGTGGAGCGCTGGGTTCGTGGGAGGCATAGAGGAGAAGGAAACGACGATGGAACTGGTGAAGAAGATTGGGGGGAAAATCCACACCACTTATATCCGCCGGACGCATCAAGATTCGTGTAAATGCTATAGTAAAACCGCCACGCATCATGGAAGGGAAGGGGAAACCTCCGCGTGATGATTACGCCGCCTCGATCTCCACGCACGCATTGAAACGGTGCCTCGGTTCCGTGTAAGGCGGACCCACCAACGGTTGTGCTGACAGGGAATGTCTGTCAATGACGTGACTTGACCATGACTATTGTCTGATCACGTCAGAGGCCAAGTTCCGGCTTAGTTTGAATTTCGAGCTAGAAACACGAATGAATATACTGATAGGTCCGACTCGTTTTGAGACCAGGATCGTATCTTTTGTTTTGAAGTTTCAGGAACCCTTAAAGATTCTGCAAGCCAAAGATCAAGCTAGATGATGATGAATCTGACTTTGGATCTTGGAGACTTCCGGGGGCAGCTGTTGGGGATATACTTTCTGGGTATCCTCACAGTTCCACACTGACCAGGGTGGCCCACTTTGGGTTAGAGTTTTGCTTCACGGGCGGCCCAGTCAGGGAGAAGAGACGGAGTCCAGTCCGGCTACGGGAAGGCCCAGAAGACTTACCGACATAGGCCCATAGTGTTACTTGTAGTCCAAGATGTACTCTGTAACCGACTCTTAGTCGTAGCCCGATAGATCTTTCCTACAAACCCTAGGCCAGATATCTATATAAGCCATCCTAGGGAGAGCCTTTAGGGCACCCTTACAATCACAATCTCAACTCGCACAAACGAACCCCTTGTAACCCATATTCCGGCTCTGCTGTATTACTGGATTGCTAGCAGGAGTAGGATCCGTCCAAAGCCGATGGATTCGAACCTGGGTAAACTTGTGTGCTCACCGTCCCGAACACCGTACGCCTCACACCCCTCTCTTACGCACGCCTCGAGGACCCCCTCATGGCGTACTTGTCATCAATCTGACGACAAGCAAGATGTATTAGTTTTCATATCTAGATTAGTATATTAGTTAAATGAAGAGATTGTGTTGGAAAATATTCAGAATGCTCAAGAACAATACATTACATAAAAGTTTTCTTCTGAGTTTTCAGAACACAGTTACATAATTTTTTTAATACATTATTACACATCATTTTTTCGCGTGTGTCCCTTGCTAATTGCGCCTTAACCATGGAGCATCTTCTTTAATTAACAGGGTTGTTGGATCAGTGTTCACTGTGAAGGCCGGAATTTCATGAAACTTATCATAATCTTCTGACATGTCTGTCTTGTCCTCCACTCCCACGATGTTTCTTTTCCATGAAAGAACTATGTGGCGCTTGGGCTCATCATCGGATGTATTCTTTTGCTTATCTTTTCTTTTTCTCGGTTTGCTAGACATGTCAGCTTGACCCATTTGCACCGAAACAAGGGGACCTTAAAAGTAGGTCCATAGTCAAGTTCCCATATCTCCTCTATGTAACCATAATATGTGGTCTTTGACCCATTTTTGTTTGTTGCATCAAAGGGGACACCACTGTTTTGGTTGGTTCTCTTTTTATCTTGGGTGATCATGTAAAATGTATTCCCATTTATCTCATATCCTTGTAGAGTCGATATAGTCGAAGATGGTGACCTGAACAACAAGAACAACTCATTTCCAAGAGTATTATTTTTTATGATATATGTTGCAACCAACCACCGAAAGTCTTCATGTGTTCATCTCTAGTCGAGCCATCATGCTTTCCAGGGTTGTTGAAGCGTACAATTTGCTTATGTTCCTCAATATAGGGAGCCGCCAAGATGGAATTTTGTAGAACTGTGTAATGTGCTTCAGGGTAAGAATGCTCGTCCCTACATATTATTGATTTCCTTCCTAGAGTGCCTTTTCCACTCAGTCTCCCCTCATGACGCGATTGAGGAAGACCAATCGCCTTAAGGTCAGGAATAGAGTCAACACAAAACTCAATGACCTCCTCTGTTCCATAGCCCTTGGAGATGCTTCCTTCTGGCCTAGCACGGTTATGAACATATTTCTTTAACACTCCCATGAACCTCTCAAAGGGGAATATATTTTGTAGAAATACATGACCAGGAATGGAAATCTTTTCGACTAGGTGAACCAATAGGTGTGTCATAATATTGAAGAAGGATGGTGGGAACACCAACTCGAAACTGACAAGACATTGGACCATATCATTCTATAGTTGTGGTAGATCTTCAGGATTGATTACCTTCTGAGAAATTGCATTTTGGAATGCACATAGCTTCACAATGGGTACTCGAACATAATCCGATAGAAGCCCCCTAAATGCAATCGGAAGCAATTGTGTCATAATTGTAGGGGTTCCGCGTATGAAAACAATAAATTTTTAACCTACGCCCCTGAACCCCTGATGTTGCCAGGACCTATCTAGTAGTAATACAGTAACAGGAGGGGCTTTTCGCGAACTTACCCTTGAAGACTGAAAAGCGTTGTCAATGCTCAAGAGAGCATGGTTGATGTAGACGAGCCGAAGCCAACCTCGAGGTCATGATGAAGTCCTTGCGCTCCAACGGCTCCAACGACTTGAGTGCCTCAAGTGCAACACCTCGCGGGGAGTTACACATGTCCGGTGCCTGACGATGACTCCCACTTCCCCGATCCAGCAGCAGTTGCGGAAGTAGAGCTCCTGGATCCGAATCCCGCAGTCCGACGGTGCTTCGCGGTGAAGATGTCTCTCGTTCGCGTAGTCCGAACTTGGGACAACGGTCAAGAGAGAGAGAGAGAGAGAATATCAATTGGAGGTCTTCCCAAAAGTGAGAAGACCTTTATTGAATATTTTGTGTATTTATCTGGCTAAATAACCCCACTATTTATAGGGGAGGGGATGTACTACCTCCCTCAAAGTCCCGGGGTGGGACTAAAGGAGAGGAGCGGGAGGGGCAGCCACCGGCCGGCCCTAGTTGGCCCGCGCGGGGGGGGGCATGGCTGATGGCCCAAAATATATCGAGTTTGTTGGGGAACCCCGGGAGGAAGGTATGATGATCACAGCAGCAAGTTTTCCCTCAGTTATGAAACCAAGGTTTAATCGAACCAGTAGGAGCAAGGAAACACCCCAAAGGTGTTGTTAGCTGGACTTTGGCAGGGCGCACTACCGACGTCAGCAGCAACGTGGAGACCTGCACAACACAACCACATAACTCTGTCCCCAACTTACAGTGAGGTTGTCAATCTCACCGGCTTTGCTGAAAACAAAGGATTAAACGTATTGTGTGGAAGAAAGTAGTAGTTTGCAGAAAGTAAACAGAAAGCAATAAACAGTTGATTGTAGATTAATGATAAAAGAAAGGACCAGGGTCCATAGTTCACTAGTGGTGGCTCTCCTTAAGATAGATGACATGTTGGGTGAACAAATTACAGCGGGGCAATTGAAAAACATCGAGAAAGCAATCATGCATATACTACTCATCTTGACTCCTTTGAGACTTGATTGGGCAGTACAACATTATACATAGACCATAATCCAACTGCATCTATGACTAATAATCCACCTTCAGGTTATCATTCGAACCCCCTCTAGTATTAAGTTGGAAGCAACAGATAATTGCATTACGCATTACGTGTAAAGTAAACAACACGATTGTTCTGTGAACAAAGGATTGTTGTTTTCTCCCTAGTAGCAACAGCACATCTAGTACCTTAGAGATTTCTGTCACTTCCTCAGATTACTAGAGGCATGAATCCACTATCGAGCATAAATACTAATTCTTGGAGTTACTAGCATCTACTTGGCCAAGATAGCTACTAACAACGGAAAGCCTGCAAGATCACAGATAACAAAGACATGATAGAATCAATAATCAATCTGAAATAGCATATCAATATCCATCGGATCCTCGCAAACACAACATGTAGGAATTACAAATAGATGATCTTAATCATGAACGGAGCTCACAAGATCTAAACATGATAGCACAAAGGAGAAGAACCAGCCATCTAGCTACTACATGGATCCGTAGTCAGAGATGAACTACTCACGCATCACACCGGAGGCTTGCATGATGATGAAGAAGGCCTCCAGGGCGAATTCCCCTCTCTGGCAGGGTGCCGGGAAGAGCTTCAGATCCCTCCCAATCTAGGGATGGAGATGACGGCGGCTATAGACTCTTTCGTGGAATTTTGATCGGGTACTTAGGGTTTATGTATCGGAGGCATCTTATCGGTGAAAGGGGACCCCGAGGGGGTGTCGGAGGCAGCCAGACCACCTCCTGGCGCAGGCCAGGTTGGGCCGTGCGGCCAAGTGGTGTGGCGGCCCCTTGGCCCCTCTCCGTCTTGTATTCTGGCTCCGTGTGTCCCTCGGTGAAAAACTGACTTTGGCTTTTGTCCCGTCCAATTCCGAGAATATTCATTTTCTGACTTTCCTGGAACCAAAAACAGCAGAAAACAGGCAGCTGGCACGGTGGCTCTTGTTAATAGGTTAGTCCAAGAAAGTGTATAGAAAGTACTCCAAAGTGTAGACAAAACATAAGAAAGTAGATAAAACCAATCATGGAACATCAAAAATTATGGATATGTTAGCAACATATCATTGGCCCAGCCAGCCACCCACTTGCCCCTTCTCCCTCTCTCCTTTCCCTAATGAGCCCTCTTCCCCTCCGGAATTGGCCCATTAAGCCTTTTGACCTTTTAATTGATTTTTTCTTTTATTAAATAATTATGAATAAATGATTAAATCAATATTTAACATTCATTCACATATTATTCAATCTCCATGGATATGGAACATCTTCCACCTCCACTCCAGACATCCTCCGGACTTACCGAAACCCTTCCGGTTTTCTCTCTACTATTCTTCGGCGATTCTTTCGATCATATAAACACTCTCTAAGCATCATCAAACCCTTAAGTGTGATACCCTACGGTTCGGGAACACTCCAGACATGGTCGGGACACTCCCGGACAAATGATCGATAGAGGGACCTGGATGGCCATGTGACCCCAGTGCGTTCCACGAAGATCTTTCGTCGTTTGAACTAGGATAGTCGTGTCTTATTCCCTTTGTCTCTCGATACTTGCATTGCCTGAGATCTGATCAATGACATCACCATGTCATGTTCAATCTCGTTACTGAACAATGCTACTTGACTCGTTCTGACAAGTGATATCCCTGTGATCAAATCACACGCTGCGCAGCTATTGGATATAACCTCTCCGAGTAGGCCCTCGAGTATCTTTTCGTCACATGGATGGACAAATCCCGCTCTTGACATATATTGCCTCTATGATTTCCTCCGAGTACCTAAACACACCATTATAACCACCGTATTACTAGATGGCGCTTGATGCTATCTAAGCACTCTCGGGAGACAGTGATTGATATAGCCTCACGGTCTAAGGAATAGTCTACGAGGATCCATTTCTAATCATCATAACTTGAACTTCGTGACATGATCGGGTCACCATGTTTAGGTTGGGTATTGGTTCATCATCTCATTCTCAGAATGAGTTGACTCCATTTCCAACTGGCATAAATGCCACACGATCAGGAAACATGATCATCTATTGACCAATGAACCAGTGACTAGAGTTTTACTAGGAACCTCTGGTTGTTTATATATCACATGTGTATTGATATTTCCACAAATTACAGTTATAGCATGATATAAAACTTAATCATAAACTTTATGAAATATGATAATAGTCCTTATTAGTATTTGTCTCTAGGGCATATTTCCAACATTCTCCCACTTGCACTAGAGTACAAATACACTAGATGCATTTGTTCTTTAATCATTGACACCATATATCCGATACACTGAACATGCTTGCTCATGGAAGAGGTTGAGTCTTGGGTCTGTACTTTACAGTCCCAAATCCTTTGCAACTTACTAATGTCACCTTGATTGACATTAATACTTTATCATCACATGATAACATTTGTGTGTATGCATCGTCGCTATGGCAGCAGAACGAGGCCTCATTCCAGGAGCCTACGGTGACTTTAGATTAACCTCGAGGGCTTTCTCATGGGCACTGTGCCCCTGGGACATATCATTCTATGTTAAAAGCGAACTAGCCCCGTCATAACATTATACAACACTTTAGATGGTACCCTTATCTATTATTATAAATGTATTCATCGAAACACTAGTGCACTCTGTGCAACTTTTGATTTTTTTGTTCACCTCGCTTCCTATTGGACTTTAATCGGTATTTACAGGAGTTTCCAACATATTCCCTTATAACATAACCCTTTATGCTTTAAGAATGTCATCCTTTATGGATTTGGAAAATGTTTCTGCGGTTCCCTATTAGACACTACGGACAAACTTAGCTCAACGTTCTGTGATTTGAACTTAATCACTTTTAAACGTTCCTTATTTGGATCACATATTATGCTAAGTTATCATCATAGTTTTCTAAGATAGAACCTGTGTCTCAACATAGTGGATGATGATCATCCTTTTCTTTCTTTCAACCATTGATGTTAAACTTAATGCTATTCCTAACTTGAGTTATTAAGGACTACTTTCTTAATTAACTTATATTTTGAAACTATTTTTAGAATCCCTTAAGGAATACTACATAATATCATAACACACTTATTATCAACTTCTACCCCTTATACATCATCATTTATCAGTACTTGCACTTTTATTCTTAATGTGTCGAATATACACTTAAGAATCACTCCTATAAGCTCCCACTCAAAATATGTTTCTAACATATTTGGGTATGAGTCACTACTCTTACTCAAATTATTTTCCTACATATTTGAATTTGAGACTTATATTGCTCCCACTCAAAAATATGTCATTCACATATTGTTTTAGGAAGAGTTTTATAGCTCCCACTCAATTTCATGCAAATTGCATATCTACTCACTATTTTTGAACAACTTCAAATCCTTTGATCAAATATCAAAGTGAGAGATTTACTATGATACACTAGTACTTTTACTAGTTTTAAATCCACTAGACATTAAGCATGCATGAATCAAATTCATTTGAATTTGTCTAATACTTGACAAATTGTGCTTTGGTCATTCACCCCATTTTCCACTATGGCTTTGTAGTCATTTGGTAAAATTCAAGTAACCCCTTTTACTTGTGAGATTCAGCAACGAATTGCTTTCTAATCTCAAGGGAATTTTGCTATGGGATTTCTCATAACTTTAGCTTACCATTATTTCCTTAGTAGTTCGTAGGTATGTCATATTCCGGTAATCATGACAAATGATTCACAAATGTATCCATACAAGATATGGGATACATTTTGAATTCTACTTCATGTAGTGAAAACACTAGTGGGGAAAACACAATGATCATTATCATTGATTCTTTCCTTTGTGAAGAGAATCATTCAGGAACGTTGTCCTTTGCGCTTCTCAACACTCTAATGCAGGGTTTTAAATCCTCATCGTGTTTTTCACTATCTTCCATTTTCTTCATAATCGATAAATATCACTGAAAGTGAGCTTTCTCAAGAATGCACCAAAATCCAAACAATACAAGTTTTGCTTCTCTTTTGGTTTCAGCTAGGATTTCGTATTCAAAGTTTCCAATGAATACTCTACAAGGACTTGTTCGCTATTTTTTTGGTTATATCGAATAACCCCAAAACTTTTACGACGATCCATACCAGATATGGAGCCGCTTTCACGAATTTAAATGGTTCACTATATATTCTAATTGAGTGCTAACTATTTCTAACTAATGGTCTCTACATCTACACTACAACGATTTATTTGGTGCCATCTATTTACCCATTTTTATATCTAATATCATATTGTGATGCTTTGCATTTTGACATTTCAAAACGCTTTGCATTCCACAATTTATTTTATGCCAATCTTATAAAGTTGAATTTCATTACTGTTGATCAAATCGTAGTAATTAGATTCTCTTTTATATTTATACCCTTTGTTGATGAAACACTTTGATCAAAACAAATAGTTTCATATTCATGTTTCCTTTGGTAAACTTCTTTACACATTTAAACAATCATATAATGACAATTACCATTTGTGTTCAAACACAATACATCAAATATGTATTTATTTTTAACAATTCATTAAAACACTCTGCATTCAAGTAATACACAGTGTTCAAGTTATTTTTGCCTAACTTAGGCATGATTTATATGTGATAAGAAATCAAATGTCTTTCACATATTATCACATAACTTTGAATTTAAACAATGGTTTCATTCATTAATGAACATATCATTAAGTTGGGTATTTTAAGGCATTTCAATATTTCACAAATGTTCCTGCATTAATAATTAGTTTCAAACAACAAGGATAATTTACATATAATCAAACAAGATATGAACACAAATAGAAATCATTCATAAAAGTGGAACAACTGTTTGTTACAAGCTCATATGTATAACCGTCTCACAAAGTGTGAGACACACTAAAGAAGTTCACAATCTGTTGATTACAATAACTATCCAAAACATAAACTAAATGATAAATGTTGAGGGAGAGTGTCGTTGGCCATCATCATCATGCTCGCCATCAACACGTGACGTAACCTCCTCCCTAGCAAGCACCTCTCATGCAGAAGGACCTGTTTTCAGCAAAACAAAACAAGTATCTGATACATTGCAAATGTATCTATAATTTTTGATGTTCCATGCTTGGTTTTATCCACTTTCTTGTGTTTTGTCCACACTTTGGAGTATTTTTCATATGATTTCTTGGACTAACTTATTAACAAGAGCCACAGTGCCAGTTGCCTGTTTTCTGCTATTTTTGGTTCCAGGAAAGTCAGAAAATGAATATTCTCGGAATTGGACGGGACAAAAGCCAAAGTGCCTATTTTACCGGAAGTCATCTAGAGCCAGAATACGAGACGGAGAGGAGCCACGGGGCCACCACACCACCTGGCCGCACAGGCCAGGACTGGCCGCGCCAGGGGGTGGTGTGGCCAGCCCAGGCACCCCCTCGGCCTCCCTCTTCGCCTATAAGTTGCCTTCTGACCTAAAAACTCAAGGGGGTTCGATGTTTTTCCAGAAGGAGTTCCGCTCTGCCGCCACCACCAGATTCCACGAAACAGCACCAAAAACTCTGTTCTGGCACCTTGCTGGGACGGGGAATTGGAGGAGATCATCGCCATCATCATCACCATCACTTCTCCATCGACCATCCATGTTTCCCCCATCTATGAGTGAGTAATCCCCCGCTGTAGGCTATGGGGATGGTAGGGATTGGATAAGATCATTCATGTAATGGCATCAGATTGTTAGGGCATGGTGCCTAGTATCTTTTATTAGTGATTTATGACTTTGTTGCAACTTGTTATGCTTAATGCTTGTCACTAGGGCCCGAGTGCCATGATTTCAGATCTGAACCTGTTATTGATTCATTATGATAGTATTGTTTATGGTCTTACTTGCAAGTTGTATACACACGCTGTTGTCCAGAACCAAAGGCCTCGAAGTGATAGAAATCGGGATAACCAGAGGGAATGGCTTTGATGTGACGATCACATGTGTTCACGGAGTGTTAATGCTTTACTCCGGTGCTCTATTAAAAGGAGCACCTTAATTGCCAGTAGTTCCCTTGAGGCCCCGCTGCAAACGGGCTGGCAGGACAAAAGAAGTTGTGCAAGTTCTCATTGCGAGCACGTATGACTATATATGGAACACATGCCTAGGATTATCTAGTACTTGGATGCTTTATCTTATTTATCTGCAATTGCCCTATGTTCTGATTGCTATGTGAATTGTCTTGTCCATGCAACACCCGTCCATCCATCCCTATGCCTACCGCACTCGAATCTTACTATTTACTACTATTTTTACTGTTGTCTTTACTTTACTACTGCTGCTACTTTACTATTCCTACTACAAAACTGTTGCTACTGATAAACTGCTGTGAGCAAGATTGTTTCCAGGTGCAGCTGAATTGACAACTCAGTTGTTAAGGCTTATAAATATTCTTTGGCTCCCCTTGTGTCGAATCAATAAATTGGGTTTCACTTCCCTCGAAAATACTGCGATACACCCCTATACTTGTGGGTCATCAGTATCAAATATACTCAACACTGCAAATGTTTTTACAAGATTATAACATTTATAAAATTGTATATCAAATATATACCTACGTCATCGATGGCCTCACCGGTGATTGGTTCAACCTTTACGTTCCTGAAATGTAATATGAACTCCTGGAAATCCAATGTTTCTGTATCACCACTCATAATGCTACTCCGGACATGTCCTTTGTAGCTAGGAGGCAATGATCGAAGCAGCACGCCTATCGCAAACAGATCATCCATCCAGTAGTCCACGAAGTGAACCAGTCTCATGTGTGCATCAAGCATGCGCTCCAAGTGACCCTTCATACATGTGTGCTCCTCCATCTATATGGAAAGGAAGTCTCCAAGCAGCTCGTGCTTCCACATGCGCACATGGCTTATGAACTCTACTCTCAGATGATCCACCATCGAATATGGATCAAGATCACCCATGAGGGGATGGAGTTCATCCACCATCCCGTAGCGCATTATTATCTGAATGTAGGTGGACATCTCTTGACGATAGTAGCGGTTTGCCAGCTCTTGTGGGGTCTCATAGTGGTGTGGCTCAGTCAAAACCATCATGCGGTGTATGTAGTCTACCACATGATTCCTAGTAAGGAGATCATTCAGGCGCACAAGCCAACTAGGGAAGTTGGATCCATCAAGTCTAAGTTTCTCACCCATTACCCATTCCTCAATGACAAAGTAAGCTTCACGGTGAGCCATCTCTACTTTATAATTGCAAAAAGGAATTTAGGCTAGGTTTATAATTAAATGATTTAATAATAACTCCACTCAGAAACACATATCCCCAGAAGGTTTCCTAGTGATAACACGACCCCTATCAGCCACATCTCCCCCGATCGTCATGGTCATCAATGTGAGTTCAAGGGTGGACTCTAAACGTCGATCACATCATTCATGCGACTCGTGCTCAATCTTTTGACCATCCGCGTTCCGAGGCCATGCCTGCACATGCTAGGCTCGCCAACTCAACCTTAGTGTATTCGCTGTGCAACATGGCTTACACCCACTGTATGCGAACATAGATATGTCTGACACCCATGCCTGTATCGTGGATCGCCTCATACTGAAGAACTTTCTTGGTGGTGCACACTAAGGGGGAACACAATCGTTGGTAATTTTTAACATGGATCATCTTATTAGGCTACCGTCGAGTATCTAATACTAGCACACAATAAGATATACAAACAATAACATTGACTGTAAATGCGATGTGATATGGTCCTTCACGTCGTGATCTCCATCCGTCGTCACCAAATTCCGGCGCTAGGGTTCCGGCGCCGTAGACACCAGGGTACCGGTGTCTTTCCAGCATGGTAGTCCGTCACCTCCATGACTATCTACTATTACGTAACATAAGGTAATCACTTTACCTTTGCCACAACCATATCACAAAGCAACGCCCCCTACAAAACAAAGTTAGACGCCTCTACTTTATCTTTGCATGTTTTACGTGGTTGAATGGGCTTTCACACAAGAACCGTTCTCACCTACAAACTTTTAGCACATCACTGATCAAGTAGTTGTCTCTACTACACCCCTTTCGGGGCCCTCCGTTGTAAATGGCATACCAACTAATGCGAGAGAGACAGACACCCCCTAAGCCACTTTATACGATACAAGCCGTATGTCAAGCGTGGACCAGTCTCGCGAATGAACACGTAAAGTCAGTTGGGGTCGCTTCATCAAGCATTACTGCGTTATACACAAGTACACATGGGAGGGTAACAACTAAAAGATCAACGACCACATGCTACATCTCGTGTGTTCTATCCATACTAGCATTACCACGCATAGATCTAGCTATGATACCACTGTAGGGGTTCCACGTATGAACACAATAAATTTTTACCCTACGCCCCTGAACCCCTGATGTTGCCAGGACCTATCTATTAGTAATAAAGTAATGGGAGGGGCTTTTCACGAACTTATGCTTGAAGACCGAAAAACGTTGTCAATGCTCAGGAGAGCATGGTTGATGTAGACGAGCCGAAGCCGACCTCAAGGTCGTGATGAAGTCCTTGCGCTCCAACGGATCCAACGAATTGAGTGCCTCAAGTGTGACACCTCGCGGGAAGTTACACACGTCCGGTGCGAGATGATGACTCCCGCTTCCCCGATCCAGCAGCAGTTGCGGAAGTAGAGCTCCTGGATCCGAATCCCGTAGTGCGACGGCGCTCCACGGTGAAGATGTCTCTCGTTCACGCAGTCCGAACTTGGGACCACGGTCACGAGAGAGAGAGCGAGAGAGAGAGAGAGAGAGAGAGAGAGAGAGAGAGAGAAAATATCAATTGGAGGTCTTCCAAAAAGTGAGAAGACCTTTATTAAATATTGTGTGTATTTATATGATCAAATACCCCCTATATATAGGGGAGGGGAGGTACTACCTCCCTCAAAGTCCCGGGGTGGGACTGAAGTAGAGGAAGGAGAGGGGCAGCCGCCGGCTGGCCCTAGTGGGCCCCACGTGGGGGGGCTTGGCCCAGCCGGCCACCCACTTGCCCTTCTCCCTCTCTCCTTTCCCTATTGGGCCCTCTTCCCTCTGGAATTGGTCCATTAAGCCATTTGACCTTTTAATTGATTTTCTCTTTATTAAATAATTATGAATAAATGATTAAATAAATATTTAACATTCATTCACATATTATTCAATCTCTGTGGATATGGAACACCTTCCACCTCCACTCCGGACATCCTCCGGACTTACCGAAACCCTTCCGGTTTTCTCTCTACTATTCTTCTGTGATTCTTCTGATCCTATAAACACTCTCTAAGCATCATAAAACCCTTAAGCGTGATACCTTACGGTTCGGGAATACTCCAGACATGGTCGGGACACTCCCGGACCAATGATCGACATAGGGACCTGGATGGCCATGTGACCCATGTGCGTTCCACGAAGATCTTTCGTCGTTTGAACCGAGACAGTCGTGTCTTATTCCTTTTGTCTCTCGATACTTGCATTGCCCGAGATCTGATCAATAACATCACCATGTCGTGTTCAATCTCGTTACCGAACAATGCTACTTGACTCATTCCGACAAGTGATATCCCTGTGATCAAATCACATGCTACGCAGCTATTGGATATAACCTCTCCGAGTGGTCCCTCGAGTGTCTTTCCATCACATGGATGGACAAATCATGATCTTGACATATATTGCCTCTACGGTTTCCTCCGAGTAACTGAACACACCTTTATAACCACCACATTACCAGATGGATCTTGATGCTATCTAACCACTCTCAGGAGACAGTGATTGATATAGCCTCATGGTCTAAGGAATAGTCTACGAGGATCCATTTCTAATCATCATAACTTGAACTTTGTGACATGATTGGGTCACGATGTTTAGGTTGGTTATTGGTTCATCATCTCATTCTCAGAATGATTTGACTCCATTTCCAACTGGCATAAATGCCACATGATCAGGAAACATGATCATCTGTTGACCAATGAACCAGTGACTAGAGTTTCACTAGGAACCTCTGGTTGTTTATATATCACATGTGTATTGATGTTTCCACTCAATACAGTTATAGCATGATATAAAACTTAATCATAAACTTTATGAAATATGATAATAATCCTTATTACTATTTGTCTCTAGGGCATATTTTCAATAATAATCACATGACAGTCATGAGACTTTAGGTTTTTTAACTTTTCTCTATAATATTTATTATTTCCTTTATATTAGACGAGAAGCCAGACGGGACCTTGATACTGCTTAGGCATTCAAAAAAGATTTCCTTCTCTTGTTTGGTAAGAGCATAGCTAGCATGACCTTGAAACCGTTCTGGATGCAAGCCTTCTGGGTCTTTCACACGTTGTTGGTCCTTCCGTGCTTCCGGTGTATCTTTTTTCTTCCCATACATACCCAAGAAGCATAGAAGGTTCGCGCAAAGATTCTTAATCACATGCATCACGTCGATTGCAGAGCGGACCTCTAGGAATTTCCAATAGGGTAGCTCCCAAAATATAGATTTCTTCTTCCACATGGGTGCATGTCCGTCAGCGTCCTTCGGAACAGATTGTCCGCCAGGACCCTTTCCAAATGTTACTATTTGATCCAAATCCTTTACCATATCAAATACATCAGCACCATTATGTTCCTTAGGCTTCTGCTGGTCACATGCCTGACCGTTGAAATGCTTGCCACTCTTTCTTAAGGGATGATTGGCCAAAAGAAATCGACGATGCCCCAGGTACACATTCTTCTTACAATGTTCCAAATGTATACTTTCAGTCTCATTTAAACAGTGCGTGTATGCATTGTATCCCTTGTTTGTCTGTCCTAAAAGGTTACTAAGAGCAGGCCAATCATTAATTGTTACGAAAAGCAATGCTCGGAGGTCAAATTCCTCCTGCTTGTGTTCATCCCACACATGTACGCTGGGTTTGTGCCACAACTGTTAAAGTTCTTCAACTAATGGCCTTAGGTACACATCAATGTCGTTGTCGGGTTGCTTCGGGCCTTGGATCGGCACTGGCATCATAATGAACTTCCTCTTCATGCATAACCAAGAAGGAAGGTATAGATACATAGAGTCACAAGGCAGGTGCTATGACTGTAGCTCTGCTCCCTAAAAGGATTCATGTCATCTGTACTTAGACCAAATCTTAAGTTCCCTGCGTCATCTGCAAAGTCCGGGTAGTCTCTATCGATTTTTCTCCACTGCAACCCATTGGTAGGGTGTCTCAACATCTCGTCTGACTTACGTTCCTCTTTGTGCCATCGCAACAACTTGGCATGCTCTTTGTTCTAGAACAAACGCTTCAACCTTGGTATTATAGGAGCATCCCACATCACCTTGGCAGGAACCCTTTTCCGGGGGGCTCGTCCTCAACATCACCAGGGTCATCTCATATGATCGTATACCGCAACGCAGTGCATACCGAACATGCATCCAAATTCTGGTACTCACCGCGGTAGAGGATGCGGTCATTAATGCATGCATGTATCTTTTGAACCTCTAAACCTAGAGGGCAGACAACCTTCTTTGCTTCGTACGTACTGGAGAGAAATACGTTATCGTTTGGAAGCATATTCTTCACCATTTTCAGCAAACTTTTCAAATCCGGAGTCAGATAGACCACACTCTGCCTTCTATCGCAACAATTCCAGTGTGCTACCCCACTTTTTTAGACCATTTTCACAATTTGGATACAACAACATATGATCGAACTTCTCCCTCTCCTTTTTATTCTCGCAGTCTCTCCTTGCATCGGTAATGGTCTGGCCAAGATCATTAGCGGGCTCATCATGTGCCTCTTCTTCAGCCTCCCCTTCAGCTCCCCCATGGAAGTATCACCATATTCATGATAGTTGTCATCATTCTCTTTTTCTTTATTGTCTTTCATTATAACTCCTCTCTCTCCGTGTTTGGTCTAACAATTATAGTTGGACATGAAACCGGACTTCAACAGGTGGCTGTGAATGGTTTTTGAGTTAGAGTAATTCTTTTGATTCTTATAGACAATACACGGACATAATACAAAACCATTCCACTTGGTCGCATCAGCCACACGGAGAAATTCATGGACGCCATTAATGAATATCGCTAGAGCGTCGGTCAGTAACGTATATCCATTGTCGAACCATCTGTATTAACACAAGTTATAGTGTGAGCTTCTAGAGCATTAAATTTGAAGTTTGAACATTTTACATGCACCTATTTTTGAATTGAACAAAACAGTTAACATGAAAAATGTGGAGTTTTGAATTATTGATCTAGTAGTGAAAACCTCATTCCATTCTGAGCTCTGAAACTCTAAAATTACACATTTCAATTTTAAGTAACTTTTTTACTACAATCAAAATTTGCCTAAAATTAAAATTCCCTCTACTTCTAGAGCATGAAATCTCTCTCTACTTGTAGAGCATTAAGCTAAATTATAACAATAATAGATGAAAGAATAAAGTTGCTAACCTTTTAATAAAACCTTAGATCACTAGTCCTTGGATTTTTTCCACCAAATCTTGTAGAAAAAATGAGCATGAACTCGGCTTGCTCTTGGAGTAAAAAATAGCCATGGCTCGAGCATGGACGAGGCCGAGTTATATAGGAAAATAAACAGTCCAGCTTCATATTATGAATCGGGGCTCGTGATCTACCTCTAGTCCTAGTTCGTTATACGAACCAGGACTAAATGTTCCCCGCGCCGTGCGGCTGGCTGGCGCGAGGCCTCTAATCCCGGGCCGTATCATGAACCGGGACTAAAGGTCTGAAACGACCCGGGACTAGGCGTTGCCAGGGCTCCTATCCCTTGGAGCCGTTACGAAGCAGGACTATTGCTAACACTAGTCACGACCCGTAATAAACCGGGACTAGTGCCGGAAATCGGACCGAACCGAAGCCATGTTTTCTACTAGTGCCAGTAGATCATCTCGCGCTAGATGGGAAATCTTGACCAGCGAAAACTTCTATATATGCCAAACAATATATTACAGTGTATTCTTACAATGCTTCTTGCATTTCTTTAGACATTGCCGCCACCAGCCGGCAATATATATAGAGTGAGAATTGGAGACCACAAATCAGCTGCCAAACAATTTCACAAAGAGGCACCACAGAGCAGGTGCGCATCGGATTCTAACATCTTATCACAGAAGCAGCAATAGGCATGGTGAGGCCATTCACTTGCGTACAGTGTGTCAAAAATCCATAAGACGGTTCAGAGACAACAACCATATAAAGAATCGCACTTTTAGTTCAGCTCCAATGCTCCTGATTTGGAAAGATCAGGAGAATGAATTTTCCCCAAAACTGAAGCTTCATATGCACTCTTTGCTAAATAAACACCAACTCCAGAGAGGTTCCAGGAGACGGAATCGTGAGTGTCAACCAAAAGGACAGACTGAATATTTTCCTATTAAGACAGAAACTGGTATAACTGAACTTCATTTGAAACCCTATCAAGTACATAGAACATACTCCTTGAAACAGTGGATCTGCATTGTTTTCACTAGCTTCATAAAAACACCACCATATAAAATTCAAATTAAAAGGATAATCATAAAGTGCCGCTAACCCTACTTGCATAACTGAACTTGGGTCCATCGATAGGCTCTCAACAGTCCAACCTATGGAATTTCTAAAACTGCAATAGAAAAGAGCAGACCAAGATAACTATTCTGGGAGAGCAGATTCCAGTGTATCTAACTAATTCTGCGGAGATTTCCAGAGTAACAAATACATGCGGCCAGCAAGATTAAGAAAATAGAAGATGTGTGTGCTTATCCAATAGTATAAATTAAGAGTAAGAGATGAGATCTTCTGTACTAATCCAAGGAGGAACTGTTGTCGAGCGTCCGAATGCAGTAGACATGATGATAGCCGCTTCCTCCTAGCTTCACTGGCCAGCATGCAGAGTCTAATAAATCCAATCAAATCGGGTGTGGGGGAAAACATCAAGCAGCTTTGGAGCCAGAGCGCAGTAACCTGCCAGACTGAAAAATAGAAAGGGGAAATTAAAATCGAGAGAACCGAGAGAGGGCAGCTACCACCATGGGAACATGTGCTAGAGGTGGCGACGCGAGCAGGCTTGCCGTGCTTGATGCCGATGGCATGACATCACGGGTAGGTTTTTAACATGGAGGCCTCGGCGGCTCAGTTCAATCTAGCAGTTCCTACTCGATGAATTATGGGATGCACTGAGCGGATTCATGAGCATTTGAGGCGAGGAGGCCGTACGCCACGGCGGCAGAGGAGTTACTGCCGGTGATTAGTCACGGTATAGAAGACGAACAGCAAACTGATTTTATTTCAGGACGAACGCCCAGGCCCAGTAAGTTTCAACATGGATCCACGATCCCACGTGGGTCAGCTAGTTTACGAAATAGATTTCCTGCGGGAGTCAATATAGCGAACCTGCATTCAGCCCACTTATTCGTGCGGGAAAGCGAGGAGCGATGTCGCAAGGCGCGACAGCATGAGGGCGGGACAGAAGGGGTCACGTGGAAGCACCACAAGCTAGGAAAATCAGGTAGTGGGGTTGCTATTTAGATATAGAAGATAAGTCGAGCGATGCCCAGACTTGATCAATGTAAATGAAGTGGGAATATAATATATTGAGACCTTGAGTATATATTTGCCTACATACAACTCTATAGGGAAGCAAATGGTAGGACTTGCTTATCGAAAGCACAAAAACTACTACTAGAAAATGAAGCACAAAACTATGGTTAAAAAATTAAGTTATATGAAGATTGGCCTGCAAGTGAAAATACATGTACATAGCTGCGCTTTGAGAGGATCATTTCTCATGAATTGCGTCAGGTGGCCTAGATCATGCATCTACCTCATCTACGTATAGTTTTCCTGTTGTGAGCTATGTTCATCAAGAAGATCAGAGAATTTAAGAACCAAACATCTAGCTGGCATTCTGAAAGTAATACCACCTAGGAAAAGTATAAATACCACCTAAAGAAATTCTCTTGAAGAATTCCTCAATCGAAAGAGCTTTCCCGTTAACACTATATGAATGCAAACTGTTTTATCAAATCACTTCTATATTTGGAAGCACAAGAGCATAGAATTGCAACAAGCACATAACTGACAAATGTATGTTGCAAAAACACATTTACGTTGAATATTATTCCATAATAATCTAGGTAGTACAAGGAATTCACATCAGGATCTCATTGACATAGTGCCCAAAATCAGAATCGCAGGAGAGAAATATTAATTGCTTCAGAATGCAAGTTTTTCTTGATTGCGGCATCATGTTGGCAACTTACATCTGAAACACAAAGCCCTTGTTGGGTAAGGTTTGATGCCAAAACCTATGAATCGTCAAAACCGAAATTTCTGATAGCTGTCTGCTCGGTTCCTGGCAGCGACCTCCGTAGGCCTCACCGAAGTTGCAATAACCACGGAACGGACAATACAAAATGTCGTTGATTCTCTATTTTAACCTTAGAGCTCCCCCATTTACCATGATATATAGTTTCTAGAACCGATTTCTTGAGCTCATCGAGGTCATCATTCTTTATTACAATATGAAACATGAACATGTGGTTGGTAAAACAATATTCCTGTAGTAGACACAGAACTGGACGGGAGATTCAGCACGGAAAAGTCAAGTGGAATTCTCCCTAGGCGATGATCAAGCAACCACACCAACCTCAGAACTTACAACGTCGACGACAGGAGCACAATCGACAACGATGACGGCAGATCAAACAGCTTGAGGTGGAGGCTATCAGGGACGGGGACTACTCCAATCCCTGGTGACCATGAGCTAGGTCGGAGTACATGGTGCAAGTCGGCCGGAAAAGTCGTGGCCATAGGAGATGCCACTGATGAAGGGGCTGAGCTTGGAGGAGGCTGCGGGCCATCTCTCTACCATGAAAGGGAAGGAGGCCGACCGGGGAGATGACCGGGTGCGTGGGGTGGATGTCCCTGGAGGTGGCGGCGGGGGGACCGACCTGGAGAACCATAGCGATGGGGATGGGGAGGCGGCGTAGCCGCGCAGTGATGGGTTCATGGATTTGCGGGCAATTTTTTTTCTTTGAGACGGGCGAGGTAGATGGGGCGTCGGACGAAGGAATATGACATAGCAGGATTCGGCAGAAAACAAAACCCGTTTCATAGTAGGGATGGGGAGGATAGGGATAGGGATAGGGATAGAGATAGAGATAGAGACTATTCCTACTAACATGCCCTTTGTTGTATAGTATAAAAGTGGTACAAACCTTAAGAGCATCTCCACTCGGGAGCCCTAAAGCGCCCCTAAAGGGCTATGGGGGTGCCGGCCCTCAAAATCATGCTCAGTCTGGCCCCCCAAACTTATTTTCGTGTCGGCGGGGCTCGTTTAGTTATCTAGCATCCCCAGGTCGAACCCAATCTACGGGGGGCAAGCGGGAGCACCGGATGGAGCTGAAAACGACACAGGCCAGTCCTGGCAGTGAGGTAGGCACATCCTTCTCGCCCTTTCCAACTCTTTCTGCCCTGGCTTCCCGCCCTTTCCCGTTATAACCAGGGCGACCGCCATTGCAATCCTCAGATCCACACCTCTCTTTCCACACCTCTCTTTCTCACCATGGACAGGCCACACTGGCCTTTCTCACCCTCGAGGAGATGGAGGCGGTGTGCGCCTCCAGCTACCCAAGGCCACCGGGCTACCGGCTGCCCCCGACTAGGCGCTGAGTGCCAAATGGGTGCCCGTCCCTCCTGTGCCTCGCGGTTCCGCCCGCCGGGCGGCCATCGTGAGCAACTACTATATCAAGCTCACGTCGGAGCAGCGGATGGATCCCAATTGGTGCCCCGACAACACCGCGACCTGGACCGCCTTCTTCCCCAATTGGCGGGAAAGAGAGCTTGCCAAGTACGAGGGCAATGGCCCTCCTCCGGTCAACCACAATGAAGCCGCCCGACAACTATGGTGGTCAAACCGGACGTTCACCGGTGTGATGCGCCACATCTCCGAAGGAGATCACCCTCGCATACGTGATGACCCACAAGTATAGGGGGTGCATCACAGTATTTTCGATAAGTAAGAGTGTCGAACCCAACAAGGAGCAGAAGGTGCTGGCTAGTGGTATGGATCAAGAATTCTCTGCAAATACTTAGCAAACGGATTTTTAGGGGTTTTCGATAAAGCAACTAAACAAAGTATGAGTAAACAAAAGACAGTAGGAATAAATGCAGCAAGTGGCCCAATCCTTTATGCAGCAAAGTACAAGCCGGTTGTATTACTTAAGATGACCAAATGTTCTCGAGGACACATGGGAAGACTGTCAGTGTTTTCGCTTCATATAGTCGATTAATCTTCTCTAGCTTGTTAAGTGTTGTGTGGGTGAATCTGTGCTAATGTACCGCCCCATCCAAGACTAATACATACTTGTGATTATACCCCTTGCAAACATCCGTAAGTACAAGAAAGTAATTAAGGTAGAAACCTAACCACAGCTTTAAACTCTAAGACCCTTACGTCCCTTGTGCAATGGTTTCCTAATGGGGGTTCAGGTTTCTGTCACTCCGGCAACCCCTACGATTAGTAGCCAAATACACAATGCATTCCCCTAGGCCCATATAGGTGAAGTGTCATGTAGTTGACGTTTACATGACACCACTAGAAGAAGTACACCACAACTTAAATAACAATGTATTGAATCTTTCTCAACGCAACTCCACTACTAACAACAAGACTTCTCCCATGTTCTCAAGAACATAACGAACTACTCACAAGACATCATATGGACCATGATCAGAGATGGAATAATGATGTATAACAATCTGAACATAAACAATAATTCAACGGTTCACTCAATAGCATCAACTACAAAGAGTAATCAACACCGGGAAAGTTTCCCCTATGAACTATGCAAGATTCAACTCAATTGTTACAGCAATATGGAGATGGTGATGAGGGTGTTGATGGTGATGATGGTGGTGGTGATGATGATGATGATCCCGATGAAGTCTAGCTTGATGGTGGTTTTGATGGCGACGATCTCCCCTCTCCGGGAAGGAATTCCCCGGGTAGAAATCTGTCTGCCGGAGAGATCTATCTCTCTCGGTGTTTTCCGCCCCACAGAGGCGGCGGAATCTTTCTATGGTCGCTCCCCGGGTCTTAGGGTTTCGGGAGGATGATATACGCCAGAGGGGAGAGGCTGGAGTGGGCCAGGGTGGCCACACCACCTCCAGGCACTGCCTAGGGCTGCCCGCGCCATGGGGTGGTGTGGGCCCCCTGTGGCCCATCTCCACTCCATCTTCTGGCATCCTTAGTCTTCTAGAAAAATAGGATTTTCCGTATATTTTCCCGGATTTTCTGATCTTCGCGAATTTTGCCTCTAAACAACACCTTTTCCATCAGAATCCTGACTGTAGCGGTCCATGCTCCAAAATTCATCAACCATGCAAAAACGGATGAAATAACATAAGTATCACCTCTCAATACGAAATATATCAATGAATAATGGTGAATTATGACATAGAATAGTGATGCAAAATGGACGTATCAACTCCCCCAAGCTTAGACTTCGCTTGTCCTCAATCGAACTGAGCTCAATAAACATGGCCTCAGGTTTATTGAGTGAAGAGTTGATAAAAGAATACGGACAAGAAGCATCACATTCATCAAATACACAGATCATAATAGAAGACAACTCACTATTATATAACTCAACTTGCAATGAGTAAAGGGAGCATAATAAAGATACATAAAGTGAATCATAATTGGTAATGGCCAACTTAGCTCTTGGTCGAAGAATAGTTGATAATTTGCTGGAGTTCACAAATAACTAGTTTTCAATAATAGCTTTCAAAGTAGTAAACTTCAAGATAAGAGCAACTTGTAAAGCAAGGAACATAAGAAACATGACTGAATAAATCGTCATATGAATGAATGAAACACATCAACTCAAAATACTTGCTGAGGTAGAAGGGAATAGGTTTATTGACTCAACTACAAAGTAAAAGAAAGTGCCCTTCGCAGAGGGAAGCAGGGATTGCAAGTCTCATAAAGAGCTCCCAAAAATTATGATACTTACTAGCTTTCATCTCTCATTGCCCCTATCATAGGCATCTTTAGGTGATTAAGGTTAAAGTGATCAAAAATGAGGATATGCATTGACAAGTTGTAAGTTGAGAATCTCATGTCCCTTGAATACGAGGGTCGCTCCTCGTGCTACTCAAGTTTAGTCACCGGTAAGTTCTTACCAATGGGGTACCCCTTGCCCGATGATACGGAAGAATCCCCATATCAAAATGACAAGGCAAGCATACAACAAGCATCTCAGCAATCTTCTTATTTACCATGGGAATATGGTGCTTTTTTCTCTCTTTCCTCTTTTCATAATATCTTTTTTTCTTTTTCTCTTTTTTCTCAATATCGGACTCTTTTTTTTAAAGAAGAATGCTTCATAGATACTCGTTATGGTTACGCTGCAGGTTTCCACCATGTCAGCATGGATTAGACCAGCGGCCCAGGCGTTTCTCTAACATATATGCATAACTCCATGGACTTACAAGCTCCCCTTTCATTTCACACCGACGACATCCATAGACAAAAGAACATGATATCAACTTGGTACAAAGTACCAGTGCAATGTTGAAAGCGTTCCCCATGACAGCATGGTTCTGCTAATTCACAACTTACAAAGCGCAAGCATATACGCAACATAGGTGAGCACAATGGTTCAAGTTTACTAAATGCAAGAAAGTTAAGTGTGCCATCAAGTTCGTGAGAGATTTAATCACTAATTTTCACATAAAAAGTTTAATTTGGGAGGTAGATAAAACAAGAATTTACTTGGAATAGCAATAATGCTACTAGGTAGGTATGGTGGACACAAATGGCAAAGGTTTTGGTTTAAAGGAGTGGATGCACGAGAAGAATTCCTCTCAGTACAGGTTTTTGGCTAGCGAGACTGGGTAGCAAGTATAAGAATTGAAGGAAACAAACAAACATACAAGTGATCAAGACAAACATGCAATCTTCCTTGGAAGCACAAAAGATCTTAACTAGAGAATACTAGACTTATGAGCAGATCAAGAAAGAAAGATGATGAAATTATTTTTCTCTAGAGTACTTCTATCTTTTCTTTCAACTCTCAAAAATAGTGTGCTACTGACCAGGCCAGGTTTGCCAAAACCAACTAAATTAACTCAATGATCCCAAAGTGATACTAATACTAACAACAAGATCAATCATATAACCACGAATTGAAAACTAATATAAGCTATGCAAAAGAGTGAATGATATAACTTCTCATGTATTCCATAACAGCCACTCACACCAAAGGATACATATCTAACGAGAGAGGGGACACTTCCATAATGCAAACCATACTAGATAATAACTCATTTATTCATTATATGACTCTACTAATAAGGTAAAAAGATAGAAGATAGTGATGTGATACCGCGGCACTCCCCCAAGCTTGGAACAAACCAAGGGGATGCCAAACCTGATGATGAATTACTCCTTTGGTGGTGGTGGTATCCTCTCATCTTCGTCCGTCTTCCAAGATAAAGGCTTCCCATCAACAAAGGACATCGTGGTTTCCAACATCCTGAAACTTGCAGCAGCACTTATGAGTTTAAATCTAGCCTCATACTCACAGTTTTGATTTTGAACGTTATAGAACTGTGCTTGCAGATCGTTGGTTGTTTGGCGGAGTGAGAGGACTTCGTCTTTGAGTTCAGCAGTCTCCTTTTGGTGCTCGGTGATGAGTTCGGAACAAATCTTATGGATGATATCCACTTCGCGCTCCGCCATCTTCTTGTACCTAAAGACTTCTTGTTCCAATGCTTACATCCTGTCCTCTAGACTTCCTTCACCTTTAGGGCCTTGAACCTTTTTAATCCGAACCTCCCTACTTCGAGAAATAACTCCTTGGGATGAATCTTCAATTCTCTCATGTATGGGTTGATGATATCTTCCAAGGTATCTCCCTTAACTGATCCAGTGGAAGACATTGAGGCTACAAATCTGAGATTTTACCTGGCAGAAACAGATCGAAACAAAAACACGACAAAAACATGATATACGGACCTCGGGGGATCCAGGGGGTTATATATTACGAAGTTTCATATCAAAAGGGAGGTACTGGGTGAAAACAGGTCGAAGGCGGAGTGGGGTGGCCTCACCACCTGGTGGCGCGGCTAGGGGTGGGCCCATGCCACAGGGTGGTGTGGGCAACCCCAGCTCCAGTTCCGTCCCTTTTTCGCTTCGTAACTTTCCTTATCGACTAAAAACTGCAAAAATGTAGTTGTATTGTATTTTGGCGGAACTTTTCTTACCAGAACGGTTACCTATTTGAAAATAGACTCTGCATGTCTCTAAATTTGGTCCTCGATGAATTTCTCCGGAGTTATAACTTGAAAGGCATCAACATCTTCATTGTAAGAATCTCCAGCAATATAGTGTTTGAGTCGCTGTCCATTCACTACTTGTGTAGTATTATCTTTTAGAGAAGAAATTTTTATGCTCCTGAACGGTATACTTCTTCAATGATGAAAGGTCCTTCCCATTTTGATAGTAGCTTACCTGCAAAAAATCTGAGATGAGACCTATACAATAGAACTTTCTCACCAACATGAAATTCTCTCTTAAGTATTCGCTTGTCATGACATCTTTTAACTTTTTCCTTAAAGAGCCTAGCATTCTCATAGGCTTCACTCCTCCATTCATCTAAAGAACTTAAGTCAAATAATATTTTCTCACCAGCGAGCTTACAATCTCTATTTAGTTCTTTCACTGCCCAGTAAGCTTTGTGTTCTAATTCTAAGGGTAGGTGGCAAGCTTTCCCATAAACAATTTTATAAGGAGACATTCCCATAGGATTTTTGTAAGCAGTTCTATAAGCCCATAAAGCATCATTCAACTTCTTAGCCCAGTTTTTTCTAGACCTATTAACAGTCTTTTGCAAGATAGATTTGATTTCTCTATTTGATAACTCTACTTGCCGCTAGTTTGGGGGTGATAAGCTGAAGCAATTCTATGATTAACATCATATTTAGCAAGGGTCTTCCTAAAACCACCATGAATGAAATGAGAACCCCCATCAGTCATGAGATACCTAGGCACTCCAAATCTAGGAAAGATAACATCCTTAAGCATTTTTAGAGAGGTTTCCCCGTCAGCACTTTTCGTAGGAATGGCTTCTACCCACTTAGTAACATAATCAACGGCAACAAGAATATGAGTGTAGACTTTCGAGGGAGGGAAAGGACCCATAAAGTCAAATCCCCAGCAATCAAAAGGTTCAATAACTAGAGAGTAGTTCATAGGCATTTCATTGCGTCTAGAAATATTACCAACACGCTGACATTTATCACAAGATAAAATAATTTTCCTTGCATCTTTAAAAAGGGTAGGCCAGTAGAAACCTAATTGTAGCACCTTTTGTGCAGTTCTATCTCCTGCATGATGTCCTCCATAAGCACTACCATGACATTTATGCAATATCTCCTTTTGTTCATATTCTGGAACACATCTTCGCATAATACCATCCACTCCTTCTTTGTATAAGTGTGGGTCATTCCAAAAATAATGCCTCAAATCATAGAAGAACTTCCTTCTTTGCTGAGCTGTAAAAGTTGGAGGCAAATACTTGGAGACAATAAAGTTAGCATAATCAGCATACCAAGGGCTACCTCACGAGCTCACCCCTACTGCAGCTAACTGTTCATTTGGGAAACTATCATTAACAGGCATAGGGTCAAAAGAGATGTTTTCCAAACGAGATAAAATTATCAGCTACAGGGTTTTCAGCACCCTTCCTATCTACTATATGTAGATCAAACTCTTGTAAAAGCAGCACCCATCTAATAAGCCTAGGCTTAGCGTCCTTCTTCGTCATAAGATATTTAATAGCAGCATGATCAGTATGAATGCTGACTTTTGAGTCTATAATATAGGGCCTAAACTTATCACAAGCAAAAACAACAGCTAGAAATTCCTATTGAGTAGTAGCATAATTCCTTTGAGCAGCGTCTAGAGTCTTACTAGCATAATGGATAACGTTTAACTTTTTATCAATACGTTGCCCAAGGACAACACCTACAGCAAAATCACTAGCATCACACATTATTTCAAAGGGTAAACTCCAATCAGGTGGTTGAACAATAGGGGTTGTAGTTAAAGCCTTCTTAAGAGTTTCAAAAGCTTCCTTACAATCATCATCAAAAACGAAGGGTACATCTTTTTGAAGAAGATTAGTAAGGGGTTTTGATATCCTAGAAAAGTCTTTAATAAACCTTCTATAGAAACCCCCATGACCAAGGATACTACGAATACCTTTGAAGTCTCTTGGGAATGGCATCTTCTCAATTGCCTCAACCTTAGCTCTATCAACTTCTATGCCTGTTTCAGAAACTTTATGCCCAAGAACAATCCCTTCATTAACCATGAAGTGGCATTTCTCCCAATTAAGAACAAGATTAGTTTCTTCACATCTCTGCAAAACTTTATCAAGGTTGTGCAGACAATTATCAAAAGAAGTTCCATAGACAGAAAAGTCATCCATGAACACTTCTACAATTTCCTCACAAAAACCATGAAAGATAGCAGACATGCACCTTTGGAAAGTAGCGGGAGCATTACATAAACCAAAAGGCATACGTCTATAAGCATAAGTTCCATAAGGGAAGTAAAAGTAGTTTTTTCTTGATCTTGTTGTTTAACAGCAATGTGAGAGAAACCAGAATAACCATCAAGAAAACAAAAATGGGTCTTTTTAGACAACATTTCCAACATTTGATCAATTAAAGGAAGCGGGTAATGATATTTCTTAGTAACTTTATTGACCTTTCTAAAATCAATGCACATCCTATATCCTACTACTATTCTTTGAGGAATAAGCTCATCATTATCATTAGGGACAACGGTAATACCACCCTTTTTAGGAACACGATGAACAGGACTAACCCATTCACTATCAGCAATAGGGTAAATAATACCAGCATCAAGGAGCTTCAATACCTCATTCCTTACCACTTCCTTCATCTTAGGATTTAAACGCCGTTGGTGTTCCACTACTAGCTTCGCATCTGGTTCTATATTGATAGAATGCTGACATATAGTGGTTGAAATCCCTTTTAAATCATCCAGAATATAGCCCATAGCTCCTCGGTGTTTCTTCAAAACCTCCAACAACCTTTCTTCTTCCTTTCCTGAAAGTTTAGAGCTAATAATAACAAGATATATCTTTTTATCATCAATAGAAGCATATATAAGATCAATATCACCAGTCCTGGCAGTGAGGTAGGCACATCCTTCTCGCCCTTTCCAACTCTTTCTGCCCTGGTTTCCCGCCCTTTCCTGCTATAACCAGGGAGACCGCAATTGCAATCCTCAGATCCACACCTCTCTTTCTCACCATGGACAGGCCACACTGGCCTTTCTCACCCTCGAGGAGATGGAGGCGGTGTGCGCCTCCAGCTACCCAAGGCCACCGGGCTACCGGCTGCCCCCGACTAGGCGCTGAGTGCCGAAGGGGTGCCCATCCCTCCCGTGCCTCACGGTTCCGCCCGCAGGGCGGCCATCATGAGCCACTACTACATCAAGCTCACGCCGGAGCAGCGGATGGATCCCAATTGGTGCCCCGACAACACCACGACCTGGTCCGCCTTCTTCCCCAATTGGCGGGAAAGAGAGCTTGCCAAGTACGAGGGCGATGACCCTCCTCCGGTCAACCACAATGAAGCCACCCGACGACTATTGTGGTCGAACCAGACATTCACCGGTGTGATGCGCCACATCTCCGAAGGAGATCACCCTCGCCCTCGTAGCATCAACTATAAAGAGTAATCAACACTGGGAAAGTTTCCCCTATGAACTATATAAGATTAACCACAATTGTTACAGCAATATGGAGATGGTGATGAGGGTGCTGATGGTGCTGATGGTGGTGATGATGATGATGATGATCCCGATGAAGTCTAGCTTGATGGTGGTGTTGATGGCGACGATCTCCCCTCTCCGGGAAGGAATTCCCCCGGCAGAAAAATGTCTGTCGGAGAGATCTATCTCTCTCGGTGTTTTACGCCCCGCAGAGGCGGCGGAATCTTTCTGTGGTCGCTCCCCGAGTCTTAGGGTTTCGGGAGGATGATATACGCTAGAGGGGAGAGGCTGGAGTGGGCCAGGGTGGCCACACCACCTCCAGGCGCGGCCTAGGGCTGCCCGCGCCATGGGGTGGTGTGGGCCCCCTGTGGCCCATCTCCACTCCATCTTCTGGCATCCTTAGTCTTTTGGAAAAATAGGATTTTCCGTATATTTTCCCAGATTTCTGATCTTCGCGAATTTTGCCTCCAAACAGCACCTTTTCCATCAGAATCCTGACTGCAGCGGTCCATGCTCCAAAAGTCATCAACCATGCAAAAACGGATGAAATAACATAAGTATCACCTCTCAATACGAAATATATCAATGAATAATGGTGAATTATGACATAGAATAGTGATGCAAAATGGACGTATCGATACGGTACCCGCATTTCAGCCTCCACGGAGCCCCATCAGAGGCGGCAGTAGCGCCTGTGTTGCCAGTTGGGGCATCCCGGGCCTCTGAGGTCGAAGTGGCAGGTGCCCCCGAAGTACGCTATGGCAGCACGCTAGCTTGAGCGCACCTGCGACCCGGAGGAGTTCCTAGGCAAGCGCGCGACCATGTGGGCCTCTTTGGATCGCACCGAGGACGACACGGCAGGCTGCTGCAACAACTGTGGTCGCCGGTCAACGCTGATCGACGGCCTAAGCTACCCGCATCAAACCACAAAAGGACTCAGGTTCCAGTCGCCCGCGCCAAGCGACGAGGACGACGATGGCGAGGACACCGAAGACCCCGAAGCCGTGTACTACAGGCCATTGCAGGATTACGACTAGTTTTAGTTTTTCGTGTAATGAATAAATCGAATGAATATTCATGTACTGTTTTATGGGCGGATGACTGGGAGCCGCGCCCCTCCTAAAATCGTGAACCAATCCGGCCCACCCACATACAGGCCAAAATTGGCCCGCGTCGGACGCCATATGGGGCGCGAGTGGAGATGCTCTAATAACCAGTGGTTAACCCTTTCTAACCTTAATGGTATAATGGTTAACCCATTTTACCTTTGCACTAAAGGGTTTAATCCGATTTGAATTCAAAACGTAAATGGTTAACCAAGTCCCATCATGAAGTGTGTTAACAAAAATGTGGATAAATAAAACTAGAATTTCACAAAGGAAAACGTGTGGATAAACAAAGGATAGTGGTGAACGTCCCTTGGGGATCGGATCGCCTGGGACCAGTCACGGGCACTCAAACCCCCCTCCTTTCCCAAAAAAACCATGCCCTTCCCTCTGTCCTGGTCGACACGCACACATGCGGTCCCTGACACCATCGCCATGGGGCAGCTTGTCCCTAACCGGTGTCTAGCTCCGACGATGGCGGTGTCGAGCCTCGGCAAGGATAGCGTCCATGCCCCTAGTAAATCGCCTCGTTTGTAGCACCTCCACCTTAACCTAGCAGCATCATCTCCATCCCCTGTGAAGCACCTCTCTCTCAGAACCACCACCATCACATAGCTCAGTGCCATTGCTAGAAAATACGTGGCCATGGGGAAGATGGTGATTCATATGGTGCAAAGTGAAGAACATTTGTAGCAGAAAAAATATTCCATTGATGCAAATCCTAGAGATATTTGTAGCAAAAAATTATTCCATTGATGCAACTCACCGAACAAGGTTGTAGAAAAACATCCTTCTATCGGTGCAAATCCACAAACCAATTGTAGCAGAAATTTTAATCATATGATGCAAATGCACAAAACCAAAGACGTGGTCATGGGGAAGGTGGTGATTCATATGTTGCAAAGTGCAGAACATTTGTAGTATAAAAAATCTTCTAGTGATGCAAATCCCCGAGACATTTGTAGCAAAATATTCTTCCATTGATGCAAACTCACCGAACAAGGTTGTAGCAAAAACATCCTTCCATTGGTGAAAATCCACAAACCAATTGTAGCAGAAATTTTAATCCTATGATGCAAATCCACAAAACCACCAAAAGTTATTCAAGAAGTCGCCGCTTGTAGTAGACGCGACCACCTCTTCTAGCAACCGATGACACCGCTTGTAGCAGGCGTCAGTGCCTCTTGTAGAAACTGTCATCACCGCTCGTAGTAGCAGCCGACGCCTCTTGTAGCAACTGCCGCCACCACTTGTAGCACCATCGCGCACCTCGCGTAGCAACGCTGCTGCCCGCTTGCAGCAACCCGCATGCTCCTCCCCTAGCTTTGTCGTCCACCCTTGCAGCAACACCATTGCTAGCCAGTAGCACTACTATCGGCAGCCGATAGCACCACCGCCCTTCCTATGCAGAACCACCCCACAAAGGATTGTAGCACTTCCATCGCCCGGTGGTAGCAACACGTGCCTACTTTCCTAGCACCGATGCCCTTCCTTCGCAACACTACCACAGAAGTTTTGTAGCACTGCCATCGCCTAGTGGCAATAGCACCAGCCTAATTTCATAGCACCGCTGGTAGCGGCATTCCGTGCTCCTTGCAGCATGACAGAGAAGGAGAGAGAGGGGATCTGAAAGGGCATTTGTGCCCTTCCTTTTATTTTGATGTTTGTTGACAACACTAGGATGGTTTTAATTTGTTGCTAAAATGTTTCAGGATATATCTATATTGCCTGCAGAATATTATCATATCATTATCTTGTCATAAGGAAAAGGAGGTCCCAGGATTTATCAGTGTTGGATCTTGTTTGTGCGGGACTGTCCGGTAGATTTCAGCTGGAGTATCTGGCCTAGCCGGAATGTCTGACTGGTGTTCGACGGAGTGTCCGGCCCGAAGGATTCCTCGGAGGTTGCGGACAGTCAGTAACCTATATCGGACTCTACCCGGATACTTCCCGGACTCTAGCCGGATCGTTTGCCAGGCCGGAGTGTCTGCTGCTGGGTGGCCGGAGTGTCCGGTGGGGCAGGACAGTCTGGGTCGGTTCTGCCGGACTGTCTGGGTTAAGTGGTTCTAACGGCTCCTTTTCTGGGGGGGCTATATAAAGGCCCCTTTTCTGCCTTGAGTTGTTGCTCACTCCTGAAGAGAAGAACCCTAACCCTAGAGCCACCAAATCAACAAGAACTCCAGCTACAACCATCGAAAGTCTTTGATCTTTGGAGAAAAGGAGGAGTCCTTGATCTACAGCTTCACCAAGAGAGATTTCCATTTTCCCATCATTCACTTGAGGGCCCCTTGTTCTAGTGTTTCATTGGAAACCCTATTTCTTGATTTGGTTCTTACTAGCTTGTTATTGTTGCGACCTCGGATCGATAAGGATCCTAAGTCCCTGTGATTAACATGCTAGTCCCTGGATAAATAGCTAGCACTTCACAGTCGATGAATATCATGTAAAACACAAGTCATTATTACACAAATAATCCAGAGTATAATTATTACAATTTGCATAGCTCATAGCTAGCTCAAATAAAACAGCGGAAACTAAATAAAACTTGAGTCCATCAACGCCTCAGGCTAGCTGCGTGAAGACCCGCGATCCCTACGCACTTTTCAATCTTCGGATTCTACACATAAGACGTGCAGCCAACGAGTTGGGTCAATACTTTGAATGTATTGGCAAATTACACCAAGAAAAGTGTAAGACTACCTCTACATGCAAGGCTAAGAGTAGGCTCTGGGGTTCATTTGCGTAAAGCCAATTTTATCAATGTAATAAGAAAAGAGGAAGAAAGTTTTCCCTACTTTGTTAACTTTGATAAATAATATAGGTCAAATGGAACACGTGGATATTACTCACCAAGTTCCCAATCAACCAAATACTTGGATATTACGCACCAAGTTCCCAAAATCCCACCCAATGGCGATATTACGCACCAAGAGAGAGAGGAAGATCTTCCAGAGGCTCCATCCTTCAGACGCTCAAAGTTGTTCTGTTTCCGTAAACACGGCTGATCGATCAGATTGAAATACTCTCAAGAGGTTGTGCACTTTCCCCACAATCCACGATCAAGTCCTTTTACAGACAAGACCATGGCGAAGCCTTCCCTTAGTAGCCCCTCTACCAGCTGGATCCAGCCGTGCCAAGAACCTCCAAATGTTGGTACCCCGGTGAGGTTTCCCACTAAGTACTAAGCCAAGACAGAGCCCATATGTATTGTGGTTGCACGGGAAACTTCTGAATTCTGAAACATGGCAGACTTCTTTGATTCCTGGGCGGCCGTCCTCCACCAAAATCTCACTCGTTGTCCTGACAACCATTCCGCCCAGAAGAAAACTTAGTTTTATTTTGAAGGGGTTTTGGAGAAGAAAAGTTCGCTCGAGAGATCTATCATACTTAGAAAATTCTTGAGTCTTTCGAACCCTCCCCACGGTATTTGATATATATATATAGCATAGCAAGCAATACTTAGCAAAAACAGGGGGAACCTATTAGGACGGAAAATCCTAAGTATAAAGCTACTCATGGCATACTACAAAACCGCACTTGCAAAAATAGTAATAAGAAAGCTACTAAAAACCTACACATGCATACTACAAGATTTGAAGAGTAAAACATGCATAGTGAAAAACTGGGACATAACATGAACAAGTGGTGTAACTTGCCTTGATCCGAGCAGCAATCTACACAACAATACTCCTCAACGCACTCCGAGCAATCTAACGAAACAAACATGGATTCAATCACAGTTTGTACAAAACAGTCACGAAGTCAAATATGTATGCATGCAACATGGTAAAATGCAAGGGTGGATTTGATTTCAACCAAGGGTTTTAACCAGGGGTGTTGTTGAGTTGGGAATATCATTAGAATTGATTTCCCACAGATTTTAATTATTTTGGGTTAAACCCTAATTTACCAAGCTCAAAACTAGATCTATAACTCTAAACTTCCTCGGTACAGATCTAAACACCCTAGGCAAGATATGACAATTTTCTACAGAAGGTATTGTCAAAACAAAGCCAACTCAACAAGAATCAACTAAAACGGAGTTACGGATAATTTTCTAGAATTAAAATACTCTAATCTAAACCTTTAATTCTACTGCAAGATTTGTGTGTCAAAACAGTAATATTATCGTAGATCTGTGTTCTAATCGAAAATATGAATCCAGCGGTATATTATACGCAATTTTTGGACTAACATTCGAATTTCTATGAATTTTACAAGATTGCAGCTATTTCTGCCTATTTAAAAGAAGAAAGGAAAAAGGGGCCAGTGACGCGACGACACGTGGCGCCACGTGAGTGGGCTAGCGAGGCGCGCGTGACGCGACACGGGGCCGACGCGGCATCGACGTGGCGCTGCCACGCGGTTGGCCCGCGGCCGTTGACCGATCTAGGGCCGTCGGATCTAGATCCGACGGTTGGAGAGGGAGGGGGGGCGGCGCGGCTTACCGGCGGCGGCGACTGGAGGCGGCGATGGACGGCGGTGATGTCCGGCGATGGCGGCGGAGCTCCCCCGGCGAGACGGAGAGGCGGACGGCGTGCGGCTCCTCCTCGCGGTCCCGTTCCCGAGGGTGGCGGCGGTCCCCCTTCTCCGAGGCGTTGGCGGACGGCGGCGGGAGGCGGCGGGCAGCGGCGGACGGCGTTGGCGCGGGGCGGGCGGCTGGTGGGCTGGGCCGGCCTGGGCGGTGGCGCGCGGTAGATAGGCCCCGGGCTGGCTCGGCCGGCCCGGTTAGGTTAGGTTAGGTTTTTTTTCTTTTCTTATTTTCAGAAGCGCTATTTGTTTAATAACTTTTGCAAACGGACTCCGAATTAGACGAAATTTGTTTCTAAAATTTTGTAAAAAGGAGACGATTAGGATGGGATTATAAAATAACAATTTTGCAAAGGTTTTTTTGGTTAAAAAGGTTTTACCCCCTTTTGTCTATAAGTGACTATGGGGTTTGAGAAAACACCTGATGCAAAAATTTCGATATGTGATGCCATGATGCAATGATATGATGCATGCTTACTAGTAACATCTGAAATTACGGAATTTGGGATGTTATAGTTATTGATTGTTGTGATAGCTAGCTTGTATTCGGGAGCCTCCAATTTAGTTGTGGATGCGTGCCTCGAACTTGTTGTAAATGTGTCGGCTTCTACCTCGAAGGTGGCCGATATAGTGGAAGCGTGAATCGATCCCATTGGGGTGAGGTTAACCGGAGAACAAGGGAGGCCTCTCGTGGCGTTGGTGGTTTGATACCACCCCCTCTCCAAACGCAGATGTACTTCCCCTCAAAAGGAAGGAACTGCAGGAAATAATCCTTGTGTCCTCGCGTGCTTCACTTCGGTTACTTCTATCCTTTACCGGACCTTACTTTATATTGCCCTTGCTAGGTAGTTGTGCTAGTGTGACATATAGGTGAATTCACCATAGTTGCATATCCAGAGAATTTTCCTCTGTGTCAAACCTTAATTTGAAAAAGAGTAAAATTTGAAGTAGCACCTATTCACCCCCCCCTCTAGGTGCCCATACGATCCTTTCAATTAGTATTAGAGCCTCGGCTCTTTATTCGGGCTTAACCGCTTGAGAGAATATGGGTAACCCAGGAGATGAGGGAGAGGGTGAGGCTAGCACCTCGGTGACCATGGTAGATCTCAAGAATTTGGAAACAAGCTTGAGATCTACCTTGGGTGGAGAAATCCAACAGTTGTGTCAACTTGTTGAGCTACCTTTTAAGAAAAGACAACCTCACCACCTCCCTCTCAATAGGAAAAACCACCCAACCCTAAGGCAAATGCTTCGGCTAAGCCAATAGGTGAAGTGGTGGGGGATGAACATAATTCCACTGACTCCACCAACAAAAAGGGTGATGGGAAGGAAGAGCACCATGCGGTTCCCGGATGGTACTCTCCTGACCCTCCAATCCCTCATCCCCATATAAATAACACAGGTGACCCACCTAAGTTAGTTGCACATACTTTTTCTTAATGGCAAGTTTTAATAAAATCTCATGTGCGCAGCTCTTGCATTGACTTGTGGAACTTTATTGAAGACGAACTCAAAATTGAGGATCGAACCAACTTGACTAGAAGGGAAGTGGTCAATAGTCAACTCAATGCCACAGCCTTGCACATGATCCAACTTGGAGTGGGGCCAAAGGACTTTCCCCACATTGAGCACTACAATACTGCCAAGGAAGCTTGGGATGCTCTCATTGACTTGTTTGTTGGAAATGAGAGCATGAGAAGGAATAGGTGTGATGCTTTGATCAATGAAGCTGAAGATTTCTTTATGAAGGATGGTGAGGATCATGAAGACATGTATCGAAGACTCAAATCCACCACCACCGCCTTCAGGAATGTTGGTGCCTCTCACATTGATGATGATTGGATCAAGAGGAAATATGTGAGTACTCCCATGCCCTTTGATACCACTAACTTGAAGAGTCTCCAAGGAAGACACAACTACCATTTCATGACCTCCAATTAAGTTATGCAAGAGATGGCTACCTTCAAGGTTGCTACCAAGAACACCAAAGATGTCCGTGCTCGTGCCATTGGAATGAGTAGTGGTGTCAATCTCGCCTTGAAGGCCAAGGTTGTGGAGTAATATGAGGAAGAAGGAAGTGATGATACATTCACTATGAGCCACCCTGAAGATGTCAAGGTTGCTCATGGTGAATACATGGCTTCCTATGCTAGAAATTTCTGGAAAGATTCTGCAAAGGCCAAGATGGAGATGCAACGAAGAAGCAACCCAAGTGGTAGAAAAGAAAATGCTTCAAGATTGCGAACTTGCTTCAACTATGGAGACTTCTATCATTTCGTTGGCGGATGCCCTTATGAGAAGAGAGAAGACAATTGTGGTGCTCTCATGTTGAAGAAAATTCCAAAGGCCCCCTTCAAGGAGCCTTTCTAGAAGAAGAATGCCACCAATAAGAAGTCTGGTGACATTTATTTGATAGCACATGAAGAGTTCTCATCTGATGATGAGGAGGAAGAAGAAGAACAAGAAGCAACGAATGGTGTGGCTGCCATTGCCACTACCTCTACATCTACCTTCTCCCTCTTTGGTGACCTAAATGAGAATACCTCCAACAAGAATGTCACTTGCCTTATGGCAAGAGCATCGGAGGTATCACCATCTCCTCTCTCCACCTCTATTGTCAATGATGATTTGAATGATGATATAAATCTTGAGGTGAAGGAAGAATTAGTTACTTTCGATGCTTACATGTCTAACTTGCAAGGGGAGCATAATAAGGATTTTGTAAACCTCTTGAACCAACTTGCTCACACACAAGAGCTCCTAGATGAGAGATGTAAGCTTGGGAGAGAGCATCTACTTGAGATGGATGCTCTAACTAATGATCTTAAAGAAGAACAAGAGACTAGGGTGTCACTTGAAGAAAAACTTGAAGGCCTTGATGAGGCAAATGATCAAATTATTTCTCAACTCATTAAGGAATGTGATCATGCCATTGCTAAATACAAAAAGGCTAAAAAGGACAAGATTGAGTTTGGTGTTGTTCATGAAAAACTTGCTGAGGATTATGATAAGCTTAACAAGGCTCACAAAGCCTTGGAAAGTGATCTCATGACTCTCACAAAGTCAAGTGAACAACTTAAAACTCAATTAACTAATGTTACTTCACCTAGCATTTCCATTCCCTCTAGTAGTATAAATATCCTTGAAGAAAATGCTAGGTTGAAGGGGGATCTTGCAAAGGCAACCTTCCCAAAAGGTAACAAGTCTCTTGATGACCTTTTAAGTAAACAAAGGCCAAATAATGAGAAAAGAGGTCTTGTCTATATTTCCAAAGCCAATAAGAAAAAGAACAAGAACAAGAAGAAGAAGAAGAAGAAGAAGAAGAAGGCCAAGCCTGCTCAATTAAAAGATAAGACCATTATGGGTAGTGATGCACAAAGGGGCAAAACTATGTCACATGATGACTTTGCGGGAGGTGCTAACCCTCACTATGTTTTAATGCATAATTCTTTTCGTGATGTGTATGCACAATATTTTGGTCAATTTGATGATTATATTGCTTGGTCTATTTGGGTTCCAAAGACCCTTGTCACTAATAAGAGAGGACCCATTGAAAATGGGTACCTAAAAACTAGCTTGATCTCTTGTAGAACTATGCTTCCGGTGGGTCAAAGTGGGTGCTTGATAGTGGTTGCACAAGTCATATGATCGGAAGAAAGAAAATAATGACGGAGCTGAAGGCAAATCAAGATCATATAATCGTCACATATGCCGATAAATCAAAATCTCAGGTAATGGGTCTTGGCAAAGCTGTGGTTGCACACGATGTTACTCTCGTAGATGTCATGCTCGTTGAGACCCTTGGCCATAATCCACTTTTAGTTCGTGCCCTAGGCAAGATGGGTTTCGTCGTCTTTATTGATAATGATATTGTGGTCCTCTTGTGGAGCAAGACTCTGAAGGTCGCTTTCGTTGGGTATGTCGAAAATGATTTATATGTGGTGGACTTTTCGGGTAAAACCACTACAAATGTGATGTGCTTATTCGGAAAGGCCGATGTGGGTTGGTTATGGCATCGCCGACTAGCCCATGTCAATATGAGAACTTTACAAAGCCTTCACAAGGGTGGCCACATTGTGGGACTAAAGGACAATATTTGTTTCGCCAAAGATCGTGTTTGCAGGGCTTGTGTAGAAGGAAAAATGCATGATGCTCCCCACAAGCAAAATAATATTATAAAATCAAAAAGGATCCCGGAGCTCCTTCATGTGGATCTATTTGGTTCTCCATCTCATGCTAGCCTTGGTGGAAATAAATATTGCTTGATGATTGTTGATTGTTGATGACTACTTGCTGGCGCGTGGTTGACGTGGGTGCTTGTTCCTTCAATCCACGGCACCAGAAAGATGCTTGTTGGCTCAAGATATGATGAGCTTGTTGGGAACCCCAAGAGGAAGGTATGCTGAGCACAGCAGAAAATTTCCCTCAGTTGTGAAACCAAGGTTATCGAACCAGTAGGAGCAAGGAAACACCTCCAAGGTGTTGTTTCCAACTTGGAATCCTGCACAACACAACCACAGAACTTTGTCTCCAACTTACAGTGAGGTTGTCAATCTCACCGGTTTTACTGAAAACAAAGGATTAAATGTATTGTGTGGAAGATAGTAGTAGCTTGCAGAAATTAAACATAAAACAGTAAACAGTTGTAGATTGATGGTAAAAGAAAGGACCGGGGTCCATAGTTCACTAGTGGTGATTCTCCTTAAGATAGATGACATGTTGGGTTAACAAATTACAGCGGGGCAATTGACAAACATCGAGAAATAATACATGCATATACTAATCATCTTGACTCCTACGAGATTTGATTGGGCATTACAACATTATACATAGACCGTAATCCAAATGCATCTATGACTAATAATCCACCTTCAGGTTATCATCCGAACCCCCTCCAGTATTAAGTTGAAGGCAACAGATAATTGCATTAAGCAAAGTGTGTAAAGTAAACAATATGATTTCCCCATGGACAAAGGATTGATGGTTTCTCCCTAGTAGAAACAACACATCTACAACCTTAGAGATTTCTGTCACTTCCCCAGATTACTAGAGGCATGAACCCACTATCGAGCATAAATACTCCCTCTTGGAGTTGCTAGCATCTACTCGGCCAAGATATCTACTAACAACGGAGAGCATGCAAGATCACAAATAACAAAGATATGATAGAATCTATAATCAATCTGAAATAGCATCTCAATACCCATCGTATCCCCACAAACACAACATGTATGATTACAAATAGATGATAGTGATCATGAACGGAGCTCACAAGATCTAAACATGATAGCAAAAAGGAGGAGAACCAACCATCTAGCTACTACATGGACCCGTAGTCCAAGGTTGAACTACTCACGCATCACACCGGAGGCTTGCATGGTGATGAAGAAGGCCTCCGGGGTGAATTCTCCCCTCTGGCAGGGTGCCGAGAAGAGCTTCAGATCCCTGCTGGTCTGGGGATGGAGATGATGGCGGCTACAGACTCTTTCGTGGATTTTTGATCGGGTACTTAGGGTTTCTGTATCGGAGGCAATATATAGGCAAAAGGGGAGGCCGAGGGGGATCCCTAGGCGGCCGCACCACCCCTTGGCGTGGGCCAGGCCTGGCCGCGCGGGCAGGTGGTGTGGCCGGCCCCTGGCCCTCCCCGTCTCGTATTCTGGCTCCGTGTCCCCCTCGGTGAAATATTTACTTTGGCTTTTGTCCCGTCCAATTCCGAGAATATTCATTTTCTGACTTTCCTAGAACCAAAAACATTAGAAAATTGGCAGCTGGCACTACGGCATCTTGTTAATAGGTTAGTCCAAGAAAGTGTATAAAAAGTACTCCAAAGTGTGGAGAAAACATAATAAAGTAGATATAAACCAAGCATGGAACATCAAAAATTATAGATACATTTGCAACGTATCACTACTCAAGATATTCATGGGTATATTTCTTCAAGTTGAAGAGTGAGACTCAACAATATTTCATTGACTTCGTCAATATGGTTCAACGTCAATAAAATTTTCCCGTGCTAACCATAAGAAGTGACAACGGCACTGAGTTTAAGAACTACACTCTAAATGGCTTACTTAGTGATGAGGAGATAAAACATCAATATTTTGCTGCATATACCCCTCAACAAAATGGTGTAGCTGAGAGGAAGAACATGACTTTAATGGATATGTCAAGGTCTATGTTGGCAGAGTTTAAGTCTCCATACAATTTCTAGGCAGAGGCTATCTCCACCACATGTCGTGCATCAAGCCGCCTCTACCTCCGCAAAGAATTGATCAAGATTGCATATGAAATACTTACCAGTAATAAGCCCAATATTTCATACTTTCGGGTGTTTGGTTGTAAGTGTTTCTATCTCATTAAAGGTGTTCGTTTGTCCAAATTTGATTCCAAAGCTTTAGAGGGTATTTTTTTGGCTATGGTCTTGATTCCCACACTTATAGAATCTATGATAAACTCTCCAGAATTGTCATAGAATCTTGTAGTGTGGTTTTTGAAGAATATGATGGCCCCCAAGCGGGGCATGTTGATGTTTGTGATGTAGATGATGAAATACCTCAAGATGCCATAAGAAGAATGGGTGCGGGATTCATACGCCCCGTTGAGGAACCCCTTGTGGTGGATCGAGAAGAACTATGCTCTACTCATGTGGATCCCTCATCTTCACAACTTCAACAAGCTCCCACTATTGAGGAAAATGATGATCCAAGCCAAAGACAAGATGATATCCCTCTCGATGATGAATAGGCTGAATGCGCTATGCTGAATTTTCCACTCTCTCCACTAACGGCACTGTCCAGCCCAGCATAGTCAGTTGCTCAAGGCATATTTATTCAGGTAGCTACAAGATCCTCTCAAAGGCTCTCTAGTAACTTGCCTGATCAAGACCAAGATCAACCGCTACGTCATGTTGATGAAGTTGAACCCATTGTTGATCAAGGTCAATTTGATGGTCACGACGAGGACCAGAATGATGAAGAGACTCCTGCAAGGAACAACAAGGAGATCAATACTCGTCACAAAGCTAGAGTGGACAGAATGTTAGAAAGAAGAGAACACACTCTAGAGAATGTTCTTGGTGATCTAAGGAGTGGAATGTCCACTCGAGCTCAACTGAAGCACTTTGGTGAGCATCAAGCTCACATATCCATGGTGGAACCAAAGAAAGTTTGGGAAGCTCTTGAAGATTCAGATTGGCTAGAAGCAATGCACAAAGAAATCAACAACTTTGAGAGAAACAAAGTATGGAAGCTAGTAGAAAAGCCCAAAGAGTGTCGCAATGTTATTGGCACTAAATGGATATTCAAGCACAAGCAAGATGAACATGGAATTGTTGTGAGGAACAAGGCAAGATTGGTTTCACCAGGGTTCTCTCAAATTGAAGGCATTGATTATGGAGAGACTTATACACCCGTGGCTCGCCTTGAGTCCATCTGTATCCTTCTTGCATATGCTGCACATCATAACTTTAAATTACAACAAATGGATGTGCAAAGTGCTTTTCTAAATGGGTCATTGCATGAGTTGGTTTATGTTAAGAAACCCCCGGGTTTCGAGGATCCCAACTTCCCAAACCATGTCTACAAACTTGATAAGGCGCTCTATGGACTTAAATAAGCTACACGTACTTGGTATTAGCACCTTAGAGAGTTGTTGTTAGACCGTGGGTTTGAGGTTGGGAAAATAGATCCCACTCTTTTTACTAAGAAGGTTAATGGGGAGATTTTCGTTTGCCAAATATATGTTGATGATATTATCTTTGGCTCATCTAACAAAGCTTTTAATGATGAATTATCGAAGCTTATGATTGACAGGTTCAGGATGTCTATGATGGGGGAGTTAAGGGTATTTCTTGGCTTTAAGATCAAGCAAATAAGAGGAGGAACCTTTTTCAATCAAGCCAAATATACCCAAGACATGCTCAAGAGGTTCAACATGAAGGAACTAAATGGAGCTCCAACTCCCATGGCAACCAAGACACATCTTGAACTTAACCCAAATGGTAAAGATGTTGATCAAAAGGTATACCGATCCATGATTGGTTCTTTGCTTTACCTATGTGCATCTATGAAGGAAATATGCCCTGAGAGGCAATAATAAAGTTGTTATTATGTATTCCTTGTATATGATAGATGTTTATTTTGCATGCTATAATTGTATTGTTAGGAAACGTCAATACACGTGTGTTTAATAAACAAATAAAAGGTTCCTAGTTATGCCTCTCTTATAGACTAGCTCGTTGATTAACAAGATGATCAAAGTTTCCTGATCATGGACATTGGATGTTGTTAATAACGAGGTCACAACATTTGTGAAATGATGTGATGAACATTCATCCGAAGTATAGCATTACGATCAAAGTCATTATGCTTATATTGCTATAACATCATACGAAGTAATCTTTATCCTTAGACCATGAGATCATGTTAATTGCTGACATTAGAAGAGTAACTTGATAACATCAAACGTCACACCGTAAAAGGGTGACTACAAAGGTGGGTTCAGATACTCTGAAGATGTCATGTTTAGGCTCATGTATCAAGAGTGGAATTTTTCAATCCCGATGATGGATAGATATACTCTAGGCCCTCTTGGTGATATCACATTAAGATAGCTTGCAAGCAAGTGATGTGATCACTAGAATGTTATATCACGGGAACGATAAAAGAGTGCATGTCGCCAACGAGATCAAACTAGGTATTTGGATACCGATGATCGAATCTCAGACATGTAATATATCATGATACAAAGGGATTAAATTACTAGCATTGAAGGTTCTCACGATCATAGAAGTCATCGTCGAATGTGCAGGAGTCAGTATGGATCTCCAGGTCCCGCTTCTGATTATTGATTTGAGAGGAGTCTCCATCATGTCTGCATTATTCACGAACCATAGGGTGACACACTTAAGGGTTGCCAAACACCATTTTGGAGCACATATGTTTCAGACGAAAGAATTGCAAAGCGCTGGAATTATTTCGATGGAAACCGGAATTGTTTCGGGTGAAATTGTAGAAACTGGTTCTGCATGTGATATTGAAATGTTACAAGGGGTTTTATGTGAATGTTTGTTAATTAATGTAATTAACAAAATTCTGAATAAAATAAATAAAAGAGTTTTATTAAATGAGAGTTGCATTAAATTTGGTGGAAATTTAATGCATGTGAGTGGAACTTTGAGTGGAGGCTAAATTGATGTGAGTGGAGCTTCCACCACATGAATGAGGAAGAGGTGGGGGCACCCCCCCCTTGGCCTCCGGCCATGGGAGGGGAGGATCTCCCCCCTCTCCTATAAAAGGCCCCCCTCTCCTCCCTCACAAAACACATCTCCTCATGAAGGATCTCTCTCCCCCTCTAGATATATTCCCCCATGGTCTCGGATTAGCGAGATACATGTTCCCGGTGGCCTTGTGTCTGGAAGGAGTTGCTGCTTCCATTGATTCACTGGAGCGAGGAGGTGGAGGTTGTTCGGTGGCCTGAACATGTGTGCGAGGACGAATGCGCTGCTGATTTGCGGTGCTAGGACTTCCACACGATCTTGCGATTGACAAGTGTACGACTACATCATCCACGAGTTCCAACTCGTTAACAAAACTCTGTTTTCTTCGAGGGTAAGTTCTCTATGGATGTATATCCACCCGTTGCTTGTATCTAGTAGATAGATCTTGGCGTATAGTTCTCATCGTAGGAATTTTTTTGTTTTCTATGTTGCGAACCCAACAGTGGTATCAGAGCCTGATGTATGCATAGGTGCTTTGCACGGGTAGTACAATATGTTTATATGTGGGCGATGATGATCATGTTATTGCTTCTTTCATGTATTTTGGATATTGGTGGCATAGTGGGATGAAGCGTCTCGGACCAACCTTACATGTCATCGCACATGAGACCGGTTCCACGACTGACATGCAACTAGTTTGGCATAAGTGGTTGGCGGGTGTCTGTCTCTCCTACTATAGTCAATATCTGATTTACAACGAGTTGCTAATAACTTGGTTATCCTTGTTGTGTTTCCATGTTCGTAGGTAAGACCGGTTCTATCTCCGAAAGCCCTAAACCACATAAAACTTGCAATGGATAAATTAGAGGCGTCTAGTTTAGATCGTTGCTAGGCTAGTGTCTTGATATGGTAATGTTGTAAGTAGATGTATGATAGATACTCTTACGACACACTCAACGTGTAAGTTCCATAGACCTTGGCCTTACACACAAAGTAATTGTAGAGATCATGCCACGATGCATATGATAGAGATCAAATGCATGGACCATATCATCCCACTTTACACATTAGATGTTTGCATCTTATATTGCTAGTTTGGCGCTTTCAGTAGCATTGTAAGATGATCCCTCATTTAAATATCAAGATAAAAAATGTGTTCTTCCTTAAGTATGCACCATTCTATAGATCGTGTTTCGAGACATCACATGATGATCGGGTGTACTTGACTCTACGCTTTCATACAACGGGTGTAAGACAGTTTTACACACGCGAATACTAAGGTTCTCACTTAGCGAGCCTAGCATGTACAGACATGGCCTCGGAACACGGACCAAAAGGTTAAGCATGAGTCATATAGTTGATATGATGCCCATATAGATGCTCGCCTTTGAAGCTACACCGACTCACGTAATGATCGGACTTGGTGTAGTGGATTTGGTTCATGTAATCACCAAAAGGACACGAGGGATGTCGTTTTTGAGTGGGAGTTCATTACTAATTTGGATTAGTTGAACTCAATCTATCATAAACTTAGTCTAAATAAACTTTAAAAATTCTGTTGTAGATGGCACCACCTGCTTTTAATTTCAATGTGTTCATGGAGAAAGAGAAACTTGCTGCGAATGGTAGCAACTTCACCAACTGGGCTATGAATTTGAGGATTCTCCTCACTGCTGCACAAAAGAAATATGTGCTAGAGGCGCCGCTAGGCCCCCCACCAGCTCCTGATGCCCATGACAAGGAAAAGAATGTCTATATAACTCGTCAGGAGGACCACAACTTAGTTCATTGTGGCATATTGTATGGGCTAGAGCTAGAACTTAAAAAGCGTTTTGAAAATGGCAATGCTTTTGATACCATGGGAGAATTGAAAATGATTTTCGATACCCATGCTGCCATAGAGAGTTATAATGCTTCTGAAAAGTTCTTTAGCTGCATGATGGAGGAGAACAACTCTGTTAGTGAGCACATACTCAAAATGTCTGGGTACGCCGATAAGCTTGTGTCCTTGGGAATAACGATTCCCATTGACCTAGGCATACATCGTGTTCTCCAATCTCTGCCACCTAGCTACAAGAGCTTCGTGATGAACTATAACATGTAGGGCATGAAGAAGTCTCTTCCCGAGCTTTTGTCAATGCTTAAAACTGCAGAAGTGGAGATTAGGAAAGAACATCAAGTGTTGATGATCAATAAGACCACCGGTTTCAAGAAAGACAAGAAAGGAAAAAAGAAGGGAAAGAAGGGTGGCAAATCTGTTGCCACACCTGAGAAGAAATCCCGAGATGGCCCTAAGTGTGATACCGAGTGCTACTATTGCAAGGGGACTGGACATTGGAAGCGCAACTGCCCCAAGTATTTGGCGGACAAGAAGGTCGGCAAGGCAAACAAAGGTATATGTGATATACATGTTATTGATGTGTACTTGACTAGTACTCGCAGTAGCACCTGGGTATTTGATACGGGATCGGTTGCTAATATATGTAACTCGATTCAGGGGCTGCGGAACAAGCGACAACTAGCAAGGGATGAGGTCACGATGCGGGTCGGCAATGTATCAAGAGTTGATGTGATCGTCGTCGGAATGTTGTCTCTCCATATGCCGTCGGGATTAGTGATAAATCTAAATAATTGTTATTTGGTGCCTGCACTGAGCATGAACATTGTATCCGGATCACGTTTGATGTGAAGTGGTTATTCCTTTAAATCTGAAAACAATGGTTGTTTGATTTATGTGAATAATATATTTTATGGTCATGTACCTGTGATGAATGGTTTATTTCTGTTGGATCTCGATAGTAGTATTATGCATATTCAAAATGTTGATGCTAAAATGATTAAACTTGATAATGATATATCTGCATATATGTGGCACTACCCTAGGTCATATTGGCGTTAAACGCATGAAGAAACTCCATTCTGATGGACTTTTGGAATCTCTTGATTTTGAGTCATTTGATACATGTGAGCCATGACTTATGGGCAAGATGACTAGAATGCTGTTTTCCGGTTCAATGGAACGGGCGACGGGTTTATTGGAAATCATACATACTGATGCGTGTGGACCAAAGTGTGTCGGCGCGAGGTGGATATCGTTATTTTATTACTTTCATGGATGATTTGAGTAGATACGGGTAGATCTATTTGATGAAACATAAGTCTGAAACCTTTGAAAAGTTCAAGGAATTTCAGAATGAAGTGGAAAATCATCGTAACAAAAGGATCAATTTCTACGGCCCGACCGTGGAGGACAGTATCTTAGTTACGAGTTTAGCACACATATGAAAGACTGTGGAATAGTTTCACAACTCACGCCTGCTGGAACACCACAACGTAATGGTGTGTCAGAATGTCGTAATCGTACTTTATTGGATATGGTTCGATCTATGATGTCTCTGACTGACTTGCCACTATCATTTTGGGGTTATGCACTGGAAACCGCTGCATTCACTTTAAATCGGGCACCATCTAAATCCGTTGAAACGACACCGTATGAATTATGGTTTGGAAACAAACCTAAGCTATCATTTCTTAAAGTTTGGGGATGCGATGTTTATGTGAAGAAACTTCAGCCGGATAAACTCGAACCCAAAGCGGAAAAATGCATCTTCATAGGATACCCTAAGGAAACGATTGGGTATACCTTCTATCATATATCCGAGGGCAAGGTTTTTGTTGCCAAGAATGGATCCTTTCTTGAGAAGGAGTTTCTCGCGAAAGGTGTGAGTAGTCAGAAGGTAGAACTCGAAGAGGTTATTGAACCTTCTCTTCATGAAATGGCGAGTAGCGCAGCACCGGAAATTGTTTCGTAGTTGACTTCACCTGATGAAGAGAGAGCGAATGATAATGATCATGAAACTCTGAAAGAGGACACTACCGAACCTCGCAGGTCAAGCAGGACACGTGCAGCTCCTGAACTATACGGCAATCCTGTTATGAATTTCATGATTGATGAAATAGATGACCCTACAACGTATGAAGAAGCGATGATGAGCCTGGATTCCAACAAATGGCTAGAAGCCATGAAATCCGAGATGGAATCCATGTATGAAAACTAGGTTTGGACCTTGGTGGACTTACCTCACGATCGAAAGGCCATTGAAAATAAATGGATTTTCAAAAGAAAAACTGATGATGATGGTAATGTGACCATCTATAAAGCTCGACTTGTCGCAAAGGGGTTTCGACAAATTCAACGAGTTGACTACGATGAGACATTCTCTCTCGTAGAGATGCTCAAGTTGGTTATGATTATGTTAGCAATTGCTGCATATTTCGATTATGAAATATGGCAGATGGATATCAAAACTACATTCCTCAATGGTAATATTGAAGAAGAGTTGTATATGATACAACCTAAGGGTTTTGTCGATCCTAAGGATGCTGATAAGGTATGCAAGCTACAGCAATCCATCTATGGACTAAAGCAAGTATCCCAGAGTTGGAATCTCCGCTTTGATGAGGTGATCAAAGAGTTTGGATTTGTCCAAACTGATGGAGAGGCTTGTATTTACAAGAAAGTGAGTGGGAGCAATGTGGCATTTCTGATATTATATGTGGATGACATATTATTGATTGGAAATGATATAGATCTTTTAAATAGTGTTAAAAGTTATCTAAATAGCAAATTTTCGATGAAGGAACTTGGTGAAGCTTCATATATATTAGGCATTAAAATCTGTAGAGATAGATCAAGGCGCCTAATTGGGCTATCGCAAAGTACATACTTGATAAGATATTAAAGAAGTTTAATATGGACGGAAGTAAGAAGGGGTTCTTACCTATGTTGCAAGGCAAGACATTGAGTAAGACTCAAAGTCCGGCTACGGTGGAAGAAAGAGAGATAATGGATAAGATACCCTATGCCTCAGCCATAGGCTCTATAATGTACGCCATGCTATGTACAAGACCGGATGTGGCACATGCTATTAGTTTAACTAGTAGGTACCAATCTGATCTAGGTTTGGAACACTGGATAGCGGTCAAGAATATCCTTAAGTACTTAAGAAGAACTAAGGATATGTTTCTTGTATACGGAGGTGAAGAAGAGCTAGTCGCTAAGTGTTATGTCGATGCTAGCTTTGACACCAATTCGGATGACTCTAAGTCTCAATCCGAATATGTATTTCTCTTGAACAGAGCAGCAGTTAGTTGGAGGAGTTCCAAACAACCTGTGGTGCTTGGATCAACAACGGAGGTGGAATATGTTGTTGCTTCAGAAGCGGCGCAGGAAGCGGTTTGGATGAAGGAGTTCATAACGGAACTAGGTGTGGTTCCTAGTGCATTGGACCCAATGGTGATCTATTGTGACAAAAATGGAGCCATAGCCAACGCCAAGGAACCAAGGTCTCACAAGAATTCCAAGCATATTAAGCGCCGGTTTCACTCCATCAGTGCTAGTGACTATGCTTTAGGGGATGTGTTGGGACAGCGAGAAGGAAAGAATTTGAATGTTATTTATTATGCTAGTAGACCTCTTAATAAGATTCGGAAACATTATGCTACTACAGAAAAAGAGTTTCTAGCTATAATTTTTGCTTGCAACAAATTTAGATCTTACATAATTAATTTAAGGTAATAATTCATACGGATCACCAAGCTTTGCGTCACCTCCTTGTGAAAAAGGATGCTAAGCCTAGGTTGATTAGGTGGGTTTTATTACTACAATAATACGATTTGCAAATAGTAGATAGGAGGGGTAAAGATAATTCGGTAGCAGATCATCTCTCTAGGCTGGAGGGAATAATCAATAACCCCGTACCTATTGATACATTGTAAATGTATCTATAATTTTTGATGTTCCATGCTTAGTTTTATCCACTTTCTTGTGTTTTGTTCCAACTTTGGAGTACTTTTATTATGATTTCTTGGACTAACCTATTAACAAGAGTCACAGTGCCAGCTGCCTGTTTTCTGCTGTTTTTAGTTCCAAGAAAGTCATAAAATGAATATTCTCGGAATTGATGGGACAAAAGCCAAAGTGCCTATTTTTCGAAAGAGATCAAGTGCTAGAATATGAGACGGAGAGGGGCCGGCCACACCACCTGGCCCCGCGGCCAGGCTTGGCCCGCTCCAGGGGGTGGTCTGGCCGACCCCAGCACCCCCTCGGCCTCTCCTTCCGCCTATAAGTTGCCCTCGGGACGAAAACCCTAGGTACCCGATCAAAAATCCACGAAAGAGTCTATAGCCCCCGTCGTCTCTGTCCCTAGATCGGGGGGATCTGAAGCTCTTCCCGGCACCCTGCGGGAGGGGGGAATTCACCCTGGAGGCCTTCTTCATCACCATGCAAGCCTCCGGTGTGATGCGTGAGTAGTTCATCCTTGGACTACGGATCCATGTAGTAGCTAGATGGCTGGTCTCTCCTCCTTTGTGCTTTCATGTTTAGATCTTGTGAGCTCCGTTCATGATCAAGATCATCTATTTGTAATTCATACATGTTGTGTTTGCGGGGATCCGATGGATATTGAGATGCTATTTCAGATTGATTATTGATTCTATCATGTCTTTGTTATTTGAGATCTTGCATGTTTTCCGTTGTTAGTAGCTATCTTGGCCAAGTAGATGCTAGCAACTCCAAGAGTTAGTATTTATGCTCGATAGTGGGTTCATGCCTCTGATAATCTCAGGAAGTGACAGAAATCTCTAAGGTACTAGATGTGTTGTTGCTACTAGGGACAAAACAACGATCCTTTGTTCATAGAACAATTGTATTGTTTACTTTACATGTAGTTCATAAAGCAATAATCTGTTGCTTGGAAATTAATACTAGAGGGGGTTCGGATGATAACCTGAAGGTGGATTATTAGTCATAGATGCAGTTGGATGGCGGTCTATGTATTATGTTGTAATGCCCAATCAAGTCTCAAAGGAGTCAAGATGATTAGTATATGCATGCCTTGCTTTCTTGGTGTTTGTCAATTGCCTCGCTGTAATTTGTTCACCCAACATGTTATCTATCTAAGGAGAGCCACCTCTAGTGAACTATGGATCCTGGTCCTTTTACTTCACATACAATCTACAACTGTTTACTGCTTTGTGTTTACTTTCTGCAAACTTTTACTTCTTTCCATTCGATACGTTTAATCCTTTGTTTTCTGCAAAGCACGGTGAGATTGACAACCTCATTGCAAGTTGGGGACAAAGTTCTGTGGTTGTGTTGTGCAGGTCACCACGTTGCTACTAGCACCGGTAGTGCGCCCTGCCAAAGCTCAGCTAGTAACACCTTTGGGGTGTTTCCTTGCTCCTACTAGTTCGATTAAACCTTGGTTTCATAACTGAGGGAAACTTGCTGCTGTGCTCATCATACCTTCCTCTTGGGGTTCCCAACGAGCTCTACATCAACACCGCCTTCAAGCATTTTTCTGGGCGCCGTGCATTGAGCCATCAAGCATTTTTCTGGCGCTGTTGCCGGGGAGTCAAGGACATCTTCACAAGGGGAGTCCCTCATAACCAATCTCTTTACTTCATTGTTTTTTTTTTGCTTAGTTTCATTTTGCTTTGTTTGCTTGTTTTGTTCTTCAAAAACACAAAAAAATTAGTTTTACTTGTTTGCTTTCTTCATCAAAAACACACAAAAATTAAGTCCCCTTTCTTAAGTTGCCTTTATGACTAGATCTTCTCCAATCACTATTTCATTATGGATAGCTCACTCAGTTTCCTATTTGGGAACAGTATTTTGACTACTAAGGTAATAGATGAACCACCGCCTGCTAGAACCTCCATGGAAGAAGAAATTGCTGAACCTGAAAGCTCATTAGATAAAAAAGAGGAGGAGAGTGATGGACAAAAGGAGGAAGAATGGATCTACCCATGCCACCTTCTAATGAGAGTAACTCTTTATCCCTTACATTATTTGATTGTCCCCCATGCTTATCAAAGGAGGGTGAATGTTATGTTCCTGAGGATTCTTTTGAAAATGTTTATAATAAAGCTCTAGTGCTTGTAGATCATGAAAAGCATGCCTTATGTGATAGTTATATTGTTGAGTTTATTCATGAGGCTACTGAAAATTCTTATGAGAGAGGAAAATATGGTTGTAGAAGTTTTTATGGTAATGAAACACCTCTCTATGTGCTGAAAGTTTTGAAGTTACTTTTGTTTTATCTTCCTATGCCTGTCACTTTATTCTTTGTGCATTTATTTGGATACAATATTCCTATGCATAGGAAGTGGGTTAGACTGAAATGTGTTTTGAATTTGCTTCTTGATGCTCTCTTTTACTTTAATTCATATTTCCTATGAGAGCATCTTCTCAAATTCTTATGCCTAACTTAAAGGCGTTAAAGAAAAGTACTTGTTGGGAGATAACCCAAGAGTTTTAGATTAGTCTTGGAAGTTATTACCTCTGTAATAACCTCTCCTTATCCTTTTTATTTTCTTTTTGTGCCAAGAGAAACCTCTAATGAGAGAGAAATAATAATTGGGAAAGTTGTTGTCCCGAAACAGATTTCTGTGCTTCACCGTAAACATTCCTGAGAGAGTTCTGTACGTCGGATGGAGCTTTAAGTTTATGTGCTGCTGCCCCCGGTTGTTATATAACTTTTGTTAGTTCAACACTTTTTGATTTGAGCAACAGAAGGTCTTCGAAAAAATTCGCCTTTACCTGCTGGTCTGTTTTGACAGATTTCTGCCATTTTTCTGCATTTGCTTCTTGTTAGTTCCTTCTTCAGTTCCTTTGGGGAATTGAGCTTTTTGAGGGAAGTGCTAAAGTAGCTAGTGTTCTAATGGAAGTTTATTTGCTGTTAGAACTGAACCTTGAGACTTATTTATCTTAAGTGCACTATTGTTGCTAATGAGATTGTGTGAAGTTTTGTATGAAGAAAAAATTCCAGGTGTATCGAAGGAATGAGTATGAGATGAAGGATGGACTAAAGCTCAAGCTTGGGGATGCCACGCGTGTCACCCCAAGAAACATCCAAGAAGTACAAGCGTCAAAGCTTGGGGATGCCCAAGGCATCCCCCTTCTTCATCAATAAAAATTCCAAGTTTCTTCCAAACGCTTCATTTTTATTGTTTCATGCACAGTTGTGTTTTTCTTGGAGCGTCTTCTTTTTCGTTTTTGTTTTTGTTTTTAGTTTGCTTGGTTTTCTTAGTTCTCTAAATAAATTGGTTGTACCCCCTCTTTCACACATTGGTTTGCAAATAGTTTGGTTTGGTTTTGGAAAAGAGTAGGAAAGTTCATGCTTATGTGGTAAAAAGAGCTTGTTTTTGACTGTGGCCTATGCTTTGTCATGCCATGCTTGATATCGTTTTGGCTTTATGCTTAGTATTCTTTGCTGTAGCATGGCTTGTTATAAACAATTGAGATTGCTTAATGTGCCTTGGATGAATCATGCGTTGTTTTAGCATATTAAAGCATAGTATAGTGGTATTCTCCTTTGATGCTTTATTTGGGTTGACTTGGCACATGCTCACACCATGTTATGACTATATCAAGTCACCATAGCCTTTATGATCATTTAGTTTTCAACTTGTAGTATCACTTTATGCTTTGATCAATGATGTTTTGTCGCTCTGCACGATTATGGCCATTATTGCTCTCGTAGTTTGTCGCTCCCAGCCTTTTACTAGCCTCCACAACAAAGTATGAGTTCCACTCATGCATCCAACTCCCTAAACCAAGTTATTCCAAAGAGTCCACCATACCTACCTACTAGCTTATGCTATTCCAAGTATATTCATGCTTTTGTTTACCTTTCACTTGTTATGAGCAAACTAGTGATTAAAGCTCTCACGAACTTGATGGCACACTTTACTTTATTGCCTCTAATAAACTTGAACCATTGGGTCCTTCTTTGTTGCGTATATGCTTGCGCTTTATAAGTTGAAATTAGCAGAACCATGTTTCATGGGGAACGCTTTCAACATTGCACTTGTACTTTGTACCGTTGATATTATGTTCTTTTGCTTACAGATCCCGGCGGTCTGAAATAAAAGTGGAACTTGTAAGATCATGGAGTTTGTACGTGTGTTAGAGAAACGCCTGAGCCGCTAGCCTAAGCCATGCCTAATCATGGTGGAAACTTGCAGCATCACCATAATGAGCACTCTATGAAGCATCCTCAATAAAAACCTATGCAAATAGCAAATAAAAAGATCGCTGAGATGCTCATTGCCTGCTTGCCTTGTCATTTTGATTATGGGAAAGCTCCCGTATCATGTGCAAGGGGTACCCCGTTGGCGGTTCTTAATGATACACATATACTTACAATGATAAGAGCTTACTCGTGACTGAAGTTGAGTAGCATGAGGATCGGTCTTCGTAAGTAAGGGGCATGAGATTCGGGTTTATAACTTGTCAAGCATATCCTCTTAGTTGTGTCACTTTAACATTAATCACCTTCAAGATGCTTATGATAGGGGCAATGCGAGCTGAAAACTACAAGTACCATAATTTTTGGAAGCTCTTTATGAGACTTGAATCCCTACTTCCTTTTTACAAAAAGGCCTTTCTTCCACCATTATATTGAGTCTCCACCTTCTAACTTTATGCACCTACTTTGAGAGCATAGTGCCATTCTTAGTTCTATGTGCATTGTCCCAAGACAAGTTGATTGATGCATAACTTGTTATTGCTTGTTTTAAACTATTGTATCTAGTCACTCTTATGAACTTTGAAGGTGTCCTTTGCATTTATATTTGCTACTCTATTGAGGGACAAGCTAAATACTTTTATGCTATGTTTTCTTTATGTGAAACAAACAAACGTCTTGCAAAGCATTGTTATTCATGGATCTTTTGTTTGTGCATTTTCATGTTGCATCTTATTATTGCTAGAACTTTGTCTTTCATGTTATGATTGAAGTACTATGATCCCAACTTTGAATGTTTTGCAGATATTTTGATCAAGTCTTTGATGGTGCATGTGACCTCAAAAATTCTTTCTTTTTATCACTTACCTACTCGAGGACGAGCAGGAGTTAAGCTTGGGGATGTTGATACATTGTAAATGTATCTATAATTTTTGATGTTCCATGCTTTTTATAATTTCTGCAAACTTTTACTTCTTTCCATTCGATACGTTTAATCCTTTGTTTTCTGCAGAACACGGTGAGATTGACAACCTCATCGCAAGTTGGGGACAAAGTTATGTGGTTGTGTTGCGCAGGTCTCCATGTTGCTACTAGCGCCGGTAGTGCGCCCTGCCAAAGCTCGGCTAGTAACACCTTTGGGGTGTTTCCTTGATCCTACTGGTTCGATTAAACTTTGGTTTCATAACTGGGGGAAACTTGCTGCTGTGCTCATCATACCTTCCTCTTGGGGTTCCCAACGAGCTCTACATCAACACCGCCTTCAAGCATTTTTCTAGGCGCCGTGCATTGAGCCATCACCTATTAATGAACCATTTCTGGGAGAATATTTAGCAAACGTTGAAATTGTTGATCCATGGTATGCAGATTATGCTAACTATCTAGCAAAAAAAATTATACCTCCTGGTATGTCAAGAAATCAAAGGATGAAATTCTTTAATGATCTTAAATCTTACTTTTGGGATGATCCGGATCTATATCGTCATGGACTTGACGAATGATTCAGAAGTGTGTTCCTAACCATGAAATGAATGCGATATTGAAAGCTTGTCATGACAGTCCATATGGAGGGCATCGTGCAGGTAAAAGAACTGCTGCAAAGGTTCTTCAATCCGGATTCTATTGGCCCACCTTGCTCAAGGATGCACACAATTATGTGGAATACTTCGATGCTTGCCAAAGAGGAGGTAATATAGGTAGGAGACAAGAAATGGCAATGAATTATAGTCTCATAATTGAACCCTTTGATGTATGGGGAATGGATTACATGGGACCATTTATAGAGTCGAATGGTTATACTCATATTCTTGTTGTTGTTGACTATGTTACTAAATGGGTTGAAGCTATTCCAACAAATAATGCGGATGTAGCTACCTCGGTGAAGATGATCAAGGATGTCATATTCCCCAGGTTTGGAGTTCCTAGATTTTTAATTACTGACAGTGGTTCTCATTTTACGAAAGGAACTTTCAGGAAGATCCTCAGCAAGTATGAAGTAACCCACCGCATTGCTTCACCATATCATCCCCAAACAAGTGGGCAAGTGGAACTCTCAAATAGAGAACTGAAGACCATACTCGAGAAGACGGTGGACAAATCAAGAAAAGACTGGTCATACAAATTAAATGACACTCTATGGGCATACCTACTGCGTTTAAAAATCCAATGGGTATGACAACTTATAAGATGGTGCATGGTAAGGCATGCCATTTACCTTTAGAACTGGAAAACAAAGCTTTTTGGGAAATCAAGAACCTAAATTATGATCTCAAAGCAGCAGGGGAAAAGCGTTTATTATATATTCATGCTTTAGATGAGTTTAGAAGTGAAGCCTATGAGAATGCTAGATTGTTTAAAGAAAAAGTGAAAAGATGGCATGATAGAAGAATAGAGAATAAAACTTTTAAAAGTGGAGACAAAGTGTTGCTCTATAATTCTTGTCTTAAGTTGTTTCCAGGAAAGCTCAGATCAAAGTGGGAAGGCCCATATATAGTTGAAGAAGCTTATTCATCGGGAGCATTGAAGCTCCAAGGAAAAACACCCTCTCTTGCATGGGTGGTAAATGGACAACGCTTGAAACATTATCGAGTAAAAGAAGATATAAGTGCAGTCACCATAGAATTGAGCACCCCAGAAGAAGTGATAAAGCAAAGATATACGAGAAATGGCAACTACAAGAAGAATGGACTCAAGACGGAATGAGCAGCACTATTGACCATAAAAGAGCACTTCATAGGAGGCAACCCATGTGAAATAAAGGTTTGAGTAGGTTTTTAAATTTTCAGTTAAAATTTAGTTTGAGTATTGTGTTAAATGAGAAACAATTGATGCTCTAGCAAAGAAGAAGGAAGATTGATGATGCCAAAATTGGTCGAAAATCTAAGCTGATATTTTCTGTCAAAACTCAATATTTCGTTAAGTTTAAGATTAATAAAGAACCCCTGGAGAAGCAGAATTTTTTTGGTGGATACAGAAGGTTTAATGACCAACTATACAGCATGAATAAATTTTCCGGCCGTATAGTTCTGGTCGTATAGTTGTTGCGACATCACCCCTTCCATCCAAAAAAGGTACTGAGAGTTTAATGACCAATTATACAGCCAGAATTAAAAATTCCGCCCATATAGCTGGGTCGTATAGATATCAACGCCTTTGACAAAATAATTTCCTGAGTACTGAGAGTTTAAATTCCCACCCATATAGTTCCAGCGGTATAGTTAATTCCACCATAGATTTAATCTATAGTCGGTTCGAAACTATACAGTGGGAGCTATATGGGTCGTGACCGTATAGTTGCTCGTTACGTAAGGCGGCTAGGGTTTTTGACCTCTCCTTTTAAAGTTGATTGCATCTAACCCTTTTCATTAAGTTTTCGCAGAGCTACATCCTCCAGCCTTGAAAAATCCTCGCCATCCCTATACAAGCCCCTTTAACAACATCCGTGCAGTGAAGCCATGCATCCCTTCCATGTCAACAAGATCTAGAAGAAGAAAGAAGAGAAGCCCGTGAAGAGGATCGAAGAAGCATAACCTAAGGGATCATCGTCGTCATCCGGCCTGGAGATCAAGCCACTCCCAAATTGGGAGGACATGTTCCCGCAGAGGATGGAGATGATGAGACAAGTTGAGCATGGAAGGAACAAGGATGAGTATCTCCCTCATCCTTATCGTTACAACATAGGATCCTATTATAAACCTCCTCTTAGTCCATCACCTCTTAAAGCTAAGAAGGTGCGGTAAGATGAGATTCATGATAAGATCTATGAGTTAGAAAAGTCTTCTAAGGCATGCGTTGAAACAATTGGAGAAGGGATTGACTCCTACTAGATGATGAGCAAAGACCTTGAGAAGAAGGTCGATGACATCGATGGTAGAGTTGGTTTCTTAATTAAAACTGTCTTTGAGTTGACAGATGAGAAGAAATTCCTCAAGAAGAAAATGTTGAAGATCCAATATGACATGGCCGAGCTCGGCATTCGCTTTGCAAGCATAGTTAAAGATGGCAACATAAAAGAAGAGGGCGATGATCTTTCTGCCTAGGAGGAGGAATAGGTACCAACAAGGAGTTAATTGATCCTGCTTGGCTTGATTCCAAGCTTGGGGAGATCTTTAAAAGACCTTGTAATCTTTCTTATAAGTTTTATATTACAGTTTTTGCATTAGTTCAAACTAGAAATAAAGTTTGCATCATTAGAATTCCCTTCAGGAATAGTTGATCCCTTTAATGAAATTCCGAGTTTATTATTATATATGGAGCAATATTGAGTTTGTGTTTGCTTTATTGATATATGAATGGCATGAGTATAATCTTACTTGCACTTGATGATAAGCAATAGGAGTCTTCCACACCATTGGTATTAATAGAACACATAAAGATAATTTGGTCAATATGTTGTAAGTCTACGGTTTGACTTACAAAGAAAAACTATCTATACAATTGAGTTGAAAAAGAAACTTTGAACAAAGAAAAATGAAAGTGCTATCAAAATAGAGTGCGAACAAGTCGAGGTAGAATCTTCAAGTCATAACTATGCTTCATATACAATTGGAATTTGATAATTGAGATCGTTAAATTTTGAATTCCTACATGAAGTGGAATGTATGGCTAGCTCCTTTGCACAACACTTAAAAAAAGTGTGAGCATAAATACAAATGAGAAGAAAACGAGTGAGTGTGCAAAGAGCAAATATGCATACACCATCATACTGTAGTATAACAAATAAAAACATTTGAGATTTTGAATCCCGAGTGAATATGTTGGTCCTAAAAACACTTGGGACTAGTGATACATTGCAAATGTATCTATAATTTTTGATGTTCCATGCTTGGTTTTATCCACTTTCTTGTGTTTTGTCCACACTTTGGAGTACTTTTCATATGATTTCTTGGACTAACCTATTAACAAGAGCCACAGTGTCAGCTGCTTGTTTTCTGCTGTTTTTGGTTCCATGAAAGTTAGAAAATGAATATTCTCGGAATTGGACGGGACAAAAGCCAATGTGCCTATTTTTACGGAAGTCATCAGATGCCAGAATACGAGACGGGGAGGAGCCAAGGGGCCACCACACCACCTGGCCGCGCGGGCCAGGCCTGGCCGCGCTAGGGGGTGGTATGGCCAGCCGAGGCACCCCCTCGGCCTCTCCTTCCGCCTATATATTGCCCTTGGGACGAAAACCCTAAGTACCCGATCAAAAATCCACAAAACAGTATGTAGCCACCGTCATCTCCATCCCTAGATCGGGAGGGATCTGAAGCTCTTCCCGACACCCTGTCGGAGAGGGGAATTCACCCTGGAGGCCTTCTTCATCACCATGCAAGCCTCCGGTGTGATGCGTGAGTAGTTCATCCTTCAACTATTTGTAATTCTGCATGTTGTGTTTGCGGGGATCCGATGGATATTGAGATGCTATTTCAGATTGATTATTGATTCTATCATGTCTTTGTTATTTGTGATCTTACATGCTTTCCGTTGTTAGTAGCTATCTTGGCCACGTAGATGCTAGCAACTCCAAGAGTTAGTATTTATGCTCGATAGTGGGTTCATGCCTCTGGTAATCTGGGGAAGTGACAGAAATCTCTAAGGTACTAGATGTGCTATTACTACTAGGGAGAAAACAACAATCCTTTGTTCATAGAACAATCGGATTGTTTACATTACACGCAATTCGTAAAGCAATAATCTGTTGCTTGCAACTTAATACTAGAGGGGGTTCGGATGATAACCTGAAGGTGGATTATTAGTCATAGATGCAGTTGGATGGCGGTCTATGTATAATGTTGTAATGCCCAATCGAATCTCAAAGGAGTCAAGATGATTAGTATATGCATGTATTGCTTTCTCGATGTTTGTCAATTGCCCCGCTGTAATTTGTTCACCCAGCATGTTATCTATCTTAAGGAGAGCCACCTCTAGTAAACTATGGATCCGGTCTTTTTATTTACATACAATCTATAAATTGTTACTGCTTTGTGTTTACTTTCTGCAAACTATTACTTCCTTCCATTCGATATGTTTAATCCTTTGTTTTCAGCAAAACACGGTGAGATTGACAACCTCATCACAAGTTGAGGACAGAGTTATGTGGTTGTGTTGTGCAGGTCTCCACGTTGCAACTAGCACTGGTAGTGCGCCCTGCCAAGGCTCAGCTAGTAACACCTTTCGGGTGTTTCCTTGCTCCTACTGGTTCGATTAAACCTTGGTTTCATAACTAAGGGAAACTTGTTGTTGTGCTCATCATACCTGCCTCTTGGGGTACCCATCGAGCTCTACATCAACACTGAGCCATCAAGCATTTTTCTGGCGCCGTTTCCGGGGAGTCAAGGACATCTTCACAAGGGGAGTCCATCATAACCAATCTCTTTAATTTGTTATTTTTGTTTTGCTTAGTTTCTTTTTGCTTTGTTTGCTTGTTTTTTTATTCAAAAACACAAAAAAAAATAGTTTTACTAGTTTGCTTTCTTATTTGAAAACACACAAAAATGACTACTCTTGAAAACACTAAGTTGTGTGACTTCACTAGCACCAACAACAATGATTTTATGAGCACACCTATTGCTCCACATGTGCCTGAAGATACTTTCTTTGAGATAAAACCTGCTTTGCTCAATCTTGTTATGAGAGAACAATTTTCTGGTATTAGTAATGAAGATGTTGCTGCCCATCTAAATAACTTTGTTGAACTTTGTGAGATGCAAAAGCATAGGGATGTAGATGGTGATATTATTAAGCTGAAATTGTTTCATTTCTCTTTGAGAGGAAAAGCTAAAGAATGGATGAATTCCTTAACTAGGAATAGTATTGATTCTTGGACTAAGTGCAAAGATGCTTTCATTGGAAAATACTATCCTCCTGCTAAGATTATATCTATGAGAAGTGAAATAATGAAGTTTAAACAATATGATAATGAGCATGTTGCTCAAGCTTGGGAAAGAATGAAATCTTTGGTAAAGAATTGTCCCACTCATGGACTGACTGCTTGGATGATCATCCAAACTTTTTATGCAGGATTGAACTATTCTTCAAGGAACCTATTGGATTCTGCTGCTGGAGGTACCTTTATGACCATCACTTTGGGTGCTGCAACAAAACTTCTAGACAATATGATGGTTAATTATTCTGAATGGCATACTGAGAGAGCTCCACAAGGTAGGAAGGTAAATTCTGTTGAGGAAACCTCCTCCTTGAATTATAAGATTGATATTATTATGTCTATGCTTTTGAATGGGAAAGCCCATCTTGATCCAAATAATGTTTTTTTAGCCTCTTTGGTTGCTCAAGAAGAGCAAGTTGATGTGAACTTCATAAGAAATAATAATTTGGGCAATAATGCTTATAGGAGTAATTTTGGTAACAACAATTATAAGCCATATCCTCCCAACAATGGTAATGCTTATGGAAATTCTTACAACAATAATAGGAGTGCTCCCTCTGAACTTGAAGTTATGCTTAAAGACTTTATTAGTAAACAAACTGCTTTCAATAAAACTATTGAGGAAAAACTCTCTAATGCTGAAAGAAATATAGCATCTTTGGCTGAAGCTCAATCTTCTTTGAATAAAATGGCTGCTAAACCTGAAACTAATGATAATCCCTTTGTAGCTACTAATGCTATACAAGTAAGAATTGATGAAAATGTTGGACTATTAGCTGAATTACATGCTAAGTGGGAAAGAGAAGATGAAATTGCTAGAAACATTAGTGTTTCTACGATCACCACCACTAGTGTTGAGGCTAGTAATAGTTCTACTACTTTAGATGATAAATTTGATTTTGATCTTGATGGTTGCAATATCTCTGAGGTTATTAAGTTCCTACAAAAGCTTGCTAAAAGTCTTAATGCTAGTGTTATGAACATGGCCTTTACAAAACACATTACTGATGCTCTCATAAAGATTAAAGAAGAAAAGATGAAACATAAAGCTTCTATTCATATAAAACAAGAAGATGGTTGGGAACCCATCATTAATATGAAAGTGAATGACTTTGATTTCAAAGCTTTATGTGATCTTGATAGTAGTGTTTCTATTACGCCTAGAAGGATTTATGATATGCTTGATTTGCCTCCACTTGAAGATTGTTATTTGAATGTCCCACTTGATGATAATGCTAAAAATAAACTCATGGGGAGTCTTAATGATGTTCTTATTATGGTTAACAATGCCTATGTCCCTGTTGATTTCTATGTTTTGGATGTTGAATGCAATGCTTCTTGTCCTATTACTTTGGGAAGACCTTTTCTTAGAACTGTTGGTGCCATTATTGATACGAAAGAAGGCACCATTAAATATCAACTCCCACTAAAGAAAAGGTATAGAACACTTCCCTAAGAAGAGAGAGAAGATTTATTTTGCTTCTCCTATGAAAACAAAATTTGGTCTTAATGCTTCCTCATTTGAGAACACTTGATCCTCTTTCTTGCTTCTTATGCCTAACTTAAAGGCGTTAAAGAAAAGTACTTACTGGGAGATAACCCAAAAGTTTTATATGAGTCTTGGAAGTTATTACTTCAGCTCCTTATCCTTTTTATTTGCTTTTTGTGCCAAGAATAACCTCTAATGAGAGAGAAGTAATGATTGGGAAAGTTGCTGTCCCGAAACAGATTTCTGTGCTTCACCGTAAAAATTCGTGTAAAATCTCTGAATGTCTATTTGAGGCATAAATTTTTGTGAGTCTGCCCCAGGTTGTTATCCAACTTTCTTTAGTTCAACACTTTTTTATTTGAGCAACATAAGGTCTTCGAAAAAATTCGTCTTTACCTGCTGGTCTGTTTTGACAGATTTCTGCCATTTTCTGCATTTGCTTCTTATTGGTTCCTTTTTAAGTTCTTTTGAGAAATTGAGCTTTTTGAGGGAAGTGCTACAGTATCTAGTGTTCTAATGGAAGTTTATTGGTGTTAGAACTGAACCTTAAGACTTATTTATCTTGAATGCACTAATGTTGCTAATAAAGATTGTGTAAAGTTTTGTATGAAGGAAAAAAATTTAGGTGTATGGAAGGAATGAGTAATGAGATGAAGGATGGACTAAAGCTCAAGCTTGGGGATGCCACGGGTGTCACCCCAAGAAATATCCAAGTACAAGCGTCAAAGCTTGGGGATGCCCAAGGCATCCCCCTCTTCATCAATAAAAATCTCAGGTTTCTTCCAAACGCTTCATTTTTATTGTTTGATGCACAGTTGTGTTGTTCTTGGAGCATCTTCTTTTTCATTTTCATTTTGGTTTTTGTTTGCTTGGTTTTCTTAGTTTGCTGAATAAATTGGTTGGACCCCCTCTTTCATACATTGGTTCACAAATAGTTTGGTTTGATTTGGAAAAGAGTAGGAAAGTTCATGCTTAAGTGGTAAAAAGAGATTGTTTTTTGACTGTGGCCAATGCTTTGTCATGCCATGCTTGATATTGTTTTGGCTTTATGCTTAGTATTATTTTCTGTATCATGAATTGTTATAAACAATTGAGATTGCTTAATGTGCCTTGGATGAATCATGCGTTGTTTTAGCATATTAAAGCATAGTATAGTGGTATTCTCCTTTGATGCTTTATTTGGGTTGACTTGGGCATGCTCACACCATGTTATGACTATCTCAAGTCACCATAGCCTTTATGATCCTTTAGTTTTCAACTTGTAGTATCACTTTATGCTTTGATCAATAATGTTTTGTCGCTCTGCATGATTATGGCCATTATTGCTCTCTTAGTTTGTCACTCCCAGTCTTTTGCTAGCCTCCACAACTAAGTATGAGTTCCACTCATGCATCCAACTCCTTAAACCTAGTTATTCCAAAGAGTCCACCATACCTACCTACTAGCTTATGCTATTCCAAGTATATTCATTCTTTTCTTTACCTTCCAAATTAATCTTGTTATGAGAAAACTAGTGATTAAAGCTCTCACGAACTTGATGGCACACTTTACATTTTTGCATCTAATAAACTTGAACCATTGGGTCCTTCTTTGTTGTGAATATGCTTGCGCTGTATAAGTTGAAATTTGCAGAACCATGTATCATGGGGAACGCTTTCAACATTGCACTTGTACTTTGTACCCTGTTGATATCATGTTCTTTTGCTTACGGATCTCAGCGGTGTGAAATAAAAGTGGAACTTGTAAGATCATGGAGTTTGTATGTGTGTTAGAGAAATGCCTGGGTCGCTAGCCTAAGCCATGCCTAATCATGGTGGAAACTTGCAGCATAACCATAATGAGCACTCTATGAAGCATCCTCAATAAAAACCTATGCAAATAGCAAATAAAAAGATCGCTGAGATGCTCATTGTCTGCTTGCCTTGTCATTTTGATTATGGGATAGCTCTTGTATCATGTGCAAGGGGTACCCCGTTGGCGTTTCTTTATGATACATATGTACTTACAATGATAAGAGCTTACTTGTGACTAAAGTTGAGTAGCATGAGGATCGGTCTTCATAAGTAAGGGGCATGAGATTTCGGTTTATAACTTGTCAAGCATATCCTGTTAGTTGTGTCACTTTAACCTTAATCACCTTCAAGATGCTTATGATAGGGGCAATGAGAGCTGAAAGTTATAAGTACCATAATTTTTGGAAGCTCTTTATGAGACTTGAATCCCTACTTCCTTTTATGAAGGCCTTTCTTCCACCATTATATTGAGTCTCCACCTTCTACCTTTATGCACCTACTTTGAGAGCATAGTGGCCATTCTTAGTTCTATGTGCATTGTCCCAAGACTAGTTGATTGATGCATAACTTGGTATTGCTTGTTTTTAACTATTTGTATCTAGTCACTCTTATGAACTTTGAAGGTGTCCTATGCATTTATATTTGCTACTTTATGAGGGACAAGCTGAATACTATTATGCTATGTTTTCTTTATGTGAAACAAACAAACGTCTTGCAAAGCATTGTTATTCATGAGTCTTTTGTTTGTGCCTTTTCATGTTGCATCATAGTTTCTTTGTCTTATTGCTAGAACTTTGTCTTTCATGTTATGATTGAAGTACTATGATCCCAGCGTTGAATGTTCTATAAATACTTTGATCAAGTCTTTGATGGTGCATGTCACCTAAAAATTATTTTTTCTTTTTATCACTTACCTACTCGAGGACAAGTAGGAGTTAAGCTTGGGGATGTTGATACATTGCATATGTATCTATAATTTTTGATGTTACATGCTTGGTTTTATCCACTTTCTTGTGTTTTATCCACATTTTGGAGTACTTTTCATATGATTTCTTGGACTAACATATTAACAAGAGCCACAGTGCCAGGTGCCTATTTTCTGCTCTTTTTGGTTCCACGAAAGTTAGAAAATGAATATTGTCGGAATTGGCTGGGACAAAAGCCAAAGTGCCTATTTTTCCGGAAGTCGTCAGATGCCAGAATACAAGACGGAGAGGAGCCAGGGGGCCACCACACCACTTGGCCACGCGGGCCAGGCCTGGCCGTGCCAGGGGTGGTGTGGCCAGCCCAGGCACCCCCTCGGCCTCTCCTTCCGCCTATATATTTCCCTCGGGACGAAAACCCTAAGTACCCGATCAAAAATCCAGGAAAGATTCTGTAGCCGCCGTCATCTCCATCCCTAGATCGGGCGGGATGTGAAGCTCTTCCCGGCACCCTGCCGGAGAGGGGAATTCACCCTGGAGGCCTTCTTCATCACCATGCAAGCCTCCGGTGTGATGCGTGAGTAGTTCATCCTTGGACTACGGATCCATGTAGTAGCTAGATGGTTGGTTCTCCTCCTTTGTGCTTTCATGTCTAGATCTTCTGAGCTCCGTTCATGATCAAGATCATCTATTTGTAATTCTGCATGTTGTGTTTGCGGGGTTCCGATGGAAATTGAGAAGATATTTCAGATTGATTATTGATTCTATCATGTCTTTGTTATTTGTGATCTTGCATGCTTTCCGTTGTTAGTAGCTATCTTGGCCAAGTAGATGCTAGCAACTCCAAGAGATAGTATTTATGCTCGATAGTGGGTTCGTGCCTCTGGTAATATGGGGAAGTGACAGAAATCTCTAAGGTACAAGATGTGCTGTTGCTACTAGGGAGAAAACAACAATCCTTTGTTCATAGAACAATCGTATTGTTTACTTTACACGCAGTTCGTAAAGCAATAATCTGTTGCTTGCAACTTAATACTAGAGGGGGTTCGGATGATAACCTGAAGGTGGATTATTAGTCATAGATGCAGTTGGATGGCGGTCTATGTATAATGTTGTAATGCCAAATCAAGTCTAAAAGGAGTAAAGATGATTAGTATATGCATGTATTGCTTTCTCGATGTTTGTCAATTACCCCGTTGTAATTTGTTGACCCAGCATGTTATCTATCTTAAGGAGAGCCACCTCTAGTGAACTATGGATCCCGGTCCTTTTCTTTACATACAATCTACAAACTGTTTACTGCTTTGTGTTTACTTTCTGCAAACTTTTACTTCTTTCCATTCGATACGTTTAATCCTTTGTTTTCCGCAAAACACGGTGAGATTGACAACCTCATCGCAAGTTGGGGACAAAGTTCTGTGGTTCTGTTGTGCAGGTCTCCACGTTTCTACTAGCACCGGTAGTGTGCCCTGCCAAAGCTCAGCTAGTAACACCTTTGGGATGTTTCCTTGCTCCCACTGGTTTCATTAAACCTTGGTTTCATAACTGAGGGAAACTTGTTGTTGTGCTCATCATACCTTCCTCTTGGGGTTCCCAACGAGCTCTACATCAACCACGCACCAGCACTTTTCTAGGCGCCATGCATTGAGCCATCAAGCATTTTTCTGGCGCCATTGCCGGGGAGTCAAGGACATCTTCACAAGGGGAGTCCCTCATAACCAATCTCTTTACGTTGTTGTTTTTGTTTTGCTTAGTTTTCTGTTTGCTTTGTTTGCTTGTTTTGTTATTCAAAACACACAAAAATTAGTTTTGCTAGTTTGCTTTCTTTATCAAAAACACACAAAAATTAAGTCTCCTTTAGTTTTCACCCCTTCCTTAGCTCACCATGTTGATCCCTACGTTCACCCTGAAAGACCTTTCAATTGTTAGTGGTTCTATAATTGGGAAAGATAATATTGAAGAATTCTTCAATCATGTTAGTAAGCATGAAGATACTGAGGATAGATCCCTTGCAGAACTTGCTCCAAACTATGAGATTGTTGCAGCTTCTTTAATTCACATGTTAGAAGCTAGGTTTGTTAACCTCAACCCCTTAATGCAAGTAATGTTTCTTAAGCTTAAAGAAATAGAGGACCCTAAAAAGAGGGATTTTATTCTAGAAACTTTGTTTAAGGAGTTCTATGATGTTGCCAAGGAAGCTAAGAAAGTCTTTGAATATTTCAATATGCTAGGCTCATGTGTAGATGCTGTTGGTACACGAGAAAATATGAACAAAACCGAACCTAATGGGGAGAAACCCAAGATACCAATACCCTTTAAACTAGTAGCAATACATGATGCCATAGAAAAGAATCTTGATTGGATTGTTCCTGCAAACCATTTTGATGAGAATGGTGAACCTAAGAGCATTGAGAGAGGATCCTCAAGAACTTATTTGGATGATATACCTTTCCTTGTTGAAGATATTTCTGGAATTATTCTTAATGCTTCTTCATTTGAGAATACTTGATTCTTTTTCTTGCTTCTTATGCCTAACTTAAAGGCGTTAAAGAAAAGTACTTATTGGGAGATAACCCAAAAGTTTTAGATGAGTCTTGGAAGTTATTACCTCTGTAATAAACTCTCCTTATCCTTTTTATTTTGCTTTTTGTGCCAAGATTAACCTCTAATGAGAGAGAAGTAATGATTGGGAAAGTTGCTGTCCCGAAACAGATTTTTGTGCTTCACCGTAAAAATTTGTGTAAAATCTCTGAACATCTTTTTGAGGCGTGAATTTTTGTGCTTCTGCCTCAGGTTGTTATCTAACTTTCGTTAATTCAACACTTTTTTATTTGAGCAACATAAGGTCTTCGAAAAAAATCGTCTTTACCTGCTGGTCTGTTTTGACAGATTTCTGCCATTTTCTACATTTGCTTCTTATTGGTTCCTTTTTGAGTTCTTTTGGGGAATTGAGCTTTTTGAGGGAAGTGATACAGTAGATAGTGTTCTAATGGAAGTTTATTTGGTGTTATAATTGAACCTTAGGACTTTTTCATCTTGAGTACACTAATGTTGCTAATAAAGATTGTGTGAAGTTTTGTATGAAGGAAAAATTTCAGGTGTATGGAAGGAATGAGTAATGAGATGAAGGATGGACTAAAGCTCAAGCTTGGGGATGCCACGCGTGTCACCCCAAGAAATATCCAATAAGTACAAGCGTCAAAGCTTGGGGATGCCCAAGGCATCCCCTCCTTCACCAATAAAAATCCCAGGTTTCTTCCAAACGCTTCATTTTATTGTTTCATGCACAGTTGTGTTGTTCTTGGAGCGTCTTATTTTTCGTTTTCGTTTTGGTTTTTAGTTTGCTTGGTTGCTTAGTTTTCTATATAAGTTGGTTGGACCCCCTCTTTCATATGTTGCTTTGCAAATAGTTTGGTTTGGTTTGGAAAAGAGTAGGAAAGTTCATACTTATGTGGTAAAAAGAGCTTGTTTTTGACTGTGGCCTATGCTTTGTCATGCCATGCTTGATATTGTTTTGGTTTTATTCTTAGTATTCTTTGCTGTAGCATGACTTGTTATAAACAATTGAGATTTCTTAATGTGCCTTGGATGAATCATGCGTTGTTTTAGCATATTAAAGCATAGTATAGTGGTATTCTCCTTTGATGCTCTATTTGGGTTGACTTGGCGCATGCTCACACCATGTTATGACTATCTCATATCACCATAGCCTTTATGATCCTTTAGTTTACAACTTGTAGTATCACTTTATGCTTTGATCAATGATTTTTTGTCGCTCTGCATGATTATGGCCATTATTGCTCTCTTAGTTTGTCGCTCCCGGTCTTTTGCTAGCCTCCACAACAAAGTATGAGTTCCACTCATGCATCCAACTCCCTAAACCAAGTTATTCCAAAGAGTCCACCATACCTACCTACTAGCTTATGCTATTCCAAGTATATTCATGCTTTTGTTTACCATCCAAATTAAACTTGTTATGATAAAACTAGTGATTAAAGCTCTCCCGAACTTGATGGCACACTTTACTTTTCTTGCCCTTAATAAACTTGAACCATTGTGTCTTCTATGTTGTATATGCTTGCACTTATTTGTTGGGAATTAGCAGAACCATGTTTTCATGGGGAACGCTTTCAACATTGCACTTGGTACTTGTACCTAGTTGATATCATGCTCTTTTGTATATGGATGTTGTCGGTGTGAAATGAAAGGGGAGCTTGTAAGTCCATGGAGTTATGTATATGTGTTAGAGAAACGCCTGGGCCGCTGGTCTAATCCATGCTGACATGGTGGAAACCTGCAGCGTAACCATAATGAGCTATCTATGAAGCATTCTTCTTATATAAAAAAGAGTCCTATATTGAGAAAAAAGAGAAAAATAAAAAAATACTATGAAAAGAGGAAAGAGAAAAAAAAGCACCATATTCCCATGGTAAATAAGAAGAATGCTGAGATGCTCGTTGTCTGCTTGCCTTTTCATTTTGATATGGGGATTCTTCCGTATCATCGGGAAAGGGGTACCCCGTTGGCGGTTCTCAATGATATACATATACTTACAATGACAAGAACTTACCGGTGACTAAACTTGAGTAGCATGAGGAGCGGCCCTCGTATACAAGGGACATGAGATTTATGACTTATACTTCGTCAAGCATGTATACCATAGTTTGTTCACTTTAACCTTAATCACTTCAAGATGCTTATGATAGGGGCAATGAGAGCTGAAAGCTATAAGTACCATAATTTTTGGAAGCTCTTTATGAGACTTGAATCCCTACTTCCTTTTACAAAGGCCTTTCTTCCACCATTATATTGTGTCTCCACCTTCAAACTTTATGCACCTTCTTTGAGAGCATAGTGTCCATTCTTAGTTCTATGTGCATTGTCCCAAGACTAGTTGATTGATGCATAACTTGTTATTGCTTGTTTTAAACTATTGTATCTAGTCACTCTTATGAACTTTGAAGGTGTCCTATGCATTTATATTTTCTACTCTATTGAGGTACAAGCTGAATACTATTATGCTTTGTTTTCTTTATGTGAAACAAACAAATGTCTTGCAAAGCATTGTTATTCATGAATCTTTTGTTTGTGCCTTTTCATGATGCATCATAGTTTCTTTGCTTATTGCTAGAACTTTGTCTTTCATGTTATGATTGAAGTACTATGATCCCAGCTTTGAATGTTTTGCAAATACTTTGATCAAGTCTTTGATGGTGCATGTCACCTCAAAAATTATTCTTTCTTTTTATCACTTACCTACTCGAGGACGAGCAGGAGTTAAGATTGGGGATGTTGATACATTGCATATGTGTCTATAATTTTTGATGTTCCATGCTTGGTTTTATCCTCTTTCTTGTGTTTTGTTCCAACTTTGGAGTACTTTTCATATGATTTCTTGGACTAACCAATTAACAAGAGCCATAGTGCCAGCTGCCTGTTTTCTGCTGTTTTTGGTTCCAGGAAAGTCAGAAAATGAATATTCTCGGAATTGGACGGGACAAAAGGCAAAGTGCCTATTTTTCCGGATGTCATCAAGTGCCAGAATACGAGAGGGAGAGGGTCTAGAGGGCGGCCACACCACCTGGCCGCGCAGCCAGGCCTCGCCCGCACCAGGGGGTTGTGTGGCCAGCCCAGGCACCCCCTCAGCCTCCACTTCCGACTATAAGATTCCCTCGGGACATAAACCCTAAGTACCAGATCAAAAATCCATGAAATAGTCTGTAGCTGCCGTCATCTCCATCCCTAGATATGGAGGGATCTTAAGCTCTTCCCGGCACCCTGCCGGAGAGGGAATTCACCCTGGAGGCCTTCTTCATCACCATGCAAGCCTCTGGTGTGATGCGTGAGTAGTTCATCCTTGGACTACGGATCCATGTAGTAGCTAGATGGCTGGTTCTCCTCCTTTGTGCTTTCATGTCTAGATCTTGTGAGCTCCGTTCATGATCAAGATCATCTATTTGTAATTCTGCATGTTGTGTTTGCGAGGATCTGATGGATATTGAGATGCTATTTCAGATTGATTATTGATTCTATCATGTCTTTGTTATTTGTGATCTTGCATGCTTTCCATTGTTAGTAGCCATCTTGGCCAAGTAGATGCTAGCAACTCCAAGAGTTAGTATTTATGCTCGATCGTGGGTTCATGCCTCTAGTAATCTGGGGAAGTGACAGAAATCTCTAAGGTACTAGATGTGATGTTGCTACTAGGGAGAAAACAACAATCGTTTCTTCATAGAACAATCGTATTGTTTACTTTACACGCAGTTCGTAAAGGAATAATCTGTTGCTTGCAACTTAATACTGGAGGGGGTTCGGATGATAACCTGAAGGTGGATTATTAGTCATAGATGCAGTTGGATGGCGGTCTATGTATAATGTTGTAATGCCCAATCAAGTCTCAAAGGAGTCAAGATGATTAGTATATGCATGTATTGCTTTCTCGATGTTTGTCAATTGCCCCGCTGTAATTTGTTCACCAACATGTTATCTATCTAAGGAGATCCACCTCTAGTGAACTATGGATCCCGGTCCTTTCCTTTACATACAATCTACAAACTGTTTACTGCTTTGTGTTTACTTTCTGCAAACTTTTACTTCTTTCCATTCTATACGTTTAATCCTTTGTGTTCCGCAAAACACGGTGAGATTGACAACCTCATCACAAGTTGGGGACAAAGTTCTGTGGTTGTGTTGTGCAGGTCTCCACGTTGCTACTAGCACTGGTAGTGCGCCCTACCAAAGCTCAGCTAGTAACACCTTTGGGGTGTTTCGTTGCTCCTACTGGTTCGATTAAACCTTGGTTTCATAACTGAGGGAAACTTGATGCTGTGCTCATCATACCTTCCTCTTGGGGTTCCCAACGAGCTCTACATCAACCACGCACCAGCACTTTTCTGGGCATCGTGCATTGAGCCATCAGGTTTCAAGATCATGGGCATTTCTACCGACTGACAACAGGATCATATCATTGGAGAATGATTTGATTGGACATTCCTTGAAGGATTGCAACACGATCAAGTCATATAGTTCATTGTTGCAACAACTATACCTAGACTCCTTCTCCTTAGACCGTGAGCTCATATTACTCACTGTTTCCCGAGGATGCTTTGACTACATCAACCGTCATCTGGTAATACGGTGGCCATAAAGGTGTATGTTGGGTATTCCAAAGGAACAGTTGATGACATGTGACTGCAAGACCGGGATTTGTTCACCCACATGACGGGAAAATATACATACGGCCAGCTAGGTGAGATTACATCCATAAATGTTGCAACATGTGACTAGGTCACGGGGATGTAATATCACGGTAACAAGAAAAACAGAAATTGTTGTGAACGAGATTGAACAAGGTATGGGATACCAATGATCGTATCTCGGACAAGTCGTATCGAGAAACAAAATGAAGAGGATGCTACATTTAGACGGTTCAAACGACATTGTCATCAGGAATGCATAGGGGTCACATGGATATCCCTGGTCCCTTTGTTGATCATTGATACGGATCATGTCTAGAGCATTCCTGAGCCGTGAGAGGATACACTTAAGGGTACGATGAGAGCGAGTATTCGTCAGACGGAATTACAATAGAGAAAGAGAGAAAGCCGGAATAGTTCCGTGGAGAGATCTGAAGTTGTTCGGAGAAAGAATAAAGGAAAAGACCTCGAAAAGTGTTTTCGGATAAATGGGAATTTAAATATATATTTATTATATGTTAATTATGAATTAATATATTCTAAATAATATTTAAGTTAAGATTTATAAAAGCAACTTTTATATTAGGCCGAATCCCAGAGGGAAAAGACCTAGAAGAAAAGTTGTAGAAAAATAAAAGGAAAAGAAAAACAGAAACAGCCCACATGGGCGGCAGATAGTTGTCACCGCACGGGGGCAGGCTGATGTTGTCGGCCGCCGAAGCGGGCCGCTCAACCCCCCGGCCCATGCGGGCGCGTGGGAGGGAGCAGGCCGCCGCTCGGGCACCAGGCAGGCGGGCGGGCCGCTCAGCCAGGTGGGCCGCGGGCAGGCGACCAGCCCACCCGGGCCACAGGAGCCAGCATGCCGCTGGGGGGTGGCCAGCCCACCCGGGATCCCCTTGTCAGGCCGCCGCCGCGGGGAGAGTTGGGCGTGGGGTGGGCCGCGCCAAGGCCCACCCGGCCAGCCCCTATCTGTTTCCCCTTTTCTTTTATTTAGCCATTTTCTGTTTTGGTTATTGGGCCAGGTTTTGACCCTTCCGGCCAGGACGAAAATGCCTGATATTTTCACTTTATTAATAGTCCCACATGGCTAACCCAATGGGGAGGGCACACCCCCTCCGCCTATATAAAGGGGTGCCCATGGGTGGGATTAAACACACAATTTGAGAAGTCCTTTGGTTGACTTTCTCCCTCCCTCTCTCTATACCTTGTGACCATGGCCCCAAGTCTGGGCTGTGCGATCAAGGCATACTTGTAGTATGCCGTTGCGCTGCAGGGATTCCTAGATGGATATCAACTTCCGCAATCCCGGCAGGATCGGGGAGTGGAGGTCTCATCGTGCACCGGATGTGTACGAAGACACGAGGCGCAACACTTGGGGCGCTTAAATCTCGTGAGCCGGAGCTGTTGCACGATGAAGATCAAGAAGGAGCAAGGGGTGACCTGCGAGGAGCTTCACGACCTTGAGGTCGGCTATGAGTATGACTACTTCAACCACGTTCCCCACGGAACGTTAACCGCGTACGGTCTACAAGGGTATGTATTCTCTACGCTCCGGTCGTTACCGCATTACTACATAGATAGATCCTAGGCAGCTTTTGGGGTTACATTGTAGGAAATTTTTTGTTTTCCGCACCGATCCCCAACAGTGGTATCAGAGCCGATCTATGCGTAGGAGTGATGTACGGCCAATACGCACAAGCATTGTGCGGGCATTGATCCCTTAGTTGTTAACCTCTAACGTGTACTTGTTTATATCGCGGTATTGTTTGATGAAGCAGCCCGGACTGACCTTACGCGTATTCGTACGTGGGACTGGTTCCACGCTCAACATACAGCTTGTACCATATAAGTGGCTAGCGGGTGTCTGTCTCTCATTCGATAGTTGATATATCATTTACAATGGAGGGCCCCGAAAGGGGTGTAGTAGAGACAACTGTCGGATCCATGTTGTGGTTGGAAAGTTCGTAGTTTAGAAACGGTTCTAGTGCGAAAGCCCTAACAACCACGTAAAACTTGCAATAGATAAAGTAGAGGAGTCTAACTTTATTTTGCAGGGGGCATGTGATTATGATATGGCATTGGTCGTTGCGAAGGTAAAGTAGTTTACTTTTCTATTACTAAGTAGTATAGTAATAGTCATCGTTCCGATGAACGACCTGGTGGAGGCGTCGTGGACTTGGCGTCAAACCGATGGCAGGATGGAGATCATGCCAGAGCACTCGATGGAGATCAAGGCGCAACAAGAAAGACCATATCATATCATATTATACATATGATGTTGATACCAGTTTTTACATCTTATTGTGTGCTAGTATTTGGATACTCAATGGTAGCAAATAAGATAATCCCTATTTAATTCCAATGTTCCGTGTTCCCCTTGTGTGTGCACCACCAAGAAAGTTCTTCGGTATGAGGCGATCCAGGGTTACAAGCCTGGGTGTCAGACATATCTACGTTCGCATACAGTGGGTGTAAACCATGTTGCATCGCAAATACACACAAGTTAGATTTGGCGAGCCTAGCACGCCATAGAAGCGTAGCCTCGGAACACAAGAGATCGAAAGATCAAGCATGAGTCACATGGATGATGTGATTGGCATTAGTGAATGTCTACCTTTGATAACGCACTGATGGTTGTGTAACACAGGGGAGGTGCAGAGGATAGGGATCATGCGATCACTAAAATCGTCTAGGGGTGACAATTTTAGTGGAGACCAATTATAAATTGATCTCTTATTATGGACTTAGTCTAGATGTCTGTTTGCAAATATCTTAGTAGATCTTGCCCTATCCCATTGAGGTCCTTTGCGACCATGGAAATATATTGCTTAATATGGAACTTAGCAAAAGGGTCCAACTTCATAGATTAATACCCACGCCTGAGGGATATCCTCGTAAAAGGTGATCTCCTCTTCTTGATACAATAACCATTAGGAGATAGTTTGATGACTCCGAAATGTTTGTGTTTTCTCCATAATCATCCAATAAGCCATTCTCCATTCGATGGAGAGTTGGGCTACATTTTGTATTCTACAGAATAAGGCACATAGAGTATGAGCCGTTGGATGGGTTTTCCTCCATCATGGATGAAAAGGAATATTTGGAAAAACACTTAGTGATCTTGCATTAGAGTTGAGAGATCTTGGAAGGGCTTGATTGCAATGGAGGTCATGAATGAAAAGGTATATATAAGATATATAAATTATAAATGTGGTTCTTACAAAACTCACTGCAGTTTGCAAAGTATTTGATACTTGTCCCATTTTGTGAAAACAGGATGATCTGCTTGAGAATTGCTGGTTTTGAGGCAACGTGACTTGATGACGGCAAGCAAAATAGTTGATGGCCGACATCACCTCTTTCCTCAAAGTTTATCATTTGGATTAGTAGACTTGAATATAATTTTTTAATCCTTGTTTGTGTGTCTTGCTTTTGGCAAGACGATTATTCATATGAAGAAGTTACAAGCCAGTTTGTACTACTCTTATGAACAATACCATTATGGTCACATTATGATTACAAACAAGTCATTCTCATCACTATATTAATGATAATAGTTTAAGCATTTATAAAGGATTGGAATGCTAAAAGGTATCCAAAGTTTAATAATGAAATGACACTACAATTTAAGTCATTTTGGTTATTGCAGGTTCTTTATGAAAGATCGGGGTCCTAGATGCTTAATCTAGAGACTTTGCAAAACCATGCCTCTTGGGCAGAATGACCAAAACTCCGCATTCTGGTAAAACGGTGATATGCGAAGAAATGTTGAATCTTATACATAGTGATGTATCATATTTTTAACAAGTAGTGGAAATCATTTATTGTGGACTTAAGTGAATAAGTGTATTTACTTAATTAAACATGAAGTTTGAAATGATTTGAATTGTTCAAATGAGTTCATAACTAAATGGGATATTGAAATTAACAAGAATACGAAGTCTTTTCAATTTGATCGACGCGACTAAAGTATTCAAGTTAAAGTTTAGCATAAAAGGAACTTGTGAAAGATGTTTCACAAATTATGATAATTGGACGAATTTAAACTGTGTTGAAATGTCTAAACATCATAATCATTATGTATTAGATACATATTATCTCTTATCGGGGTTGTAGTTATCGTTTAGAGTTAAAGATCAAAATAAGCAAACACTCATTTGAAATACAAAGGAACATCTAAAGATTCGTGGAAAAACACCATAAGTGTTATGGCACGTTCGAGTTTCTAGAGATCTCGATAAGTCGAAGTCGTGGCGAATAAACAAGTCTTTGTTGAGCATTCTTAGGAAGCTATGAATGCATCATCCACAAGGGGCAAACCTGCTGTTGTCCTAAGTTGACGTGTATTGATGAAGATATAGGTGGAAGAAAGTAAAAGATCAAAACAAGGTATTAGACCTTACCTCCGAATTGTTGAGTGGCACGGAATTTTTTTCGTGAAACCAAACTCTACAAATAGAGGAGAAACTATTGATAATGATCATAAAGTTTCAGTGAAAACTTTTACTAATGAAATTAGGATTCAACTATATATTCTACAAGTTTGTGGAATTATATTATTGATTCACTTGTCATGTTTTGAACAAGACATACCTACAAAATACAAAGAAGCATGATGGACCTAAGTGCGAGAAATGAATTGTCACTGAATTCTCGTTAGTGGAATTCTCGATTTGATAGTGATCAAAGAATTTTGGAATGTCCAAGATTATCGAGAGGACCTAGATTTGAGTAGGGGCAAATAAGCTTGGCTAATTCATAATATGTAGCTGACGTATTTTGAGTGGGAGCTAAGTAAAATCTCTGGATCTCAAACATGAATGTCATATTTGAGTGGGAGCTGAGTGAAATCCCTGGATCTCAAACATGAATGTCATATCTGAGTGGGAGCGTGAAATCATTCTGGGATATGTGGACGACATATGTGAATGATGTGATTGGTGTTAATAATATTTAAGTTAGATAAATAAGGATGAAGTTGAAGTTATTAAAAAAAGATTTACCGAGATAGATTGGTGAGTTTAATAAACATTGAATGTCGAATGCTTCCTGGACTTGATTCTGAAAGATGTTCAGCATGTCCTAAGACAAGATTCTGAAGAAGCTCAGAATGGAACAAGGTAATAAATATGTTCTTGCTGTATGAAGCATTGAGTTTGTATTGCAACTATGGTTGAAAGAAAGAGATGTGTTGCATCTCCTGTGCCTCAGTCATAGGCTCTTCCATATAACCATGTTGTATACTCGACATAAAGTGACCCGAGGTTCTCGTTGGTAGCACAAAGTCTTAACGGTAAGAACATGTCTTTAAGTGATTCCTGAGTTGATCACTGAACCAGAATTAAGTTTGTACATAAATGGCAAGGAGCAATGTAAGTGGCATAGTTGCATTTCATGCACTAGGATCTACATAGATATAGAAGTATAAAGGCTGCATCTGATGTGATGTATAATGTTGTGGCGGGGCTAGTTTGCTTTCAACGTAGAATGATGTGTCCTAGGGCCCAGTGCCCATGAGAAAGCCCTCGAGGTTGACCTAACGTCACTATAAGCTCCTAGAATCCGGCCTCGTTCTGCTACCATGACTATAGTATATACAAAAAGGATAGCAAAGTGTGTTTCGAAGTTTAGATGACAACGGTGAAAACGACCGTCATCATAAACACTAGAAACAAAGTCTCACTTTGTTGCCATACAGATGCTTTGACCCATTATACGATAATGGAGTGAATGTCAAAGTTAGGAAGATATTAACGATTTGCAAAAGACATAATGATCTGGTAAAATAGAACATGGACATGGCGTTTCCCATGAGCATGCATGATCTATAAACGCATATGGTATATGGTTTATATGAGTAGAATGCAAGCTAGGTTATTTGTACTCTAGTGCAAGTGGGAGATTGAAGGAGACATGCCCTAGAGGCAAATAATAAATAGGTTTTTATTGTCATATCTCAATTAGTTTATAATAATAAAATATTGTGCTATAACTGTGCCAAGTAGAAACATTAGTACAGTTGTGGTATAAAACAACCAAGTCCCTAGTAGCCTCTATTCATACTAGTTCGTTGGTCACGAAGATGATCTGGGTTTCAAGATCATGGGCATTTATGTCGACTGACAACGGGATCATATCATTGGAGAATGATGTGATTGGACATTCCTCGAAGGATTGCAACACGATCAAGTCATATAGTTCATTGTTGCAATAGCTATACCTAGACTCCTTCTCCTTAGACCGTGAGCTCATATTACTCACTGTCTCCTGAGGCTGCTTTGACTACATCAACCGTCATTTGGTAATACAGTGGCCATAAAGGTGTATGTTGGGTATTCCAAAGGAACAGTTGATGACATGTGACTGCAAGACCGGGATTTGTTCAAATATACATACGGCTGGCTTGGTGAGATTACATCCATAAATGTTGCAACATGTGACTAGGTCACGGGGATATAATATCACGGTAACAAGAAAAACAGAACATGTTGTGAACGAGATTGAACAAGGTATGCGATACCAATGATCGGATCTCGGACAAGTCGTATCAAGAAACGAAAGGAAGAGGATGCTACATTTAGACGGTTCAAACGACATTATCATCAGGAATGCATAGGGGTCACATGGATATCCCTGGTCCCTCTGTTGATCATTGATACAGATCATGTCTAGAGCATTCCCGAGCCGTGAGAGGATACACTTAAGGGTACGATGAGAGGCTGCCTCTTCCCAAAATAGCAAACCGACTGGGTTACTTTTCGCCATCGTAAGCCATGCAGAGGCTACGTGAGCCTCTGCGGCGCCAACGTCATCCGACACAAGTAGCATCACCCTTGTCGGCCACGCCTCGGTGGTCCTTCCCTCTGTCCGCTTTGCTCATGCTCCAGCGTATAGTGGCCACCTTTTGACCAGCGAGATACCTTCCTTCTCTTGCAAGCCTGATATAACCTGGATCATGCCTGGTTAATCCGGCCACGTGGGTACCTGCATACAGGTTACACGAATCCTGCCGGCATACTACATATGTCGGCCAGGATTCAGTTAGGTGGACATCCTCTGGTCCAGGTTACTCCGTGATTCAGCCTGCCTTGAGGTGACTCGGCTAGCACTTGCTTTGACCTTGCCGTACCTCGGCTAACTCGGCCTTTATACCCCGGCGTGACCCTACCCGGGGGTATCCCCCCAACATTAGTCCCCGAAGCTGGTGGCGGTCTTAGCAGCTCCAGCTACTAAGGCCACATCAGGTTCAATTTACCAAGCCTTTTTCTCCCTTTTCCGAGTTACCTCATAGCCCGGATTTCATTGGCTAGCTTTTCCCTTGGCACATTCCGAGTTTTGACTCGCTGGCCGGGTCACCCTTTAGTTTTCCGGGTTATCCTTCCTTCTCTCGTACGCTATCCCACGTGGAGGGTAATCACTATCTTGCCTCATTTTAAGGGCCTGCGCCAGCTACTGCTGTAGTTAATGCCAGGTGTTACTGTTGCACATGTCATATCATGTCTGTCTCCTCGTTAACTGTATCACCATGTCGCGTCGTGGGATCCTCTACGCCATGTGGTCCTTCATGTGGCTCGCCTCTGATTGGCTGACCCGGCAAATACATGGCCACACCGTGTGGCCTTGCCGCACCACATGATCCCACTACCCCAGATGGGGCATGGTTAAATAGGGGAGGGGCGCGCCCCTTGGTATTTTTCCCCATTCTCGCGCCCCTCTGCCTCTTCTTCTTCTTCTTCCTAGCGCCGCCGCCGCCGCATCTGCTCAGCAGCGCCGCCACCGCACTGTTCCTTTTCGCACCAGCATCGCCGCTGCTCCCGCGCAGCTCCACCACCACGGGTCCGCGCTAGTCCAACGCACTGCCCCCACCTCCGATAGGGCCGGTGAGGACAGCGACCTAGACATGACCGAAGAGGAGCTCACTGTCGCGGAGGAGGAGATGGAGGAGGGGGCGGAGAATGCGCAGCGCGGCGCCTGGGCTGGCTCCTCGGTGTGCAAGGATGACCTAGACAGGCTATACCGCACCCGGCGCATCCCTGAGGGTGTGGTTGCCCGCCTCGCCTCTGAGGAACTCGCACCCTCACCCAACCCCAGTGAGTTCGTGGTGTTCCTCTCCCATTTCCAGCGCGGGTTCGGCCTCCCCGTCAGCGATTTTTTCCATGATTTCCTTGATATCTATGAACTTCAACCGCACCACCTTCCGGCGAACGCCATCACATCCCTTTCTTCCTTCGCCTCCACCATAGAGGGGTATGTAGGGTTGTGGCCCACCAAAGAACTCTGGATCCGTTTCTTCGGTCTACGAAGGAATGTGATTCCGAATAAATAGCTTGACCCGGAGGACAAACAACTGACGCAATTCGGTGCTGCCTCCATTTCACCTCAAAAGTTATCTGTCTTCCCCCGGGTCATGGGGCTCGATTCCTGTAAGGGCTGGGCCCGAACCTTTTTCTATGTTAGAAACAGCACGGATGAGGATCTGATCCGGTTGCGCCCCTATGCTCCGGGTCCTCCTAATCCGGATTTGTGGGATCGAGTCTCCAAGAAACCCACCGTTTTGGCGAACCAAGTCAACGAGAGGTTCCAGGAGCTGAAGGATTTGGGGCTGCGCAACAAGGACGCGATGATCACTTTCGTCCGTAGCCGGATCTCCCCTCCCAAAAACGCACACACAAGCTTTGCCATATGAGCTGGCGTCTTGACCCCAAGCGGCCTTCCTCCTTCGAACTAAACAACACCGAGATATTCCACCAGGTCAAGGCCCTTTTTACGACCGACAAGGACTTCTCTGCTGACTGGGAGTGGGGGATCGAGCATAATTGTTGGGACAAGCCTCCTCCTGCGGTAAGTCTCACGATTCGATGTCTTTCTGAGTTATATTCTATGTCGAAGTATGTTGTTTATCTGATCCTTTTGTATTTATTTCTTAGTTGTTCCTTTAGCAAACCCTTGAAGAAGGCCCCGAGCCTTTGCTCAAGTGGGCGAAGGATCGTCTTGTCTCGGACGAGGAGGAGCTGGATCAGGAGATGTTCCTCCCATTCCCAGATGCTACCAAGCGACCCATCGGTAACTTCTCTTCCTTAAGAGATTGGCCTGATGATGAAGATGATTCTGATGTTGAGGTGATGGAAGCGTTTGACGTTGTACCCCTGTCTTACGCCTTTCTGGCTTCAGCTAACCCGGCTGGGCAGATCCACGAAGATCCTCCTCTCGCCACGGGCGAGCCTGTCCCGGCTGCGTCAAAGAAAAGGGGAGTTGCTTCTGCTTCTTCTTCCAGACCTTCTAAGCCAACCAAAAGGTGAAAGAAGTCCGTAGACAAAGCCGCCACCAAGCCTCCGACTAAGGTCATGACCCGGAGAGCTTGGAAGCCCAAAGAGCCCTTGACTTCTGATGAGTAAGTCATTTCTCTCTTTGTCCAGCTCTCTGCTTCGTGCTTTGCTATTCACATGATTTTCCTTTGTTTTAACTTATCCTTCATCGTTTGGTTTGGCAGACCTGTGGTGGAGGTTTCTCAGAGCGGATCCAGCATCACTTCGCCCCTCCGGCATAGCCCTTCTCCCCCTCGTGGCGACGATACACGCCCGTTGAGCCCCATTCAAGAGGGTTCAGCGGCTGCTCCGGGTTCTAGCCCACCTCGTCTAGAGGGGGGCAACCTCAGAGCAGGGGGAAGTGGCTCTACTGAGGCAGCGGATGCTCCCAGCTCCTCTTCGGCTCAGCCGCAACCTGCTACCTCCGAGATACCCACAGCTCCCCTGCCAAGACCAGCACCAGCACCAGCGCAAGTACCAACAGCAGCAGCACAAGTACCAGCAACAGCACCAACTCCCTCTGCCTCGTCCGAGTCTTCCAAGACTCGGCGAGAAGGCCTAGTTAGCAGCAAGGCTGCGCCCAACACCAAATCTGCGGCTCAAACCTCAACCTCTCAGCAGCAACCTAAGGCCAAGAAACCTTCTCACGTCGCCCGGGCAGCATCTATCGAGGCTGGACAGCGCATGCTCACGTCCATGCTTCCAAAGAAAACTCCCCCGAAGAAGGATGTCTACCCAGGCCAGCTAGCACGCAACTTGCATTGCACACTAGCCCTGCTGCTGCCCAAGTTGAGAGGAGGGAGGCCCATGCCAAAGGTTTAATTGCGCCCCATATGCTTAGAGGAGAGCGCTATCCTCCGGCCTTGATTGAGTTCGTCAATAACTGGAACAAGGCGGAGTTCGTCCATAACGACGATCTCCCGGAGAAATTTTGGCCTGCTGAGTTTGCCGCACAGATGAACATGGCTGCCAAGGCTATCAACCTTGCCGGCCGAATGATGGAAGTACGCTACCTTGTCTTTTCTTTAACATGTACTAAACATTAGTGATATAACCATTAGTCCCCGAGCCTCCGGGGGAGTAACTTGTTACTCGGCCGGATGCTCCTTAGAGAACTAGCATAGCTCCTTAGTAACTTGAATATGCACACACCTAGAGCCGGGTTAACTTCCACTTGGCCCGGATTTTGTACACTTCGAATATGCACACAGCTAGAGACGGGTTAAGTTCCACTTGGCCCAGATCTTGTACACTTCAAATATGCACACACCTAGAGCCGGTTTAAGTTCCACTTAGCCTGGATTTTGTACACTTCGAATATGCACACATCTAGAGTCGGGTTAAGTTCCACTTGGCCCGGATCTTGTACACTTCAAATATGCACACACACACCTAGAGCCGGGTTAAGTTCCACTTGGCCTGGATTTTGTACACTTCGAATATGCATACACCTAGGGCCAGGTTAAGTTCCACTTGGCCCGGATCTTGTACATGTCAAATATGCACACACCTAGAGCCGGGTTAAGTTCCACTTGGCCCGGATCTTGTACACTTCGAATATGCACACACCTAGAGCCGGGTTAAGTTCCACTTGGCCCGGATTTTGTACACTTCGAATATGCACACACCTAGAGCCAGGTTAAGTTCCACTTGGCCCGGATTTTGTACACATCAAATATGCACACACCTAGAGCCGGGTTGAGTTCCACTTGGCCCGGATTTTGTACACTTCGAATATGCACATGATCAATTCAAGTTTTCTTTTCTCAGGTTACCACCAATCGCCGGAGCACTGAGTTTCAGCGACTCTTGGACACACATAAGGCGCTGTACTCGAAACATTCTACACTTCTCGCCGAGTTTCAGAAAAGGGGTAAGTTTTCTCCTTGGCTTTTTTCCCATCTTTCTTTGTCCTTTCCCGCCGAACTAATCTGTTATTCGGATTGGGCAGCCAAAGTGGAAGCTGAAAACACCATCATGAGGAAGAACTTGGATCAAATAAAAGGTAAGTCAGTTTTGCTTAATCTTCTTCTACGCTCTCTCTCTCTTCTTGGCTCGGCAGATATTCATACCTCGGCTTTGCTGGGTCAACAAACTATTTCAGCATCTCTTGAAGATAGTGTGCCCATGCCTGATATGATGCTGCATTTTCTCGAACAAGCAGGGCAGCATCAGGCCGAACTTAAGAAGAAGGATGACGAACTTGCTATCCTCCGGACCAAAGATGATGAGATTGCCAAACTCAAGGCCGAGATGAAAAATCTCAAGGCGCTCCATAAGGCTGAAATGGATAAAGCTGGACAATATTTCACTGAGGAGTAAGAGCGCCTCAACCTCCAACTTGCAAAGGACTAAGAACTGCTGAAGGAGGCTGACGTCAATCTTGAGTCGGCAAATGCTAAAGTTGAGCAGCTCCAGACGAGACGTGATAATTGCACCAAGGAGCTGACTCGGATCCATAGCCACGTCTCCCGTAAACTCCTTTCCTTAAGCTGACGTGAATTTCTCCGGGTTAGGTTCTTTTACTTATTTCACTTGCTTTGTCTGCAGATAAATTCCCAGAGGGCGATGTCATTGCATCCAATGCCGTTACCAAGTTCCGCCAGCAGAGAGGTACTCCATCTGGTCCTGGATCCATTCCTCTTGACCTGGAGGATATGATAGTCAGCTTATCCTCCCGAGTTGAAATCATGAAGAACTATGGTTCGGGCCTCCTAGATTCCTCCGTTCGGATCTTCCGTGCCCTCTGGCCTGATGAGGATGTTCTGGAGGGATCCACAACTCTAATTAACAAGTTAATAGAGTGCGAGACCCAGCTTGACCTCTGGAGGGAATCCACCGGACGTGCCGGAGCTAAAACCGTCCTCCACTACGTGCTCACATGGTATGAGAAAATAAATCTGAATCTTCTGGAGCGCATGCGCACCGGTTCAAGGTGGTCCAATGATCCGGATTGGATAGCTCTGCGCAAGGCTTGCTCCCATAGCCTCATTCAGTATGCCTCCATCCATCGATGGAACGAGGGACCACGCTTTATCGAAGCCGTTGACGATGAATATGTCGAAGATGGTTTGGGTGAGGAGGAAGAGGACGAAGCCTCGGACGTCGAAGAAAATGAAGATGATGCTGAAGCCAAGGCCAGAGTTCCACCTACTGGCACCGAGTTACCTCCTCCTGCTGCTCCTTGATCATCAACAAATACTTTGAAGTTCATCAGATCCCCAGTATGCCGGGTGCACATGTATTAAGTATACAAATCATATTTTGCTACTAAGTTGCTCGTGCTGGATTAACTTGGGCGTAGTCCCCGAGTTTCATTTTCTTGTTTCTCCAATTGCCTGGCTCGGCTCATGTCTACCTTGATTCAGTTTTATGACTTACGAGTCCGAGTTTCAAAAATTGACTTAACAATACTTGGAAACTTTGGGACTAGCTCAAAATAATTCAGCATAGTAAAAACAAGGTAAACATAAAGTTAGTCCGAATAACCAGTGTCGGCTCGATTACATTCTTTTCCTTAGTCATTTTTCGTGTGCTACGCAATTCCAAACTTGCTCTCTTGCTTGCCATGAAGCCAAATCTTGTTGGACAGCAGCAAGTCGAAGAGTTGAGTTTTTGGTGCTTACACACTACTAATCCGACATAGGTAGAAGCAACTTAAGCCAGCCGACATAAAAATAAATAACTAACGCAAAAGATGAATAATATTACTAAGGCAGTCCCCGAGTTACTGCTCGAGGTGCCAAGATTTCATTGATAAACTCATTTCCGGCATACATACCGACATATGAGAGACTCGGATACACACACTTCTTTGTTAAGTGTAGAAAGGACGAAGTAGAGCTACATTCCATGGACACTTAGATTCCTCGCCGGACCTGTCCACCTTGTTCTTCTCCTGAGGTTTTGCATCGATGAGATAATAAGAGTCATTGTGCAATGCTTTTCTCACAATGAATGTCCCTTCCCATGGGGGGGATAACTTATGCATGCCAGCGGTATGTTGTACTAGCCGGAGTACCACATCACCTTCCCGGAAAACTCGGGGGTTTACTTTCCGGCAATGATAGCGTCGGAGATTTTGCTGATATATGGCGGATCTGGACAATGCCAATTCTCTCGCTTCTTCCAGCAGATCAACATCATTTTGCCGGGCTTCTCGCACTTCGGCTTCTGTGTATAGGGTGACCCTAGGCAAATCATGCTCTATGTTGGCAGGTAATACAGCTTCTGCCCCATATACCAGAAAAAATGGCGTATAGCATGTTGATCGATTAGGAGTTGTTCTTAAACTCCACAGTACCGCTGGTAGTTCTTCTATCCAGCACCCCGCTGATCTTTGCAGCGGCTCAATGAGCCAGGGTTTTATCCCGGATAATACTAATCCGTTGGATCTTTCCACTTGTCCGTTTGATGCGGGGTGGGCTACGGAGGCAACTTCCAGCCGGATCTTCTTATCTCGGCAGAATCGCGCAAATGCTCCTTCAGCAAAATTGGTGCCATTATCTGTTACGATACTGTGAGGATAGCCATATCTCAAAATGATATCTTTGAGGAATGTCACGGCTGTAGCTCCATCACATTTTCTTATCGGCTTCACCTCAATCCACTTCGTAAACTTGTCCACCATAACCAAGATATGGGTCATATTTCCTCTTGCCGGTTTAAACGGGCCAACCATATCCAAACACCATATGGCAAATGGCCATGTAATTGGTATGGTCTTGAGCTCCGACATTGGCATGTGTGTCTTGGTAGCATACCTCTGACAACCATTGCATTTTCTTACCAGATCATCTACTTGCTCCAAGGCACTTGGCCAATAAAACCCATGTCGGAAAGCTTTTGCTACCAAGGCTCTAGACGAGGTGTGATGCCCACATTCTCCTTGATGTATATCTCAGAGGATGTCAAGCCCTTCCTCTAAGTCTACGCATCGTTGGAGGACATTTGTAACACTTCTTTTGTATAGCTCGGAATTGATGATCGTGTATGCCTTTACCCTCCTCTGAGTTTGCCTTGAAAGCACTTCTTCGCTGGGCAAAGTTCCATCTTTCAGGAATTGGAATATGGGCAGTTCCCAAGCTAGTATGGCTCGCACCGGGAACACTTCCTCGTCAATTTCCACCTGATCCACCGGCATAACCTCAGCCGGATCACGCTGCGCAGTCCCCGGGTCTTGCGAAGCAGTCCCTGGGTTTCGTGAACCACTTCCGACATCAATGTCCATGGGCACAGCTTCCGATTCCGGATTTGCCGGGATATAAATTGACTCAGACTCTGGGGATGCCCTGATAGATGGTTTTCTGAGGTGCTCTAGTGCTACCCCTGGTGGGATTGCTTGTCGGGTTGATCCGAGTTTTGACAGTACGTCGGCAACCTCATTTTCCAGCCGGGGTACGTGGTGAAATTCGCATCCCTCAAAGTATCCTGATATCTTCTGCACATGAAATCTGTATAATGCCATATTTGCATCCAAAGCATCCCAATGCCCTGAGACATGCTGGACTACCAGACTAGAGTCACCAAAGCACTGGATCCGGCGTATCCCAATTTCTTTTGCCACTTTGAGCCCATGCACAAGCGCTTCACATTCTGCAACATTGTTTGATGCTGCGAAGTGGATCTGTAGCACGTATTTCAGTTGGTCCTTCTTGGGCGAGGTAATCACAACTCCGACGCCTAACCCGGTTTTTGTTTTTGACCCGTCAAAGTGCATTCTCCAGTAGTAAGGATCTGGCAATGGTGGCTCATATTGGACCTCGGCCCAATCCACAAAAAAGTTAGCCATAGCCTGAGACTTGATTGCTTTTCTCTTGTCATATTGTGGTGCATAAGGGGCTAGCTCAATGGTTCATCCCTATTCCTCATTATCTCGGATATGGGGGCTTCACATATTACTTTGATGGGGTGCTCTTCAAAATAGTGCTTTAGTTTCTTAGCCGCCATATACACACCATATGCCATCTTCTGATAGTGGGGATAGTTTTGTTTCGAAGCCGATAATACCTCACTCAGATAATATACTGGCCTTTGCACTGACTTACCCTCTTCGTCGCGCTCTACCACAATTACTTCACTTACAACTCGGTTGGTTGTGGCTATATAGAGCAACATTGGCTCCTTTGATAGTGCAGAGGCTAACACTGGTGCGGTGGCTAACATCTTCTTTAATTGTATAAAGGCTTCATTGGCATGCGGCGTCCTGATGAACTTGTCCGACTTTTTCATGAGTTGATAGAGAGGCAGTGCCTTTTCTCCCAACCGACCTACAAACCGACTTAAGGATGCCAGGCAACCAGTGAACTTATGGACATCATTAAGGCACTTCGGCAATTCCATTCGCTCAATGGCCCGGATTTTAGTTGGGTTAACTTCGATACCTCGGGTGGAGACAAGAAACCCGAGTAATTTTCCAGCCGGGACACCGAAGGTACACTTCTCCGGGTTAAGCTTCATTCGGAATCTTCTTAAGTTCGCGAATGTTTGCCTGATATCATCAAGGAGCGTTTTGCTTTCCTTGGTTTTTATAACCACATCATCCACATACACTTGCACATTTCGGCCGATTTGGTCCTGTAAACATTTTTGCATACATCTTTGGTACGTTGCCCCTGCATTACGTAAACCAAAAGGCATGTTGCGATAGCAATAATCCCCATACAGGGTGATAAACGCAGTCTTTATTTGATCATTCAGGTTCAGAGGTATCTGGTGGAAACCAAAATGTGCATCTATGAATGACAACAGTTCACACCTAGCAGTAGAATCTATGACTTGATCTATCCTTGGCAGTGGGAATGGATCTTTTGGGCATGCCTTATTCAGGTTCGTGTAATCGATGCACATACACCAAACCACTGCCACATTCGGATCATCTTTCTTCTTTTCCACCAGCACCGGATTAGACAGCCAATCCGGGTAAAGCACTTCCATGATAAACCCAGCTGCTAGGAGCCGAGCTATCTCATCTCCAATTACCATTCTCCTATCTTCGGTGAAGCGGCGGAGAGGTTGCTTCACCAGCTTTGCTCCGGGTCTCACATTCAAAGAGTGCTCGGCCAACTCCCTCAGAACACCTTGCAAGTCCTGTGTGGACCAAGCAAAAATATCCCGATTCTCACAGAGGAACTTGACGAGCTCACTTTCCTATTTATCATTTAACTCGGCACCAATTGTTGCGGTGCATTCTGGGAACAAATCATCAACAGGAACTCTTTTGGTATCCTTTGTTGCTTGAAACGAAACACTTCCATGCGGGTTACTCAGCGCCGGCATATACTGCTGTGCGGATTGAGCCAATGCCGCCACTTCCTGGATCTTTCTCTTTTCTTATGCGATCACGAGTGACTCCGCCAGGTTAGACCCGGCTGTCGCACACTCAATGGAACATCGGAAATCTCCTGCTATGGAAATTACTCCATTTGGCCCAGTCAGTTTCATCTTCAAGTAACTGATGTGAGTACTTGCCATGAATTTGTTCAGGGCAGGCCTGCCGAGTAACGCGTGATATGCGCTCTCCAGATTGATAGCCTCGAACTCCAAATTCTCAGTTCGGCAGTTATCTCTTGTACCGAACAATACGTCAACCCAGACTTTGCCAATGGGTTCACAGGAAATGCCTGGCACAATACCATGGAAAGTTATTCTCGTTGCTTGGAGCATGCTCATAGAGATACCCAATTTGCGCATTGTATCCACGTACATAATATTAATGCTGCTGCCATTGTCAATCAGCACCTTGGAAAATCTCACATTGATATTTGGCCCGATGAACGTTGGGTCCAGCACTAACGCATATGAACCGGGGCTTGGCATAAGCTTGGGATGATCCTTGATACTCCATGTAATTTCCTGATCCGACCAAGGCATATACCTCGTCACAGTCGGCATAACCGCATTCACTTCCATATGTCGGCGCTGCAAACTCTTTCTATTTGTTTCCTCTGTGGTAAACACACAGTAATTCTGGTGATGCTCTCTGTATTCATTTCTCCCCTCATTGTCGGGATACCTTTGATTTGGTTGATGCTGGTTTTCCACCTGATGGACTGCATCCCTTCTCTCATGGTTTTCATACCTCGGCGGAGGTGGTGTCAACATTAATTGTTGCGTGTTCGCTCCGGAGAGCAATTGCTGCCAGGGTAACTCATGCCGAGGCTGATCGTTCTGAGCATTCCCCGAACCACTTTGTTCTATCTTCCTCATCCACTCACATTGCCGTGTTGTATGACCCGCTGGGTTACTCGGATTTGGCGTCTGAAATTTACACGGCTGATCTAGCATTGCCTCATACATATACATCGGCATGTCTTTCTTCTCTTGCCACTGTTTCTTTTGTTCGGGCGTCCAAGTTTTCTTGCCATCATTTCTCGGGGTCCACTGTTGCCCTCTAGTTTTCTGACGCTGATTACTTCCTGCTCCGGGTTGATCTTGATTTACAGCAGGAACTTGTTGCGAACTGTATCTGTAATCCAGCATATCATCTCTTCTCTTACCCCGGTAGACATTCCGCCGGGATGACCCGACTCCATCTCGCTAGTAGTACTCCTCATTTGACTCGTTTGACACAAGCCTAAGTTGAGTCGGATCACCCAAGGCATATGAATCAGCGATCCGGATCGTCTCCGACAGTGTAGTTGGCATATCCCTTTATAACCTTTGCCACAGCATGCTTACATATCTGCACCCTTGCACAAACCAAGCTATGGCCTGTGACTCAACCACACCCTCACATGAGTTTTGCACTATGCACCAACGGGTTAAGAACTCCCGGTCTGTCTCATTTGGCCTTTGCTTGCACATGGCTAGGGTTTGTGGCCTATTGGGCCTCTGGTACGTACTTGAGAAGTTACTGATGAACATGTCCTCAAAATCGATCCAACAGTTAATACTTCCGGGTGGCAAATTGTTTAGCCATACCCTCGCTGGCCCTTTCCAGCATCTGAGGTACATACCTCATAGCCCATCTCAAGTTGCCTGTAGCAATTTTCACCGCCGTTTCGTAGTTGATCAACCAATCCTCCGGCTTGGTGCTACCGTCATACGTCTTTGTGCCTCTGGGTAACTGGAAATTAGGTACCAGAGGCTCCTTCATGATCCGGGGCCCAAAACACGCCGGACCCGGAGGACCTTGACACTCAATTTGCTCCGACCTATAAAGCCGATCCAGTTTTAACCTAGCATCGTCAGGCATCAAGTTCCTGCTTCCCAACCTTGACCCTATCACGTGATAGTCCGGCCTAGGGTATCCTGCGTTCACCATTTCCGAATCACCATCATTGTATCTATCTTGCTCTTGTGGAGCGGCTCTCTGTTGCATACCTTGGCCGGCACTTCACTCTTGCCGTGGTATATTCCGCTGCTGCGGTTGTCCTGCACCCGCCGAGTTGCGCTGTCCGGCATTGCCGTTCACAGCGTTTCCCTGACCGGCATTGCCTTGGGCCCGGTTACCTCAGCCAACTTCACCTCGGCTGACACTTCGTCGATCCTCATTTCCCTGCACTACTTTTCCTTTCCCTGCCCTTGCCGGGTCATATGGGACCATCTGTTTGTTTCTCCTCGCCGAGGTTACCACCTCCTCTCTTCTTGGGCCACCATGAGGTGATGACGTAGCTCCAGCGGATTTCTCTGGATTACCCACTGCCGAATAAATGATCTTGGAGGCCCCAGCTCTTTCCGCGTTAGCCCTGAGCAACTCCTCATTCTGTCGTTAGCGATCCGAACTAACTCATTGACCCTTTCATGTTGTCTCTGCCGGGCTTCACCCGTCAAACACTCTAACTCGGACACAGCTGCATCTGCTGCTCTAAGGTTCTTTGCCGGGGTACGGTACCTCGGCAGCCCCACGTACAGAATGTTCTCTGATTCCTCAACTCTAGTATCACCCTCTTTGTTCATTTCACTAATGAGGTTTCTCCCCTTCACTTTTACAGCATCTACCTTATTTGCCTTTGCGTACTCACGCAGTGTCATGTTCAATGACTGTTGAGTCGCTGCTATCTTTTTTGCACCCTCTAGTATTTTCTGCCTAGTCTCCTCTAACTCGGCTTGCGCCTGAGCCGGATCTACCACTGCTGCTATTGGGCTTGCCAAGCTATCTATTGCTTGCTGCAACACATTTTATGGCCTCTCTAGCGGAGGACCTCTACTTTTCCTTGGTGCCTTGGGTGTTACCTCCGGATCTGGTACCGGATCTTTGCTCGCGCCAGCGCCAGGCGCCTTCATCATCACCTCGGCGCGGTCAGGGGAGCGAGTGATACGCGCCCCGCGTGTCGCGCTAAGGGGTGTCTCGCCTCCCTCGACGACATGCCGTGGGTGAACGCACAACACATCGATAGCGACATAGATCTTGTGTGCGCCAAGTTGACGAAGAGGCTGTTGCGCGGAAGAGGTCGCTTGCCGAAGTAGCCAGCATTGTCACTAACAAAGTCCAGCGCTCCAAAGCGCTGAACGGGCTCGGAGACGATGCGCTCGCCGTTGTCGATGAGGTTTCCCGTCCGGATCTTCACTCCTGCTAGCGCCGCTAGCCCCCCGCTAGTCCGGATCTTCAGTCCTACTAGGTTCCAAAGTTCTATTACACACGCGATTCTTACTTTCTGCATTGAGTTTTGTGATGTCTACGCACTTCTATTCTTGTAGACAGTTCTTGGGCCTCCAAGTGCAGAGGTTTGTAGAACAGCAGCAGGTTTTCCCTTAAGTGGATTACCCAAGGTTTATCGAACTCAGGGAGGAAGTGGTCAAAGGTATCCCTCTCAAGCAATCCTGTAATCAAGATACAAGAAGTCTCTTGTGTCCCCAATACACCCAATAGACTTGTCAGGTGTATAAATGCACTAGTTCAGCGAAGAGATGGTGAAATACAAGTGGTATGGATAATTATAAGTGGTAACGGTGCCAGAAAATAGCTTGATGGCGTAGAAGAGACTAAACGCAAACTGCAATAAAGATGGAAGCAAGCAAAAATGTAATAGAGCTAGTTGCAAACGGTGTTTCAATGCTTAGAAACAAGGCCTAGGGATCATACTTTCACTAGTGAACACTCTCATATAAATATCTTCTCTTTATGATACTACTCTGAACTACTCTCCGGTTGGACACTCTAATCCATGGTAGGGCTATAACAGCACACCTCAAAGTCTGTTTTTTCCCATCTAGATAACCCCACACTGTCACCTTGAGCTCTAGATGGTTACAACAAACACATTGGACACTCTAATGATACTAGTGGTGAAAGAATGCATATTCATGGTCAAGCCTATTGTAGCATCCCATCTATCTAACATCTGTAAAGCTACATGGTCTAATAATAAAATGTTACTTCCTACATATATTTGTTGCATCATAATTATATCATGCTCATGTCATCATGCCACATTGCATTTGAGCATCATATAAAACCCTTTTCATTTGGTTCTTATTTCATATGCATTATTAATTGTATTTGCCTCTTGATATATTGTATTTGGTTCTTGATAAATGCTTGATGCCCAAGTTGAGTTGGGGGCATATCTTTTATTAACTCCACCACCTTTCTTTGTCACCACCCCATAATTCTACCATCCAACTATATGTGAGCTTTGCATTTTAATTGCGTTACCTCTAGCTCATGTGGGTTGGGATGGATCCTATTACAATTCCACATGCTCCCATATATGCATCATGATGTTTTCACATTATTGATATGTGGAGATCCACATGGCCACCTTATATTCATGCATGATCTTTTATTTAGCCCATGGGGTAAACAAGCTTCCTTTTTCCTTGTTGGGCCATGTTCAAATTCTTGGAATCTTACTTATATAAATGCCATGAGAAAGTCTAGTGGTTTTCACTACTAGAGGGGCATTTATTTAATTATGCATGGGCCATGCAAGGTCAACATTCCTTTTCCTTTTGGCTTTTTCTTTGGTTTTTAAGTGGAACATGGGTTCTTTGAAATCCATTCAAGTTTGAAACCAACCCATCTAGGGGCATCTCCTCTCCTTGTTTTGCTAGCCATAGTGCATGCATATGGCCTATGGAGTTCATGCCACATCTCCTTTTTAGCCAAAGCCTCTCTCTAGCTATCTATTCACCTAAACCTATCTATCTCTCCCTCTCCATCTTAAACCCTAGCTACCTAGGACAATACCTAGAATAATCCCTTGGCCTAACACCCTAACCTAGGGTCCCTGGCTGTCCAAACCGAGCCCTCCCTCTCTTTTTCCCTTTGCGAACCGAAAGCAGCGCGCCCCTCCCTGTCGAGTGCGACTTGGCGCAGCAGAGCCAGCCGCCGCACGCCTCTGCCCGGCCTGGTCCGTTGGCACCAGCAGGCGCAGCAGCTCCAGCCGCAGCCAGCCCGGCGCCCCCTCACAAAACCTGGTGCAGCCGCACCCCTCTCCCAGCAGCCGCGCACCCCCTCTCCTATACCTTTTCTCCACACGCCCGTATAGCCGCCCACGCTGCTGCCGTGCACGCCTCCCTCCCTCTCGATGCGAAAAGGCAAGCCCCAGCCAGCTGCCATGCCTATCCCCTCACCAACTAGATCAGATCCCCCCTTTATCGTCTCTTCTTCTCCACCGAGAGATCACCACACCTCTGCATCATGGCGTCGCCGTCCACCGAGCCTTGCCGTCGAACCTTGCCGTCGTCGTGCCTCTTCCGCAAGGAGTAGCTCCACGCCACGCAACTGGCGCTGTTTGTATCTAGGAGCAAGGCGGGGAGCTGCTGGTGCCGCTTAGTACCAGATGCAAGGAGGAGGTTCTGTAGAAGATCGCCTCCGTCCCTATGTGCCTGCACTCACCGTCACTGACTACACGGCAGCATCGTCGTCCCCTCCTCGCGCCCCAGCCATCCCCAGCCCCACCACGGTGAGGTCCTCGTCCCAGCCACCCTCCCCTCTACCTGGCTCGCTCTTCCTCTTCACTTCAGCACGCAGGCACGTGCATGCCGGACAACGTCCAGCCGTGCGCCAGACACCGCCACCGAGCCTCTGTTCCGCCTCGTTTCTCGGATGCCTCAGTTCCCCTCCAGTAGTGCTTCCTTGACGAAAGATGCAGACCGTCGAACCCTCTTTCCGTTCCAGCAAGTTTCGTTCGATACGGTGGAGCATATCTCCCGAGATCATCCGTGGAAGATCGATGCACGCTCGGTGTCTGCAGACGGGTTTCTTCGTCAGTCGATGTCGCGGGTGTTCGTCATCTGTCCCTCGCTAGATCCCTGCCCCTGTAGACGAGATCCGGCAAAGCTTCCTAAACAAGAGTTGTAGACCTACCTCCAATCTTCGTTTTTTGTTTTTGCGGCATCGCCAAATTCACCACAGTTTCGTCGCAATCCTCTTCGGAAGATCGAACCGAGCTGGCCTCTTTTCCGCGAGTTTTCAGTTCCGTCAGAGTTTCAGAGGTAGCAATAGCCGGCAGCAATTGCAGATCACCCCCTGCCTTTTTTGCTTAGCCAACTCGCAGTCCTCTGAGCCCCACCGGTCAGCCGCTGCGCCGTTTTTACGAAAAGGTACCCCAGCTTCCGCTGATTCCCGCCCATAGTCCCCCGGATACGCCATGTGGTTGTGCTTCCTTCGCCCGCCCGCGTGTGGACCCGTCCTGGTCTCGGTCCCACCTGTCAGTGACCGCGACTTGGTGGACTCGTGGTGCAAAAGATCCGGCGCAGTCCCCGCCACGCCGGTGCTGCTGAGTCAGCGCATGGGCCACCCGTCAGCGGCTATGGCTAGCCCCTCCTGAGTACAAAAAGTCCCTGTCTCTTTTTCCTGTTTAATAAAAATGATTTCAGAAATGTTTAATATGTTTTTTATATCCAGTTTTTAATAACTTTTAATTGGTAATTCCAAATTTGACAAATAACATATGTTTTTGAATCAGAAAAATGTGAGGAATTCAAATATGCCATCCAAAATAATGTTTTCCTAATTTAAATTTTCGAGATGATTAAATTGCAATAAAAATGCCTTTTCTTAATTAATTAACAACTTTAATTCTATAAATCCAAATTCGACAAATAATATGTCTAAATCGATCAGCGCGACGAGCCCGTTATGTTTATGCATTCCATGTTCTGAATTGCAGCATGCATCATATCAATATTAAAAATCAGAACTGTTTATGGTAATAAAATTTGACCAAATAATTAATAAAATGAGTTATTCTTGTCCCCACACCTCACCCTTGCCATGCTACATTATTGCCATGTAAATTGTGCATCATTCATCATGGCATGCTTGTTTGCTTGTCACATTTTATTCATATGCTTGAGCACTTTATTTATGTTGGCCCTTGTTTTTTTGGCTCTTCTTTCGAATAGACGCCGAGCAGGGGAAATATCAGGAATCCCAGGAGTACTGCCCAGATCCATCTCTCGCTTCAACTGAGCTGCCAGGCAAGCACTACCACATGCTTGCATACATATAGTACCTATTGCCTCTATCTTATTCTTGCATCATTGAGTCGTCAATGCATTAAATTGAATCCCAAGTACTGCATAGCCTTTACTTTAAACCCCACCGAGCTTGTTCCTCCATCCTATGAGCCATTACTACAGGAGTTGTTTGAGCCATGCGAGTCGTAGAACAGCATATGTAGGGTATGTGAGAGTCTGATGGATAATGAGGTACCTAAACAACTTAACCTGAGTAGTATGGGATAAATAATGAAAGCGGCACCGGTGGGCAATATCTGTTATTTGGTTTTTCATGCTCACTTGTGTCCCGTAGGACCCTGAGTACTTGTTTCCTGTTCCTTGACTATTCGCACTATCCACATCCGAGAGGCCTTATGGACCCCCCTGAGCCAGAGCTTGATTCATTTCTATTTCTTGGGGCCACAAAGTAGTTTGGGGGTTTATTACTATCCTATACTTATGCCATGCTTTACAGTTTTATTTAAGATTGTGCGTGGAGCACATGTACTGTTTTGGATCGTGACACGTTTTTGCTGTATCGACAAGCCCAGTCACACTTTCAGGTTCCCAGTCATTTACCGCCGTCCATACAAACCCTGGGTCTGTTCCGGAGCCGACTAACTTCGTTGCGGGTAGCTTAGTGGGGTGGCCCCCTGAAATATTTTATGAATCCTGTGATCGCTTTGTCGTGAATGCCTCGTTGGGTTTTGAGTTGGTTTTTCCGAGGTTGATCGAGTGTGTGTTGCTATTTGTGCACCCCTGCAGGGTAAATCTTTCTGATAGTCGTGTCCGCAGTAATGGACGACTTGGAGCACAGTTTCTCTATCATAGACAAGTATAACTAAAGTACCGCTTTTAATGTGACTAAATACCTGTCTAGTAAATAGTGCAATACTCATGGAATGGTTAATAAAACTGCCAACTGGTGGGTTGTTTGTCCGCTTTCTCGTTGGTAAGCGAGAGGGAGGATGGATCTGTTACTTTATACTGTTATAACTGTTGTTACTAATTAACGGACATCCGTCTATCTTTGGTTAGGCGGATGGTTAGCGAGTATCTATAGACTTGTTAGTTATTATCTTTTGCTGCAATTGCGTCACCCCAGGTATATGTCCCCTTTAGAGGCATAAAGACTCGCTGAGTACCCCTAGGGTCTCACACGATAAATTGTTTGATTCAGATGAACAGGTGTATTCGCAAGATGGATACTGGGTGGACGAGACAGATGATGTTGGCAACGATCACTCGGTGTAGAGATTCCAGGGATGGGGATCCATGAGATCTGTGGGTGGGATGTGCTTATTTATGTGGCATCTTATGCCGATTTGCTTCTTGTCCATACTCGGATCTTGTTTCCCGCTTCCGCTTGATACTCTGTTGATTGATGTATGAGGAGCTATCCTACACTATTATCTCCATCTAGGATATTTGGATCTTGCCGTATGGCGGTGCAATATTTCTATTTCTTTTAGATGGTATGGCTCTGAGAACTGTTGTAAGGTAGCTTGCATACATACTCACTTGTGTATGTATTTGATCTCTTCGCCTGTTGCCTACGCCGCTCGCTCTTGTCCCGATGTTCTTGGAAGTGGTTAGGGCGGCCGATGGGCCTACACGTGGGCGGCCCCTGGGCCCCCGTTGTACTTCTTTAACCACTTTTGGTTCATCCAGGCTTGAACTTAGAGCGTAGGGTCCGAGGTTGTTACAATTGGTATCAGAGCCATCCCGCCGTTCAGGGTCTCAGCCAAATGGTCGTTGTCAGTCTAGCAAATATTTTGGTAGCTATGTATACTAGGGAAAAACAAAACGTGAGAGTAGGACTGCTTCCATTTTTCTTCTTACCCACCCACCCACCCTTTTTTGGTAAGGAAGTGTAACGTTTTCAATCCTCTTCTAAAAATTCAAACTAGGATTCACGTGTTCTGGGTTCCCGTAGTACCATAGAAAGTGTGTGTGTGTGTGTGTGTTATTCCTTGTCTATCTGTTGCATCCAACTTGTTATCGCTATCTTCCTTTTGGTTATCAACTGTTGGTACATTCCATACCGACAGGTTTTTGTAAACCGACGCGATCTGTCTTACTCTTTGTTATCCGACGCTATCTTGTTTGGGGTGTTTGTTTCCGTAGTTGCTAATCTTTAGGTGCATCTTAAGAAGGAAGGGAATTGGGATATGTGTTTTACTTATTCATGTGCGGAGTATCGCTTTGAGGGAGGGATGGAGTCGCGACCATACCACTACTTTTATCATTCGCTCTTGTATATTGAATTGGTAGAGTTACTAATCTTGAGTCGTTAAGTGGTTTTGCGCATATAGTGGTAATTTAATGCCAAAAATTGCGGAATTTTTTTTCTTTGATAGCTTTGTGTACCACACTCCTTGTTCAGTCGTGTGCGATATGCTTACTATCTTCTAGGTGCTTTAAACTTTGTTGATATTTTAATATCATCTTAGTAATTTGTATCCTTTAATCTTGGTTAATTCCATTTTGGTACTATTTTGGATTATTATTATTCTCTATGGTACTGACTTGAGTTTTATATCAATCCCAAGATGGCACCACCACGCCGCAATGAGGAGGACATACCACCTGAACTGGGGGCTGCGTTGGCAAGTATTGCTAATGCCTTGGGAACAATGCAACAGAACCAACAACGTTGAAGAAAGTGTCAGGAGGAATGAGTTTGTTTCGCTACCTCCACCTCCCAAGCGAGGAGACATCAAGGATTTTCTGAAGTTTAACCCACGCCACTTTGAGGTGTCTGATCAGCCACTGGATGCTGATGATTGGCTGCGTGAGATGTCAAGGTTGCTGATGACTGCGGATGTTCCTGAGCAAGAATGGGTAAAATGTGCCACTCACCTTCTAAAGGGAGACGCAGCTCTATGGTGGGAGAATTACCTGAAGGCAAACCACTCTGGTTTTCAGCCTACTTGGGAGCAGTTCATTGGGGCTTTCAAAGAGCAATACCTGTTAGAGATTGTCATGGAAAGGATGAAGGAACTGTTTCTTAACCTCAAGCAGGGCAATGACAATGTCAATACCTATATCAGAAACTTCATGAATCTTTCTCGGTATGGTGGCGATGAGATCTCTGATGACAAGAATAAGCAAAAGAGGTTCAGGCAAGGGCTCAATGCATCTATCAAATATGTAATCACTCATGCAAGACTGGGATCTTTCCTAGAACTCCAACATACAACTCTACAGGAAGAAGCCAGTAGGCAAGTGTTCGAGGAGTCCAAGAAACATAGTCGTGACGCAGCAAGCTCTTCAGCTATGACAGCTCCTTCTAAGCGCCGCGTGTGGGTTCCTAATACCGCACCATCGCTCCCGGATCCTCCAAGACCTTCAAGCTACGCGGCAAGGCCGCCAAACTCCTTCACCGCTGCTCCTAGGGGCTACAACCACAACTACCCTGGAGCGCCTGGCGGAGTCCCTGGCTATGCTGCTCCACGTCCACCTGGTGCTTGTTACACTTGTGGGAACACTGGGCATCAACACTGGAGTTGTCCCATGAACAACAAAGCTCTTCCTCCACCACCTCCAAGACCTGCAGCAAGTTCTTCTATGGTTCGTGCACCTCCACCTCGGGCTCTCAACATCAACACCAAGCCCGGGTCCACTGTTGCTCGTGCCAACTGTGTCAACGTCGCTCAAGCTGAACATGCAACTGGAGTTGTGATGGGTACGCTCCCCGTTAACTCAGTCCCTGCACGAGTTTTGTTTGATTCTGGTGCTTCGCATTCTTTTGTTTCTCACAAGTTTGCACATGAGCATGATCTGGCTATGGGTCCTCTATTGCATCGTCTCGTGGTACAATCTCCTGGGTCAAACATGACGGCTGCTCATATCAGCCATGGCAATCAAATTGAGATTGGTGGCTCTTCATTCCCGGCTTCCTTAATTATTCTGGGCAATTCTGACATTGATGTTATCTTGGGCATGGATTGGTTAACAGCAAATACAGCTGTGATTGATTGTGTTGAGCGCTCAGTTTCTCTAAAAATTCCTGAAGGCCATATAGTCTATTCTCCAAGTATGACTCCTGCAATTTAGCTTTTCTCTTTGGCGGCTCTGAATGATGATGTTATGGATGCTATTCAGAGTGTTCCGGTGGTCCGTGAGTTCCCAGATGTTTTTCTCGAAGAGTTACCAGGTATGCCTCCTGACCGAGAGGTCGAGTTTGTGATTGAGCTTGAACCTGGTACCGCTCCTATCTCCAAGCGGCCTTATAAAATGGGACCTGCTGAGTTGGCTGAACTCAAACGTCAGCTTGATGAACAAGATAAGTTGGGTTTCATTCAGCATAGCACTTCTTCTTGGGGTAGCCCAACCATCTTTGTGAAGAAGCGAGACCGGACTGATAGACTTTGTGTTGACTATCGGGCTCTCAATGCTAAAACCATCAAGAATAAATATCCCCTTCCGCGGATTAATGATCTCTTCGATCAGCTAGCTGGAGCTGTGGTATTCTCCAAGCTTGACTTGAGAAGTGGTTACCATCAAATCAAGATTCGCAAGGAAGATGTTCCCAAAACAGCTTTCACCACCCGCTATGGCCTGTATGAGTACACGGTCATGTCTTTCGGTCTCACCAACGCACCTGCCACCTTCTCGAGGCTTATGAACTCGGTTTTCATGGAGTATCTTGATAAGTTCGTCGTGGTCTATCTGGATGACATTCTAGTCTATTCTAAGTCAAAGGAAGAACATGAAGAACACCTTCGGTGTGTCCTAAACAAGCTTCGTGAGAACTGCCTGTATGCAAAGTTCTCCAAGTGTGAATTTTGGCTTCCCGAAGTCACCTATCTGGGTCACGTCATCTCTGCCAAGGGCATTGCCGTCAACCCAGAAATTGTTTGGACAATTGTTGAGTGGCTTCCACCCAAAAATGTCAAAGAAGTCTAGAGTCTCCTTGGTTTGGCTAGTTATTGTCGTCGCTTCGTTCAGAACTTCTCGAAGATTGCGAAGCCTCTTACCGATCTCCTCAAGAAAGGCAAGAAATACTTTTGGTCTCCTGCATGTCAAGCAAGCTTTGAAACCCTCAAAGAGAAGCTCACTTCCACTCCAGTATTGATTCCTCCAGATACATCAAAGCCTTTCCAGATATTCTGTGATGCCTCCTTGCAAGGATTGAGTGCGGTCCTCATGCAAGAAAAACAAGTGGTTGCATATGCCTCTCGTCAGTTGAAAATTCATGAGCTCAACTATCGAACACATGACCTCGAACTCGCAGCAGTTGTCTTTGCTTTGAAAGTATGGAGGCACTACTTGCTTGGCAACCGTTGTGAGATCTTTTCTGATCACAAGAGTCCGAACTATATCTTCACACAACCTGATCTCAACCTTCGTCAGAGGAGGTGGCTTGAAGCAATTAATGATTTCGATCTGACCATCAACTACACTCCTCGCAAAGCTAATGTCATGGCCGATGCTCTCAGCCGAAAAGCTTATGTCAACAACCTCATGGTGGAAGAACAACAGCCTCTCTTGTGCGAGGAATTCCGCCAGCTCAACCTTGAAATTATGGATCAAGGGTATCTTCTGAATCTTCTGGCAACCCCTCTCTTGGAAGAAAAAGTTCGCTCCATTCAACTTGGTGATCCTTACACCAAAAAGATCATCTCCAACATTCAGTTGCCGAAGTATGAGTCCTTCCATGTCGGCGACCAAGGAGCTCTATTCTTTGAACACCGGATGTTTGTTCCGAACTACCCGGGTTTGAGAGAGCAAGTTCTCAAAGAAGCTCATGATTCTATTCTTTCTATCCACCCTGGCAGCACTAAGATGTACATGGACTTGAAAACACAATATTGGTGGCCTGGTTTGAAATGATATTGTGCCAAGTATGTCTCCGAGTGTGATGTCTGCCGCAGAGTTAAAGCTGTCCATCAGAAACCTTCCGGTCTTCTACAGCCATTGAAGCCTCCGGAATGGAAATGGGAGAAAGTAGAGATGGATTTCATAACTGGTTTTCCAAGGTCGCAGAAAGGAAACAATGCAATCTTTGTTGTCATCGACAGGCTTTCTAAAGTGGCTCACTTATGTCCTGTCAAGGAAACAATTTTAGCAATTTAGTTGATGGAGCTCTATATCAACAGAATTGTCTCTCTGTATGGGGTTCCTCTTGAGATCAGCTCAGACCGTGGAAGCATCTTCACTTCCAAGTTCTAGGGAAGTTTCCAAAATGCTTTGGGAACAAAGTTGAACTTTAGCACTGCCTATCACCCTCAGTCGCAAGGACAAGTTGAAAGGATCAATCAGATTCTAGAAGATATGCTCCATGCTTGCGTCATCTCCTTCGGCATGAAGTGGGAAGAATGCCTTCCTTATGCTGAATTCTCTTACAACAACAGCTTCTAGAAGAGTCTAAAGGTGGCACCATTTGAGGTTCTCTATGGCCGCAAATGCAGAACTCCGATTGGTTGGTTCACATCATTCTCGAAAGAACATTGTTTGGCCCCGACATTGTAACTCAAGCATAGGAGAAGGTTCACATCATTCTCGAAAACCTGAAGGTTGCTCAAAGTCGCCAGAAGAGCAACTACGACAGAAAGCACACGGACATGGAGTATGTCCCTGGTGATCTCGTTTACCTTCGTGTCACTCCCATGAGAGGCACGCACCGGTTTGGTATCAAAGGAAAGCTGGTTCCTAGATACATCGGTCCTTTCAAAGTTCGTGGAAGAAGAGGAGAAGTCGCTTATGCTCTTGAGCTCCCTGAAAAACTCAAGGTCCATGATGTTTTCCATATCTCTAAACTCAAGAAGTGCTTCAAGGATCCCGGCAGGACCGTGGACCATGAGCTCATCAATCTCCAAGAAGATTTGTCTTATCAAGAACACCCCACAAAAACCCTAGAAGTCGTAGAAAGAAAGACTCGCAACAAGTCTATAAAGTTCTTGCAAGGTGCAGTGGTCGCACCATTCCGTTGATGAAGCCACTTGGGAACGCGAGGATGAGCTCCGTGCCAAGTATCCTACCCTCTTCGTGTCTTCTTCGTCTTCCTAGAATCTTGGGGCGAGATTCCTGTTTAGTGGGGGAGAGTTGTAGCATCCCATCTGTCTAACATCTGTAATGCTACATGGTCTAATAATAAAATGCTACTTCCTACATATATTTGTTGCATCATAATTATATCATGCTCATGTCATCATGCCACATTGCATTTGAGCATCATATAAAACCCTTTTCATTTGGTTCTTATTTCATATGCATTATTAATTATATTTGCCTCTTGATATATTGTATTTGGTTCTTGATAAATGCTTGATGCCCAAGTTGAGTTGGGGGCATATCTTTTATTAACTCCACCACCTTTCTTTGTCACCACCCCATAATTCTACCATCCAACTATATGTGAGCTTTGCATTTTAATTGGGTTACCTCTAGCTCATGTGGGTTGGGATGGATCCTATTACAATTCCACATGCTCCCATATATGCATCATGATGTTTTCACATTATTGATATGTGGAGATCCAGATGGCCACCTTATATTCATGCATGATCTTTTATTTAGCCCATGGGGTAAACAAGCTTCCTTTTTCCTTGTTGGGCCATGTTCAAATTCTTGGAATCTTACTTATATAAATGCCATGAGAAAGTCTAGTGGTTTTCACTACTAGAGGGGCATTTATTTAATTATGCATGGGCCATGCAAGGTCAGCATTCCTTTTCCTTTTGGCTTTTTCTTTGGTTTTTAAGTGGAACATGGGTTCTTTGAAATCCATTCAAGTTTGAAACCAACCCATCTAGGGGAATCTCCTCTCCTTGTTTTGCTAGCCATAGTGCATGCATATGGCCTATGGAGTTCATGCCACGTCTCCTTTTTAGCCAAAGCCTCTCTCTAGCTATCTATTCACCTAAACCTATCTATCTCTCCCTCTCCCTCTTAAACCCTAGCTAACTAGGACAATACCTAGACTAATCCCTTGGTTCAACCTAGCCAAAACCCTAGCCTAGCACCCTAACCTAGGGTCCCTGGCTGTCCAAACCGAGCCCTCCCTCTCTTTTTCCCTGTGCCGAACCGAAAGCAGTGTGCCCCTCCCTGCCGAGTGCGACTAGGCGCAGCAGAGCCAGCCGCCACACGCCTCTGCCCGGCCTGGTCCGTTGGCACCAGCAGGCGCAGCAGCTCCAGCCGCAGCCAGCCCGGCGCCCCCTCACAAAACCTGGTGCAACCACACCCCTCTCCCCAGCATCCGCGCACCCCCTCTCCTGTACCTCTTCTTGACACGCCCGTACAGCCGCCCACGCTGCTGCCGTGCATGCCTCCCTCCCTCTCGATGCGAAAAGGCAAGCCCCAGCCAGCTGCCATCCCTATCCCCTCACCAACTAGATCAGATCCCACCCTTTCTCGTCTCTTCTCCACCAAGAGATCACCACACCTCTGCATCATGGCGTCGTCGTCCACCGAGCCTCGCCGCGGAACCTTGCCGTCATCGTGCCTCTTCCGCAAGGAGTAGCTCCACGCCATGCTACTGAAGCTGTTTGTAACAAGGAGCGAGGCAGGGAGCTGCTGGTGCCGCTTAGTACCAGGTGCAAGGAGGAGGTTCTGTAGAAGATCGCCTCCGTCCATGTGCGCTCGCGCTCACCGTCACTAACTACACGGCAGCATCGTCGTCCCCTCCTCGTGCCCCAGCCATCCCCAGCCCCACCATGGTGAGGTCATCGCCCTAGCCACCCTCCCCTCTACATGGCTCGCTCTTCCTCTGCACCGCAGCACGCAGGCGCGTGCACGCCAGACAACGTCCAGCTGTGCGACAGACACCGCCACCGAGCCTCTGTTCTGCCTCGTTTCTTGGATGCCTCAGTTCCCCTCCAGTAGTGCTTCCTTGATGAAAGGTGCAGACCGTCGAACCCTCTTTCTGTTCCAGCAAGTTTCATTCGATACGGTGGAGCATATCTCCCGAGATCATCCGTGGAAGATCGATGCACGCTCGGTGTCTACAGACGGGTTTCTTCGTCAGTCGATGTCACGGGTGTTCGTCATCTGTCCCTCGCTAGATCCCCGCCGCTGTAGACGAGATCCGGCAAAGCTTCCTAAACAAGAGTTGTAGACCTACCTCCAATCTTCGTTTTTTGTTTTTGTGGCATTGCCAAATTCACCACAGTTTCGTCGCAATCCTCTTCGGAAGATCGAACCGAGCTGGCCTCTTTTCCGCGAGTTTTCAGTTCCGTCAGAGTTTCAAAGGTAGCAGCAGCCGGCAGCAATTGCAGATCACCCCTGCCTTTTTTGCTTAGCCAACTCGCAGTCCTCTGAGCCCTATCGGTCAGCCGCCATGCCATTTTTACGAAAGGTACCCCGGCTTCCGCTGATTCCCGCTCGCAGTCCCCCGGATACGCCACGTGGCTGTGCTTCCTTCGCCCGCCCGCGCGTGGACCCGTCGTGGTCTCGGTCCCACCGGTCAGTGACAGCGGCTTGCTGGACTCACGGTGCAAAAGATCCAGCGTAGTCCCCGCCACGCCGGCGCTTCTGAGTCAGCGCATGGGCCACCCGTCAGCGGCTATGGCTAGCCCCTCCTGAGTACAAAAAGTCCCTGTCTCTTTTTCCTGTTTAATAAAAATGATTTCAGAAATGTTTAATATGTTTTTTATATCCATTTTTAATAACTTTTAATTGGTAATTCCAAATTTGACAAATAACATATGTTTTTGAATCAGAAAAATGTGAGGAATTCAAATATGCCATCCAAAATAATGTTTGCCTATTTTAAATTTTCGAGATGATTAAATTGCAATAAAAATGCCTTTTCTTAATTAACTAACAACTTAATTCTATAACTCCAAATTCAACAAATAATTTGTCTAAATCGACCAGCGCGACGAGCTCGTTCTGTTTATGCATTCTATGTTCTGAATTGCAGCATGCATCATATCAATATTAAAAATCAGAACTGTTTATGGTAATAAAACTTGACCAAATAATTAATAAAATGAGTTATTCTTGTCCCCACACCTCACCCTTGCCATGCTACATTATTGCCATGTAAATTGTGCATCATTCATCATGGCATGCTTGTTTGCTTGTCGCATTTTATTCATATGCTTGTGCACTTTATTTATGTTGGTCCTTGTTTGTTTGGCTCTTCTTTCAAATAGACGCCGAGCAGGGGAAATATCAGGAATCCCAGGAGTACTGCCCAGATCCATCTCTCGCTTCAACTGAGCTGCCAGGCAATCACTACCACATGCTTGCATACATATAGTACCTATTGCCTCTATCTTATTCTTGCATCATTGAGTCGTGAATGCATTAAATTGAATCCCAAGTACTGCATAGCCTTTACTTTAAACCCCACCGAGCTTGTTCCTCCATCCTATGAGCCATTACTACAGGAGTTGTTTGAGCCATGCGAGTCGTAGAACAGCATGTGTAGGGTATGTGAGAGTCTGATGGATAATGAGGTACCTAAACAACTTAACCTGAGTAGTATGGGATAACTAATGAAAGCGGCACCAGTGGGCAATATCTGTTATTTGGTTTTTCATGCTCACTTGTGTTCCGTAGGACCCCGAGTACTTGATTCCTGTTCCTTGACTATTCGCACTATCCACATCCGGGAGGCCTTATGGACCCCCCCTGAGCCAGAGCTTGATTCATTTCTATTTCTTGGGGCCACAAAGTAGTTTGGGGATTTATTACTATCCTATACTTATGCCATGCTTTACAGTTTTATTTAAGATTGTGCGTGGAGCACATGTACTGTTTTGGATCGTGACACGTTTTCGCTATATCGACAAGCCCAGTCACACTTTCGGGTTCCCAGTCGTTTACCGCCGTCCACACAAACCCTGGGCCCGTTCCAGAGCCGGCCAACTTTGTTGCGGGTAGCTTAGTGGGGTGGCCCCCTAAAATATTTTATGAATCCTGTGATCGCTTTGTCGTGAATGCCTCGTTGGATTTTGAGTTGGTTTTTCCGAGGTTGATCGAGTGTGTGTTGCTATTTGTGCACCCCTGCAGGGTAAATCTTTCTGAAAGCCATGTCCGCGGTTATGGACGACTTGGAGCACAGTTTCTCTATCATAGACAAGTATAACTAAAGTACCGCTTTTAATGTGACTAAATACATGTCTAGTAAATAGTGCAATACTCATGGAATGGTTAATAAAACTGCCAACGGGTGGGTTGTTCGTCTGCTTTCTCGTTGGTAAGCGAGAGGGAGGATGGATCTGTTACTTTATACTGTTATAACTGTTGTTACTAATTAACGGACATCCGTCTATCTTTGGTTAGGCGGATGGTTAGCGAGTATCTATAGACTTGTTAGTTATTATCTTTTGCTGCAATTGCGTCACCCCAGGTATATGTCCCCTTTAGAGTCATAAAGACTCGCTGAGTACCCCTAGGGTCTCACACGATAAATTGTTTGATTCAGATGAACAGGTGTATTCGCAAGATAGATACTGGGTGGAGGAGACAGATGATGTTGGCGACGATCACTCGGTGTAGAGATTCCGGGGATGGGGATCCGTGAGATCTGTGGGTGGGATGTGCTTATTTATGTGGCATCTTATGCCGATTTGCTTATTGTCCGTACTCGGATCTTGTTTCCCGTTTCCGCTTGATACTCTGTTGATTGATGTATGAGGAGCTATCCTACACTATTATCTCTATCTAGGATATTTGGATCTTATCGTATGGCGTTGCAATATTTCTATTTCTTTTAGATGGTATGGCTCTGAGAACTATTGTAAGGTTGCTTGCATACATACTCACTTGTGTATGTATTTGATCTCTTCGCATGTTGCCTACGCCGCTCGCTCTTGTCCCAATGTTCTTGGAAGTGGTTAGGGCGGCCGATGGGCCTACACGTGGTGGCCCCTGGGCCCCCGATGTACTTCTTTAACCACTTTTGGTTCATCCAGGCTTGAACTTAGAGCGTAGGGTCCGAGGTTGTTACACCTATGACAAAGCAAGGTTAGCTCGTATCTATTCTTAGGGTGGTATATGTGGTCAAACCACCAACATGAAGCTAATCTACAACATTTTGCTTTGCATGTTTCACCACACTCTCACTCCAAAGGTAGGTAACAAGGATGAAATGCGAGGTGCTGAAATCAACATCATGGCTCATGCTCACTCTGAGTTTATTCACGGTCTTGACCATGATGGTGGTGCTATTGATGTCATGGACTTTATATATCAAGACTTGTACAAGTGCATTATGGACAATAAGTGCCCTCTCTATGCCCCATATGTGATGAAGCTTATTGCTGCCCACACTCCAGCTACTCCTCTGCTCTTCAACAACCTTGTGTCACACAAGCCTGTCAAGCTTCAGAGGAAGGGGGATCCTTCCACTCAGGTACCCCGTGGTTATCCCCCATCTCATGGTGTCTTTGAGGATGAGGATGGGGATGAATTTGACAACGATGGCAGTGATGGGTCTAAGGAGGTGCATAAGGTTGTGACCCGTGGTCCTCGCATGAAGCATGCTAGCAATGCATATCGCTTCAACACCTCTAGAGAGGAAGTGCAGAAGAAAGTGAAGAAGGCTTCCTAGTGGGAGAGGCTACACCTGTGTCAGAACATTGACATCCATCATGGTCAGTATGATGCCTACAAGGCCAACTGGAATGTCATGAAGGAATTCAAGAAGATCAACCAGCCCATGGATGTTGACTCATCTCAGCAGGTTTCTGATGGTATGCTCTCTTATGGACACTAGAGTCAGGGGCATGTGGATTGGTCCATGTTGGAGGATGTATCTTCCTCTTCTCGCCCTCACGGCAAGTCGACTGCTCAGGATGGTGATGATGAGGACGAGGACGGCGATGAGGACGAGGATGACGATGAGGAGGATGACGACTATAGTGGCTAGAGTTGGTTTGGGACGCTTTCGTAGTGCTCTTTCCCTTTTTGGTGTCTCGATGCCAAAGGGGGAGAAGTGGCCATATTAGGTTGCTACCGGGGATTTGCATGGGTACACAAGCTTCACGTTATCTCGATTTTCCTTTCTGGAGCTTGTGTCTTTATGTCATTTGGTTATGTACTTTGTCATATGTTGAACTCCGTTGTCTGTCGTGTGTGGTAAGACATGCGTACCCGGTATCGTTATTTCATTAAAAACCATGGAATGGAATGCTTAGTATTTGTATATTCTTATTAAGATCATGTCATACCTTTGTGGTTATAAATTCTAGTAAGGGGTAAACTCTAGGTTGTGTGTTTCTATTTTCAAATGCTCATTCAAACGGGTCACACATCTTGGGGGAGCCTTCCTATAGTTTGTAAACCGGTTGTTGCTATGCTTATTAATTATCATATGCAAATCCTTGGGTTGTCATCAAACACCAAAAGGGGGGAGATTGAAAGGGCATCTGTGCTCTTCCTTTTATTTTGATGTTTGTTGACAACACTAGGATGGTTTTAATCTGCTGCTGAAATGTTTCAGGATATATCTATATTGCTTGTAGAATATTATCATATCATTATCTTGTCATAAGGAAAAGGAGGTCCCAGGATTTATCAGTGATGGATCTTGTCTGCGCCGGACTGTCTGGTAGATTTCAGCCGGAGTATCCGGCCTAGCCGGAATGTCTGACTGGTGTTCGCCGGAGTGTCCAGCCCGAAGGATTCCTCGGAGGTTGCGGACAGTTAGTAACTATATCGGACTCTACCCGGATACTTCTGACTCTAGCCGGATTCTTTGCCAGGCCGGAGTGTCCGTTGCTTAGTGGCTAGAGTGTCCGGTGGGGCCGGACAGTCCGGGTCAGTTCTGCGGACTGTCCAGGTTAAGTGGTTCTAACGGCTACTTTTCTGGGGGGGCTATATAAAGGACCCTTCTTCTGCCTTGAGTTGTTGCTCGTTCCTGAAGAGAAACCCTAACCTTAGAGCCACCAAATCAACAAGAACTCCATCTACAACCATCCAAAGTCTTTGATCTTTGGAGAATCGAAGGAGGAGTCCTTGATCTACAGCTTCACCAAGAGAGATTTCCATTTTCCCCTCATTCACTTGAGGGCCCCTTGTTCTAGTGTTTCATTGGAAACCCTAGTTATTGATTTGGTTCTTACTAGCTTGTTCTTGATTGTTGTGACAGTTAGCTTGTATTCGGGAGCCTCCAATTCATTTGTGGATGCGTGCCTCGAACTTGTTGTAAATGTGCCGGCTTCCACCTCGAAGATTGCCGATATAGTGGAAGTGTGAATTGATCCCCTTGGGGTGAGGTTCACCAGAGAACAAGGGAGGCCTCTTGTGGCATTGGTGGTTTGATACCACCCCCTCTCCAAACATAGATGTACTTCCCCTCAAAATGAAGGAACTGCGGGAAATAATCCTTGTGTCCCCGCGTGCTTCACTTCGGTTATTTCTATCATTTACCACACCTTACTTTATCTTGCTCTTGCTAGGTAGTTGTGCTAGTGTGACATATAGGTAAATTCACCATAGTTGCATATCCAAAGAATTTACCTTAGTGACAAACCTTAATTTGAAAAAGAGTAAAATTTTAAGTAGCACCTATTCACCCCCCCCCCCTCTAGGTGCCCATAAGATCCTTTCAAGATCCATGGTGTATCCTCCTTGCAGCATGATAAAGCAGGTATAGAGAGGGGATCCATGGAGTGCTCGATGATGTGTGCCCATGGAGGTGGAGGTGGTTGGCAACGGATGAGATAGGAGAACGAGAATTGGGCAATGTGTGGTCGGAGTGTGGCAATACAAGGTGGAGACTGAGAACGAGTGGTGGTGAGAGCTCCTCCATTGCAATTGATGTATCTCTTGTGGGGAGAAGATGTGGAATAGAGAGAAGGAAAGAGTCACAGACGAGGGTTACGGGAGGGGATAAGGAAGGAAGAGTCGTAGTGGGACCCTCCTTTCCTCGATCTCTTTATGACATCGTAGGGCCATGTGGCACGCGACAAACTCAGAGGATCGCGTCCCATGGAGGAACTGGAGCATTTTCCTTAAATAAAACTAGAATTCCACAAAGGAAAACGCTTGTGTAGAACGTCTCGCATCCTCCATCTCTGCCGTCCCCACCAATCGTCCCAATCTTATGTTTTTCCCTTGTGTCTTCCTCACTACACATGAGAATCATGGGCGGTGTGTTTGTTCTGTTTCCGCCGCCCACACCCCGTCACTGTGCCTATGTGGGTTGCCGCCGCCCGTATCTCGTCACCTCAACCGAGGGCCACGTGTTCAAGCAGTTGCACCCGTCCCACTCCAATTGCACGTTGTCGACCTCGTTAGCCATTGGCTCTATCTCAACCCCGCGTTGGACCTCGTGCCTCCTAGTGGCTCAGCCATCACCGCCGAGGGGACCATCACCCTGCACCTCCTTCCCTTCTCATCCCATGCACGGGGCCGGTGGAAACTTCTTCGGCGAGCCGCCCTGCTCCTTCCGGCGCGCCGCTGCACCACCTTCCAACGCGTCGCCTTGTGTAGTCCAACCTGCATCCAGCCTTGCATCCTTCGGTGGGCATCCCATGCTGCGATCTCCTCCCCCTATGGATGTCCCTGCCCATGCTCCTACTAATGTAAGGATAGGCGGGATTGCTGTGAGTGGTTGTCAGCAATGCTCTCGGCTAAGGGCGACTGTGCTACGAGAAGCGGTGGCTGCGAGCAAGTGGCATTTCTTCCGCGGTTTCATGGATTTGCATCATAGGGAACAAAATTGTGCTACAATAGTTTTTTGGTTTTGCATCATGCAAAGATTTTTTTGCTACAAATGTTTTGCGGTTTTTGCACCATATGTTTGTGCATTTGCATCATATGTACTTCTTCTGTCTCAAATTAGTTGTCTTAGCTTTTTTTTAGATAACGGATGTATCTAGTTATAAAACATCTCTAGATGCACTATATCTAGACAAATTTGAGACAGTTAATTTAAGAACGAGGGAGTACAATTTTTTTGCTATAATGGTTATGTGGTTCTGCAACAATAGTACAAATATTTTGTTACGGTGTCTCCGACGAGAGTCTAAGACGGAATTCGGTTTTGCTAAAATAGCTAAAAAAATGCTACCAGTTCGTCGGCGAGGTCTCCGTCAAGATCAGTTTTACTACAATAGGATAAACATTTTACTACAAGATCTACGATTAGGTATCCTCCAATCCTTTTGTTTTTTGAGGGAACCAATTTTTCTACATAGAAGCAAAAGCGGACGACTTTTTGCGGCATATAGAAGCAAAAGTAGGGATCTGGCCAAAAAGAAGGACGCGATTGGCAGGAGGACTCGGGGCTGTGAAAATTTTCAGCCCCGAGGAACGCTTGGCACTTTCCTTCCAAAAACCCAAAAAAGTAGGCTAACCAGAAAACTAGTGTTTTGACAAAAAGAAGTGGTGGGATGGAACCCGCACGGTATGCGTGTGGCCTGTCAAGGGGTATAATGTTTTACCATACCGTCACCAGATAGGGTAAATGGATACCTGCGGTAAAAATACCTATATTTATAACACATCAAATCGAGAAAAATATGAGTATATTATAAACATTGACACGTTATAAACAACTGGAAAACCTGGAATAGTGGCGCCGGTAGTCTGGCAGTCTGGCCGTAACCCTGCAGGGACTCATGAAGTTGCGATTGATAGGAGAAATACGAGACTAATATTGATCGCTCGAGAATCGGGATGCAGTCATATAAAAAAGGCAATGACTGCGGCAGTCACTTGGTAGGAGGTGGAGTGCTCCTAACTAACCTAGGAGCGATTGTGGGACTAGGAGGCGTGAGACGACCCAGCTAGACTCGATGCATGATTAGTGAAAAAAATAAGTATGTTAGAATATTAAGGAAGCCCCACTTGTATCAAATTTGGATGGGTTGATGGATGCACGGCTATGAGTTCTACAATCCTATACCCGTACCCACTGTATCATATGGGTATGAAAATTTCTCATTTACATACTCGTATAGCCGTATCCCTAAGGCCCCGTTCGTTTAATCCCCTGGAGGTATGGATTGGACTGGATTGTGCCCTGATTCCCGATTTTCTAGCCCAACCATGTAAAATTTTCAGGCCATAAATTTTTGTGTTTGTTTGACCCAAAACCATCGAGGCAATGGGTTTTGGCCGAAGCCATCTAGGCCATCTTGCTATGAACTGGGCAGGAAACATAATATCGCCACAAGACCTGCGGAGCAATTTTGCAAAATGAATTCTAGAATTTCAGGCCCAAATGATGAATACCGAACGACCTTTAAAAGATAATACATTGTACAATTTGTATATACTAGTAAAATGCCGGCCAAACAAATTTGGGGCTATATCTGCGTTTAGTATATCAGTTTCTTGAAGTTGCACAATCCTGTAATATCAAAAAGTCACAAGCTGAATCGCACCAACAAACCGCTCAATCCCACATTCTCCCAAAAATTACTTAAATAGATGTAGCAATTCAGACCAAGTACATCGAATTGCCTTATATAAAAAATATGCTACACTCATTTTCCGTGGAATAAATGGGATAGAATGACATCGGCCGATGAGTTGCCATACTATTTAGGAAAATCATAATATTTTTTTTAGAGCAACCGGCTGGAGTGCTGCCTTTTCTGTTAGAAGAGGGAAAAACCCGACACAGTATAGAGAGGCATGTTTAGATTATAGTGGAAATATGCCAAAACCACTGACGGCCAATTTAAGAGGGAAACCGGCGGAAAACCAAACAACTCAGCGTCACACACCGACCCTGAGGCCACGCACCACGCGAACCGACGACACTTCCGCCCAAGCAAGAAGGTGTGCCACTCAAAGTAGAGAGATTCGGAGCCGCCACTCCGACGTCCACACCAGTCCCGAGACAGCGCACCCGCCTGGCCGACAAAGCGACTGCCAAGCAAAGCAAGCCAAACAAAGCCGAGCAGAGTACCAGACCTCCAAAGGCATCGCCCCCAAGGGAGGACGACAATGAGCCGCCGATGCCCGCTCCGGCAAAAGCCAAAGCTCAGGTTTTTACCCGAAGAGCCTGGGACTTGAAAAAGACGAGGAAGGTGAAGGAGCTCCTCAACGATGCCTCCAACGAGGGGAGCGACATCCGAGAATGCCGACATCGTCGGCCTTAACCGAAGTCGATGCAGTGCTTCCGCGTGGAGTTCACCAATCCCGGTCCTTGGAGCCTGTCCACGGAGATGAAGAAGCCAAGCTTGCTTGCAGCGACACCGCCGACACCACCACTGCTGGACCACTGGAATCAGAGGAGGATAGCCCAACGACCGCCACCGATAGCTCTGCACCACGCGGAGACCATACCAGCTCGAGGACGAGAGCCCTGCCCAGCACCACGCTGGCAGGAGCGCCACCCAAAGGGCGGCAACATCACCACCTCCAAAGCCGGCCGCCGCACCGCTCCTCGCGGCCACGCCCTGGTCGCCGGCTCCGCCACCCAAGCAGCCAAGACCAGCACCACAGACAGCCACAACTCTGCCTTCCACATATGCCCCTGATTGCTATGGAAATGCATACTGATAAACACATGTCGACCCTCTATGCTCTCATGTGCAGCAATTATAGCCAATCGAAACATTTTTGCCGCTTAGCTCAACACTCTCGGGTTGCATACGAATCCAATCAGGTATTGTGCAGAGTCAGTAGGAAGTACGTACGAGGTTTGTGAGTTGGTCGAGAGCCGTTCCCCTCGTCGCCCCCGCGAGGCGACAGGGGAACCCTAGCTTCCCTTCCGCCGCCGCCCCCTCACCCCCTTCCCCTTCCCTCGCCGCCGCCAGGAGGGCATGCCCAGGCGAAGCCTGGCCGGCGCTGGCGGCGGCGGGGAGTTCTCGTCTTCTTTCTCGAGGGGCTGGTCGCGGGGTCGTCCGCCTGGGGCGGTGCGTGGCGTTGGCGCCGGACGCCATGGCGGCGCGGCTGCGGGCGGCGCGATGGGCGGCAGGGCAGGGCCGTGGCCTGGGCTGGCTGGGGTGGCCTAGGAGGCAGGTGCTGAGGGCGGCGCTGGCCGCAGCCGGCTGCCTCTGCGGCGGTGGGGGCATCCTGCGGCGTCCGCGGTGGCGGGTGCTGCTGCTCCTAGTGACGACGGCGGGGCGCGGCGGGGGGTTCGACTCGGCTTGACGGTGTTGTGGTGGCGGCGCGGTGTCATCGGCTGGGGTCGGCAGGGTGGCGCACGGCGGGTTTGCTCCTATGGGCAGCTCCGGCTAGCCTAGATCTGGGCCCTTTTCGTCCTGATCTGGGTCTGAGATGGGCCCTGCGCGGTGTTGGCACCCTCTGGAGGCGGGATGGCGGTGTGGGGCGTGTGGGATGGCGGCGGCGGTTGCGGCAGCATGGTGGTGGGGACTTTACGGGCCCTTTTTTGGGCCCGGACGGGCCCTAGACCTGGTGTGCCCCTGCTGCCGCGCCCGGTCGGCAACCGCCATCGGCGGTGGAGGTCAATCTCCTCCGTGCGGCCGTGCCGCTGCCGCCATCCTGTGCCAACCAATCCTCCCCCCGCCTTGCAGGTGACGCAATGAACCTGGCCATGTGGGTACGAGTCTGTGGATTCCGCGGCGGCGGCCTAGGAAGGTGGTCTGCAAGTCGTCCCTTCGACGGAGGCGGCTTCGGGAGGTGACTTACGATGGTGTTCCTCAGACCGGCGTAGGTCCGACTAGCTCGGGTGAGCTCGGTGGCGTTGGAGCTGTTACTTGACTGCTAGGACTTGCCGCGGTGGCGGTTCCCCTGGTGGACGATGGAGTTGGACCTAGTGCTGGGGTTGGCGTGTACGGTGGCACCCTTGTTGCAGTGGGGTGGCGAGACTTCACGAGCCTTCTCGGGCTCGGCCGGGCCTAGAGGGCTTGGTTTGTCTTGCTGCTACATCCGGTCGGCTACCGCCTTCAGGCGGTGGTGGTAGTTCCCTCCTGCGTGTTGAGGTCATCCCGACCCTCGCCAAAGGCCCCACTCTCTCCATCTTACTGGCCTCGCCCCATAGCTCACGGTGTGACGACGGCGGTCACCTTAAGACCGTGCTGGCACGTGCAAGTGGGCGGCGAGTTTGGTGAAGCATTTCTAGGGGTCCGGGAGTGTGGCTTTTGAGAGGGCGGGAGAAATCCTTATCTCTCTCACACCTCCCGGAGCGTACCGGGGGAAACCCTAGGACTTGTCCGGGCAGCAGTGTCATTGTCGTCACTCCCCTTCTTGGAGGTGTTGCTTGGTACGCGGTGCTTTGGAATGCCAGGCCTATGGTGGTACTTCTCCGGTGGGCGCAATGTGGCGAGTTACCTTCGTTCTTGTCGCACCGCCGGTGTCGGCTTTATTTTCTTTTCCTTTCTTTTGTATTTTCTTTTGGCTTGGCTTTGTGCTGTCTGCTCTAGCTGTGGTCCCGTCGTTGTTCCGGTTTGTTCCTTGGGCGATGTGCTGTCTGGCCCAGTAGCGGTCTCACATGTGTGCTTTATTTATAAAACGGGACGAAAGGCTGTTTCGAGGAGGAGCTCAACACTCTCTGACCTCAACCAATAACACTACACGAACTGTCTGCTCTGAAAAACAGAATACCTCAAACACACCCTGAACCTGGTCGGTCAAATCTCCGACCTCTTCCTCACCCATCGGCCTTTGGTGCCGACATGTGTTGCCTGCTCCTCGGGAAGATACCGTACAGGAGGCGTGAACACTCGTTGTTTCTTCAAATCAAATGGCACAATGAATACGTCTATGAACTGTTACTGAAATTGGACAGAATGTAGCACTGTACAAAGGCCTCTGCAGCCGGTCCTCCTGACAGTGAACATATTCCTACTTGCATCACTCAATCAACAGTAATCTGAATGGAAAGCTGTGGAATAGGGGCAAGCGCTATCTCCCATGTGTAGTAACTCACCCGCATCACAACACCTAGCTTCAGTTTGAGCGTATTACAAGCTCAGAATCATGCATTGTTGCCCCGCCGTGCTGGAAGATAGTGAGCTATTGAATTTGTCGGACCGCATGTTTTCACTATCCATGACAGGGAGATGATGTTGCAAAAATGCTTGCTTTCTTCGGTCTCAGTTCTGGCATGTATATTCTTTGTCAGGCCTGATTGTTTTTCTTCCTTTTGTTAATGCTTGCTCACGCCCACAATATGTATGTTAACACTTCCATTTTTTATAACAGGAAACAGTAGTAAAAATGACGCTCTCTTATTTCTTTTGACGGATTTCTGTATCTGTTCGTCAGAAAAGCAGCGCAGAGCTAGCTGGTGCACTGGATAGGCTGGAATCCCGATGTTCTTCATACACAGCCCGTGCACTAATTCTGGTGGCCCTCAATTTCTCACCTGGCTCTCCCTCGTCGATACCCCCATCTAGGGTTGAAAACAGAATAGAAACGGATGGAAAAATATGTTGTCGTTTTCGTTTTCTCTTGTGTTACCGGAATCGAAAACGAAACAGAAAACTTCGGAAATGAACACGAAATCGGAAATCATCGGAAATGAATATGACACGGATACGGGACGGTTACGATACGAAAATGGACATTCGTCGGAATATAATAATTGTGTAATATCATGTTGTGTAAACTAAAACTAACGTATAACAAACAAAAAATATCTCATAACTTTGAAAAGCGACAATTGAATATAAAGTAACACACATAATTCAACACTTCAACAAGCACACAAGTTCACATAATTAGTTTCACATCAACACCAAAACACTCACTTGATTAGTATGCACTTGATTAGTATGTCGTCTGGGCTAGTTGTATGTCTTACACAGATCCTTCATATATTCTATGGCTCAACAAGTGCAAGAGAAATCACTGATGCAAAGTACTATCTCGTATATGGGCTTGGCTAGTTATATTTCTGGAAAGTTTCATATTGTTTATTCGGAATTTCCTTACCGTTTCCGTTTTCGCTGGAAATCGCTCTACGTTTCCTTTTCCATTTCCGTTTAAAATATTTCGTTTCCGTTCCTTTTTCCGCAAAATGTCATTTTTGTTTCCTTTTTAGCTCTCCATTTCCTTTTTCTTCGGAAACGGACGGAAAGTTTCCTTACCATTTTCAACCCTACCCCCATCGACCTGATTATGTTCTTTTGCTGCTCTAATTGAACCAATCTTACAGATCGAAAGCACATCCCTACTATCAGTTTCAGCCTGAAGAGAGCAAAGCAAATCAATCCACAAAGTATACCCGGCGCTAACCTTAGTATACCGCGTAGGGTGCTCAGGGCACACACATCAAGCACCAGCGTAGCTACCGTGCATCTGACAACGCGTCCACCTACCGCGGGAGGAGCGGTAGGAGTTGAGCGGAGGAGCACGGAGGACTCCGTCAGCTTGTTTTGGAGGACCTCGCTCCCCCGCGACAGGGAGCCGAGACCCAGTGCATATGGAGGGAGCCACCCGCATCGGAGTAGAAGCAGGAGACCTCGCCGGCGGTAGGGATCCCTCAGGAATCGGAGCAGGAGCGGGAGACCTCAACCGGCAGCTCTTTTCTGTCGGCATAGGGCGTAGGTCGTCGGCGACATGAACCAAGCTAGGGATCAAAGGGGATATATCTGGGAATTCATGGTGCGGTGCTGGGGTCGGGGGATCGGAAGGTGTGTTGCAAGGACGATGTACGGGCGAAGACGGAGGAAAAAGACCAACGAAACGGTACAGTGGCATCTGCGTGTTAAAAACCCATGCGTTGTTACGACACCACATTAAATCAAATAAACACCATTTGATGTGTTTAAAAACATATGTCAGTCGAATTTAAATGATATGGGCTTTTGGATCCCAGATTGATTTGGACGGTCAGGTAGAGCTCGATGAGACGCGTCGATTGAGACCAACGGCAGCGGCCGAGGCGGCCAGAGCCGGCAGGAGCGGCAGGCGTCGGTGGCGACAACATGACAGTTTTTTAGCATATTGTTCAAAAAAAGATTCCATGCATAGTTCTTGTGTGAATAAAATTAGTAATTTTCCTTCGGTCTTTTTTTTAATATATTCTTATTTTAAATCTGTAAGATAGAGTTGTCCTAATAGTTGGCATGTTTGCTTATTAAAGTGTTGTCTAGCCTTAACATAGATAACATTGACTTATATATTTTCCAAAAACTGAAGACAATATATTGGCCTTACTATATTCATCTAGGCTAACCTTCTTAATTTAGAGTAAAATTCTAAACTCAAACAATAGACTATGTGTAGAAATAAGCAAATATCCTTGTAGTTCTATATTAGTGGATGACCACAGACTTGTGCCGTTACCCTAAGTAAAGGATGTCTAAGAGTTCCATCGATGCCAAAGTGATGGACACATACGAGAGTTTTCCAATGAACTTCAGTGTACAACCGATTCAAGGATAGATGTTGTTGATTCTAAGATATGCCGCTAAGGATCAGTTCTCTTCTAGAAAAAAGCTTATATTGTGGAACGGGGTAGTATCATTTATGTGCACCTTGGCGTACATAATTTTATTTGATAGAAGCGAATCTCGTCAATTTGCTTATTCCCGATTTCCCATCGCACGTATTCAAACAGATCTCCCCGATGGCTCCTTGCCTGCTGGGCTTTGGTCAATTCCTTAGCCTGTATTGCAGACCAAAAGTACTCCTGAGGACGGTAGCCGTCTCCACACGCAGGCAGCCCCGATGTCCTGCTTCTGCCCTGACTCTTGAGACGCACGCTGTTCGTCCTGCCGTTGCCGTGCTGCCACAGCCATGATTGTATCTTCGTCCAACACGTAAGTTGCTCATCCTATCGTCGCCGTGCTTGCATGTCTGTCCAGAGCGCTGGTGGCAGGTCTTGGGTGTGGCGCCATGGCCCACTCTTGGCTCTCCACGGGGAAGATGGTTTTCTTCATGTCGTGGTGCGGTGGAAGTGGAAGACACACAGCCGGACAACGGGGTCGCCCCGAATTGATCTGCCATCTTCCCCGTGAAATTCTCAATCGCCGGCGCAACTCCGACCTCCACCACCTCTGCACCTTCCAGCAGACCGCCTCAACTCCGGCTCATCTTTGCCTCCGCCGAGGGCCACTAAGGACACATAGCTGATGGCTCGGCCTGGCACTCCTCTCGTTTTCTTCCGTGTTCTTTCTTCTTTAAATAACGGTTCCCATGCTGCGATCAACGAGCTTCAGAATAAATCGCCACAAGACATCGAACGCGAGCCCTTATGGGAACGATCTGGACTCAATCTCTTGGTGACGGTCGATCGCATAGTCGCCGGCTCGCCGCCCTTGCGAGCATCCGTCAAGCCGCCCTTGGCGAGCATCCAGCCAAATCCAGAGGTGTCAATATACCAGGTCAGCATCAGCAACGACGGTATCGCCGGAAACCTAAGCAGTTTTCTCGCGGCGGCGGCGACGATGATAGATAGGTGTTGGAAAACGCTTCTCTTAACGCGGAGGCTCGCATCCTCCGGTGGCCTCCGGTGCTACATGGAGCTAGCGGCGATGTGCGTCTTGCGAGCAGCAGCGCTGCGAGGGTCGCTATGAGCGCCGGCGGTGCAAGGAAGTGGAGGTACTGCTGCCGTAGGTATTGCTGGGAGGTGTTGTGGCCAACGAGAGCAGTTACTACGACCAGAGACGACGGTTGGTCGTCTTCTCTGGCAATGACGGGTTTCTCCGGTGACGACCATGGTCGACGGAGGATGCTCTGCTATAAACCGTCACTGCTGATGCCACCATGGTGGACTGCGGATGCTACCACCGCGCGAGTCATCTGCTGCCAGAGGGGTGTGGATGGCGACCTTGCCGGAGCTCGATGTCGTCCTCGCCGGAGCTCGACGCACACCTCGCCGGAGCTAGACCAAGGGCCAAGTTGGCCACCCATGGGGACGGGTCGGTGCCCTCATAGCGTTTTGTTTTCTGTGTGCGTGAGGGAGTCCTGAGTTTCTGCGTGCGTGTGTATGGTTGAGTGGCCTGGGGACACGTGACAAGCTTTGCACCCGGAGGTTAGAAATTTTGTAGCCTCCGGAGGACGCTCAGTGCAATCCATTGGTGTTTCGCTGTGATCTCTTTCTATCCGGACAGTATGAGGCGTGCTTTGCGCTGATTTCTTTCTCCTTTTCCTATCTGTTCTAGACTCCATCGCTTCCGTTCTCGACTCAATCTGTTTGATGGTTCCGGGCCGAAGAACAACTTGGAGGGACGTATGAAAGCGCCCCACCGATGGTTGAAGGCGTAAATCGACGGACGCAGAGAGAAACCTTAGTCTCTTTATTATTAGGTATAGACTAGGAAACATACCCATGCGTTGCGACGGGGGAGATAAATGTGTGTCGGTGTATATTGAGCACATCAATGGTTAGGTGTGTTGTCGGTGTCTCAATTGCCCTCCGCTTAGCTCGACCACCCGGTACATGTGTGTCGACGCTTAGATAGCCACATGCCGCCACCTCCAGCTCACCCACTCCCGGAAGGCCTTCGCTTCCCTTGGGTAGGGGAGTAGAGGAAGCAGAAAAAGTAAGATGTATCGTTGGGAGTTGTCGGGATGGGGATATCAACCCTACTTATTATGGTAATTTGAGTTTTAGGTTTAGATTTGTTCGTCTTTTATATTATACAAATTTGAGTTTGGGGTTTAGATTTGTCCGTCTTTTATATTATACAGTATATGTTATTAATAAAAATGGACTTTTTCGCAAAAAAATAAAAATGGACTTATTAGGGTAATTTGATTGATTTCTGGGTTTAAATTTATCCCTTCTAAAAAATGGTAGAACGTAGCATAACCATCAAATTTTCCGGCAGTGGACAGCCATAATTTAACATAGAGCTCCTTTAATCTTGTGCAATGCGGCAGCGGACAACCCACGATTCCGAATATTAAGCCTCCTTGCGCTGCTCGTCAGAGCCATTGCCGTTCCATTGTGCACTGCTTATCGCAACCATTGCCGTTCCATTGTATCTCACCGAGATCCTGTTGATTGCCTTGTTGATAGTCAATCTGTCAAAGTATATAAACTGGTGAATTTTCGTGTAAGGGAGCGAGGTGGTACTATTAAATATACAACCCTGGCCAAGGGATTGAACCAGCATCCAAACAGCCACGCCGGTCAAACGATCTATTTTGACGTTTTTGGTTTTCAGGTACATGGTCGACACGAGCTGGACCTTGTGGCTCGTCTAAGCTTGACCAGCCCAAAGGATCAAACTGGGCAAGTCCAAGCGACGCTGCTTCGTAGGATATAAGCGATCATACGATCGTACGTGTACTCGTCCAAGTCAAGTCGACTTGATACACGGGTGTGCTCCATAAAAAAAATCCTATATTGATTTACGGTTGGTACGGTTGGCACGTGTGGGTAATTATATCAGAATAGACAGGGATAAAACGACCTTAAAAAGTGTTAGACCGGAAGAAACAATACATCATTTATTATTAGGTATAAATATAGATATAGACTAGCATACATGTCCGTGCGTTGCAACAGAGGAGGAACACATCTCTCCTAGGAGGCACGCAAATTAGATTCAGGTTCGTATCCCCATGACGAGTGACAAAATTCAGCCATCATTAGCATGTTCACATTGTAATTCTGGTTAGGTTTCTAAAAGAGTTCACATCTAGTCCTACTCACCTATTTGATGTATGATCTATAGGTCTACCGAAGCTATCTCACTTCGAATAGTTAGGAAATTCATTATTTTCTCTACACAAAATTAGCAAATTCAGTTGATGCACCTTGACAATTAAATCTCTACCGTGTCACTCATTTTATGATGGAGAGAGTATTTATCATTAAAACAGATAAGAGCGTCTACAAAGTATTTATTATTAAAACAGATAAGAGCGTCACTTATTTTGGAACGGATGGAGTAGGGGCTGCTAGTAAAATAATTCATGAATCTACGTATTTTCTCCGACTCATATTAGTTTACTCAGATTTGTCTAGATACGGATGTATCTAGCACATTTTAATATTAGATACATCATCCAAGTCAACTAATATGGGTCGGAGATTAGAATTTACTAATACCACTTCGCATGAAATAAAAACCTGCAAATTTCACAACAACCATAACCGAATATGATATGCATGTACATGTGGGTGAAAACATCAAGCATTGCAATTTGCAAACATACTATCTAAATCGACCTGATGGAGTATAACTATTTTACTCCCTCCATTTTAAAATATAAGATGTTTTAGCTTTTTGAAACAAACGTATCTAGACTACTTTTAATATGTAGGTTGACTCAGATTTAGAGTGAATCTACACACTAAAAGAAGTCTAGATACATTTTCTTCACAAATCTAAAACCTAATATTTTAAAACGGCGAGAGTAATTTAGAAAATAGATTTACCCGCATGAAAGAAGGCATGCATGCACGAGGCTCTAAAAACATTCATCTCCTGAACTCATCCTGCCTTTTGCCCTGTCGTGAGAGACAGGTTCACGCATATTGGACGCCGAGAACTGCGCACCCGGCCATCTCTCGCCTCCACGATACCCTCACTGGAGTCGCATACACTAACACGTATCATTCAGAGGTCGCAGACAATGTCCATGTATGGTAGGCCACTCAAGATAAGGATGCAGACTCCGGCAGCCTCCGTATTTAGAAGAAATTGAGCAGGTAGTCGAGGTGCTCGCCGGCGACGGCGTCGTCGTACCAGCCGTATCATACCCCACTACCGCCCACCTCTGTAGACCCAGGCCCGGATCCTCGCCTTCTTCTATTCCTGCGAGTAAATCCTCTCCTAGTCCGATATCCGTGACATTGCCCACAGTGCTCCCCTCTGTAATTCTTGCGACTTTCAGGATCCCCTTATTTCTGTTGATCTCCATGGGATTCCACGTCCACGCCGACCTTTTGCCCTGGTGCTCTCTCCCGGAGCTCCGTCGCCCCAGGTGCTACCTCCTCCGACTTCTGTCCCCCCCCCCCCCCCCCGTCGTCGCCTCCTGTGGTCCTCCCCAAGCGGGGCCCTGATGACCCACAAGTATAGAGGGTGTATCGCAGTATTTTTGATAAGTAAGAGTGTCGAACCCAACGAGGAGCAGAAGGTGCTGGCTAGTGGTATGGATCATGAATTCTCTGCAAATACTTAGCAAATGGATTTTTAGGGTTTTTTGATAATGCAAGTAAATAAAGTACGAGTAAATAAAAGACAATAAGAATAAATGCAACAAGTGGCCTAATCCTTTACTCAGCAAAGGACAAGCCGGTTGTATTACTTAAGATGACCAAACGTTCTCGAGGACACACGGGAAGACTGTCAAGTGCTTTCGCTTCATATAGTTGATTAATCTTATTTAGCTTGCTAAGTGTTGTGTGGGTGAACCTGTGCTATCGTACCGATCTTCTTAGGACTAATACATACTTGTGATTATACCCCTTGCAGACATCCGTAAGTACAAGAAAGTAATTAAGAAAGAAACATAACCACAACTTTAAACTCTAAGACCCTTACATCTCTTGTGCAATGGTTTCCTAACGGGGGTTTAGGTTTCTGTCACTCCGACAACCCCTACGATTAGTATCCAAATACACAATGCATTCCCCTAGGCCCATATAGGTGAAGTGTCATATAGTCGACGTTCACATGACACCACTAGAAGAAGTACACCACAACTTAAATATCAAACTATTGAATCTTTCTCAACACAATTCCACTACTAACAACATGACTTCTACCATGTCCTCAAGAACAAAACGAACTACTCACAAGACATCATATGGATCATGATCAGAGATGGAATAATGATGTATAACAATCTAAACATAAACAATAATTCAACGGTTCACTCAATAGCATCAACTACAAAGAGTAATCAACACCGGGAAAGTTTCCCCTAAGAACTATGCAAGATTCAACCCAATTGTTACAACAATATGGAGTTGGTGATGATGGTGCTGATGGTGATGGTGGTGATGATGATGATGATGATCCCGATGAAGTCCAGCTTGATGGTGGTGTTGATAGCAACGATCTCCCCTCTCCGGGAAGGAATTCCCCCGGCATAATTCTATCTGTTGGAGAGATCTTTCTCTCTCGGTGTTTTCCGTCCCGCAGAGGCGGCGGAATCTTTCTATGGTTGCTCCCCCGGTATTAGGGTTCCGTGGAGATAATATACACCAGAGGGGAGAGCTGGAAGTGGGCCAGGGCAGCCACACCACCTGGTGGCGCGGCCCAGGCTGGCCCGCGCCAGGGGGTGGTGTGGGCCCCCTGTGGCCCATCTCCACTCCTCCTTCCGGCAGCCTTCGTCTTCTGGAAAAATAGGATTTTCCATATATTTTCCTGGATTTTCTGATCTTCGCGAATTTCGCCTCCAAACAGCACATTTTCCATCAGAATCCTGACTGCAACGGTCCATGCTCCAAAAGTCATCAACCATGCAAAAAAAGATGAAATAACATAAGTATCATCTCTTAATATGAAACATATCAATGAATAACAGTAAATTATGATATAGAATAGTGATGCAGAATGGACGTATCAACTCCCCCCAAGCTTAGACTTCGCTTGTCCCCATGCGAAACTGAGCTCAATAAACATGGCCTCTGGTTTATGGAGTCAAGAGTCGATAAAAGAATACAGACAAGAAGCATCACATTCATCAATACATAGATCATAATAGAAGACGACTCACTATTATATAACTTAACTTGCAATATGTGGCGCCCCGCTAAAACCACTACTAGAAAATCGCGGTGTTTTTGTGCATTGCATCATCATGACCGCATGCTCATGTCATCATGCCACATTGCATTTGAGCATCGTCATCATCATGCATGGTTTGTTTAAAAACTATTTTCGAAAAACCTAATTTTGTTTTCTGAATACCCCGTCTTTAATTTCAAATCAAAGACCTCGGTCTTCCCGATTTTTTTTCTTTTGTCTAAAAACGGTTTACAAAAGCCTTTTTAAACATAATTAAATTTTATGTTTTTTTAGGGAGGCAGCCAGCGGGGCCCAAAAGCCCAACCGGCCACCCCCATCCTACCTACCCTAAAACCTAACCTAAACACAGCACGCACACACCCTGCTCCTGACCGACCCACACCTCCTTTGCACATCCCGCACGCCACCAACCGCCCACCACCCAACTCGCCACCACCCCGCTCCCGCTCCCTGACAACCGGTCCCACCTCCCTGGTCCCACCACCACAGCGCGTAGCCAGCCCCTAGCTGATCCTTGTCACGCCGCCAAAAAACCTTCCCCGCTGGCCCCACCATCCCGCACTCGCGCGCAGCAGCCACCAACCCCCGCTCCAGCTGATCCCATCTCGCACGCCACCCCTGGCCCCGCGCGCACTCCCGCCCACCAACCAGCGCCCCGCGCCACGTCGCCCGGGCCAACCCCTCGTCGCCACCTCACACCCCACCGCCACCTGGGCACTTTCTCCCACGCCTCCAGGCTGCATCCCCACCAACCCCCGTCGCATCTCGTCCCCCACCTCGCGTCTCTCTCCCTCTCCTCGTTTCTCGCCGCCGCCAAGCACCCTGCCAACCCCTCCGCCGACGCCCCTCCGCGGCCGCCCGTCGTGCGCCCCACAGCGCGGCCCCGAGCGCCTTCGCGTCGCCTCCGGCGAGCTCCACCGCCCCGACGCAGCTCTCTGCCATGGCCCCGCGTCGGCAAGCCGCCGTCCCCGCGACCTCCTCGAGCGTCGGCCCTACTCTGGCCGTCTTCCAGCGCGTCGCCAGCCCGCGCCTCCTCGTCGTCGACCCCCTCCGCCGCTTGCCCGGGCCTGAGCTCCCTCCACCCTCCGCACGGCTCCTCGCCAGCCCGACCGTTGTCTTCACACGTCACCGACCGTCAGCCGCCCCCACCCCGAGGCCGCGCCGACCCCACCTCCGGGCCCGCCTGTGACCCCTCCGCTGCTCGGCTCCGTGCTGGCCCTGTCGACCTCGCCGCCCCTCTACCTCCCTGCAGCCTGCGTGCCCTGCATCCGTCCGCCTCGGACCACTGCGCCGCCGCCGAGTTCCCCGGCGAGCCCTCCGCCGAGATCTCCTGCGAGCCCCTGTCAAGTACCATGCGAGCCTACGACCACCACCTTGCCTCTGTTAGTGAGTTGTTCTGGTAGGTGTGGCTTCCGTGAGGAGAACTTGCTAGTGAGATGTCCCCTGCTTGGCAAGTTGGACGGACGACAAGAGCTGCCACGACATGAGCTACAGTGACATCGAATCGGCAAGACAAGGTTGTCCGCGGACAAGACCGACGATTGTACATGATAATCCCAGATTGATGCGAGAAGTTGAAGACCGAAGACCGTACCAAACTCGGTGGCATCCGTTAGGCCATCAGCACGGAAAACCAAGTCCTCCGTCATGGACGACAAGATCTTCTTCTCGGACCCGAAGACCGGACCCGGCGCTCTTCTTCCTCTCGGATCCGAAGACCGAACCCTGGCGCACTAAGTTCTTCATCCCGAACGCCAAGACCGACTCGATGGCACGGACCCGACAAGATCTTTGCGACGACAAGATCGACACCGACCAGGGCGAATCTGATGTGCCCCCGACGCCAAACCAAGTCCTTCTTCCCAGAACGCCAAGCTCTCCTTCTGTTGTCCGAGACCGGTCCCACCGAGACCGATCCCCGTCGAACCCTGTCGAACCTCGAACCCCCGGAACCCAAGATCTTCCGAACCCAGATGTGTGACCCTAAGCCCCTATTTTTTATAATATGACATTATCAACTGTTGCATATTAAATTGTTCATGCATACATGTCTGTGGTTTGGGGGCATTATGCCGATTCACCTAAATTAAATATGGAGTCTATATGCGAGCTATTCTAGTCTTATTCTGGACTCCATTTAAATTGGTGTAGCGAACCGATGCCATGTTTCGCCCTGTTAATACAACATTTAAATTGTGGGGTAGTTAAATAACTCAAACCTATTAATTAATTGTCGGGACCCCGGTTCCGCTTAATACTGCCTAATTGCACCGCATCTGCATCACATCATAATCATGCCGGATCTTCTGTCGTAGTATTAAATATTGCATCCGTTGTTTTCTTTAGTGCTTTGCTTCTTCACAGATTAGGCCGATGAGTGGATGCGAGTATCGACAAGTCTCCGGATATGAACCTTTGGCGATGTTTCCCAGGCGAGCATCTCTTCCCTTTCTACCTATTTTGCATTTATAGTCTTTATTTCCTCATGTTGATCTATTGCTATCCGTGTCGTGATGCTTTAGTTTCCGTGCACCAGTTATATCCCGTGCAGCCTCTATATTGCCATGGACACCTCATAATACCTGTTGTTTGGTAGATAGATGCCCTTGCGAGTCGTAGTTGCCTGCTCAGGTGCGATCTTGTGTTGTCGAGTACCACAGTTGTTGGAATGCTGGCAGATGTTTATGGTGGAGATGATCATGACTTTAAATACAACTATTAAAATGCTAGATATAACTAATGCAGGGGCATCGGTGGGCAATAGATGTTATTTGGTTCTTCCACGCTCACTTGTGTCCCGTAGGACCCAGAGTACTTGATACCTGTTCCTTGACTATTCGCACTATCCACATCCGGGAGACCCTATGGGATCCCCCTGAGCCAGAGCTTGATTCATTTCTATTTTTTGGGGCCACAAAGTAGTTTGGGGCTTTATTACTATCATGTACCTATGCCATGCTTTACTGCTTTATTTAAGATTGTGCGTGGAGCACCTGTACTGTTTAGGATTGCGGAGTGTTTTCGCGGTATCGACAAGCCCAGTCACACTTTCGGGTTCCTAGTCGTTTACAGCCATTGGCGCAAACCCTTGGTCCGTTCCGGAGCCGGCCAACTTCGTTGCGGGTAGCTTAGTGGGGTGGTGCCCTGAAATTTTTATGAATCCTGTGATCGTTTTGTCGTGAAAGCCTCGTTGGGTTTTGAGTTGGTTTTTCCAAGGTTGATCGAGTGTGTGTTGCTATTTGTGCACCCCTGCAGGGTAAATCTTTCTGCAAGCCATATCCGCGGTTATGGACGACTTGGAGCACAGTATCTCGATCATAGACAAGCATAACTAAAGTAGTGCTATAAATTTGACTTAATATATCTGACTAGTAATCAGTTTCACTATAATGGACTGGATAATAAAAATGCCAACAACTGGAGGATCTGTGGTGATCTGTGTCATACTATACCTGCCTAGTAAGTATTTAAACTCCAATGGAATGTGATAAAAGTGCCAACAATTGCTAGGTTTTGGGATTCCTCGAGACAATTATATTTGACTAGTAAATGTTCCAACTACCACGGAATGGTTAATTAAAACTGCCCACTACTTAAGCTTCATGATGACGCAAGCTATATATCTGACTAGTAAGTGCTTCAACTATAATGGAATGAGAAAAATTGCCAACGGTGTGAGTTCCTTGGTCCAACTTCCTCGTTTGGTCTAAAGGGGGAAATACCAGGATGGGTTTGTTTGCTGTTAGCTTCAGGTTGGATCCGAATAGGTCTTTCTTATCCCTCTCTGATAACCGCCAGTTGTATCGAGTCTCTATAGGTTGTTTAGTGCCGCTGCGCTGCCGCTTCAGCCCACCATACCTATGTAGGCGAGAGCCGCCGAATTCTAGCCTCGTCGTGTACTGGCCTCAGTATTGACGCTCCTCTTTTTCCTTTGCCCTTTGTCGGCACCCCTTTTGTTTTAGCAGGTTTGAGATCGTCAACGTTAGCAGGGTTACCCTTCCGGCTTGGCCTGGGCAGGGTTATGGACGCCATTGGTTATTCTTTAGGGCTCTTAGCCCCATTTGCATCTTGTTCGTACTCGGACGTTGTATCGTTTTCAAGGTGATTTGGATCTTTGTATTGTATATCTGTATTCTTGACTCTTGGAGTCGTGTTATATATATATCCGTTCTGTGGGTCCCTTCGAGGACTGTTGTGTAATGGTATTACTTCGCTTTCCACCCACACGAAAGTGCCTGGTGGGCGTCCTTGAATCGTTTCTATGCGGGTTTGGCGGAAAGGGCTAAAACTTGCATAGGGCCGATTCGAGGGTGTATACAATAGGTAAAGGAAACACAATAAAGATACATAAAGTAAATCATAATTGGTAATGGCAAACTTAGCTCTTGGTCAAATAATAGTTGATAATTTGCTGGAGTTCACAAATAACTGGTTTTCAATGATAGCTTTCAAAGTAGTAGACACTAAGATAAGAGCAATGCGCAAAACGAGGAACATAAGAAACATGATTGAATAAATCATCATATCAATGAATGAAACACAACAACTCAAAATACTTATTGAGATAGAAGGGAATAGGTTTACTGAGTCAACTAAAAAGTAAAAGAAAGGCCCTTCGCAGAGGGAAGCAGGGATTTCAAGTTTCATAAAGAGCTCCCAAAAATTATGATACTTATTAGCTTTCAACTCTCATTGCTCCTATCATAGGCATCTTTAGGTGATTAAGGTTAAAGTGATCAAATATGAGGATATGCTTGACAAGTTGTAAGTTGAAAATCTCATGTCCCTTGAATACGAGGGCCGCTCCTCATGCTACTCAAGTTTAGTCACCGGTAAGTTCTTGTCATCGTAAGCACATGTGTATCATAGAGAACCGCCAATGGGGTACCCCTTGCCCGATGATACGGAAGAATCCCCATATCAAAATGACAAGGCAAGCAGACAACAAGCATCTCAGCAATATTCCTATTTACCATGGGAATATGGTGCTTTTTTCTCTCTTTCCTCTTTTCATAATATGTCTTTTTTTTCTTTTTCTCAATCTCTACCTCTTTTTTATAAGAAGAATGCTTCATAGATGCTCGTTATGGTTACGCTGCAGGTTTCCAGCATGACAGCATGGATTAGACCGGCGGCCCAAGCGTTTCTCTAACACACATGCATAACTCCATGAACTTACAAGCTCCCCTTTCATTTCACACCGACGACATCCATAGACAAAAGAACATGATATCAACTAGGTACAAAGTACCAGTGCAATGTTGAAAGCGTTCCCCATGACAGCATGGTTTTGCTAATTCACAACTTACAAAGTGCAAGCATATACGCAACATAGGTGAGCACAATGGTTCAAGTTTATTAAATGCAAGAAAGTAAAGTGTGCCATCAAGTTCATGAGAGCTTTAATCACTAATTTTCACATAACAATTTTAATTTGGAAGGTAGATAAAAACAAGAATTTACTTGGAATAGCAATAATGCTAATAGGTAGGTATGGTGGACACATATGGCATAGGTTTTGGTTTAAGGAATGGATGCACGAGAACTATTCCCTCTCAGTACAGGTTTTTGGCTAGCAAGGCTGGGTAGCAAGTATAAGAGTTCAAGGAAACAAACAAACATACAAGTGATAAAAACAAACATGCAATCTTCCTCGGAAGCACAAAATATCTTAACTAGAGAATACTAAACTTATGAGCAAATCAAGAAAGAAAGATGATGAAATTATATTTCTTTAAGAGTACTTTTATCTTTTCTTTCAACTCTCAAAAATAGTGTTGCTACTGACCGAGCCAGGTTTGCCAAAACCAACTAAATTAACTCAATGATCCCAAAGTGATACCAATACTAACAACAAGATCAATCATATAACCACGAATTGGAAACTAATATAAGATATGCAAAAGAGTAAATGATAGAATTTCTCATTAATATTCCATAACGGCAACTCACACCAGGGGATACATATCTAACGAGAGAGGGGACACTTCCATAATTCAAACCATCCTACATGATAACTTCTCTATTCATGATATGACTCTACTAAAAAGGTAAAAAGATAGAAGATAGTGATGTGATACCGCGGCACTCCCCCAAGCTTGGAACAAACCAAGGGGATGCCAAACCTGATGACGAATTACTCCTTCAGTGGTGGTGGTATCCTCTCATCATCGTCTGACTTCCAAGGTAAGGGCTCCCCATCTACAAAGGACATCGTGGTCTCCAGCATCCTGAAACTTGCAGCAGCACTTATGCGTTTAAACCTAACCTCGTACTCACAGTTTTGATTTTAAACGTCGTAGAGTTGTGCTTGTAGTTCGTTGGTTGTTTGGCGGAGTGAGAGGACTTCATCCTTGAGCTCAGCAGTCTCCTTTTGGTGCTCGGTGATGAGTTCAGAACAAATATTATGAATGATATCCACTTCGCATTCCACCATCTTCTTGTACCTAAAGACTTCTTGCTCTAGTTGCTCAGCAGTCTCCGTTTGGTGCTTCACCTTTAGGGCCTTGAACCTCTTTTATCCGGACCTCCCCATCTTCAAGCAACAACTCCTTGGGATGAATCTTCAACTCTCTCATGTATGGGTTGATGATATCTTCTAAGGAATCTTCCTTGGCTGATCCAGAGGTAGACATTGTCCAAATCTGGGACTCTACCTGTCAGAAACAGATCGAAATGAAAACACGACGAAAACACGATATACGAACCTCGGGGGGTCCGGGGGGATTATATATTACGAAGTTTCACAACAAAAGGAAGGTACTAGGAGAAAACGGGTCAGAGAGGGAGTCCGGAGTGGCCACACCACCTGGTGGCGTGGCCAGGGGTGGGCCCGTGCCACAGGGTTGTGTGAGCCACCCTGGCTCCGTTTCCGTCCCTCTTTTGCTTCGTAGCTTTCCTTGTTGGATAAAAACTGCAAAAATATAATTGGGCAGATCTTTCGTGGAACTTTTCTTACCAGAACTATTACCTATTTGAATACGGACTCTGCAGGTCTCTGAATTTGGTCCTTGATGAATTTTCCAGAGTTATAACTTGAAAGGCATCAACATCTTCATTGCAAGAATCGCTAGCAATATAGTGCTTAAGTCGATGCCCATTCACTACTTGTGTAGTATTATCTTTCAAAGAAGAAAATTTTATTGCTCCTGAACGGTACACTTCTTCAATAACGAAAGGTCCTTCCCATTTTGACAGTAGTTTTCCTGCAAAAAATCTGAGACGAGACCTATACAATAGAACTTTCTCACCAACATGGAATTCTCTCTTAAGTATTTGCTTATCATGCCACCTTTTAACTTTTTCCTTAAAGAGTCTAGCATTCTCATAAGCTTCACTCCTCCATTCATCCAAAGAGCTTAAGTCAAATAATCTTTTTTCACCAGCAAGCTTATAATCTCTATTAAGTTATTTGACTGCCCAATAAGCTTTGTGTTCTAATTCTAAAGGTAGGTGACAAGCTTTCCCATAAACCATTTTATAAGGAGACATCCCCATAGGGTTTTTATAGGTAGTCCTATAAGCCCATAAAGCGTCATTCAACTTTTTTGCCCAGTTTTTTCTAGATCTATTAACAGTCTTTTGCAAGATGGATTTAATTTCTCTATTTGATAACTCTACTTGCCCACTAGTTTGGGGATGATAAGCTGAAGCAATTCTATGATTAACATCATATTTAGCAAGGGTCTTTCTAAAACCACCATGAATGAAATGAGAACCTCCGTCAGTCATGAGATACCTAGGCACTCCAAACCTAGGAAAGATAACATCCTTAACATTTTTAGAGAGGTATCCCCGTCAGCGCTCTTCGTAGGTATAGCTTCTACCCACTTAGTAACATAATCAACGGCAACAAGTATATGAGTATAACCTTTTGAGGGAGGAAAAGGACTCATAAAGTCAAATCCCCAGCAGTCAAAGGGTTCAATAACTAGAGAGTAATTCATAGGCATTTCATTGCGTCTAGAAATATTACCAACACGCTGACACTCATCACAAGATAAAACAAATTTTCTTGCATCTTTAAAAAGGGTAGGCCAGTAGAAACCTGATTGTGGCACCTTTTGCGCAGTTCTATCTCCCGCATGATGTCCTCCATAGGCACTACCATGACATTTCTGCAATATCTCCTTTTGTTCGTATTCTGGAACACATCTTCTCATAATACGATCCACTCCTTTATATAAATATGGGTCATCCCAAAAATAATGCCTCAAATCGTAAAAGAACTTCCTTCTTTGCTGAGCTATGAAAGTTGGAGGCAAATACTTGGAGACAATAAAGTTAGCATAATCAGCATACCAAGGGCTCCCTCGCGAGCTTACCCCTACTTCTGCCAACTGTTCATTTGGGAAACTATCATTAACAGGCATAGGATCAAAAGAGATATTTTCCATTCGAGATAAGTTATCAGCAACAGGATTTTTAGCACCTTTCCTATCTACAATATGCAGATCAAACTCTTGTAAAAGCAGCACCCATCTAATAAGCCTAGGCTTAGCATCCTTTTTTGTCATAAGGTACTTAATAGCAACATGATCAGTATGAATGGTGACTTTTGAGTCTACAATATAGGGTCTAAACTTATCACAAGCAAAGACGGCAACTAGAAATTCTTTTTCAGTAGTAGCATAATTCCTTTGAGCAGTGTCAAGAGTTTTACTAGCATAATGAATAACATTTAACTTTTTATCAATTCGTTGCCCAAGGACAGCACCTATAGCAAAATCACTAGCATCACACATTATTTCAAAGGGTAAACTCCAATCAGGTGGTTGAAAAATAGGAGTTGTAGTTAAAGCCTTCTTAAGAGTTTCAAAAGCTTCCTTACAATCATCATCAAAAACAAAGGGTACATCTTTTTGTAGAAGATTAGTGAGGGGTTTTGATATCCTAGAAAAATCTTTAATAAACCTTCTATGGAAACCAGCATGACCAAGGATACTACGAATACCTTTGATGTCTCTTGGACATGGCATTTTCTCAATTGCCTCAACCTTAGCTCTATCAACTTCTATGCCTCTTTCAGAAACCTTATGTCCAAGTACAATACCTTCATTAACCATGAAGTGGCATTTCTCCCAATTAAGAACAAGATTAGTTTCTTCACACCTCTGCAAAACTTTATCAAGGTCGTGCAGACAATTATCGAAAGAAATTCCATAGATGGAGAAATCATCCATGAACACTTCCACTATTTCCTCACAGAAACCATGAAAGATAGCAGACATGCATCTTTGAAAAGTAGCGGGAGCATTACATAAACCAAAAGGCATATGTCTATAAGCATATGTTCCGTAAAGGCATGTAAAAGTAGTTTTTTCTTGATCTTGTTGTTTAACAGCAATTTGAGAGAAACCAGAATATCCATCAAGAAAACAAAAATGGGTCTTTTTAGAGAACCTTTCTAACATTTGACCAATAAAAGGAAGTGGGTGATGATCTTTCTTAGTAACTTTGTTAACTTTCCTGAAATCAATGCACATCCTATAGCCCACTACTATTCTTTGGGGAATAAGCTCATCATTATCATTAGGAACAACGGCAATTCCTCCTTTTTTAGGCACACAATGAACAAGACTAACCCATTCACTATTAGCAATAGGGTAAATAATACCAGCATCAAGGAGTTTCAATACCTCATTTCTTACCACTTCCTTCATCTTAGGATTTAGACGATGTTGGTGCTCTACTACTGGCTTTGCATTTGGCTCTATATATTGATAGTATGCTGACATATAGTAGGAGAAATCCCTTTTAGATCATCCAGAGTATATCCCATAGCCCCTCGGTGTTTCTTCAAAACCTCCAATAATCGTTCCTCTTCCTTCCCTGAAAGTTTAGAGCTAATAATAACATGATATATCTTTTTATCATCAATGTAAGCATATATAAGATCGTCAGGGAGAGGTTTTAGATCGAAGATCGGATCCTTTTTAGGTGGCAACGTGGTACCCAAGTCTTCTACAGGCAAGTTATGCTTAAGCATCTTGGGTTGACGACGAAGAATATCGTCAATCTCATTCCTTTCTTCCATGAAGATCTCACTTTCGTGGTCTTCCATAAATTGCTGCAAAGCATTGTTAGGAGCAAGAGAAATAGACGCAAGTTGTTCAACTCGAAAATCCTCATTATGGGTTTCATTTTCACAAGGTTCTTTAGTAAATTTCGAAAAATTAAACTCATAAGATTCTCCATCAAACTTAGTCAAGATTTTCTCCCTTTTGCAATCTATAATAGCTCCACAAGTACTCAAGAAAGCTCTACCAAAAATGATGGGATAAGTTTTACTAGCAGCTGAACCAAGTACTAGAAAATCTGTAGGATATTTAATCTTACCACAAAGAACTTCTACATCCCACACAATACCAATTGGAGAGATAGTTTCTCTATTAGCAAGGTGAATAACCACATCAATCTCTTCCAACTCGCAGGGACTGATTTCATGCATAATTTCTTTATAAAGCTCATAAGGAATAGCACTTGAACTTGCACCAATATCACACAAACCATAATAGCAATGATCACCAATTCTAACAAAAAGCACAGGGACACTAACCTTTTTAGTTCCATTAGGATGTGAGACAATATTAGAAGCGTCCTCACAAAAGAGTATGTGCCCATCTTCTGCACTTTTAGTGACAAGATCTTTAACAATTGCTACTACAGGTTTAATATTTATTTGTTCATCAGGTTTTACAGTTCTCTTTTCACTTTTAGTGATTACACTAGTTATCATAGGATGATCCTTTACCTTATCTGGGAAGGGTATATTCTCAATGTAAGGTTCAGGTAAAATGTGATCAATAGTGCAATACTCAGTACTCCCAACAGGAACACAATCAACAATATCTTTATAAGGTGCATGGTACTTGCTCCACCCCTTTTTTGGGATTTCAGTATAAGAAGCAAAAGCCTTAAAACAATTTGTAATAACTTGTAAATCAGGACCATAAGCATTACTAATATTTTGAAAGTCATCAGTTCCCATAAAAGATTCAATGCATTCATAATCATAATTTATACCTGACTTTCTTCTTTTTTTCATTCTCCCATGCTTCAGCATTATCTTGAATACGGTCCATAAGATCCCATTTGGCTTCTTCTTCCATGCGAGTGAATGATCCAACACAAGAAGCATCCAATAAATCCTTATCATGTAGAGGCAGCCTTGCATAAAAGTTATTGATAATAATATTGTTGGGGAGCTCATGAATGGGACATTTGAGCATTAGTAACTTAAATCTCCCCCAAGCTTGAGCTGTACTCTCTCCATCAAGAGGCCAAAAGTTGTATATTTGATTCCGATCTTTATGAATCTCACTAGGAGGATAAAACTTTGAATAAAAGAGAGGTACTATTTCCTCCCATTCAAGAGCTTGACCATTCTTCACCAGCTTATACCATTCCTCAGCTCTTCCTTTCAGCGATAATGAGAATAACTTCTTCTTAACTTGATATGTAGTAATACCTGCACAGTTGAACAACCTGCATAATTCGTGTATAAATAGCAAATGATCACCGGGATGGACAGTTCCATCTCCTACATAGTAGTTATCCATAACACGATCAATAATTCTTGTAGGTATTTTAAAAGCATCATTCTCAGCAGGTGGTGGTTCATCTACTACCTTAGCAGTGGTAGTAGCATTACGAAAACAAGAAACTCAACGAATTATCCATAATGAAACTAAAGCAACTAACAAAAGTAAACAATACTCACAGTAGATGTTTCCTTTACCAGTTCCACTCTCCAATAGTGCTTCACTCCCCGGCAACGACGCTAGAAAATAGTCTTGATGACTCACAAGTATAGGGGGTGTATCGCAGTATTTTCGATAAGTAAGAGTGTCGAACCCAACGAGGAGCAGAAGGTGCTGGCTAGTGGTATGGATCAGGAATTCTCTGCAAATACTTAGCAAACAGATTTTTAGGGTTTTTTGATAATGCAAGTAAATAAAGTACGAGTAAATAAAAGACAATAAGAATAAATGCAACAAGTGGCCTAATCCTTTACTCAGCAAAGGACAAGCCGGTTGTATTACTTAAGATGACCAAACGTTCTCGAGGACACACGGGAAGACTGTCAAGTGCTTTCGCTTCATATAGTTGATTAATCTTATTTAGCTTGCTAAGTGTTGTGTGGGTGAACCTGTGCTAACGTACCGACCTTCTTAGGACTAATACATACTTGTGATTATACCCCTTGCAGACATCCGTAAGTACAATAAAGTAATTAAGGTAGAAACCTAACCACAACTTTAAACTCTAAGACCCTTACATCTCTTGTGCAATGGTTTCCTAACGGGGGTTTAGGTTTCTGTCACTCCGGCAACCCCTACGATTAGTAGTCAAATACACAATGCATTCCTCTAGGCCCATATATGTGAAGTGTCATGTAGTCGACGTTCACATGACACCACTAGAAGAAGTACACCACAACTTAAACATCAAACTATTGAATCTTTCTCAACACAATTCCACTACTAACAACATGACTTCTCTCATGTCCTCAAGAACAAAACGAACTACTCACAAGACATCATATGGATCATGATCAGAGATGGAATAATGATGTATAACAATCTGAACATAAACAATAATTCAACGGTTCACTCAATAGCATCAACTACAAAGAGTAATCAACACCGGGAAAGTTTCCCCTAAGAACTATGCAAGATTCAACCCAATTGTTACAACAATATGGAGTTGGTGATGATGGTGCTGATGGTGGTGATGATGATGATGATCTCGATGAAGTCCAGCTTGATGGTGGTGTTGATGGCGATGATCTCCCCTCTCCGGGAAGGAATTCCCTCGGTAGAATTCTGTTTACCGGAGGATCTTTCTCTCTCGGTATTTTTCGCCCCGCAGAGGCGGCGAAATCTTTCTGTGGTCGCTCCCCCGGTATTAGGGTTCTGTGGAGATAATATACACCAAAGGGGAGAGCTGGAAGTGGGCCAGGGCAGCCACACCACCTGGTGGCGCGGCCTAGGGTGGCCCACGCCGGGGGGCTGGTGTGGGCCCCCTGTGGCCCATCTCCACTCCTCCTTCTGGCAGCCTTCGTCTTCTGAAAAAATAGAATTTTCCATATATTTTACCGGATTTTCTGATCTTCGCGAATTTCGCCTCCAAACAGCACCTTTTTCATCAGAATCCTGACTGCAACGGTCCATGCTCCAAAAGTCATCAACCATACAAAAACAGATGAAATAACATAAGTATCATCTCTTAATATGAAATATATTAATGAATAACAGTAAATTATGATATAGAATAGTGATGCAAAATGGATGTATCAGGCCCCTGCCGACCTAGCGCCCTGCTCTGCCTCCCGGAGCTTCGCCGCCTCGATCGACCCAACTCCTCTCGCGCCGTTTAGGGTCCATTCTCAATTTCAGCTCCGGTGCCTCCACACCAAGTCAAACCTCCCCATATTGCTATGCTAAGATCGTCGCAGCATCGCCGTTTCGTAGCTCATCAGGCCCAAGTTGTTTGGCTTGGTGATTTCAGGTAATCAGCAAAAGTATATAAACTGGTGGAATAAGATATAAGGAGGCGAGGTGGGACTATTCAAGTACTATTTTTTGCAATGGAGGGAGCCGATCGCCGAAGGGTGCGAGAGTTGGGAGGCGGAAAGGAGAGAAAATGTTTGTCGCCTGGACAATTCTCTCTCCAGTAGCCCACTTTGTTGGACGGAGGGCCAGTACTTCTCTTTGGGCGACTACCGGGTGGCACAGTGGGTCGATGATCTGTGTCACGCGATCACAAAATGAATACGTTTTGTAGGCAAAACAAATACAAGTAGTTTTTTCCGCCTGTGTTATTACTTGCGGGTGGCACGGTGGGTATTATGTAATTTAGTGGGAGGGTAAAAGGGTCCAAAAAAGTGTTGGACCGGCAGAAACAATCTGTCATTTATTATTAGGTATAAATTAGGTATAGATATAGACTAGAAACATGCCCGTGCGTTGCACCGGGAGAGAAAAAACATGTGCTACGGAGTTTAACAAAATGTATTCTTGTTGGTATAACATCGTGTGGCAGAAACCAACCAACTTCATTGCGTCCATGGCTCACTCCGCGGTTAGGTGTCGCCACTGCCTCCTCTCCTCTTAGCTTCAACCAGGTCACCCAGTATGTACTTGATTGAATTTTTATTGAAATTTGGTTTTCCGGTTCAGGTTTGGCTCCTATTTTGTTCCTTTTTGGTCTTTGGGTCAAAATTCGGGTTCCCCTACTCATAAATTATAATTTCTAAGAAAATTAGCTCACCTATATCTCTATTTTGATGTAGATGCCAAGCACACAAAATCTCATTACACATGTTCTCCAAAATTAGTTTTTAATCACTTTGTCTACCTCAATTTGACAAATGTAAAATTGTTAAAATGAAAATAAGGAAATAACATAGTAAATGTATGTTGGGCCACGTAGAGATAAACAAAAACTTTTTCCCTACGTGGTGATCCCAAGATCCAGCTCAGGTAGAAGGCCACGAGGATTACCACTAGACGTGCAGTTGCAGAATTGATGAAGCACGTCGCTTGATGCAGTGCAGTCCTCGCGATCCGTTCCGGTTCCACGATCCACGATCCACGATCCGTACTTTCTTCACGATCGTCGAAGTGATGAACGTACAGCATCTCCGTCGGTATCCACACGTACGAGGAGGAGCGCCGGCGATGGACTGCTAGGTCCGGTACGGCGGCGACAAGACGGACTGGGGCTAGGGTTTCCAACACATGGAGTGACCTAACCTTGTGCTCTAAGCACCTGCACCCCAGCTTATATAGGGAGTGAAAGTGGGCTCCACTCACTTGTGGCCCATTCACTAAAAAGGCCTATATTAGCCACTGTAGGTCTCACTTGCTGACTAAGTCCATGTCTCTATTGGGTCCAACCCAAATAGGTTTCCTGTTTGGGTCTAACCTAAACTTGCTCCCGCTCTTAAGTGTGTGACCCGACAGGCTCATGGTAACCCGGACACGATTCCGAGTCTCACTTGTGATCGATTAGTTGGTAGCGGCTCCTAGGAGAACGTGCCAACTCCCAAGTAACAATAAGTCATGACGACATACCTTCCAATGTGACTTTCGTCTGAGTCCCTTTTGCCTCACGATATACCTTGTCGGACTATAGGCGAATGATCGTCATCCCTTAAATAGTCCGACTCTCTTTCTCGATCCGAGATAAGTGATTCATCCGACTAACTCTTAGTCGGCTGCCTCGGTTAACACTTAACTGTGACGCGCATGGCCATGCTTTCCGAATCATATCTTCCGAGAGGGCCCAGAGAATATCTCTTCGGATGGAGGGGCAAAATCCTGTCTTGGTTATTCACATCACGCAGCTTGATTCTCAGTCGACCCGAACTCCGCCTTTATAACTGCCCAATGACGAAACATCGTTTGACAGAACCTAAGTCGGAGATCCTCAACTCGGATTGTGCAATAACCTCATGTCTAAGGATTACATTGATTGAGACATGCAAATGACGACTTGTTCGTTGCATCTCAATATGGGTTAGTCCGACTCGCTAAACTCTTTAGCCGAATCCGTGTAAGTCGGAATAGCATCTCCATGCCCATGACAAGTGGAACCTAGTCATCTGCCGACTTTCACATTGGTCTAAGTTGTGTGTCCGGCACAACTTCAATGACCAAGGACAATTAGTATGAACAACATGAATATGTATTCGATGATACATATCAGCAGTTCATACATGGACCATAACCTTATGAATACATAGGAATATCATCATTCATGATTGCCTCTAGGGCATATTCCCAACAATGTATTCCCTGTATTTTTCAAGAAGAGCAGCTTCGTTGTTTACCCCTGCAGTTTTGTCTGGCAGTTGATTGGGTTGCTACACAAAATTTGTCTGGCTCAAGTTTCAAGTGTGGAATCACATTTCAAAGTTCAGGCTCAGACAATCGTAAGCTTGATAACCAGGCACATTGATGAACCATCTCAAACATGATCTCCCCTGCGATACTCACGAGTTTTCAGGAGTAACTGGGCTCTCTGTCACTAAGAAATATTGATTTCTATATCACATCTGAGTTAACTGAAAATACATTGTGTCATGTTTAGACATACATAGCATTAATTAATCGTACACTTAAATTTTGTTGTTAGCTCTTAGGATCTCATATAGTACATGAGTACCTTCACGTATTCAATGGCAGCTGCCACGACGCTACACCCAACACCCACAAGTGCGGTTTCAAAGAGCAGACAGATTGAACCTCAATAGGCGTACGCCTGCCTCGATGATGATGACCAATAGTATTAGTTATTTATCTAACAAAACTTCATTAATTTCCTATTTCTAGCGTAGCATGTAATCTTGATTACAGAGCAATCGGGATATGTGACCGTGTATTCGTCCACTCGCCTATGCGCATCTTGCAGGATGACGGCATGGAGGCAGGCGCTGAGGCGACTTCGAGAACATGCATAGCTGTCGCGTGCTGGAGCAACGGGACTGTCGGCGTGTCCACCTGTTTTAGCTGCATGCGTCTAGCTCTTTCCAAACTAAAAAGTTGCAGATTGGGATGAAAAGATCAAAATACACGCGAAGGTTGCAGTTATTACTTGAGAATTTGAGGTATTACTTGAAGATATCAGCTTGATGATGAAGATTATAGCAATTACCTAAGGATTTCAGCTAGTACTTGAATATTCACCTTGATGATGTGCCCTGGGTTCGGAAGTTGAGATTAGCCATGAGTCATGCGCTATGCTGTGCTAGCCAATTCCCCATGGCAATGGCCTTCGTCTGGTCAGAGTGAATGATTTGTTGACGGCCACGGCGGTGATGCAGGGATCCAAGGCTTCGCTGGATACCATCTTCGTGTAGCTGTCACCGTTACTTGAATAAATACCATACGTTCAACCAGCGACCTATTGCCCTGCGTACAGATCTCTAGAAGGACACCGATGGACAACACCAGGGAAGATGGACAGAAGATGGACGTGTGGCATCTTGGACGTGTCCACCGACCACCGCCTATGCTCCCGTCGTCTTGGGGCTTGATAAAGGAGCCCCCGGTTGCAGCGCATCACGGCAAGGTCGAAAGCCTGTTTGTCCGGTCGTGAGCGTGCCTCCCGATGGCCGCACTTCTCTATTTGAGGCACGGTGGCTACTCCAGGCGAGCGAACTCTGGCGAGCTTAGAAGATCGATTTCATGATTTTTGTTGCAGGATTTTGAGGGGGCAAGAAATCTGGAGATTTTTGTACATACTATATATGAGAGTTCGTGAGGAGGGAGAAGAATCTAGATTTTATTCGGAAGGAACTTGTCTTGGTTGCATGCGGAACGGGACAAAGCATCCGGGTCGGACGAGAACATGTATACTCCGTATCATAATTGTGTCGGGACTATCTCGCGTGACGCAAGTTTGGACGTTCGAAGACGTAATGTCGTATGGACCAAAGCACAAAGCGACGGACGAAGAGAGAAACACTCATCCTTTTATTATTAGGTATAGATTTTATTCGGAAGGAACTTGTCTTGGTTGCATGCGGAATGGGACAAAGCATCCGGGTCAGACGAGAACATGTATACTCCGTATCATAATTGTGTCGGGACTGTCCCGTGTGACGCAAGTTTGGACGTTCGAAGACGTAATGTAGTATGGACCAAAGCGCAAAGCGACGGACGAAGAGAGAAACGCTCCTCCTTTTATTATTAGGTATAGATTTTATTCGGAAGGAACTTATCTTGGTTGCATGCGGAACGGGACAAAGCATCCGGGTCAGATGAGAACATGTATGCTCTGTATCATAATTGTGTCGGGACTGTCCCGCGTGACGCAAGTTTGGACGTTCGAAGACGTAATATAGTATGGATCAAAGCGCAAAGTGACGAACGAAGAGAGAAATGCTCGTCCTTTTATTATTAGGTATATATTTTATTCGGAAGAAACTTGTCTTGGTTGCATGCAGAACGGGACAAAGCATCCGGGTCGGACGAGAACATGTATACTCCGTATCATAATTGTGTCAGGACTGTCCCGCGTGACGCAAATTTGAACGTTCGAAGACGTAATATAGTATGGACCAAAGCGCAAAGCGACGGACGAAAAGAGAAACGCTGCTCCTTTTATTATTAGGTATAGATATAGATACAGATTGTTTTCTCTATATGATGTGGAGGGCTAGTCTTCTCTACCATTGTACATGTCCTAACATAGTCGGAAAAATCTTCCAAAAAAAATGTTTATCCTGAACTCAGCGATTTTTTTTAATTAGTACTCAGCGATAATTCTGTCTACCCAAACAAGCACTTAGAGCAAGAGCAATAGTAGAGTCAGCTGTTGGCTATAAGCCATGTCCATATCATCTAGAGTCAATCTAATAACCAACATGTACAATAGTTAGATGTATAAATATAATACTTTATTAATGTATGACCCACTTTTTACTCTCACATAGTGCTTAGGAGCACGTGCTGCAGCTGGTTCTTAACTAAGCATCCACTCCTCTTCTCTCTCCTCTTCTCTCTCGTCCAATTAAGCATAAATATATTATTTTAACTTCTATAGTCTACTGACTGGATATTATTATACTTGCTCTTAGGAACGGTCAACAGTCAATACACTCCAACGGCCGGAGTATATTTCTCCTGGGCTGAGTTTGGGCTTTCATCTCAATCCCGAGGAACGGCTTCTCATTTTGCGCACCCTTTGCCAAACCACAGCACGAACATGCTCCGCCACGCGGTCTCCTTGCTAAGTGGGCGCGCCGCCTGCCTCCTCCGCCAGCCAGTGACTGCCGCGGCAACATTGATCCGGCGCCACCCGGACGCCCGCCTCGGCGCCGTCGATGCCCGGGGCTACCGGCGCATGGCGCGGCGGATCCCACCCGTGAGGCCTGACGGGTACTCCACCTCCGATGGCGAGGCCGACGCGTGCAGAGACAACAAGGACCTGGAGCCGGCCGCCGGCGCGGACGGCGAGGAGGAGGAGGTGGAGTGGGGTGGGTTCTCGCTGGACCTCAAATCCGGAACCATCGAGGACGCTTCGGTGTTGGAGGAGGATGATGAGGAGGAGGAGGAGGAGGAGGAGGGAGAGAAGTAGTGCGAGGAGCGGCAGCGAGCAAGGTGTTTGTGGAAATGACTAAGAGGAGAAGCTGTCGCTGTCCTTTGTGCTCGCTCGTTTACACGCTCGTCGCTCTCATAGTTTGATTCTCGGTCTCGTTAGATGTTAATTTCTATGTAGCGTGGCACTACCTTTGGTCCTAGATCGGTGGTATTTGAACTTGATTATTGCGCAACAAGAAGCTTGTAATTTGCGTGTGCATGAATGCGATGCTGCTACCTCCCTTTATTTGATTTGATTTGACATCACGGCACAGATGTTCACTACGAACAGGAAGTATTTACGCACATGTGCGGTAAACATTGTTTGCAGCATTGAGGAGGCTACCAAGCCACGACTCGTGATGCTCCAGATCACCCCCAATACCGAAACCAGCCATCACATGTGCCAGCTCGTTTACACCCACGACTATGAGAGTATTGGGGGATTGAGGTGTGGCGTGCCCCAAATATGGAGCATGAGGGGCCAAAATATGGGGTTGCCCTAAAAATTTTGTATCCAAAATATTATCAATTTATTTTCCTAAAGTTTATATGTGACACATTCTATTATCTAAATACTACCTCCATTTCATAATATAAGTCTTTTTAGAAAGCTGTTTTAGCTTGCTAAAAAGACTTATATTATGGAACGGAGGTAGTACGTTCTAACATGGTTTGATTCAGAAAAAAATATAGAATGAACAAATAAAAGCACCTTGAATACCTTTGACACAATATAATAGATCACATATGTTATACATAGCAATATTTAATATGAACTTGCACATATACACCGTTAATCTTGATGATGTTTCTGGAAAAATCATCTAGCTCCTAGGTGGTTCACACAACTGGATCGGGACAGATTTGTTGTGCGCGTCAGGAGTGGTGAATCCAACACATGTTAGTTGTTGGATTCTGAGGGTCGCTGATTGATGCACGGTAGATCTCAGCCCATTATGACAAATGAACCGCCTAGAAGACTCGTGGTTGTTTTGGCGGGAGGCAAGTGGTAAATCTAAATTCAAACTATAGTAGTAGAGAAACAAAGAGAAGCTAAGAGTGCGCCTACAAGCAAAAACTAAACCAACAATCACGCCTTTCCCCGACCCCTTCGAGAGAGCCCCTTGAGAGTCGAGAATTCTCCACCCTTCCCTTCATGGTCCCAAATCTCCTTCGTCGTCGGTGAGGCCCGTCAGAGTAGAGGCAGGAGAAAGAGCCCAACATAGTCATGTAAATACTAGGGTTAGGTATCGGGTTTGTGGAGTTTTATGCCATGTTAGTCTTGAGGGAGCTCTGGATGCATTTGAGCTTGCATCGGGGGTGCTACCGGTGTTGGTCTTGCTTGTGGCGCTCCTATGGTGGCATCCAGATGAGGAGGACGAGCCAGGAAAATTTTGGAGGGTGTGCGACTCTCCAAAAAAATGGGTATCACATATAATACACAATCTTACCAAAAAGAATAATGTAATAACAAATCAAGTCTTACATTATTATACCTCACCAAATATGTTTGAAGTTAACATAAATAGAAATACAAATAGCTGGGAAGATTAAATAGCCGTACATATAATACATATTCGCGTTACCACGAAAGCTTCATTTTTTACGAAAAGGGATGCATTGGCACTACTGTCTCTCTTAATTTTTGACAATGCTACAACAAAGGTACCACCAAACTTGAATCAAAAAGTAGTTCATAGTAAAAAATAAAACATGCTATTGCATTTTCGCACTTTTGCTAACACCTAACATAAACATAACCTTTCGTTGCTGGCTTGCTGCTCCTACTCATGCCCAATCTCAGATGCTTACCTAGGCTAGGCGGCCGACGACATGGTGTTGCTCCTGCTCAGCTGGTGTTAGGTCAATCCTGAAGCGCGATTCATCGCTGTCCTTGTCCTAGTGCTTGGCGCCACTCGCCCACGTGCTCGACGCCGCAAGCTGCTTGGAGCTCACGCTGCGCGGGGCCATGCCCATAACCCACTTGCCTCTGCTGCCATGGCTTCCTTTCTTCCTCTCCCACCGCCGACCACCGTGCTTGAGACTTGAGAGGGTAATCAACCATATAGGAATTTAGGGTTTTCCCGAGTTGAGAGAGAGAGGGGAATTGCGAGAAGTAGCTTTAGTGACCGAGTCAGACCATCTGAGGTGGAGGAAGCTCCCGATCGGGATCAGTTTTAGGCCTTATGGGTTCTACTCACTAATGGACTAGGTCATTTGATCTTCCATTTGGAGTTTTTTCTTTCAATTGGAATCAGTTTTCTGAATAGATGTACCCTGATGGACTAAGCTACAACTCAATCTATCTGATTTTTTAGCAAAAACTCTGGGTGTGCCAGGGCACACCGCTGGCTCCGCCGATGGGACGAGCCCAACAACATATCCTCCAATAAGCTCAAGGCCAGTTCTCCTCTTTTCAAATTTCTTCCAGATCTCATCGACAGAGAAGAGAAGGGAGAAGAAGAGGAGGAGAAGTTGGGGATCATGTCTTCTTCGACCTCATCCTTGTCCTGTAGCTCTTCACTAGCGGCTTCAATGGCTTAGCTATGACGCCCACCCTCCGGTGGTCGATGTTCAGACTCAGCCAAGCTACTGGATCTTCTGGTCGGAGGGCGCCCATAGCGAGCCATAGTTCTCTGGCTCGTCTCTTTCCTACCGGGTCGTTGTGACAAAAGAAGATAGTTCAACTTCCATAGAGTGGTCAGTTCACCATCCAACGAGATCCTTTCTTGCTACGATTGTGGTGTGCTAGTGACCACCGTCTCCCAAGTGGTTCGTCCCCAGCTAGGTTGCCGTGAAGTTGTCGAGGAAGCACGTAGGGACCAGGCCGCATTTCTCTTTGTTGACCTAGGGTCGTTCTGCAGTTGCAGGATCTGAATGTGATTTTATTTTTATTTTGGACTTGGTTGTAAACTGTATTTAGACTTATCATAGTATGTGCTGAGTCGGATTCCTTAGAGGCCCTTCTTTTGTTTAAAAAATAAGCTAAGAGAAAAGGTAGTAACGAGAGATGAATATCACACTGGACCTGGCCCTAGTCGACTTGACCATGAGCGACGTGGGCTTAACGTGTCTGCAGCGATGGTATCCAAAACGTCTGTTCACTACAGCGTAGTCCATTTACCACAACCCAACACGGGCCCAATAACGAAGCACCAAGTGAGCAGGTCACCACACCGTCCCACGTGCACCTGGGCCACGGTGTCTGTGGTCTCCTCCCCCCTCTCCCTCCAGCCTCCAGCTCGCTTTTGGCGCGAAGAATTGGCGCCAAGCCGCCGCCACATTCCCGCCAACAACACCCCCGCCCCGCCTCCTCTTCTTCCCCAACCCAGCAAACCCTTGCCGCCTCTCACCCGCACGAGCGCTCGCACTCAGACGCGAGAACCACCCCCAATCCCAAACCCCAAACCTCGTCCAGATCCAGAAGGTTCCAGAAGCTTCCTCGGCCATGGAGGCGTTTGGAGGGTTCTTCGTGGACGAGAAGGCGGCGCGGGTGGAGAACATCTTCCTCGAGTTCCTCAAGCGGTTAGACGAGCGCCGCCGCCGCCCCGCCCCTCCGTTCCTCCCTCTATTCTAGGGTTGCTCGGACTCCGGTTCGTCTGACGCTTGTGGTTTCTTAGGTTCAAGGAGCCGGATGCGGCGGAGCCGTTCTACGACATAGAGATGGAGGCGATGCGGTCGCGGGAGTCCACCACCATGTACGTCGACTTCCAGCACGTCATGCGCTTCAATGACGTCCTCCAGAAGGCCATCTCCGAGGAGTACCTTAGGTGAGATTTATTTTTGCGATGCAGATTGCGATTAGGTTCGGGCCTGAAAGAATTTTTGTGGTTAAATGGTTGGCGGGGGATGGAATGGCGACAACTTTAGTTCGTCTGCTCGAATTGACAGCCAAATTAGTCCAGGTTTTTTATTTTCGGCGGGATATAAGGGGTGTGGAGACGAGCTTTCCCGAGTTCTTGGTTAGATTGGAGATAAAACAGTATGGTTGGGATTGTGGACGACTAGTTGCTTTATCTGTTGTTAATAGCTTCTAACTGTCGAGGCATTCAGCTTTGTTTGCAGTATTGTTAGTACTCCGTATTTGAGTTAGCATACACAGTTCATTTGTTTATCTGTTACAAGGAGGAAATGTATGCTCATATGTCACATTTGGTTGCATCAGGTTTGAGCCATACCTTCGGAATGCGTGCAAGAGGTTTGTGATGGAGCAAAGGGCTGGCGAGAACCGTGCACCAATAATCTCTGACGATAGCCCCAACAAGGATATCAACATTGCTTTCTACAACATACCGATGCTGAAAAAGTCTGCACTTGTTCCTCTTGAATTATGTGTTGTCAGTTAGGCAAATGAATGAGTAGTGTGGATGTCATATGGGCTATGTTAGACTACAGATCAGTGGATTTATCAAGTGCATTCTAACGGTTGAGAACTTCATAATGTTTATGCAATTATTACTGCAGACTTCCATATTACACACTAAATTAATTTTGATGGAGCACATTGTGTGCAGATTTTAAGTTTTGATTCTGTTGGTAGATACTGCAGTCCAAAACTCGTACCATTAGCATTCCTCTTTAAGATCATGTGTTGTCTAAATTTCTTGATGGTTGCAGAATTATTGACTGAAATTTCTGCTCTGATAGGTTGAGAGAGCTTGGGACAGCAGAGATTGGTAAGCTCACATCTGTAATGGGGGTTGTGACAAGGACGAGCGAGGTCCGACCTGAGTTATTGCAAGGCACCTTCAAGTGCCTTGATTGTGGAAACGTGGTAAAGAATGTTGACCAGCAGTTCAAGTATACTGAGGTCACCACTCTGAACCATATCTTGTCTAATTTCATTTCTCGTGCAATATGTATTGATGTTTGTGCACATACCTTAACTCCAGCCAATAATATGCGTTAACGCAACATGCCAAAACCGATCAAAATGGGCCCTGCTCCGTCAAGATAGCAAGTTTACAGATTGGCAGCGGGTCAGGATGCAGGAGACATCAAAAGAGATACCTGCTGGGTCACTTCCTCGTTCCCTTGATGTCATTCTGCGGCATGAGATTGTTGAGAAGGCTAGAGCTGGAGACACGTGAGTGGCAGAAGTAGTTTTCACTATTAGTGCATATCGATCTGGTCGAGTGTTTTTAAATGTTGTGTTTTGACCTTTTCAGGGTTATATTTACTGGGACGGTTGTTGCTGTTCCAGATGTTATGGCATTAACTTCACCTGGTGAGAGAGCAGAGTGTCGGCGGGAAGGTCCTCAGCGGAAGAATGGGTCAGGTGTCCAAGAAGGTGTAAAGGGCTTGAAGTCACTTGGAGTTAGAGATCTCTCCTATCGCCTTGCTTTTGTGGCCAACTCAGTGCAGGTATGAGCTATTTTCAGCAATATAGTTTTGTTTGACTAAAGTTTAATTTTGTATACTCTCCTTTAAGTTTCCCTTATCTCTTGAACACTGTTAGGTGGCAGATGGAAGGAGAGACGTTGACATCAGGGACCGTGACATAGATGGTGATGGTAGCGAGAGGCAGAAGTTCACTGTAAGTTTTGTATACAGTCCAAGAACTGCTGTATCTTTTCCAAAATAAACAAGGTGCCCTTTAAAAATGACATCCAATTCAAACAGGGCCTGCCCTCCTTATGCTTTTGGGTGGTGTTTCTGTTTTGTCGGTTTATCATGCAAGTTGTTTCTGTTTTGTGGGTTTATCACCTAAACCATCGAGTATCTCTTTAACAGGATGAGGAGGAGGATGAGGTTGTTAGGATGAGGAACACTCCTGATTTTTTCAACAAGATAGTTGATAGCATATGTCCTACAGTCTTTGGTCATCAAGAAATCAAGAGGGCGCTCCTCCTTATGCTTTTGGGTGGTGTTCACAAGGTAACACATGAAGGGATAAACCTTAGAGGCGACATCAATGTTTGTATTGTTGGCGACCCAAGTTGTGCAAAGTCGCAGTTCTTAAAGTAAGCTTTCTTCTACTGTATTCCCATGGCCACATTTGTTATGTTTCCTGATTCTGTAATGAACCAGTTTGATGTCCATGATATCTTCTCTATCAAATACATCAAAACGAAATGCCTTTGTTTTCACGAAAAAAGTAAACAGCCAATGCTTGCATAAGTTGTGTAAATGATGTCATGACCATTGATAAGAATGATGGCTCATCACGGTATCATGCAACTTCTAGCGTGTCATACCGTTGATGTATATTGCTTGAACATGTTTTGCTGAGTAATGATTTGGCTACTAGAGAGGCAGTACAAATCAAATAGGTCCATTTGTATCTTAGGGGTGTAATAGACCTTTCCTTTAGATATATTGTCCTGTTCTTCTGGTACTATTACTCTCTCTGTCCATTTCTTGGATTGGACCACCTCTTGTTTCTTAAGTTATTGCTTAGTCAATCATAATGGATTTGAAATGTGCATTTTCAATCCAATCTTCAGATATACTGCTGGCATTGTTCCACGATCTGTTTACACATCTGGGAAGTCCTCATCTGCTGCTGGTTTGACTGCAACTGTTGCGAAAGAACCTGAGACCGGTGAATTCTGTATCGAGGTAATATCAGTTTTTGGTAACTTAGTCCATTTTGTGATGGAACAAATATTTTTGGATGCAGTCAAGACCTTTAGAAGGGTGCTTTGGTGAAATCATTATATTTATCATTTGTTTGATAGAGTTTTATTTTTTACAGTAATCTGCTGGTTAGGTGTCAATCTTGCCAGTTGTGATATCTTTTCTTTCCATTTCCTGCAGGCAGGTGCACTCATGCTTGCTGACAATGGTATCTGTTGCATCGATGAATTTGATAAGATGGATATTAAGGATCAGGTAGGCCTACTGACTTGTAGCTATTATCCCAAACCTCTTTTGTCATTGTGATGTGAAAACTTAAGTACCAATTTATTTGTCCATTGTAGGTTGCTATACATGAAGCAATGGAGCAGCAGACCATTAGCATAACAAAAGCTGGAATACAAGCAACTTTGAATGCACGAACTTCAATATTAGCAGCAGCAAATCCCACAGGAGGACGTTATGACAAGTCAAAACCACTTAAGGTATGCCAAATAGCAAACAAATTTTGATTCATATTGTATTATTAAAGTTTGCATGCCCTTGTCTTATTTGTGAGCGACCTTTTGAGGTGAAATTTGAAGTTTGTTGAATCTAATAATTTATTTTCTGTGATCTTTGCCAGTACAATGTGGCATTGCCTCCAGCTATTCTTTCAAGATTTGATCTGGTATACATCATGATTGATGAGCCTGATGAAAACACTGACTACCACATTGCTCATCACATTGTGAGGGTCCATCAAAAAAAGGAAGAAGCACTTTCACCTGCATTTAGCACTGCAGAACTGAAGCGCTACTTTGCTTTTGCAAAGTCTTTGAAACCTCAGGTTTGCCTCTTTGTGATCTTCAAAAATGGAGTTTTGCTTTTCATCTACTTACCATGATTGTCTGCCACTGCAGCTGAGTGCTGAAGCAAAGAAAGTTCTAGTTGAATCATATGTTACCCTCCGTAGAGGTGACAGTACTCCTGGTACCAGGGTTGCTTACAGGATGACAGTTAGGCAACTAGAGGCATTAATTAGGCTGTCAGAAGCTATTGCCAGAAGCCATCTGGAAAGAATTGTAAGTAATCTTCATGCATACATTCTCAGTAGATTATTATTCATATCTGTGGTTTCTTTCATGAAGGGCCAACTTTTCGGTCTCTAAAAGTAAATGAACTTCACATGCAGTCTCACTGAGTGTATGATAATTTATAATCTGCCCTTATGTACCTTAGATTGATTTATTCGCCTCCACACGATTTTTTCTGCTAACTTACCTTTGGCTCTATCATTTAGGTTCTCCCAGCTCATGTTCGCTTGGCATGTAAATTGCTCAAGACATCCATAATAAGGTGAGTTTGGTGACTACTGTATCATTTCAAGCACTGATATTTCATGATAATGTCACTAAGAAGCTTATTGATTTTTATAGTGTGGAATCAAGTGAAATTGATCTCTCTGAGTTTCAAGGTGCCGATGATGGCACAAATGAACCTGAAGATCCTGCTCAGCCAGAACCAGATGTTCCTCCACAGGGTGATTTTTTTATCATGTCTAAAATGGCTTTCTTTTTTATTACTCCCTCCGATCCAAATTAATTGACTCAAGTTTATCTAGATTCCGATGTATCTAACACTAAAACATGACTAGATAAATCCGAATCTAGACAAATCTGAGTCAATTAATTTGGATCAGAGGGAGTATTTTCTTTGTTTTGTTCTAATCATTGGTGTCCGTTATTTTAAATGTCTCTAGAAGGTGACCCAGGAGCAGATGCTGGTAAGAAGAAATTGGTTATTACTGAAGAACATTTCCAGAGAGTTACACAAGCTTTGGTTATGAAACTGCGGCAACATGAAGAGTCAGTCAAGAAAGATGGTACTGGTGCTGATGCGTTCTTATGTTCTTGATTTTGTATTGTTAGCCAGCTTTCCTTATACTTTTTTATTGGTAAATACGCTCAACTCTGCGTTGCCAACTTCATGAGCGATCCTAAGTTGCAAACTGGCTTCAGTTACATGGTGATACAACATCTTTTCTAGGTTAACATAGACATGCTCCTTTTCCTGGACAAGGCAGTATCAGCTAGTACATTATAATCTGCTGTAGGCTCTAGTAGTACAATATTAGTATAGCTTTTGTATCTGCAGCTGATTATTCGTTGCATGGTTACTATTATGCTTCCTAAGTCTACATGACTTGATCTATTACAGCATTTGTGTGAAATCCCTGCGTTCTAAACCACTTTGAATTTATTACGCTCTGTTGAAGGTTTTTTAAGTTTCACACTCTCAGTTGACCCAGGAACTGAAACTGACATGCTTCAATGTTGTCTCACTTTTTGTGACGCAGGGGATGGTCTGGCTGGCATGAAGCAAGGGGATCTAATTATCTGGTATGTTGAGCAGCAGAATGCCCAAGGTGCATATGCCTCGACAGATGAGGTGAAGGAAGAAGTGAAGTGCCTCAAGGCCATCATAGAGGTAAAACCTTTTGCAGTCAGCATATACATCACTGGGTCCTTCCGCTCTTTACTGAAACCTGTCAAACATATGCAGAGGCTGATACAGAGGGAAGGGCATCTTATAGTCATAGACGAGGGAACAGCCACGGCAGAAGACGGTGCTGCAGGGCGAAGAGGAACTTCTGAGCACAGGATCCTGGCAGTCAACCCGAACTATGTCATTGATTAACCGTGTTTGGAGACTCAACTAACTCGTATCCATTTCATGCGGTTAACCACTAGAGCAGACGTTCTAGTGAAAACCCTGGTGTGAGAATTATTATCTAGAAATGTTGTACCATCACCATCTGTACTAGACCATGAAAGCGCGCGTTGCTGCGCCCGCCTGGTTTACAAACATATTGGCAATTTGGCCTTTTTGGGAAAATATGTGAGATTATATCATGTATTATGTTCCACGAACCAGCAATGCAGTTAAAGATTTTATCTAAAAAATTATTTACAAATACATCATTACTGAATGTTTTGTTTCTGAGTCCTCTAGAGAGGGACACTACCCAATTAGTAAGGAGTAGAATAATTAGGAAGCAAGTAGCAATGATGAAATGTATAAAGATAGTTATGCTATCTTGCAACATCATGTCAAATTTGGCATGTTTCTAAGAAATTAGGTCAAACGAGAGTAGAACAATTATGTCCAGGCTTAACATTGCAATTATTGAAATTCTAGCAGTCTTGTTCAAAAGAGAAACAATACAATCATGAGTGCCGGTCTAGTGGAAGTGTACAATACAATCATGAGTGCCGGTCTAGTGGAAGTGTTAAGGAGGAAATGAATTGGCCAAACGGTAGGGGATTGTCCAAACGAGTTACTCGACAATTCTTGCAGAAACCTAGAAACGACCGATTGGATTGTTTAATGGAAAATATTTATGAAACAGCTCTTAAAGGATTTGCTGCAAATATACAAATGGAAAAGGAAAACAAGAATAAGTACACTGACAGAACATACACGGTAGAAAGGACATTAATGGTTGCTAGCCAATCAGGTAAAACTAAGTTGTCGTTCAATTTCCTATAGCAACAAGAGAAAATAAAAAAAAGGATTGTTGTATACAGCAATAAGGCTAGGCGATCAAGAATCGGGGAAATAAATCTTGTAGATAATTGAGGTTCTTGAGATAAACAACTGAAATTGGAGAGATCTATTCAGTTGGGATGCCCCTAGCTCCCGCAAAGATGACTCTTTGACACGGTAATCATCTGTATCATCCCAACCTGCCTATGATACCAGGAATCAAATAATAATAATTGTGTTGTTCACTTGAAATCATCTGTACATGGACATCAAACAAAAACATTTCTAGTCTCAGAAAAGAAATTGTGTTGTTCTCTTCAATAGCATGTACAAGAACAACATTCATGAAACTTCTGGTCTTTCAATTGTTTCATTTCGGCAGACTTAAATTTTGCGAATACTTCTAGGTTTTACACAAAAGGGATCAATGAGCTTACACAAATTGCAGCATGGTCCTGTTAAGCGGCAACATGGGGCATCGGGACTTGAGTAGAGAGCGTGGCTAGCTTATAGCAAGAGGGTTGGTTCGCCATGGCAGGCTTTTCAGAGCTCGATTCCATGACTGTGCTGCAAAGAGAGCGAACAACAGACATGCCCAGACTGCTTGCGAAACTGGCTTCGACCTATTTCATATTAACTAAATCAGCCCAAATATAGCATAATCCAATGTTATTAGTTTCTTTTTCCTAACTCACTCACCACCTCAGCAGTCACTACTAAAGTAAGATATTGCCATCTTCGTGTGTTGCGTGTAACACTTCTCTGTAACATCGGGTTAAAAAAATTGCAACACGCAAGGATATAGCAAGAATTGCTCATTAAACATCTGAATGAAGAGTGCAATCATACAAGAAACATGCAGTAGAAAGGGTAATATGTATAGTGTTAAGAAAAGGTAACTGGGAACATGATCATGTACTCCATTCAGGCTGCTAACTAAATCTAGTAGAGCTTCAGGTTTCTGGTGTGCCTTGACTTATTTCAACATTGTTATAATTCATGTTCTTCAAATATCACTTGATAGCATAGCCATTAGCACGTCGGGCTTCCACTGTGTTTTTGACGGCCCAAACACGAGCTCCTCCAGCTTCCCTGATGCTGCCGATCATGTCGGCCTACAGTCGCCAGTGGCGATTAATGGAAACAGCAGACCTTCGTCTCCCTTTGGTCACCATTGATATTAGTGGAGGTCTCTTGCTATTCCCTTTTCCTGGATTTATCTATATCTTACATCTCCATGTTCTCCTTCCTCCCATCAATCTACCTATTCCAGTTCCCACCTCTATTCGTTTGTTAGTTATGCGTTGAACCGGATAATTTTCCTCCCCATGTTGTCATCCCGAACTCATACTACCCTAATAAACTTCCTTTTCCTTCTTCCACGAACTCTTGTCCTCGCAGTTGGTACGAATTGCTCTGCCGGACTAGCCGAACGTTCTGGGCGAAATATCGTGTCCGCATCTGCCGCCGCCCCGGGTGAGCTCTCCGATTGCATGGTCTGCAACTACATCCCTGTGCACGTACCAGTTCTGCCGGGTTGGTGAGATTGTCGTGTCCGTATGTCCAACTGGTTACAGTCTTGCTCTTAACATCATGCAATTCTCGAGAGAAGTAACGATGGTGACAATTTGGCACTCAACTTCCCAATAAAAGGTATATTGAAGGCTCAGCTGAACATTAAGCATTATATGTAGGATGAACTAAGAAATGACCATTGCATGATTAATTGTTTAATTGAGAAGTATGAAGAATATTGGCAGGCCAAATTTGATTGCTATCATTTGTCGGTACGACTGTTTGCCTTATTTCAGGGAGTGGTTTGTTTGCTAAATTTGGCCCAATATAAGATGGAGAGAAAATTAGTTTACTATAATATGAAAGCATAAATTTTCCTCCAATCTGTATTCTTTAGACGGGTAATTCTCTTTAAACTCCTATTTTATATCTGTCCCCATTTGGCTAGATTCTGCTACTATAAAAGATGTAGTTGGCAACGAGGTTTGGTAATGGGATTGATCAAATCATGTTCCTCAATTTATTTTTTGGTGTTCTAATTTATTTAGGTGCCTGATGCCTCACACAAGTTAGTACAGAGACTCATGTATACGAAGTATCTTAGCTTGGCACATGTAAAATCTGAATTGTAGGTACATCTTTTTAAAGGCTGCAGGTACATTACGCATGCCGATGTTGCTTGATCTTGATAGTATTTGGCCAATTGCTTTCTATGCAGGCACTAATTCTGGGTGGGAACATTGAACACGTGAAACTTGAAGCACCATTTTTTTTTGCAAAATAAGCAAACACCCTGATTTGTACTGGACCTTAGCAACATGTACCAAATATGGCACATGGTAACAATTATACCTAGTGTGGTTACCCACATCATTACGAGCATCCAAGCCAAAACCGCTGATGCCACTCATCATCTCTCTGTTCTACAATGCGACCCGCAAACAGCAACATCAATCCAGAAAAGCAACCTATTACAGCAGTATTACTAACGGGATACCCTCCCACCCCATCATCGGACAACCCTTACAGTTAAATTCAAAGATGAATCTAGTGATTCGCTGTTATATTCATATTCTGGGATGTATGGAACACCCAAATTCAGTTGAAAAACTAAATTCACAATTTCAACAATCAATAAAGTAGAGAACCAACCCTTGGTTGAATGGTTAGGAGGGCAGTGGTACCCCTAGCCCACCAGAGTTCAAACCTCAGGTTTGACGCTTTTGTGTCTCATAAAGGCGGAATATTTTTTCAGTGGGAGACGACGTTCCTGTCGATAGCGAGGCGCCTGCGGTGACTTCATCAATTTCAAGACCCGCCGACTCAGTCTCTCGAAGGTGCTCATAGGGGTAGGGAATAAAGTAGCACTGGCATGTGATGCTTGCAACTCCACTTGCGATGATGAGCCGATTCAAGAAGAATCAAGTGAAGTATTTTCTAAGAAGACGAGCATATATACTTCATAAATTATAATTGGGGATGGGTCGAAAGAGCTGCTAACCGTAGAAAATCAACACAGTGCAGATAGGTGTGACATCCATGGTAGTGAGATATGTTCAGCCGTAGCATATAGGGATGAAAAGAGTATTCAAGCACCTCAAAGATGTGCATCTCGCGTTGGACTCTAATCAATATAGCCTGCATGTCTTGCGTGTAATTCAAGATAGCTAGCGCCCTATTCTGTGGGGGACCTGGCAGATGGAGCGACGGGGCGGCCAGCGGGGTGCGAGGTGGGGATGGGGACGAATCGACGAAAGGCCAGCGGGGGTCGCCCCTCGCTCCAAAGCGGACGAGCGGAGCGAGGGCAGATGCTGAAGCCCCATCGAGAGCTGGGGAATTGCTAGGTTTGCGGCCGGCCTACTCCTCCGGGAGAGGAGGGGACAAATGCTGGTTTTGAGTGGCTCACCTCCACCTCCATTAATGGCTTGTAGATGTAGTAACCGAAGATTAACTCGTCATAGCTTCGACGGAGGACCCCTATCGCCTCGCTCTCGTCGTCTCGCGCATTGCCTCGCCCCCTCCTCCTCGGCTTGGCCTTTTCCCCCTCTAGGCCCATATCAGAGCTTCTCTAAAAGAATCAGAGTTCTGCGGCCCGACAAATCTGCCATGGCCCAAGTCGTTCTGTGGAGTAGCAGCCCAACAACGAATGCTGTACCATCGAGGCAATGGGACGAAGTAAAAAACTGTTTATCGGCTGTTCGGGAGTAGCAAGCTAACTGAGACCATTAGATTAGCGGATCCGACGGCTCAGGGCTCCAAATCGCTGTGAAGGCTTCTAGCTGGTTAACTTATACTGTTTCTTAATGTCTTGCCTGTTAGGAAGCGCATGATCTACGGCAGAATCCAGAACCATAGCAATTCACTAACACCTGTAGTGTAGTCTGCTTGTGTATTCTTTTGGCTGCTTCATGGTTATGTAAGAACACCTTAATTTGTGAGCTTCTGAATTCATTCTTTCTCTCGTGTCTGTCTTGATTGTTACTAACGAGAGTTTAGTTTTTTTGCTTGCTTACCCGTAATTAAGGTTTGACTTTTGGAAATGGGCCAGTCTGAAAAATAATGTCAGGAATGGGCATTCTTGGGGGCATTGTGAGGACACTGAACCTGGTCTTTCATCGAACTGTTGCGTCACCTTGGCTTTAGTTTGCCATATGGTGCTACCTGGTATGGCTGTCGTGCTGGTGAATATCGTGCCCAAAAGGCAGCAGCTACAGGATTGCTGTCGATTTCTGTGGAAGGAGGAAATTGCAACGACTACGTGGTGTTGTTTGAGGTGCTTGGTGCTGCAAGCTTCGATTTGATGGACGGAGAGTAGGCTTTAGAAAAGGGGAACATAAGTTAGCCGCTACACCTCTCAGGTTGTATTCTAGAAAGGACGTTTCTACGGAGTGCGCGGTACCGTTTTAGTCTTACAGGGTGTCCTCCTATTTCTGGATGTCCGAATCCCACGTTTCCTTTTATGGTAAGGCGTGCAAGTCTTTGGTCACGGCCTAGCACAACCCGTGCAGCACCCTATTTTGTCGTTATTTGGGTTACAGACAAGGCATAGCAGTCACAAATTTTACCGCTTACCCAAAACCATGGACTAATTCAGAAAAATGAAAAACCATAGACTAATCTAGAAAATGAATAGATATGGCTCCTGAAAGGATACCATAAGAGAGCTTTCCAAAGAAGTTACATTCTACTAGTAGCTTAATTCCTTCATGGCTTCTATTCACACTCTTTTTTTTGTTGAAGTACTTTAGCCCACAAAATTACAGCCTTCGGTTATTACATGTACGTGTAATCGAGCAATATAACTCCATCCATTATATTAGTATTCACATGGTTACATGGTTGCGAATAAGGAAATGGGGGCCACGGGGATGTCTGTTCCTCAGAATTTAGTCATATACCTGCGTAAACAAAGGAAAATATGAACTTTCTGCATAGAAAGAAATAATATAAACATAAATTCAAGATATATACATCCCTAGTGCTGCAAGATATATGTTTCCTAGTACAATATGTTTGGTTCCCTATAAAAGTGCATCCTATGAATATACGACCCCCATGCAAATTTTCATTATGAAAATACATCATGTTGAATCAAAAGGAACTCAGAAAAAACTACTGTATAATCTAACCAAAACTTCAAGAAATAAAGAGGTACATGATATAACTATAAATAATACATTCATATGCACATTTTAATTGTGAAAAATGCATCAGTCTTAAAGCCAAAAAAACTGATGGCCATTACTGTCTAATTAGAGAACCTTCTATGAAATCCACACAAAATACTGAGCACAAAAATTGTATAATGTGGGTATACCACACATGCATGTAATAAAATGAGCTGCCAAAAGAAAATTGACGAACCCACTTTCTAAGATCATATAATGTGGGTATACTTCACATGTAACAAAATGAGCTACCAATTTTTTTTGACAAACCTACTGCCTAATCTAAACAGAAAAGTGTATCTACTTTTATAGATGTATACTTCGTACTCATAGGATGTACTTTAAAACCATGTTACAGTAATAAGTTGACATGCATCATACCTAGCTAGATTTATCATTTGAATGTACCAATGTATCTAAATGTTCAGTAATGAGACTACATGGTATTTTGAGAAAATTACATAATAAGCTATTTTTCAAAAGCAAGAATAGATGCATAGGATGTAACAAAAGTGTACCGAGAACTAACAGTACCTACAGTAGAATACTAGCTAAATAAAATTTACATCCTATGCTATTGTTAAGAAGCAACATGGATGTAACAAAAGTACTTATACTAGATGTTGGCTTAATATAATTTACTGAAGGGAATATGCCCGAGAGGAAATAATAAAGTGATTATTATCTTATTCCATGTTTATGACAAATGTTTATTTTGCATGCTATAATTGTATTGATCGGAAACGTCAATACATGTGTGTTTAATAAACAAATAAAAGGTTCCTAGTTATGCATCTCTTATAGACTAGCTCGTTGATTAACAAGATAATCAAGGTTTCCTGATCATGGATATTGGATGTTGTTAATAACGAGGTCACAACATTGGTGGAATGATATGATGAACATTCATGCGAAGTATAGCATTATGATCAAAGTCATTATGTTTATATTGCTATAACATCATACGAAGTAATCTTTATCCTTAGACCATGAGATCATGTTAATTGTTAACACCGGAAGAGTATCTTGATAACATCAAACGTCACACCGTAACAGGGTGACTATAAAGATGGGTTCAGTTCTACGAAGGTGTTATGTTGAGGCTCATGGATCAAGAGTGGAATTTGTCAATCCTGATGACGGATAGATATACTCTGGGCCCTCTCGGTGATATCACATTAAGATAGCTTGCAAGCAAGTGATGTGATCACTAGAATGTTATATCACGGGAACGAGAAAGAGTGCATGTCGGAAACGAGATCAAACTAGGTATGGAGATACCGATGATCGAATCTCGGACATGTAATATATTGCGAGACAAAGGGATTTAGTTACTAGCGTTAAAGGTTCTCACGATCATAGAAGTCATCGTTGAATGTGTAGGATTCAGTATGGATCTCCATGTCCTGCTGCTGATTATTGATCGGAGAGGGGTCTCGATCATGTCTGCATTATTCGCGAACCGTAGGGTGACACACTTAAGGGATACCGACACCATTTGGAGCAAATATGTTTCAAATAAAGATTTAAGAAAGCGCTGGAATTATTTCAATAGACACCGAAACTGTTTCGGGTGAAATTGCTGAAATTGGTTCTGCATGTAATATTGAAATGTTGGAAGGGGTTTTATGTGAATGTTTGTTAATTAAAGTAATTAACAAAATTCGGAATAAAAATAATAAAAGAGTTTTATTAAATGAGAGAGCATTAAATTTGGAGAAATTTAGTGCATTTAAAGTGGAGACTTTAAAAGGGAATGTGAAGAGGCATTTTAATGTGAAGGGGTTACCACCACATGAATGGAGGAGCTGAAGAGGCATTGTCGTTGATTTGAGGAAAAGTACGCCATGAGGGGGTCCTCGAGGCGTGCAGGAGAGAGGGGTGTGAGACGTACGGTGTTCCGGGATGGTGAGCATACAAGTTTACCCAGGTTCAAATCCGTCGGCTTTGGACGGACCCTACTCCTGCTAGCAATCCAGTAATACGGCAGAGCCAGAATATGGGTTACAAGGGTTTCGCCTGTGCGAGTTGAGATTGTAGACTATTGAGGTGTGCCCTAAAGGCTCTCCCTAGGACGGCTTATATAGATATCCGGCCTAGGGTTTATAGGAGAGATCAATCTGGCTATGACTAAGAGTTGGTTACAGAGTACATCTTGAACTAAAAGTAACATTATGGCCTAAGTCGGTAAGTCTTCTGGGCCTTCCCGTAGTCGGATTGGACTCTGTCTTCTCTCCCTAACTGGGCCTCCCGTGAAGCAAAGCTCTAACCCGAAGTGGGCCACCCTGGTCAGTGAGGAGCTGTGAGGATACCCGGAAAGTATATCCCTAATAGTAGCCCCCAGAGGCCTCCAAGATCCAAAGTCGGATTTTATCATCGTCCAGCTTGATCTTCGGCTTGCAGAATCTTGAAGGGTTCCTGAAACTTCACAACAAAAAAATACGATCCGGGTCTTAAAAATAAGTCGGACCTTTCAATTAGTTACTCAGATTTTCCAGCTCGCTTTTAAACTAAGCCGGAACTTGGTCTCTAACGCCACCTGACACAAGCATGGTCAAGTCACGTCATCTGACAGACGTTCCGTTAGCACGACCGTTGGTGGGTCCGCGGTTCGCGGAACCGAGGTGCCGTTTCAATGCGTGCGTGGAGATCGAGGCGACGCAATTATCGCGCGGGCCCTTCCCAGTTCTTTCCACGACGCGTGGCTATTATACTGTAGCGTTTGCACGAATCTTGGCGCAGGTAGGTGGATATAAGGGGTTTAGATTCCTTCTTCTCCTCTCCACCAGTCCTTCGCCGTTCCTTTCTTCCTAATCCTCCAGCGCGCCCAGAGCCTTTTCGTCCTCCTCCCACAGAGCTCCTAGCGCCGCCACTTTAAGGTCACCCTTTTTCACTGGAGAGAAAATGGCTTCATCTTCTTCTTCCTCTCTGGCGGCGGCGGCGGCGGCGGAAGCAGCTGCGGAGAAAGAGAGCTTCCGGGGAATCTGGATCCCCTGCGCCCTCGACGACGACGGCCTCAAAAACGTGGAGAAGGAGGGGCTTCTCGCCACCGGCAACTGGCGGAGCTTTTCCGGCGAAACCGTCCCCAATCCACACGAGGGCGAGCGCATCCACTTCGGCACCCATCTAGACCGAGGTTTGTCCTTTCCTCCCTCGGAGTTCTTCTCCGACGTGATTGACCACTATGGAGTTCAACTCCATAATCTTCCTCCCAATTCTCTTCTAGAGATGAGCGCATATGCTGCGCTTTGCGAGGGCTTTCTCGGCATTAGTCCGAGTTTGCTTCTCTTCCGGTACTATTTCCATGTCCAGAGAAATTCCATTACTACCGGTGTTCCTTACATCACCGGTACCATTAGTTTTTCTGTTAGACGAGACCGGGCATATCCCAAAATTTCTGCCACTGACTCAGTCAAACAATGGCCAGCCACTTTTTTCTATCATAGGGATATTCCGACTCCCGGCAAAGCTACTGCTTTACCGGCTTTTGTCGACGGAGCCGCCACAGCCCAGCCTTTCTGGGATGAGGCCGCTCCGGCTCTCACCGACGATCTGATCCTCGCTAAGAGGCGGATCGAATATCTTATCAAGCACAAGGGTCTGAAGGGATCCGACTTAGTCCAGTGCTGGGTCTCACGTCGGATCCAGCCACTTCAGTACCACGGGGATAGACGGATGCACTCCATCACATCTTCCAAAAAAGACTCTCTCCGCATCAGCCCCAAAGCCTACACCATCCAAGGTTACATAAGCCAGATCAAGTGGCTGATCAAGGAGTGGATCGAGAGGAAAATACCGGAGATTTCTCTGGATATGCACACGGCAGAAAACCCCGTGGTAGCGGTAAGCTTCCATCAGTACACCTTTTACATGTTTCAATCTTTAAGTTATATATTGCAATGCTGATATGTTTTCTTGTTTTCAGCTTGCTGATCTCCCCGAGTCGGAGCTTGCTCCACTCGAAGGATATCCTCCTGAGTTTTCTCAGGAGACTGAAGTGGTCCCATTGCCGGACCTTGCGCTCAAGAAGCGCAAAGCTCCGACAGTGGCTGTTGGCACAAAGGAAGTGCCCGTTGTGAAGAGGTAACTTTCATTCACAATTTCCGCCTTTGTACCTTTCTCGAATTTCTTTCTGAGATGTAATGTTTCCGACTTTACTACATTTTCAGAGCAAAGCCTCTCATCAAGGGTAAGGGGAAAGGGATTCCTGCGAAGCCCCTGCGATAGACGAAGCTTACCATAGCTTCCCCTGCCACGGCTCCTCCGACTCCTGCCCCTCAACCTTCTACAACACCGGCGATTACTCCTTCTCCGGTTGTTGTAGAAGATTCGGCTCCTCCAACGGCGCCTGTGATCCTTGGGTCACACACTGACGTCACCGTGGGTGCGTCAGCTCAAGATAAGGGTGAACCTTCTTCGGGTAATGATCCCTCGGCTGAAGTATTCGCCGACAACCTCCTCAGCAATCCCGGACTTGCCAAGTTTGGCTTATCCCGGAAATCTGCAGAGGAGATCCAGCGGCTGGCCAGGCAAGTCCTGGACAAAAGCCATCTATCCCCCGAAGAGGAGGCGCAAGAAGTAGACGACGTCAAGTTCTCTGACCTTCTCGCTCAAGTCCGTCTTCGTGACGAGAGAATTAGGACTGGCGAGCTTCCAACAGCCCCAGTAATTCCTCTTACCCTCGCCGAGAAGGTGGCAGCTGAAGTGAACGCGGGGTTAGACAAACTCACCTGCGAGCAATATGTAAGTCGGAATTCCAACTCTTGTTTTTTACATTATGTTATATCATATCCTCTAGCCCCCAAGCATGAAGTAGGATATAGAATTCCGGGTTTATGCTTTCATTAGGATGCCAAAGAACGAACTAGTGTAGCCCCCAAGGCTCGTGCTGATATTTAGCAAAAAATATTAGCCCGAGTCTTAAGTAGCTTTCTGACTTTGGGTATTCTGACTTACAGAAAGTATGTTCATATAACCAGGAACTATTAGCCAATGTATGTGATAAGCGGAGAGAGATCAAAGCTCTCCGGCTTAAAAATGCTGAGCTCAAGGTAGCCAAGGATGAAGCCGAAGGTAAACATTCCGAGATTCAAACCTTGTCTTTTGCTTTTTCAATGTCGAATTTTTCTGAATTGTCGTTCTTTTTAACTTACAACGTTGGTGAAACAATCCATCGCTATGATTGAAGAGGCCAAGAACCTCAAGACCCTAGTGGTGGAGAACAAGGGACTTCGCCAAGAGCTGGATAAGCTCAAGGCGGATCATGAAAGGAGCATAGCTCAAGTCCTTGAGTCCTCCTCCATGGCCACTGAAGAGCGTGATCTCAAGATTGCCGCTCAAGATAAAGTTATCTCGGACCTCAAGAATGAGCTTGGTAGAGAGAAAGATCTCTCCGAAGCTCTCCGGGCTGAACTCCAGAGTCTCCGGGAGGAGAAGACCAAGATTGATGACGCCATTCTTGGTATGTTCCATCTGTCTGATTTATCATTCACTTTCATCAATGTCGGATTTTCATTGACTTTGTTTTTTGTATAGGTCCTCTGAACTTGACGGACTCCTCCTCGTCCGAGCCCCACACTCACCGGCTTACCCAAGTCGGTGATATTCTTAATGACTACCGCCAGTCCCTTGAGGACATTGGCGAGTCTCTCAGGATTCCGGACATGCCAAGCATGTCGGACTTCCAGGTGCGGGAGAAGGCCAAGGAGATGCCGCAGCTCGTTCGGGACTGGAACATGTCCTACGCGCGGACTGCCGCGCAGAACGCTCTCACCATGGTCATGAGCCACCATGGAAACATGGAGATCTGGCAAGTGACCAGAGGGTACTACAAGGTAGATGAAGACGGCCAGGAGGAAGACCTTCAAGCCATCATGCACTCCTGTGCCGGATATGGGTGCCACGTAGCTGATCTGACCAGCTACGAGACGCCCTTCTTCACCCGCGTGGATACTCCGCCACCTCCTCTAGAAGACGCCAAAGAAGTTTCCGACGATGAACGGACCACCTCGGATCCAGACATCTCGACACGATATCAAGGCGGAGTAACCAGCGATCCGGCAGTTCCTTCATCTCCTCCTGCATCATAGATCCGAAAACTATGTATTATTCTGGAAAGACATGATGCGTTTTGTAAATATTAAGTACTATGACTTTTGCTAGTGCCAAGTTTTTTATCTATTCAGCACTTTTGTCTTAGATTATTTGCGTGCCTGAAAAGTTTTCATAAGCACTTACAATTTTCTGCCTCTACTTATCGTTTATCTGGCTTTCCGCCTCGTCCCTTTCGTGAGCCGGCTAAACCTTCAGCCGGAAACTTTGCCGAGCAACGGAGCTCAATTGCTAAACCAGTTTAAACTCGGAAACAAAGCCGGCTTCCAGTACCAACAATTCACTACTCGGAAGATACCCGCATCCAGCAATCAGACAAATAACCCAAGTAAAGACTAGAATTTTTTAGAGTTATACCCGAAGGTAGCAGTTTTAGAATCGGAAATCTAAACCAGAACGAACATGAACATAAAGTACTTTCATGCATTCTGAGATTTTCGACTATGACATGATCATTAGGAAATAAGATGGTAAAAACTTCTCAGGAAAACTTTGAGGTAACTAAAACTTTTATTTCTCACAGAGCATGTACATATGTATGATTACAAAGAAGGATAAACTAAGAATAAAAGGGACGTAGCTGAGAAATATTCCACGGTCTGCTAATTCATCCGGATTTGTACTGCCTCCAGCTCTCTTTCTCTTCTTAGTAGAAGGTCTTTCTTTGACTGGCCTCATGTCAGTTAAGTAGTACGACCCATTGTGCAATACTCGACTAACTAAAAAGGGCCCTTCCCATATTGGGGAAAGTTTGTGCTTTCTTTGTTGCACAAGCCGGAGAACCAAATCACCTTTATTGAAAGATCTAGTTCGGACTCTCTGGCTATGATACTTGCGTAACTTCTGCTGATAGGCTGTAGATCTCATTTCAGCAACGACACGAACTTCTTCGACTAAGTCGAGATCATTTTGTCGAGAAATCTCGGCATCCTCTTTGATATACGCGGCCACTCTAGGAGAAGTATGAATTAAATCACTAGGAAGAACTGCTCCTACGCCATAGACCAAGAAGAAAGGTGTATACCCTGTTGACCTGTTCGGAGTTGTTCGCAAACTCCAAATTACAGAGGGTAGTTCCTCTGCCCAAGCCTCCGCAGCACGTCTTAGTGGTGCTTCGAGTCTTGGTTTCAAGCCTTGTAGAATTAAACCATTTGCTCTTTCGACTTGTCCGTTAGCCTGTGGATGTGCGAATGACGCAATGTCAAGCCGGATATTTTGCTCGTCGCAGAATTCAGCCAACTCTCCCATGGAAAAATTACTCCCGTTGTCCGTGATAATGCTATGCGGATTACCATACCGGATTATAACATCCTCGACAAATCTTTTGGCTGTTGCTCCATCACAACTAGTGACAGGTTTAGCCTCGATCCATTTCGTGAATTTATCCACCATCACTAAGAGGTGAGTAAATCCACTTGGAGCTCGTTTAAAAGGTCCTACCATATCAAGCCCCCAGACCGCAAAAGGCCATGTTATAGGTATTGTTCGCAGCTGATCAGCCGGAACATGAGCTTGCTTGGCGTACTTTTAGCAGCCTTTGCATGTCTTGACTAATCGTTCGGCATCTGCCTGAGCTGTAAGCCAGAAAAAACCATGTCGAAAAGCTTTTGCCACTAAAGATTTGGCTGCAGCGTGGTGACCACACTCGCCTTCGTGGATTTCTCTTAAGATTTCCACTCCTTCTTCCAGAGATACACAGCGCTGAAAACCCTCAGAAACACTCCGTTTATGGAGCTCACCTTTAACAATAGTATAGGCTTTTACTCGTCGGATAATCTGCCAGCTCAGCACCTCGTCTTCGGGTAATTTGCCATCTACCAAGTAATCAAGGTAGGGTTGAGTCCATCTGGGAATTACAGCCAGAACTGCTATTAAAGGTGAGTCGGATTTGGTCGGATATTCCTCATCTACTCCCTTTATCGAGGGAACTTTGAGGTGCTCTAAAAATGCGCCATCCGAAACCTCTTTCCGCGCAGAGCCTATTCGAGATAGTGCATCTGCTTCCTCGTTTTCTGCTCGAGGGATGTGTTGAACTTCAAACCCCTCGAACTATTTAGATAGATCATCCACGACAGCTTTATATGCTGCCATGTGCTTATTTGCATTACAAATATCCGAGACTTGCTGAGAACAAGATCCGAATCTCCGTAACACATCAAACGTCGGATGCCAATATCCTTAGCAATTCGGATTCCATGCAGCAGTGCTTCATACTCGACAATGTTGTTTGTCGCTGTGAAGTGGATCTGCAACACGTATAAAAGTTTATCTCCTTGGGGTGATTTGAGCACCACGCCAGCCCCCGAGCCCCCTCGAGCCTTGGACCCGTCGAAAAAGAGGGTCCAATATTCCGACTCAGGGAGGACCATATTCTCCTTGGTCTCTGTCCAATCAGCGACAAAGTCGGCAAGGATCTGGGATTTGATTGCTGTCCGGGGTTTGTACTCAATATCGAAAGCTGCAAGCTCGATACCCCATTTGGCGACGCGTCCTATGGCATCGCTATTGTTGATTATATCTCTCATGGGAGCTTTGCTCACCACGGTAATTGGATGCTCCTGAAAATAGTGTCATAGCTTACGAGATGCTAGAAAAACACCGTAAGCCAACTTTTGATAGTGCGGATATCGTTGTTTTGATTCTGTTAGGACCTCGCTGACAAAGTATGTCGGACGCTGCACCAAGTGCTCCTGATTTTCTTCTGGTCTCTCCACCACCATAACTATACTGACAACCCTATTTGTCGCAGTAATGTAAAGCAACAACGGTTCCTGAGGTTCCGACGCTGCAAGGATAGGAGCAGATAAGAGTACTTTCTTCAGGTCTTGTAGTGCAGCTTCAGCTTCGTCAGTCCAAACAAAATCCTTGGTCTTCTTCAGGAGTTTGTATAATGGTGCGGCTCTTTCACCAAGCCGGCTTACAAATCGACTGACCGCAGCAATGCAACCAGTTAATCTTTGTACGTCCTTCAGGCGAGTTGGACTGGAAATATTGAGAATAGCCTTGATCTTGTCGCGGTTCACCTCTATACCTCTTTGAGATACGATAAAACCTAACAATTTTCCGGCTGGTATTCCAAAGAAACACTTCTTCGGATTAAGCATGATGTGTATTTTCGTAAATTGGCGAACGTCTCCTCCAAGTCGAAAATTAATGTTTCCTTCTTTTTGGACATGACCGCGATATCATCCACGTATGCATGTACATTGCATCCGAGTTGATCATGGAGGCAACGCTGCATCGTGCGCTGGTACGTAGCTCCTGCGTTCTTCAGCCCAAAGGGCATCGTAACATAATAGAAGGTTCCGAAGGGGGTTATGAATGAAGTCTTGATTTTGTCAGATTCTTTCATCCGGATTTGGTGATAACCGGAATATGCGTCGAGAAAATAGAGGAGTTCCGAGCCTGCCGTAGAATCGATAACTTGATCAATTCTAGGCAGAGCGAACGGATCTTTTGGACAAGCCTTGTTCAAGGCAGTATAATCAACACACATCCTTAAATCAGTGGTGTCCTTTTTAGGGACCATTACAGGGTTGGCTGACCAATCAGTATGGATGACCTCTTCTATGAATCCGGCTAACTCGAGCCGCGCTAGTTCCTTAGCTATTGCCTTACGCTTTTCATCGCCAAACCATCGTAAGGATTGTTTGACGGGTTTAGCGTTCAGGTTTACATTTAGAGAGTGCTCAGCAAGTTCCCTAGGTACTCCGGTCATGTCAGATGGCTGCCATACGAAGATATCTTGATTTGCTCGGAGGAACTTGACGAGCGCGCTTTCCTATGCGCTACTTAGGCCTGCGCCTATCTGGGTTACCTTGGAAGGGTCATCATCCTTCAATGGCATCGTCTTCGTCTCTTCTGATGCCTTGAACTCCGGATTTGGATTTGTCACCTATTTCTTTGTTGCGGGCATCTCGGACGGATCTATGCTCTTCTTGATCTCCTGGTACTCCTGGGTGTGCAACACGGCTTCGGCAAAGGCGGCATTTCCATCCTTGCACTCTCGCGCTTTCTTCGGGTCTCCCCTGATGGTGATCACGCCGTTGGGACCTGGAATTTTCATCATATTGTAAATGTAACACGGACAAGCCATAAAAGCCCAGTAAGCCGGACGTCCGAATATAGCGTGGTATGCGCTCTTAAACGGGACCACTTCGGAGGAAAGTGCCTCCGTCCGATAATTCTTTGGTGTTCCAAAAGTAACATCCAAAGTGATCTCTCCTAGGGAATTAGCTTGTCTTCCTGGGACAACTCTGTGAAAAATCACAGAGCTATGGTTAAGCTGTGCTTCCGAGATCTTCATCCGGCGTAGCGTTTCTACATAGAGAATATTGATGCTGCTACCACCGTCCATGAGGGTCTTGGAGAAACCATAACTGTCAATAAGTGGATTGATGATTAAGGCGTATTTTCCTCGCCTGTGTAGCTTAGGTGGATGATCAGCGCGGTCAAACGTTATTGCCACTTCCGACCAGTCCAGATACTAAGGGACAACCGGAACTGTTGCGTTGAGCTCGTGGAGAACTGCTTTCTTGACCTTTGCTGGTTGAGATCCGAGGAAGGTGACGTAAGTGTCCTTCTTGGTGGGAAAAGTTTTCTTCCCTTCCGACTTGGGATTTGAAGCATCCGCTTCCTCCATGTTAGAATCTTCCTTGGTCTCTTTGTCTTTTTCGGGGTTTTTCTTTCCCTTCTTCGCTTAGCTTTGTAGCCCGCGGTATCATCTCTCTTGATGTCGTCGTTAAAATGACATTCATCATTGGTGTGGGACGAGCCCCCATTGGCGTCCAAGTGATGCATACATGGGTTATTGGCGATGTCGGCCCAAGTGTAGGTTTTTCCTGGTTGTTGCTCTCCTCTACCTTGGACCCTTGATGTCCCACGGCCACGCCCGCGGCCTCCGCCGCGCCCTCCTCGTCCTCCAGACCCGGAAACAGTAGTGACTTCTGCCGTCTCCGCGTTGGGTTTTTCTTCCGAGGTGTTTTTGTGCTTCTGAGCTTGTTGCTTTATCTTTGCTGACTGAGGTACGACCAGGACGTTGAGTAATCCCTCTGCATCATCATCAGCATCTGCATACTTGCTCGCTGTTTCTATCATTTCTCCCAAATCAGTAACCTTGTCACACTTCAAGCGATGGCGCAGTAAACCAATTGGGAGACCTGCGATGAAAGCTTCAATCGCAGTTTGATCATTTACTCCTTCGCAGGAGTTCTTGGTGTCAATCCATCGTTCGAGGTAATCCCGACAAGTTTCTCTGGCTTTCTGGGTGCAACGCTGTAGGTCTCCAACTGTACAGGGCCTCCGATATGTGCCTTCGAAATTCCGAAAGAACGCACTTTGTAAATCATACCAGTTATGGATGGTGTTCGCCGGAAGTTCATTGAGCCATGATCGTGCCGTCTTCCGCAACGTAAGTGGGAGATATCGGGTTGCGACCAGGCTGTTTCCGTCTTTGGCGATGCAGCAGGCTTGGAAGAAATCCTGTAACCAGGTGTCTGGCTGAGCAATGCCGTCGTAGGCTTGGATATGTCTTGAGATAGCAAATCCTTCCGGGAACTTTGTAGCTCTGATGCGTGGTTAGAAGCATTTTGGGCCCACGTACACATCATCGTTTTCGTAGCGCCGAGCCTCTATTTTGGAGTTGATCCTGTGCCTTGCGTCGTTCGGGGATAGGGATCTTCCCGAATGTCGGCTGTGGCTACGGTGCCTTGGAGCCGGACTTCGGCTTCTGCCACCACCTCCTCCGCCATGTCGTCCTCCTTGACCTCCTTGGGGGCCGTTGTGATAACTGTGCTGTGGAGAGGGTGGTGCAGCTGGGTTGTTTCCGGCTGATCGCCGGCCTCCGTCCGGAGCATCATTATTCCTGTTCCAGGGAGGTTATTGACTATGACGAGCCCCCTGCCGGTTTTTGCCAGCGTGGTTTCCGTCGTTCCTTCGTCCATCGTTCCCACCATGGTGAGGCTCAGCCGGGCGGTTTTCATGTCTAGGAGGTGGCATTTTCTGACGATCCTCCTGCCGACGTTTCTCTTTATCTTCTCCTTTTCGGGGAGGATTTCTCAGAATCAGTGCAGCGATCGCGTCTTTCTCGGCTGCTGGAGCGACGTTGCTCCAGTTATGTGTAGTTCTACAGTGCTGTCCTGACGATCCGGTTCTTGAATAATTGTCTTCCCTGTGTTCGGGGTGACGATGTTGCGCCTGATCGTAGTGGGATCTTACGTCAGCCCATGCCGAATCTGTGAGACATTGGTCGGAATCCGAGACCAGCTTTTGACTTCCAGACAGGGTGACCTTTTGCTGCTCTAGTCCCTTATTGAGTAGCTTGATACCCAAACATATCTCCTCTGGTCCTAGATTATCCGATAGAATTTCGCGAGCTGCCACGGTATTTTGCACTGGTGTTGGGTAAACCCAATCTCCCCTGCTGTCCTTCCGTGGCTTTCCCATCTCATCTCCAAAAAGAATGGCACGGACATGTGGGAATTGGTTGTCATCTATGTGATGCTTCCGTGTCTTCTGATGTAGACGAGACATATACTCCTTATTTGACATGCGCTTCTTCTCCACCTCGATGTTTTTGGCTTCATCAAGAGTTGTTGACGACGCGCTTCTAGGGCTTGGGCCCTTTCGTCCAGTTCATCCGCAGTAAGTTCTGTAGCTATAGGGATAGGTGTGATTAATGCGGCATTGATGAGTTTACGCGCACCTTCAGTGATCACGTGTCCATCCACCGATGCTTATTTTTTCGGCTTGTCTGGGATAAGTGCTCCATCCGAGTCTTCCTCGTATTCCTCGGCAATCACCTCCTCTGTCAGAGGGTCTTTTGCCGGGGTCTTGTTCTTCTTGTTCTTCTTCTTTGCCTTCTTGGCAGTGCCGGTAGCAAAGACGGCTTTGGGTCCGTTTCCCGGAGTCAAGCTCTGATCGGTACTTTCGGATATCTGGACTTCGGGATAGTCTCCGACTTCCATATCATCCTGCGTTTTGGGAGAGTGTTCCCCGGATCCTTCATCCATGGCTTCTCCATCTTCTGCAGCTTTTGAGTTGTACTCCTTGTCATATTCCCCGGATCCTTCTCCATGGCTTCTCCATCTTCTACAGCTTTTGGAAATCTGCCGACGTCATGGACTCATCCGAGGATGCGAGAACGTCGGCGTTTGTTCCAATTGCCTCCAGCACCGAGTCGGTGTTTTCTCCAGCATCGGCAGAGCCGGATCCGGATCCATCATATCCGACGAAGTGCGATGCGTGCTTCCTAAGGTACCTGCGGCTTTCGCGATCAGCCATATCGAAACTTTTAACGGTTTCGAGGATTGCATCTGCGCTAGCGCCTTGCAGTATCATACATTTTAGTGTGTACCTGAGGAAAGGCCTGTCTGTCCTGGCATCGTCAAAGCCGGAATCAGTGTCGTTGATATGCTCCTCCTGGATTTCGACTTCCACGGGTGGGTCGATCTGGGATCCGGCTTCTCCAGGGAGATCCACTCCAGATTCGACTTGGACCGTGAGGTCTTCTTCAGGCTCAGATTTCTCCACTATCTCCACAACTAGTGTGGGTTGGGTGGGATTAGGGTTTTCTGAGATCCGGAACTCTGCCGCCTCCGCGGACAAAGGGGACCCAGAAGATTCTTCTGCCTCTATCATCACCGCTGGGGTGGGTTGGGCAGGTTCAGCGAAACCGATGTAAACATCGATCTCGCCAAAAGACATGATAGTATAGGCAGTCATGGCCTCCCTAGCCGGAATCCAAGTCTCGTCGAGAACGATGAGAGGGACGTCGCTGGCGTAGAGGATGCGACTGACAGCGATGGTCTCGCCGATTCCGATTCTTGTAGATTCCGCTCGGAAAGCAGATCCGAAGCTCACTGGCCCCACGGTGGGAGCCAACTGTCATCGGTTTGAGGACAAGTCCGCCATGAGGGGGTCCTCGAGGTGTGCGGGAGAGAGGGGTGTGAGACGTACAGTGTTCCGGGACGGTGAGCACACAAGTTTACCCAGGTTCGAATCCGCCGACTTTGGATGGACCCTACTCCTGCTAGCAATCCAGTAATACGGCAGAGCCGGAATATGGGTTACAAAGGTTTCGCCTGTGCGAGTTGAGATTGTAGACTATTGAGGTGTGCCCTAAAGGCTCTCCCTAGGACGGCTTATATAGATATCTAGCCTAGGGTTTACATGAGAGATCAATCCGACTACGACTAAGAGTTGGTTACAGAGTACATCTTGAACTACAAGTAACATTATGGGCCTAAGTCGGTAAGTCTTCTAGGCCTTCCCGTAGTCGGATTGGACTCCGTCTTCTCTCCCTAACTGGGCCGCCCGTGAAGCAAAGCTCTAACCCGAAGTGGGCCACCCTGGTTAGTGAGGAGCTGTGAGGATACCCGGAAAGTATATCCCCAACAGGCACCTCCTCCATGCGCCGACCATGAAGGAGGGGCACCCCCCTCCTCCTATAAAAGGCCACCCTCTCCTCACTTCTCAAACACACCTCCTTGTGAAGGATCTCTCTCTCCCCCTCTAGTATTATTCCCCATGGTCTCGGATTAGCGAGATACATGATCCTGGTGGCTTTATCTAGAAAGGAGTTGATGCTTCCACTGCTTTGCTGGAGCGAGGGACGGAGGTTGTCGGGGGTACCAGACGTGTGTGCGATCACGGATGCACTGCTGCTTTGCGGTGCTGGACTTGGTGGTGTTGGAGCTGGATCTGATGGACGTGCTGGAGCCGGACCTGCTGGACTTCCTCACGATCTTGAGATCGGCAAGTGTACGACTACATCAACTACGAGTTCCTACTCGTTAACAAAACTCGTTGTCTTCGAGGGTAAGTTCTCGTTGGATGTATGTCCACCCGTTGCTTTGTACCTAGTAGATAGATCTTGGCGTGTAGTTCACACCGTAGGAATTTTTTTGTTTTCTATGCTGCGGACCCAACAGTGGTATCAGAGCCTGATCTATGCGTAGGTGCTTTGCACGGGTAGTACACATATGTTTATATGTGGGCGATGATGATCATGTTATTGCATCTTCTATGTATTTTGGATATTGGTGGCATAGTGGGATGAAGCGGCCCATACCAACCTTACATGTCATCATACATGAGACCAGTTCCACGACTGACATGCAACTTGTTTTGCATAAGTGGCTGGCGGGTGTCTGTCGCTCCTACTATAGTCAATATATGATTTACAACGAGTTGCTAATAACTTGGTTATCCTCGTTGTGGTTCATGTTCGTAGGTAAGAACGGTTCTATCTCCGAAAGCCCTAAGCCATGTAAAACTTGCAATTGATAAATTAGAGGCGTCTAGTTTAGATCGTTGCTGGGCTAGTGTATTGATATGGTATTGTTGTAAGTAGATGTATGATAGATACTCTTACAACACATTCAACGTGTAAGTTCCATAGACCTTGGCCTTACACATAAAGGAATGATAGAGATCATACCACGATGCAAATGATAGAGATAAAATGCATGGACCATATCATCTCACTTTACACATTAGATGTTAGCATCTTATACTGCTAGTTTGGTGCTTTCTGTAGCATTATAAGATGATCCCTCATTTAAATATCAAGATAAAATGTGTTCTTCCTTAAGTATGCACCGTTTTGTGGATCGTATTTCGAGACATCATGTGATGATCGGGTGTACTCGACTCTACGCTTTCATACAAACGGGTGTAAGACAGTTTTACACATGCGAGTACTAAGGTTCTTACTTAGCGAGCCTAGCATGTACATACATGGCCTCGGAACACGGACTGAAAGGTTAAGCATGAGTCATATAGTTGATATGATGCCCATATAGATGCTCGCCTTTGAAGCTACATCAACTCACGTGATGATCGGACTTGGTGTAGTGGATTTGGTTCATGTAATCACCAAAAAGACACGAGGGATGTCGTTTTTGAGTGGGAGTTCATTAGTAATTTGGATTAGTCGAACTCAATTTGTCATAAATTAAATCAAAGTGAATTTGCATAGTTTGTTGTAGTCATTGGCATTTGTTTTCTACCTTATGCTTAGTTTTTATTTGAGATAATAGAACTATAGAATTCTGGATATCTACTTTACGAACTGGTATCGTATTGTTTTGAATGTCAATTTAAAGTTTATAAGTCCTATTGCAAACTTTCAGCAAACTCTATTTACTCCATGAAGTTTAATAAGTAGTATTAAATCAAGAGTAAGAATTCCAATGTTAGTATCTAAAGTATCATGTTTGCCTCCATGATTATTGATATTCAAAAGTTGTTTTAATATCAAGATTATATAGGAGCTGAAAATTGTTTCAGAAACCATCATGTGTGAAAGATATTGTGATATCTGAAACAATGTTTTTGGTTGCATTATGATAGAGTATAATTTAGCAAAATACATGTTCTCATGTTGTATGAGAATTTGTGAAGGTTGGAGATGCTAGGCGTCCTAATCTACCAAAAAGGTTTTGGGAACTGATATTATACTCACGATTCTTCCTTATAGGCTATAGTAGCTTGATCATGAAAGTTGTCATGATAAGGATGAATAGAAGATGTAAGTAAAATGTTTACTACACTAATAGATTACTAAAGAATGGATTTTTGAAAGAATGCCAAACATTTGATGATGGTGATCCACTTCAAAGTGCAAGTCCAAAGGTATTAGTATTTTACTAAATACAAGCTTTGTACCATGTGTCATGTTGATGACACCACTATTGATGTTGATAGATTCTTTTAAAAAGAAAAGGAATTGCTGAAAGAGAATCTATAAAATATTTGGCAGAAAATAAAAGGTTGGTGATGTCCAGCTTAGGTATATAGAAGATATACATGTTATGGCTGTATTCCTTGCTTGTTAAACAATGTGGTTCTTAGGTATTGGATACCGGTATTGGATACCGAATTGGTTGGTATGAAGTGTCACACAGGACAACGCAATTCATGAACTGCAATGGCCTAAGTAACTAGCAACAGAATAAGTGATGATGATCATCGAAAACAAATAAAGTGTTATTGTGTTTTTCGTTGTCGTCAAACCTAGCCTTCAAGATTTTTTTTAATAATTGTTATTTTGTTCCGGTATTACGAGAACAATGGTTGTTCAAATAATTACCGTATTCCATAAAGGATGGATGAACTTTTACAAGTCTAGTGGGAGAAATCACATCCATAAACACTATTGCTAAAATGTCGCAAGACAAATGATTGAAAGATCACTTACGAAGTGACATCGCTGTTTAAATAATATTTGAAAGAAAACATGAAGAAACTCCATGTTGATGGAATTTTGGAGTCTTTGATTTTGATCAATTGACGCATGTGAGACTTTCCTCGAGATAACTGAAACTCCGTTCATAGGCCAAAGAGGAACGAATGACTAGCTTATTTGAAATTGTGCATGCTGATGTGCATAGTCCATTATGTGTAGCCATATGCGATGGATCTTTTTGCTTCATATGCTTTCTCCAGAAATTTGAGTGAATATATCTGTATATTTACTTAATAAGGAAGAAGTATGAAACATTTGAAAATTGTTCAAAGACTTTCAAGATGAAGTGGAAAATCATTGTAACAAGAAAATAAAGAGTTTATGATTTGATCATAAAGGAAGATATTTGAGTTACATGTTTAGCAAAAACACCTAAGACTTGAGGAATTGTTCCATGATTTGTGTTTCCTGATAAACCATAGGGGTATCGAATATTCGAAAGATGAAATCAAACCATGTTTGACATGGTAAGATCAAGGGTGTCATTTATAAAACTGCCATTATGTTTTAAGGATTGAAGCTTTAGAGACTACCGCTTTTACACTGAAAAGACCACCATCGTGATCCGTTGAAATGACACCATATGAGTTATGGTTTGGGATAAAACCCGAATTGTCTTTTCTTAAATTTTGGTATGCTATGCATAAGTAAAATGTTTACAACCAAAGTCGGATAAGCACGTCTTTGTAGGTTATCCCAAAGAATTTGTTGGGAATTTCTCCATAACACCGAGGACAAAAGAGTTTGTTACTTGGAACGTCAAGTTTCTTGAGAAGGAATTTTTCGTGAAAAGTTAAGTGGGAGGACAATAGAACTTTGATAAGGTTGTTGAACCTTAGCTATATGTGCTAAGTAGCGCAGCACCGGAAAGTGTCCCAGTGGCGGCCACAATTCTCATGGCCCCCGTGATTACAAAGGGTGTGGTCTCGGGGATTAGAGTTCCTATTGAACCATGTGGGTCGGTAAGAATCAAATAGTGTGATTTGATAAGCAAGTCATTATTGTTTTGACAATGATGAACTGACTACATGCAAAGAAGCGATGATGGGCCCTGACTCCATAAAATGACTAGAAGTCATAGAATTCGTGACAGTATCCATACACGAGAAATCAAGTTTCTGAACTTGGAAGACCCTCTGGAAAGGCGTGAAGCCTATCGGTTGTGTTTGGATCTATAAAGAAATAGACATGGATGTTTAACATCTATGAAATAGTCGACATGTCGGAAAGAAGTTTACGACAATGTTCAAGGAGTTGACTATGACAAGATTTGATCTTTCATAGCGATATTTAGTATTGACGGATTCATGTAGCAACCACTACATATAATTTGGTATATGGTAGTTGAATAAACAAAACAATGTTCTTCTAATAGAACGGTTACCTAGCACGTGTACATGAGACGGTCCAAAGGGTTTTATTAATTCAAAGGGTGCTAAAAGGGCATGCAAACTTCAATAGTTGAAGTAAGCATAGCGGAGTTGGAATCTTCACCATGATGAAACTGTTAAAAGAGTTTAAATTCATCGGAGATGATGAAGATGCTTGCATTTGCAAGAAATTAAGTGGGAGCGCTGAGACATATTTCTAATACATTATGTAGAGGACATATTGTTGATTGGAAATGATGTATCTTGTATTGACACAAGTTAAGAATTTCATTAAAATAAGATTTGAATGAAAGACTTGGGCAAACACGGAATATTTGGCATCAATATCTATATGGATAGATTAAGGCGCAAATATGGTTGTGCCAGACTACATATATGAGATATTGAAAGGGTTCAATATGGAAACAACAAGAAAGGTTCTTGCTGCATGGAAAGAATTGTATCAAGATTCAAGTGTTTCAACACTGGGTGAGTAAAATCACATGAAGATTTTGATCGATTATACCATGATATGTATATATCAAGAATGTCCTATGCTCTAAATGTTATGAGCATATACCAGAATGATTCATAAGATGATCATTGGACAATAGTAAAGATATTATTATGAGCTTTGGAAGAACTAAGAATATATCATGTATAAGTGACAAATAGTTAAAGGTAGTTCATTGTAAAGTGTTACATTGATACTAATTTTGTCACAAGATACAAATTAAATTTATCTCAATTTAGACTATGGGTAGCACAATGTAATGGAAAGGATGTTCCATGATGGATTTGGATGAGTTCCAAAGTTGAGACATTGTGACGGATACTACAACAAAAGGCTAAGTATATAGCTGCTATAGTAGCAGCAAAGGAGGGCATTTGTGTTAAGTAGTTTGTTATCAAACTAGGTGTGGTTAAAAGTGGGCTAATACTATGAAGATATATTGTGTGACAATAATATCAACATATTTTGAGCCGAACGAACTAAAGGTCTCACCAAAGGACCAAATTTATACAATGCCATCTCATTTGAGAATGAGTGGTGCGTAGAGACGCAAAGACATGCAAATACACATGGACCTAAAATTGTCAGATCCGGAGATTATGTTAACCACTAGCAATCGCGTATATGCAACACCAGAAAGCCATAGGTGTTTAATACGCAAAGTTTTTCAAACTAGATTATTGACTCTAGTGCAAGTGGGAGACTGAAGGGAATATGCCCGAGAGGCAATAATAAAGTGGTTATTATCTTATTCCATGTTTATCATAAATGTTTATTTTGCATGCTATAATTGTATTGATCGGAAACGTCAATACATGTGTGTTTAATAAACAAATAAAAGGTTCCTAGTTATGCCTCTCTTATAGACTAGCTCGTTGATTAACAAGATGATCAAGGTTTCCTGATCATGGACATTGGATGTTGTTAATAACGAGGTCACAACATTGGTGGAATGATGTGATGAACATTCATCCAAAGTATAGCATTACGATCAAAGTCATTATGTGGCCACCCTTGTGGAGAATCATGCATTTTCCCTTCAACACACGCCCTGCAAACACGATCTTTGGCAAACGAGACATTTTCTTTTAGACCAAGAATGTGGCCACCCTTGTGGAGACTTTGCAAAGTTCTCATATTGACGTGGGCTAGTCGGCGATGCCATAGCCAACCCGCGTCAGCCTTTCCAAAAAGACACATCGGACCTGTAGTGGTTTTCCCCGAAAAGTCCACCACGTACAGGTCGTTTTCGACATATCCCACGAAAGCGACTTTTAGAGACTTGCTCCACAAGAGTACCACTAAATCAACATCAATGTAAACTGCAAAGCCCATCTTACCAAGGGCATGAACTGAAAGTAAGTTATACCCGAGGGTCTCAACAAGCATGACATCCACAAGAGAGATATCGTGAGCCACCACAACTTTGCCGAGACCCAATACCTCAGATTTTGACTTGTCACCATAGGAGACGGTAATGTGATCAAGGTTTGGCCGCATCTCCGTGATGATCTCCTTGCTTCCGGTCATATGACTCATACACCCGCTATCGAGTACCCATTTAGAACCACCGGAAGCATAGCCCTCGGATCCTCTTGCCATTAGACAAGTGGCGTTGTTGTTGATGGTGTTCTCGTTCGGCGAGTCAAAGAGAGAGGAGGGAGTCGATGTGGTGGCTATAGCAGCCACTTCGCGGGAACTATCATCATCCTCTTAATCTTCACTTGCGGAGGAGTATTCCTCTTGAGCTACAAGGACCATCTTGGGTTGCTTCTTGAAAGGGCCATTCTTCTTAGCAAACGGCTTCTTCTTCGGAGCTTTGGATTTCTCTTTGAGAATGAGCCTGCCACCATTGTCTTCTCTATTTTGATAAGGACACTCAGCTACAAAGTGCAGTCTATCTCCATAGTTGAAGCAAGTTCTCAATCTTGGGCCAATTTCTCTTCTTCCATTTGACCCATTCTTGCGCTCAAGTTCAGACTTGGCTTTGGCAGGGTCCTTCCAAAAGTTCCTTGCATAGAATGCCATGTACTCACCATGAGCATGTTTAACCTCATCGGGGCAGTCCATGGATACCCTCTCAAAAACTCCTTCATCGTCCTCTTGCTCAACAACATTGGCTTTGAGAGCCACATTGACACCCTTTTGCATTCCAATGGCCCGAGCACGGGCATCTTCAGCATTCTTGGACGCCACTTTGAATGACGCCATTTATTGCATGACTTCATTGGATGTCATTTGATGATAGTTGTGTCTACCTTGCAAGCTCTTCAAATCCATCGGTTCAAAAGGCATTAAGGCACTCACATACTTTCTTTTTATCCATGCATCATCAATGTGAGTGGCCCCATGCTTCCGAAATGTTGTTGCGATGCCCTTGAGTCTTCTATACATGTCCTGATGGTTTTCACCATCCAACATGTAGAATCCCTCAGCTTCGTTACTAAGGGCATCATACCGGTTTCTTCTCATGCTTTCATTTCCAACAAAAAGATCCGTAAGAGCATCCCACGCCTCTTTAGCTGTGTTGAGATGTTCAATGTGTGGCATGTCCTTGGGACCCACACCCAGCTGTATCATGTGGAGAGCAGTGGCATTCAACTGGCTATCCACAACTTCCCTTCTTGTTAGATTGGTTTGATCTCCAATATGAAGACCTTCTTCAATAATCCTCCACAATTCAATAGAGGAGCTGCAAACATGAGATTTCATTAGAAATTGCCATTGGTTAAAAGAAGATGCAGTGAGCTTGGGTGGATCACCCCTATTGTTTATATGAGGATGAGGGATAGGTGGGTCGGGGGAATATACGTGGCGAACCTCACTATATTCCTCCTTACCATTTCCCTTTTTGGAGGTGGAGCCATTTAGTTTTTCACCTTCCACATCATCATCCTTGGATCCGGTGTTACCCTTTTCCTTAGATGATGGTGTGGGAGCCTCAGAGGAGGATGGAGATGGGGCTATGGATGATGTAAGGCGAGCAATCATTTGATTTATCTCCTCCATCTTGGCCTCAAAGGATTTCAACAAGGTTGTTTCCAACGACTTGAGATCATCCATTATGACCTTATCCACAACCTCATTTCCATCATCCCTGGTACCCATACTACTCTTAGGCGGTTAAGCCCGAATTAAGAGCCGGGGCTCTAATACCAATTGAAATGGATCAAATGGGCACCTAGAGGGGGGGGGGGGTGAATAGGTGCTACACCAATTTTTAATTCTTTTTCAATTTTAGGCTTAGCACAAAGGTAAATTCTCTAGATAAACTAATGTGTGGAATTTCCCTATATGCAAACCTATCTACTAGCGAGTAAAGAGCGAGTGGAAGAGGAACGAGTGAACCGAAGTGAAGCACACAGAGACACAGGATTTGTTTGACCGCAGTTCCTTCCTTGTTAGGGGAAGTACGTCTGCGTTAGAGGGGTGGGCGGTACTAAGACCACCACGCCACAAAAGTCCTCACCCTGTTCTCCAATGGATCTCGCCACAACAGGCCTGATCCACCTTCCATTATAGGTACCCTTCGAGGCGGGCACCGGTGCCTTTACACAACTAGCGGGGCAACAACTCCACAACAACTTGGAGGCTCCCGAAATGACAACAAGCTGCCACAAGAACAAAGTTTTCAAATACAATAACAAGATCTAGGTATTAACAAGAATACTAGATCAGGGATTTCTCCAAGTGAATGGAGAGGAGTTGAAGTGCTTGATTCTTGATGTTGATGATGAACTTCTCCTCCTTCAATTCCACCAAAGATCAAGACCTTCGGGTGGTTGAAGTGGGAGATCGAGATTTAGAGCTCTTGCACAAGGTCTGGTCAAATTCGAGTGAATCAAGAGATCTGGACGTTGGGGAAGAAGGGGTACTTATACCCCTTCCAAAAACCAGCCGTTGCACACTTTGGGGGCCGGATTATCCGGCCCAAGTGAGGGCCGGATTATCCGGTCTGGGGAAACACCGCCCCAGACTCGGAATATCCAGGAGATAATCCGCCCCCTCACAGGGAGATGCACCGAGCTTGTCCTTGATCAACTTCTGGGGGCCGGATTATCTGGTCATATGCGAAGGCCGGATTATCCGGCCCGGGGAAGAAAAACCGACCCAGTTCGGATTTTCCGGGAGAAAATCCGATCGGAAACTGAGCGACGCGCCTTGTCTCCTTTTGCTCGAAAACTGGGGGCCGGATTATCCGGCCCTTGTGAAACCCGGATTATCCGGCCTGGGGAGGAAAAAACGCCCCAGTTCGGATTTTCCGGGAGAAAATCCGACTGGACACAAAGCGACGCGCCTAGGCTTCCTTGAGAGATGAGGTAGGCCAGATTATCCGGCCCTTGGAGGGGCGGATTATCCGGCCCCCCTGAAAATTTCCTGCACACTTAGCACACATGAAAAGTCTCCATAGTATTGTTATCTAACACGGAAAACAAAGGAAAACATGAAATGTTCTTTCACCGCTGCTGATTATTGATCGGAGAGGGGTCTCGATCATGTCTGCATTATTCGCGAACCGTAGGGTGACACACTTAAGGGATACCGACACCATTTGGAGCAAATATGTTTCAGATAAAGATTTAAGAAAGCGCTGGAATTATTTCAATAGACACCGAAACTGTTTCAGGTGAAATTGCTGAAATTGGTTCTGCATGTAATATTGAAATGTTGCAAGGGGTTTTATGTGAATGTTTGTTAATTAAAGTAATTAACAAAATTCTGAATAAAAATAATAAAAGAGTTTTATTAAATGAGAGAGCATTAAATTTGGAGAAATTTAATGCATTTAAAGTGGAGACTTTAAAAGGGAATGTGAAGAGGCATTTTAATGTGGAGGGGTTACCACCACATGAATGGAGGAGGTGAAGAGGCACCTCCTCCATGCGCCGACCATGAAGGAGGGGCACCCCCTCCTCCTATAAAAGGCCACCCTCTCGTCACTTCTCAAACACACCTCCTTGTGAAGGATCTCTCTCCCCCTCTAGTATTATTCCACATGGTCTCGGATTAGCGAGATACATATTCCCGGTGGCTTTATCTAGAAAGGATTTGCTGCTTCCACTGCTTTGCTGGAGCGAGGGACGGAGGTTGTCGGGGTACCAGACGTGTGTGCGATCATGGATGCACCGCTGCTTTGCGGTGCTGGACTTGGTGGTGCTGGAGCTGGATCTGATGGACGTGCTAGAGCCGGACCTGCTGGACTTCCTCACGATCTTGAGATCGGCAAGTGTACGACTACATCAACCACGAGTTCCTACTCGTTAACAAAACTCGTTGTCTTCGAGGGTAAGTTCTCGTTGGATGTATGTCCACCCGTTGCTTTGTACCTAGTAGATAGATCTTGGCGTGTAGTTCACACCGTAGGAATTTTTTTGTTTTCTATGCTGGGGACCCAACATTTACATCCTATGCTATCATTAAAAAATCAACCTGGATGTCACAACAGCTGTTATACTACTTGGAACTAATTCTAGCCTACCGCTTGAAGCTAGTTAGGTGTAAAAAATACTAATTAGATGTAACAAGCAAATAAGTAGACTTAACAAAAATCAAAGATGTTCAATTGCTTGTTAGATGTAACAAAATAGTACTTGTATGTAACAAAATTCAGATATGTCCAAATGCTTGTTAGATGTAAAAAACAATACTTGCATGTAACAAAATTCAGAGATGTCCAAATGCTTGTTAGATGTAAAAAAACAATGCTTACATGTAACAAAATTCAGAGATGTCCAACTATTTGTTAGATGTAAGATGCTACTTACATATACATGTAACAGTGATGTTAATGCGCACCACCATTATTACACAACAATCCAATTAGTATTAACCACTATAGAAGATGTTAGGTTCGTAGCATAGAAAACAAAAATATTCCTACAATGAGAACTATACGCCAAGATCTATCTACTAGATACAAGCAACGGGTGGATATACATCCATAGAGAACTTACCCTCGAAGACAACAAAGCTTTGTTAACGAGATGGAACTCATGGATGATGTAGTCATACACTTGCCAATCTCAAGATCGTGATGAAGTCCTTCAGGTCCAGCAGTTCCAGCATCATCAGGTCCAGCACCATCAAGTCCAGCACCGCAAAGTAGTGGTGCATCCGTGATCGCACACACGTCTGGTCCACCGAACAACCAGCGCCTCCTTGCTCTAGCGATGCAGCAGAAGCAACAACTCCTTTTCAGAAAAATCCACCGGGAACATGTATCTCGCTAATCCGAGACCATGGGGAATAACTAGAGGGAGAAGAGAACCTTCACGAGGAGGTGGGGCAAGAGGAAAGGAGCCATGGGGCTCCTTTTATAGGGGAGGGGGTGCAGCCCCAAGGCCATGGCTGGCCGGCCATGATGGGTGCCCCCACCTCTCCCTCATTCATGTGGGTGGAGCTTCCACTAAGCCCACTCACATCAATTTCAACTCCACTCACTTTGCATTTAATGTCCACCAAATTAAATGCATTTTCTCTTTAAATAAAACACTTTTACTTATTTTATTCAGAATTTTGTTAATTACTTTAATTAACAAACATTCACATAAATCTCCCTGCAACATTTCAATATCACATGCAGAACCAGTTTCGGCAATTTCACCTGAAATAATTCCGGTTTCCATCGAAATGATTCCAATGCTTTCTTAATCTTTATCTGAAACATATTTGCTCCTAAATGGTGTTGGTATCCCTTAAGTGTGTCACCCTAAGGTTCGCGAATAATGCAGACATGATCGAGACCCCTCTCCGATCAATAATCAGCAGCGGGACCTAGAGATCCGTACTGACTCCCACATATTCAACGATGACTCTTGTGATCGTGTGAACCTTTAACGTCGTAACTAAATCCCTTTGTATCGCGATATATTACATGTCCGAGATTCGATCATCGGCATCCAAATACCTAGTTTGATCTCGTTACCGACATGCACTCTTTTCTCGTTCCCGTGATATAACATTCTAGTGATCACATCACTTGCTTGCAAGCTATCTTAATGTGATATCACCGAGAGGGCCCAGAGTATATCTATCCGTCATCGGGATTGACAAATTCCACTCTTGATCCATGAGCCTCAACATAACACCTTCGGAGTATCTGAACCCACCTTTATAGTCACCCTTTTACGATGTGACGTTTGATGTTATCAAGTTACTCTTCCGATGTTAGCAATTAACATGATCTCATGGTCTAAGGACTAAGATTACTTCGTATGATGTTATAGAAATATAAACATAATGACTTTGATCGTAATGCTATACTTCGGATGGATGTTCATCACATCATTCCACCAATGTTGTGACCTCGTTATTAACAACATCCAATGTCCATGATCAAGAAACCTTGATCATCTTGTTAATCAACGAGCTAGTTTATATGAGAGGCATTACTAGGAACTTTCTATTTTGTTTATTAAACACACATGTATTAACGTTTCCAATTAATACAATTATAGCATGCAAAATAAACATTTATCATAAACATGGAATAAGATAATAACCACTTTATTATTGCCTCTCGGGCATATTCCCTTCAGTCTCCCACTTGCACTATAGTCAATAATCTAGTTTGATAAACTTTGCGTATTGAACACCTATGTCTTTCTAGTGTTGCATATACGCGATTGCTAGTGGTTAACATAGTCTCCGGATCTGACAGTTTCAGGTTCGTGTGTATTTGCATGTCTTTGCGTCTCTACGCATCACTCATTCTCAAATGAGATGGCATTGTATAAATTTGGTCCTTTGGTGAGACCTTTAGTTCGTTCGGCTTAAAATATGTTTATATTATTGTCGTACACTATATCTTCATAGTATTAGCCCACTTTGAACCACACCTAGTTTGATAACAAACTACTTAATACAAATGCCCTCCTTTGCTGCTAATATAGCAGTCATATACTTAGCCTTTTGTTGTAGTATCCGTCAAAATGTCTCAACTTTGGAACTCATCCAAATACATCATGGAACATCCTTTCCATTATATTGTGCCACCCATAGTCTAAATTGAGATAAATTTAATTTGTACCTTGTGACAAAACTAGTATCAATGTAACACTTTACAATGAACTACCTTCAACTATTTGTCACTTATACATGATATATTCTTAGTTCTTCCAAAGCACATAAGAATATCTTTACTATCGTCCAATGATCATCTTATGAATCATTCTGGTATGTGCTCATAACATTTGGAGCATAGGACATATTTGGATATATACATATCACGATATAATCGATCAAAATATTCATGTGATTTTACTCACCAAGTGTTGAAACACTTGAATCTTGATACAATCATTTCCATGTAGCAAGAACCTTTCTTGTTGTTTCCATATTGAACTCTTTCAATATCTCATATATGTACGTTTGGCATAACCATATTAGCGCCTCAATCTATCCATATAGACATTGCTGCCAAATATTCTATGCCCAAGTCTTTCATCGAAATCCTATTTTAATGAAATTCTTAACTTGTGTCAATAAAAGATACATCATTTTCAATCAGCAATATGTACTCTGCATAATGTATTGGAAATTTGTCTCATCGCTCCGACTTAATTTCTTGCAAATGCAAGCATCTTCATCATCTCCGATGAAATTAAAATCCTTTAACATTTTCATCATGGTGAAGATTCCAACTCGGCTATGCTCACTTCTACTATTGAAGTTTGCATGCCCTTTTAGCACCCTTTGAATTAACAAAACCCTTCGGACCATGTCATTTACACATCCTAGGTAACCATTCTATTAGAAGAACCGTGTTTTGTTTATTCAACTACCATATACCAAATTATATGTAGTGGTTGCTACATTAATCCGTCAAGACTAAATATCACTATGAAAGATCAAATCTTGTCATAGTCAACTCCTTGAACATTGCCGTAAATTTCTTTCCGACATGTCGACTATTTCATAGATGTTAAACATCCATGTCTATTTCTTTATAGATCCAAACATGACCGATAGGCTTCACGTTGATGGCCCAAAATATACCGAGCTCGTTGGGGAACCCCAAGAGGAAGGTAGCAAGGTTCCCTCAGTACGAAACCAAGGTTATCAATCCAGTAGGAGCAAGGAAACACCCCAAAGGTGTTGCTAACTGAGCCTTGGCAGGGCGCACTACCGGTGCTAGTAGCAACGTGGAGACGTGCACAACACAACGACAAAACTTTGTCCCCAACTTGCGATGAGGTTGTCAATCTCACCGGTTTTGCTAAAAACAAAGGATTAAACGTATCGAATAGAAGGAAGTAATATTTGCAGAAAGTAAACACAAAGCAGTAAACAGTTGATTGTAGATTGATTGTAAAAGAAAGGACCGGGGTCCATAGTTCACTAGAGGTGGCTCTCCTTAAGATAGATAACATGTTGGGTGAACACATTACAACGGGGAAATTGACAAACATCGAGAAAGCATACAAGCATATACTACTCATCTTGACTCCTTTGAGATTCGATTGGGCATTACAACATTATACATAGACCGCCATCCAACTGCATCTATGACTAATAATCCACCTTCAGGTTATCATCCGAACCCCCTCTAGTATTAAGTTGCAAGCAACGGATAATTGCATTACAAATTGAGTGTAAAGTAAACAATACGGTTGTTCTATTAACAAAGGATTGTTTTTTTGTCCCTAGTAGAAATATCAAATATAGTACCTTAAAGATTTCTGTCACTTCCCCAGATTACCAGAGGCATGAACCCACTATCGAGCATAAATACTAACTCTTGGAGTTGCTAGCATCTACTTGTCCAAGATATCTACTAAAACATACAACATGCAAGATCACAAATAACAAAGACATGATAGAATCAATAATCAATCTGAAATAGCATCTCAATATCCATCGGATCCCCGCAAACACAACATGTAGAATTACAGAGAAGATGATCAGGATCATGAACGGAGCTCACAAGATCTAAACATAATAGTACAAAGGAGGAGAACCAGCCATCTAGCTACTACATGGACCCATAGTCCAGAGATGAACTACTCACGCATCACACCGGGGGCTTGCATGATGATGAAGAAGGCCTCCAGGGTGAATTCCCCTCTTCGACAGGGTGCCGAGAAGAGCTTCAGATCCCTCCTGATCTAGGGATGGAGATGACGGTGGCTACAGACTCTTTTGTGGATTTTTGATCGGGTACTTAGGGTTTCCGTATCAGAGGCAATATATAGGCGGAAGGAGAGGCCGAGGGGGTGCCTGGGTTGGCCAGACCACCCCCTAGCATGGGCCAGGCCTGGCCGCGCGGCCAGGTGGTGTGGCCAGGCCCCAGCCCCTCTCCGTCTCGTATTCTGGCTCCAGGTGTCCCTCGGTGAAATACTGACTTTGGCTTTTGTCCCGTCCAATTCCGAGAAATTCATTTTCTGACTTTCCTAGAACCAAAAATAGCAGAAAACAGGCAGCTGTCACTGTGGCTCTTGTTAATAGGTTAGTCCAAGAAATCATATGAAAAGTACTCCTTAGTGTGGACAAAACATAAGAAAGTAGATAGAACCAAGCATGGAACATCAAAAATTATAGATACATTTGCAATGTATCAACACCCCCAAGCTTAACTCCTGCTCGTCCTCAAGTAGGTAAGTGATAAAAAGAAAGAATAATATTTGAGGTGACATGCACTATCTTAAACTTGATCAAAGTATTTGCAAAACATTCATAGCTGGGATCATAGTACTTCAATCATGACATGAAAGACAAAGTTCTAGCAATAAGACAAAGAAACTATGTTGCAACATGAAAAGGCCCAAAGAAAAGATTCATGAATAAAAATGCTTTGCAAGACGTTTGTTTGTTTAGCATAAAGAAAACATATCATAGTAGCATTCAGCTTGTCCCTCATAGAGTAGCAAATATAAATGCATAGGACACCTTCAAAGTTCATAAGAGTGACTAGGTACAAATAGAATAAAACAAGCAATATCAAAGTTATGCATCAATCAACAAGTTTTGGGACAATGCACATAGAACTAAGAATGGCCACTATGCTCTCAAAGTAGGTGCATAAAGGTAGAAGGTGGAGACTCAATATATAAGTGGAAGAAAGGCCTTCATAGAAGGAAGTACGGATTCAAGTCTCATAAAGAGCTTCCAAAAATTATGCTACTGAATAGCTTTCAGCTCTCATTGCCCTATCATAAGCATCTTGAAGTGATTAAGGTTAAAGTGAACAAACTATGGTGTATATGCTTGACGAAGTATAAGTTGGAAATCTCATGTCCCTTGAATACGTGGGCCGCTCCTCATGCTACTCAAGTTTAGTCACCGGTAAGTTCTTGTCATCGTAATTACATGTGTATCATAGAGAACCGCCATCAGGGTACCCTTGCCCGATGATACAGAAGAATCCCCATATCAAAATGACAAGGCAAGCAGACAACGAGCATCTCAGCAATCTTCTTATTTACCATGGGAATATGGTGCTTTTTTCTCTCTTTCCTCTTTTCGTAATCTTTTTTCTCTTTTTTCTCAATATTGAACTCTTTTTTATAAGAAGAATGCTTCATAGACAGCTCATTATGGTTACGCTACAGGTTTCCACCATGTCAGCATGGATTAGACCATCGGCCTAGGCGTTTCTCTAACACATATACATAACTCCATGGACTTACAAGCTCCCCTTTCATTTCACACCGACGACATCCGTAGACAAAAGACTATGATATCAACTAGGTATAAAGTACAAGTGCAATGTTGAAAGCGTTCCCTATGACAACATGGTTCTGCTAATCCCCAACAAATAAGTGCAAGCATATACAACATAGACGACACAATGGTTCAAGTTTATTAAGGGCAAGAAAAATAAAGTGTGCCATCAAGTTCGGGAGAGCTTTAATCACTAGTTTTCTCATAACAAGTTTAATTCGGAAGGTAAACAAAAACATGAATATACTTGGAATAGCATATGCTAGTAGGTAGGTATGATGGAATCTTTGGAATAACTTAGTTTAGGGAGTTGGATGCATGAGTGGAACTCATACTTAGTTGTGGAGGCTAGCAAAAGACTGGGAGCGACAAACTAAGAGAGCAATAATGGCCATAATCATGCAGAGCAACAAAACATCGTTGATCAAAGCATAAAGTGATACTACAAGTTGAAAACTAAAGGATCATCAAGGCTATGGTGACTTTGGATAGTCATAACATGGTGTGAGCATGTGCTAAGTCAACCCAAAGAAAGCATCAAAGGAGAATACCACAATACTATGTTTTAATATGCTAAAACAACGCATGATTCATCCAAGGCACATTAAGCAATCTCAATTGTTTATAACAAATCATGCTACAACAAAGAGTACTAAGCATAAAGCCAAAACAATATCAAGCATGGCATGACAAAGCATAGGCCACAGTCAAAGACAAGCTCTCTTTACCACTTAAGCATGAACTTTGTGATGACCCACAAGTATAGGAGGTGTATCGCGGTATTTTTGATAAGTAAGAGTGTCGAACCCAACGAGGAGCAGAAGGTGCTGGCTAGTGGTATGGATCAGGAATTATGTGCAAATACTTAGCAAACGGATTTTTAGGTTTTTTGATATAGCAAGTAAACAAAGTACGAGTAAATAAAAGATAGTAGGAATAAATGCAGCAAGTGGCCCAATCCTTTATGCAGCAAAGGACAAGCCTGTTGTATTACTTAAGATGACCAAACGTTCTTGAGGACACATGGGAAGACTGTCAAGTGCTTTCACTTGATATAGTTGATTAATCTTCTTTAGCTTGCTAAGTGTTGTGTGGGTGAACCTGTGCTAATGTGCCGACCTTCCTAGGACTAATACATACTTGTGAGTATACCCCTTGCAAACATCTGTAAGTATAAGAAAGTAATTAAGGTAGAAACCTAACCACAACTTTAAACTCTAAGACCCTGGCGTCCCTTGTGCAATGGTTTCCTAACAGGGGTTCAGGTTTCTGTCACTCCGGCAACCCCTACGATTAGTAGCCAAATACACAATGCATTCCCCTAGGCCCACATAGGTGAAGTGTCATGTAGTCAACATTCACATGACACCACTAGAAGAAGTACACCACAACTTAAATATCAAACTATTGAATCTTTCTCAACACAATCCACTACTAACAACATGACTTCTCCCATGTCCTCAAGAACAAAACGAACTACTCACAAGACATCATATGGATCATGATCAGAGATGGAATAATGATGTATAACAATCTGAACATAAACAATAATTTAATGGTTCACTCAATAGCATCAACTACAAAGAGTAATCAACACCGGGAAAGTTTCCACTATGAACTATGCAAGGTTCAACCCAATTGTTACAACAATATGGAGATGGTGATGAGGGTGCTGATGGTGGTGGTGATGATGATGATCCCGATGAAGTCCAGCTTGATGGTGGTGTTGATGGCGACGATCTCCCCTCTCTAGGAAGGAATTCCCCCGGCAGAGATCTGTCTGCCGGAGAGTTCTTTCTCTCTCGGTGTTTTCTGCCTCGTAGAGGCGGCAGAATCTTTCTGTGGTCGCTCCCTGAGTCTTAGGGTTTCGGGAGGATAATATACGCTAGAGGGGAGTGCCAGGGGTGGACCAGGGTGGCCACACCACCTGGTGGCGCGGCCCAGAGTGTTCCGCGCCAGGGGGTGGTGTAGGCCCCCTGTGGCCCATCTCCAGCCCCCTTCTGGCTTCCTTCGTCTTCTGGAAAAATAGGATTTTTCGTATATTTTCCCGGATTTTCTGATCTTCGCGATTTTTGCCTCCAAACAACACCTTTTCCATCAGAATCCCGACTGCAGCGGTCCATGCTCCAAAAGTCATAAACCATGCAAAAATAGATGAAATAACATAAGTATCACCTCTCAATACGAAATATATCGATGAATAACAGTGGATTATGATATAGAATAGTGATGCAAAATGGACGTATCAACTCCCCCCAAGCTTAGACTTCGCTTGTCCCCAAGCGAAACTGAGCTTAATAAACATGGCGTCAGGTTTATGGAGTGAAGAGTTGATAAAAGAATACAGACAAGAAGCATCACATTCATCAAATACATAGATCAGAATAGAAGACAACTCACTATTATATAACTCAACTTGCAATGAGTAAAGGAAACACAATAAAGATACATAAAGTAAATCATAATTGGTAATGGCAAACTTAGCTCTTGGTCGAAGAATAGTTGATAATTTGCTGGAGTTCACAAATAACTAGTTTTCAATAATAGCTTTCAAAGTAGTAAACATCAAGATAAGAGCGATGTGCAAAACAAGGAACATAAGAAACATGATTGAATAAATCATCATATGAATGAATGAAACACAACAACTCAAAATACTTGCTGAGATAGAAGGGAATAGGTTTACTGACTCAACTACAAAGTAAAAGAAAGGCCCTTCAAAGAGGGAAGCAGGGATTGCAAGTCTCATAAAGAGCTCCCAAAAATTATGATACTTACTAGCTTTCAGCTCTCATTGCCCCTATCATAGGCAACTTTAGGTGATTAAGGTTAAAATGATCAAATATGAGGATATGCATTCAAGTTGTAAATTGAGAATCTCATGTCCCTTGAATACGAGGGACGCTCCTCATGCTACTCAAGTTTAGTCACCGGTAAGTTCTTGTCATCGTAAGCATATGTGTATCATAGAGAACCGCCAACGGGGTACCCCTTGCCCGATGATACGGAAGAATCCCCATATCAAAATGACAAGGCAAGCAGACAACAAGCATCTCAGCAATCTTATTATTTACCATGGGAATATGGTGCTTTTTTTTTCTCTCTTTCCTCTTTTCATAATCTTTTTTTTCCTTTTCTCCTTTTTCTCAATATCAGAATCTTTTTTTATAAGAAGAATGCTTCATAGATACTCGTTATGGTGACGCTGCAGGTTTCCACCATGTGAGCATGGATTAGACCAGCGGCGCAGGCATTTCTCTAACGCACATGCATAACTCCATGGACTTACAAGCTCCCCTTTCATTTCACACCGACGACATCCATAGACAAAAGAACATGATATCAACTTGGTACAAAGTACCAATGCAATGTTGAAAGCGTTCCCCATGACAGCATGGTTCTGCTAACTCCCAACTTACAAAGCGCAAGCATATACGCAACATAGGTGAGCACAATGGTTCAAGTTTATTAAGTGCAAGAAAGTAAAGTGTGCCATCAAGTTCGTGAGAGCTTTAATCACTACTTTTTCACATAACAAGTTTAATTTGGGAGGTAGATAAAACAAGAATTTACTTGGAATAGCAATAATGCTAATATGTAGGTATGGTGGACACAAATGGCATGGGTTTTGGTTTAAGGAAGTGGATGCACGAGAAGAAATCCCTCTTAGTACAGGTTTTTGGCTAGCAAGGCTAGGTAGCAAGTATAAGAGTTGAAGGAAACAAACAAACATACAATGATAAAGACAAACATGCAATCTTCCTTGGAAGCACAAAAGATCTTAACTAGAGAATACTAAACTCATGAGAAAATCAAGAAAGAAAGATGATGAAATTATTTTTCTTTAGAGTACTTTTATCTTTTCTTTCAACTCTCAAAAATAGTGTTGCTACTGCCCGAGCCAGGTTTGCCAAAACCAACTAAATTAACTCAATGATCCCAAAGTGATACCAATACTAACAACAAGATCAATCATATAACCACGAATTGAAAACTAATATAAGCTATGCAAAAGAGTAAATGATAGAACTTCTCATTAATATTCCATAATGGCAACTCACACCAAGGGATACATATCTAACGAGAGAGGGAACACTTCCATAATGCAAACCATCCTACATAATAACTTCTCTATTCATGATATGACTCTACTAATAAGGTAAAAAGATAGAAGATAGTGATGTGATACCGCGGCACTCCCCCAAGCTTGGAACAAACCAAGGGGATGCCAAACCTAATGACGAATTACTCCTTCGGTGGTGGTGGTATTCTCTCATCATCGTCCGACTTCTAGGGTAAGGGTTTCCCATCAACAAAGGACATCGTGGTTTCCAGCATCCTGAAACTTGCAGCAGCACTTATGCGTTTAAACCTGAGCTCATACTCACAGTTTTGATTTTGAACGTCATAGAGCTATGCTTGCAGTTTGTTGGTTGTTTGGCGGAGTGAGAGGACTTCATCCTTGAGTTCAACTGTCTCCTTTTGGTGCTCGGCGATGGGCTCGGAACAAATCTTGTGGATGATATCCACTTCGCGTTCCACCATCTTCTTGTACCTAAAGACTTCTTGCTCTAGTGCTTCCATCCTGTCCTCCAGACTTCCTTCACCTTTAGGGCCCCGAACCTCTTTTATCCGGAGCTCCCCATCTTCAAGCAACAACTCCTTGGGATGAATCTTCAATTCTATCATGTATGGGTTGATGATATCCTCTAAAGAATCTTCCTTGGTTAATTCAGAGGAAGACATTGTGGCTCCAAATCTGGGACTCTTCCTGCCAGAAACAGATCGAAATGAAAACACGTCGAAAACACGATATACGAACCTCGGGAGATCCGGGGGATTATATATTACGAAGTTTCATGACGAAAGGAAGGTACTAGGAGAAAACGGGTCAGAGACAGAGTCCGGAGTGGCCACACCACCTGGTGGCGTGGCTAGGGGTGGGCCCACGCCACAGGGTGGTGTGAGCCACCCTGGCTCCGTTTCCATCCCTCTTTCGCTTTGTAGCTTCCCTTATTGACTGAAAACTGCAAAAATATAGTTGGATAGTATTTTCGTGGAACTTTTCTTACCAGAACTGTTACCTAGTTGAAAAAAGACTCTATAGGTCTCTGAATTTGGTCCTTGATAAATTTTTCCGGAGTTATAACTTGAAAGGCATCAACATCTTCATTGTAAGAATCTCCAGCAATATAGTGCTTGAGTCGCTGTCCATTCACTACTTGTGTAGTATTATCTTTTAAAGAAGAAATTTTTATTGCTCCTGAACGGTATACTTCTTCAATAATGAATGGTCCTTCCCATTTTGACAGTAGCTTTCCTGCAAAAAATCTGAGACGAGACCTATACAATAGAACTTTCTCACCAACATGAAATTCTCTCTTAAGTATTCGCTTGTCATGCCATCTTTTAACTTTTTTCCTTAAAGAGCCTGGCATTTTGATAGGCTTCACTCCTCCATTCATCTAAAGAACTTAAGTCAAATAATCTTTTCTCACCAGCGAGATTACAATCTCTATTTAGTTCTTTAACTGCCCAGTAAGCTTTGGGTTCTAATTCTAAAGGTAGGTGACAAGCTTTCCCATAAACCATTTTATAAGGAGACATCCCCATAGGATTTTTGTAGGCAGTTCTATAAGCCCATAAAGCATCATTCAACTTTTTAGCCCAGTTTTTTCTATATCTATTAACAGTCTTTTGCAAGATGGATTTAATTTCTCTATTTGATAACTCTACTTGCCCGCTAGTTTGGGGGTGATAAGCTGAAGCAATCCTATGATTAACATCATATTTAGCAAGGGTCTTTCTAAAACCACCATGAATGAAATGAGAACCCCCATCAGTCATGAGATACCTGGGCACTCCAAACCTTGGAAAGATAACATCCTTAAGCATTTTTAGAGAAGTCTCCCCGTTAGCACTCTTTGTAGGAATGGCTTCCACTTAGTAACATAATCAACGACAACAAGAATATGAGTATAACCTTTCGAGGGAGGGAAAGGACCCATAAAGTCAAATCCCCAGCAATTAAAGGGTTCAATAACTAGAGAGTAATTCATAGGCATTTCATTGCGTCTAGAAATATTACTAACACACCGACATTCATCACAATATAATTTTTTTCTTCTTGCATCTTCAAAACGGGTAGGCCAGTAGAAACCTGATTGTAGCACCTTTTGCGCAGTTCTATCTCCTACATGATGTCCTCCATAAGCACTACCATGACATTTGCGCAATATCTCCTTTTGTTCATATTCTGGAACACATCTTTGCATAATACCATCCACTCCTTCTTTATATAAGTGTGGGTCATCCCAAAAATAATGCCTCAAATCATAGAAGAACTTCCTTCTTTGATTAGCTGTAAAAGTTGGAGGCAAATACTTGGAGACAATAAAGTTAGCATAATCAGCGTACCAAGGGCTCCCTCGCGAGCTTACCCCTACTGCAGCTAACTGTTCATTTGGGAAACTATCATTAACAGACATAGGGTCAAAAGAGATGTTTTCCAATCGAGATAAATTATCAACTACAGGGTTTTCAACACCTTTCCTATCTACTATATGTAGATCAAACTCTTGTAAAAGCAGCACCCATCTAATTAGCCTAGGATCAGCGTCCTTTTTCGTCATAAGGTATTTAATAGCAGCATGATCAGTATGAATGGTGACTTTTGAATCTAAAATATAGGGTCTAAACTTATCACAAGGAAAACCGACAGCTAGAAATTCTTTTTCAGTAGTAGCATAATTCCTTTGAGAAGCGTCTAGAGTCTTACTAGCATAATGAATAACGTTTAACTTTTTATCAATTCATTGCCCAAGGACAGTGATGACCCACAAGTATAGGGGGTGTATCGCAGTATTTTCGAGGGAAGTGAACCCCAATTTATTGATTCGACACAATGGGAGCCAAAGAATATTTATAAGCCTTAACAACTGAGTTGTCAATTCAGCTGCACCTGGAAACAATCTTGCTCACATCGGTTTATCAGTAGCAACAATTTTGTAGTAGGAATAGCAAAGTAGCAGCAGTAGTAAAGTAAAGACAGTAGTAACAAAAGTAGTAAACAGTAGGATTCGAGTGCGGTAGGCATAGGGATGGATGGACGGGCGTTGCATGGATAAGACAATTCAGATAGCAATCAGAACATAGGGCAATTGTAGATAAAATAAGATAAAGCATCCAAGTACTAGATAATCCTAGGCATGTGTTCCATATATAGTCATACGTGCTCGCAATGAGAACTTGCACAACATCTTTTGTCCTGCCAGCCCGTTTGCAGCGGGGCCTCAAGGGAACTACTGGCAATTAAGGTGCTACTTTTAATAGAGCACCAGAGCAAAGCATTAACACTCCGTGAACACATGTGATCCTCACATCAAAGCCATTCCCTCCGGTTATCCCGATTTCTGTCACTTCATGGCCATTGGTTCCAAACAACAACGTGTGTATACAACTTGCAGATAAGACCATAAACAATACTATCATAATGAATCAATAACATGTTCAGATCTGAAATCATGGCACTCGGGCCCTAGTGACAAGCATTAAGCACCACAAGTCGCAACAAAGTCATAAAGCACTAATAAAAGATACTAGGCACCATGCCCTAACAATCCGATGCCATTACATGAACCATCTCATCCAATCCCTACCATCCCCATAGCCTACAGCGGGGGATTACTCACTCATAGATGGGGAAAACATGGATGGTCGATGGAGAAGCTATGGTGATGATGATGGCGATGATCTCCTCCAATTCCCTGTCCCTGCAGGGTGCCAAAATGGAGTTTCTGGTGCTGTTTCGTGTAATCTGGTGGTGGCGGCGGAGCGGAACTCCTTCTGGAAAAACGTCGAACCCCCTGAAGTTTTTAGGTCAGAAGGCTCCTTATAGGCGAAGAGAGAGGCCGAGGGGGTGCTTGGGGGGCCCACACCACCCCCTGGCGCGGCCTGGCCTGGCCTGCGCCACCAGGTGGTGTGGCCACCCCCTGGCTCTTCTCCGTCTCGTATTCTGGCTCCTGGAGTCTTCGGGTGAAATAGGATTTTTGGCATATTTTCCGGGATTTTTCCTGATAGTTGATATTCTGCGCAAAAAGTAGACACCAAGGCAATTCTGCTGAAAACAGCGCCAGTCCGCGTTAGTTGTTTCCAAATCACACAAGTTTAGAGGAGAAACAATAGCAAAAGTGTCTGGGAAAGTAGATACGTTTTGGACGTATCAACTCCCCCCAAGCTTAGCTTATTGCTTGTCCTCAAGCAATTCAGTTGAAAACTGAGTGCAATAAAAGAACTTTCACGAACACATTTGCTTCATATGATGTAAATATTCTCAGCAATGTGATCAACTACTTAGACAGTTCATAATAAAGAGTATGCAACTAAGCTTACTTAATAGGCATTGCAAGCTATGAAGAGATTCCAACTCAAAAATAATAAGTAGCATGAAGTATAAACATAAGCAACATTACAATGCTCATAAAAAGTATGATAGAGTGGTATCTCGCTTGCCTTTGATTATGAATATCAAGGCACCTCTGAAATTCAAGTGATGACTAGAAGTAAAGATATCAAAGATACAAGCATCAAAGTCATAACACAAATAATCAAGTAATGAGACAAGCACAAAGAATGACAACTATGCTCTCAAGAAAGTGCTCGGAGAATGTGTGGAGTCTCAACAAGAAAAGGTTTTAAATAATTTGAAAGGCTTCCAAATGCTAAAAGTATGGTACTTGTTAGCTTTGAGCTCTCATTGCCCCTATCATAAGCATCTTTAAATGGTTAAGGTTAAAGTGACACAACTAAGAGGATATGCTTGACAAGTTATAAATCGAAGTCTCGTACCCCTTACTTACGAAGACCGATCCTCATGCTACTCAACTTCAGTCACGAGTAAGCTCTTGTCATTGTAAGTATATATGTATCATAGAGAACCGCCAACGGGGTACCCCTTGCACATGACACGGGAGCTGTCCCATAATCAAAATAACAAGGCAAGCAGACAATGAGCATCTCAGTGATCTTTTTATTTACTATGTGCATAGATTTTTATTGAGGATGCTTCATAGAATGCTCATTACGGTTATGCTACAAGTTTCCACCATGATTAGGCATGGCTTAGGCTAGCGGCCCAGGCGTTTCTCTAACATATATACAAACTCCATGATCTTACAAGTTCCACTTTTATTTCACACCACCGGGATCCATAAGCAAAAGAACATGATATCAACTAGGTACAAAGCACCAATGAAGTGTTGAAAGCGGTCCCCATAATACATGGTTCTGCTAACTTCAACTCATAAAGCGCAAGCATATACACAACAAAGAAGGATGCAATGGTTCAGGTTTATTAAGTGCAAGAAAATAAAGCGTGCCATCAAGTTCGTGAGAGCTTTACTAACTAACTTTCTCATAACAAGCAAACATTTTATTCGGAAGAAAACAAGGCATATTGAATATGCACGGAGGTAGCAAATGATGCTAATAGGTAGGTGTGGTGGACACTTTGGAAATATTTGGTTTAGGGAGTTGGGAACTTGAGTAAAACATACTCAGTAAAAGTGAAGGCTAGCAATAGTAAGGGAGCGACAAACGAGAGAGCAATAGCTGTCATTATCATGCTTGCAACAAAACAGGACTACTCATGGCATGAAAGTGATTCAAGATCCTCAAGGCAAAAGAATTCATCAAGGCTTAACTGATTATCATAGTCATGTGCATGCGTGGCATGTGCCAAGTCAATTCAAATGAAACATTCAGAGGAGGATACCACGGTGTCATACCAATTTATGAATAGAGAAATGCAAGCAAACATTCATAAGACATGCTACAAACCATTAACGAACTAGAGCTAATCATAAGAAAGCAAGAATTACTAAGCATCCAAAGAAAACATACACTCTACATGAACGGACTAAGCATGCCCACAGTGATGAGTATATGTACAAAAATGAAAACAAATAGAATTCGTTACCAGCCTCTTACCATGCCTCAAGTTGTTATTAATCCTCATTATTGCTCTTCACTTGTGTGGCTTGAATAATAATATGAAACCAATAATACACTGAGGACTGCCGAACCCTGTAGCAAACTCCCAAAAACCAAAGAAGAACGACAAATATTTTTGTTGTTTTTGATTTTCAAAACAAGAACCAAAGGAAAAACAAGCAAAGCAAAATCTTTTTGGGTTTTTCAAATAGTTCAAACAAATGAAAAAGGGAAAAAACAAACCAAGGCCAAAAGAAAAAGCAAACCAAAGAGAAACAACATAAATATTTTTGGTCTTTTTGTGTTTTAGAAAGCAAAAGCAAAGAAGAACGAAAACTAAAAAGAGAACGAAAACATGAATATACAAAGTACCGACGCAACATGATATGGAGATGAGTGCGGTGTCGGCGTACCTCCCCCCAAGCTTAGGATTTTGGCCTAAGTGTGTATCAATCCATTGACGAATAGGGATTCCAAGCATGCGGATCTTGATAAGAATGATCGTAGTTGGGCCCATGGGAAGAAGAAGAAGCTCCCCAATCATAAACAGGATGATGATATGAAGACTCTCCCTCATTCGAGGGCTGGACCGAATCATCCGTGACCTCCCTTCTAGTGTCCTGCTCCTGTTGGGAGAGCTCTCCCAAGTACGTGTCAAGCTCCTCCTTAGTGAGGGACCATCCTTCCCTGTTATCAAGGTTAAACAAAACAAGTGCAGGAAAAAGAACAACATGCTCGGACTTGCTCTTTCTCCAACCAGCTTTGAGAAAGGTTATTTCATAATATAACTCACTCATACTAGCCCACGAGGAAACAAATTTGTGCTGTATCATGGAATTAAGATCAAGACTTTCTATGGGAAACTGTAGGTCTAGATGATGAGGCACTAAACCATGCAAAGCTAGTAAACGAGAAGCAATGAGGCCTCCACAAATTCCACCTTTCTCACGGTTAGTGGCAAGAGGGAAAGCTATCAAAGCACCTAAGTTGTAAGACCTATCTCGTTTAAGAGTAGCAAAGATAAATGCTAGATCATACGAAGATAACTTATTGGCAGTTTTCCGAGCAAGAACACACTTGGCAATAAAGTAGGCAAAGTAGCGAATGGAGGGAAGATGAATGTTACAGATTTTTCCACTCTCCTTCGAGAAGCTGCTCCCTTGGCAAATTTCTGCGTATAAATCCATGAGTGGTTCAGGTCTCTCCCTAATCTTTCTACATGATCCCCATTGAGGTACCTTAATAGCTGCACGAAAAACATCAAGAGAAAGGTCGACAGCGATATTGTAATTTTTTTAATGAACCATGGGGTTAGGCAAAGAGTGACTAAATTGGAAATCCTGCACCACAGACATGGTTAGCTTCACAAATTGACAAGGTTCATCTTCCAAAAAGTGCTCTAACCCTGCATTAGAAACCAAAGTGTGGAAATCTTGTAGAATTCCTGCAGCTCTCATGAACTCAGAGCATGGATAAATGGAGGGAAAGACTTCCTCCTCCCGGTGGACCTTCATGATTTTAGGCACCCATAATTCATGTTGGTTTAGGTGGTGTTCACTCATCTTCTATTCTTAAATTTAAACACCTATTAAACAAGTGATTGGAAAGTAAATATAATGAAGGATTCTACTCATAGGGACTTGCAAGAGGCCTAAACATGCATCAAAACTATATCTCTAAGCATCAAACAAGCTTACAAGCTCTCATAACCAGTCACCTATAGCAACAAAATACTCAATATATAATCCTCTAAACACAAATCTACTTGGACAAGGGGAGGAGTCACATACCAAGGAACAAATGCTCCAAATTTTAGCAAGAAAGATGGGCTGAGCAAGGAGATCGAAAAAATTGAGAGCAAGCATAGCAAGAATGCGATTTTGAGCAATGAACTAGAGCTTACTCGGGAGAGAGAAGAAAGTGGCAGGTGAGAGAGTTAGTGGGGGGCCAGGGGTGGCCCACACCAGGGCTGGCCGTGCCACCATGTGGTGTGCATGCCTGGTGGGCCCCCTGGTACCTCCCAGGTACTCCTCTGCCCCTTTTTTCACTAAAAAATTAATATGAATTTTCTGGAATTTTTCTAGACACTTTATTTTTGGGCATTTTTCAGAAATAGAAGAATGATTTTTCTGACAGACAGATTTTTTTTTGAAATGTTGCAGGGACAAAAAAAAGCTAGAACTACAGAAGTTCTAAGACACTCTAACATGCAAGCAACTAACAACAAAAAGAGAACTAAATGAAAACAAAAACTAAAATGCATAGGATAGAAGTAAATGAAGATAATCATAGTGAATACATTGTTTTGTTCAATGAAATCCTTTTGTTAACAAGGTTGATCAGGTCTTGCTACCAAAACAATTCCATATGAGACAAAACTTTGTATTCCACTAATGATTATGTTACCTCAACCTTGATAGCAATGGTCCCAATCATAATAGTTTCAAATTTTTCTCTTGGTATGGGACAATATATTTCTCCAACTTGAATGCCCTCAACATGTTCAATTGAATTCAAACCATAAGTTCTTTCAACCTTCTTGGGGAAATAGACAGTATGTTCCTTGTCATTAACATTGAAGGTCACCGTTCCTTGATTACAATTGATAACAGCTCCTGCAGTATTAAGAAAAGGTCTCCCAAGAATAATAGACATATTATCATCTTCAGACATTTCAAGCACAACAAAATCAGTAATATCAAGCAATTGTGAGCCACCTGAATAGGTACATCCTCACATATACCCACAGGAATAGTGGTAGATTTATCAGCCATTTGCAAAGATATATCAGTTGGTATTAATTTTTCAAGTTGAAGCCTCTTATAGAGAGAGAAAGGCATAACACTAACTCCAGCTCCCAAATCACACAAAGCAGTTCTAACATAACTGTTCTTAATAGAGCAAGGGATAGTTGGAATCCCTGGGTCTCCAAGTTTCTTAGGAACCTTACCATTGAAAGAATAATTAGCAAGCAAAGTAGAAATTTCTTCATTAGGGATCTTCCTTTTATTCGAGACAATGTCCTTCATATACTTTGATTAAGGAGGCAATTTAATAGCATCAGTCAAAGGAATTTGCAGGAATAAATGTTTCATCCACTCACAAAACTTATTATAGTGTTCATCTTCCTTTGACTTGTGTTTCTTATCAGGGAAAGGCATAGGTTTTTGGACCCAAGGCTCTCTTTCACTACCATGTTTCTTAGCAATAAAATCTTCTTTGGTGTATTTAGTATTCTTAGTGTGGTTTTCAGGTTCTTCTTCAACTTTTTCTTCATTACCACTTTCAGTTTCAGCATCAGAGATAGATATACTATTAGGATCTATAGCAGGTTCAGAGGGTTCTACAACAGTTTTATGTTTCTTTTTCCTTTTCTTACGAGTAGAACCACTATTTTCAGCTTGTTGAGAATCCTGCTCAATTCTTTTGGGATGCCCCTCAGGTTATAGAGGATCCTGGGTAGCAGCTCCACTTCTAGTTCTAATTTCATAAGCATGTTTTTCTTTAGCAGCATTAGCTAGCAAGTCATTTTTCACTTTAACGAGTTGATCTATTTGAGTTTGAACCATTTGAAAGTGGTTAACAATCATTTTAACATCATTAGAGGTTCTTTCCACAATATCTTTTAACTCAACGATAGCTCTAGTGTTTTCCATTAGATGATTTTGCACCCTGTTATTAAAGTTATCTTGCTTAACAATAAAGATATCGAATTCTTCTAAGCATTGATCAAGAGGTTTAGAGTAAGAGATATCACCTTGATCAAAGTGTTGGAGAGAGTGTACCTCAATAGTGGATGAGTAGGGAATAGGATTACATAATTCTTCTATAGGAGGCAAATTCTTGACATCTGCAGCTTTAGTTCCCTTCTCCTTCAGACATTTCTTAGCTTCCTTCATCACTTCATCATTTAATTCAATAACTCCCCTCTTCTTTGATGTTGGAATAGGCACCGAAATAGATGGTTCAGGTACAATTACTTCAGGTATAGCTTGTTTAGGAGGAGTCCAATCTTCATAATTCTTGCTTATTTTAGCCATTAATTCCTCAGCTTCCTTAGAAGTCCTATTCCTAAAAACACAATCAGCACAACTATCTAGGTATGTCCTGGATTCTTCAGTTAGTCCATTATAAAATATATCAAGAAGCTCATTCTTAGGTAATGGACTTACAGCCTGTGCATGAATCAAAGCACAAAAGCTTGCCCAAGATTCGGGCAATACCTCTTCTTCTCCCTGTTTAAAATCGAAAAGTTCCTGCAAAATAGCATGTCTAGCACTAGGAGGAAAATATTTCTGCAGCACTCAGGGCTATCAATAGATCCAGTAGGTAAATTACTAAACCAAGTTTTAGCTTCTCCTTTTGGTGAAAAAGGGAAGATCTTGGCAACAAAGTAAGTACGCATCTTAATATCATTAGAAAACAAGCCACTCATGGTAGAAAGTTCATTCATATGTGCTACCGCACTTTCATTCTTAGTCCCACAAAAAGGTTCTTTCTCGACAATAGCTATGTAAGATAGATCGAGAGAGAAATCATAATCTTTATCTGTAATGTTTATGGGAGAAGCATCAAACTTAGCAATAGGAGACAATTTGGGTCTAATAGTACGCCTCTCAAGGAGACTCTTAGCAGCGCTCCTATCATGGGTGTTTTTACATTCTTTAATAAATTCATCGGTCATCTCAACATAACCATCTTCAACATCGTAACTTTCACTAGACTCAGGTGAACTAACAGGTGTGGTAGTGTCTTCATTAGGAGTTTCGGTATTTCCAGCTATAGTTCTAGCAGTCGTAGCATCTAGGAAAGGACCTAATGAACCACTCTTATCAAGCACAGTAGAAGCAGCATCATAAGCATCAGAAGTTTCAGATTCAGCAGTAGTAGCAGTGTGTGTAGCATGTGTATGTGGTGGTGTAACGAGCTTACTTATAACAGATGGTGAATCACGAGCAATAGCGGTGTTCAGAACCGTACCTCTTCTTGTAGTGGATGGTAAAATAGGAACCTTGCCATCACGAGACTTACCCATGATGGATGGATAGCAACGAACAATAGAGAATCCAAGTGAACTTGATAAATAAAGCTATGCTCCCCGGCAATGGCGCCAGAAAATAGTCTTGATGACCCACAAGTATAGGGGGTGTATCGCAGTATTTTCGAGGGAAGTGAAACCCAATTTATTGATTCGACACAAGGGGATCCAAAGAATATTTATAAGCCTTAACAACTGAGTTGTTAATTCAGCTGCACCTGGAAACAACCTTGCTCACATCGGTTTATCAGTAGCAACAGTTTTGTAGTAGGAATAGCAAAGTAGCAGCAGTAGTAAAGTAAAGATAGCAGTAACAAAAGTAGTAAATAGTAGGATTCGAGTGTGGTAGGCATAGGGATGGATGGACGGGCGTTGAATGGACAAGACAATTCACATAGCAATCAGAACATAGGCAATTGCAGATAAAATAAGATAAAGTATCCAAGTACTAGATAATCCTAGGCATGTGTTCCATATATAGTCATACGTGCTCGCAATGAGAACTTGCACAACATCTTTTGTCCTGCCAACCCGTTTGCAGTGGGGCCTCAAGGGAACTACTGGCAATTAAGGTGCTCCTTTTAATAGAGCACCGGAGCAAAGCATTAACACTCCATGAACACATGTGATCCTCACATCAAAGCCATTCCCTCTAGTTATCCCGATTTCTGTCACTTCGGGACCATTGGTTCCGGAAAACAACGTGTGTATACAACTTGCAGATAAGACCATAAACAATACTATCATAATGAATCAATAACATGTCCAGATCTGAAATCATGGCACTCGGGCCCTAGTGACAAGCATTAAGCACCACAAGTCGCAACAAAGTCATAAAGCACTAATAAAAGATACTAGGCACCATGCCCTAACAATCTGATGCCATTACATGAACGATCTCATCCAATCCCTACCATCCCCATAGCCTACAGCGGGGGATTACTCACTCATAGATGGGGGAAACATGGATGGTCGATGGAGAAGCGATGGTGATGATGATGGCGATGATCTCCTCCAATTCCCCATCATGGCAGGGTGCCAGAACGGAGTTTCTGGTGCTGTTTCGTGGAATCTGGTGGTGGCGGCGGAGTGGAACTCCTTCTAGAAAAACGTCAAACCCCCTGAAGTTTTCAGGTCAGAAGGCTCCTTATAGGCGAAGAGAGAGGCCGAGGGGGTGCCTGGGGGCCCACACCACCCCCTGGCGCGGCCTGGCCTGGCCCGCGCCACCAGGTGGTGTGGCCACCCTTGGCTCTTCTCCGTCTCGTATTCTGGCTCTTGGAGTCTTCGGGTGAAATAGGATTTTTGGGATATTTTCCAGTATTTTCCCTGATAGTTGATTTTCTGCGCAAAAAGTAGACACCAAGGCAATTCTGCTAAAAACAGCGTCAGTCCGCGTTAGTTGTATCCAAATCACATAAGTTTAGAGGAGAAACAATAGCAAAAGTGTTCGAGAAAGTAGATACGTTTTGGACGTATCAGACAACACCTACAACAAAATCACTAGCATCACACATTATTTCAAAGGGTAAACTCCAATCAGGTGGTTGAATAATAGGGGCTATAGTTAAAGCCTTCTTAAGAGTTTCAAAAGCTTCCTTACAATCGTCATAAAAAATGAAGGGTACATCGTTTTGAAGAAAATTATTGAGGGGTTTTGATATCCTAAAAAGTCTTTAATAAACCTTCTATAGAAACCATCATGACCAAGGATACTACGAATACCTTTGATGTCTCTTGGAAATGGCATCTTCTCAATTGCCTCAACCTTAGCTCTATCAACTTCTATGCCTCTTTCAGAAACTTTATGCCCAAGGACAATCCCTTCATTAACCATGAAGTAGCATTTCTCCCAATTAAGAACAAGATTAGTTTCTTCACACCTCTGCAAAACTTTATCAAGGTTGTGTAGACAATTATCAAAAGAAGTTCCATAGACAGAGAAATCATCCATGAACACTTCCACAATTTCCTCACTAAAACCATGAAAGATAGCAGACATGCATCTTTGAAAAGTAGCAGGAGCATTACATAAACCAAAAGGCATACGTCTATAAGCATAAGTTCCGTAAGGGCAAGTAAAAGTAGTTTTTTCTTGATCTTGTTGTTTAACAGCAATTTGAGAGAAACTAGAATAACCATCAAGAAAACAGAAATGGGTCTTTTTAGACAACCTTTCCAACATTTTATCAATAAAAGGAAGCGGGTAGTGATCTTTCTTATTAACTTTGTTGACTTTACTAAAATCAATAAACATCCTATAGCCTACTACTATTCTTTGGGAATAAGCTCATCATTATCATTGGGAACAACGGTAATTCCTCCTTTTTTAGGAACACAATGAACATGACTAACCCATTCACTATCAGCAATAGGATAAACAATACCAGCATCAAGGAGTTTCAATACCTCATTTCTTACCACTTCCTTCATCTTAGGATTTAAACGTCGTTGGTGCTCTACTACTGGCTTTGCATCTGGTTCAATATTGATAGAATGCTGACATATAGTAGGTGAAATCCCTTTTAAATCATCCAGAGTATAGCCCATAGCTCCTCGGTGTTTCTTCAAAACCTCCAATAACCTTCCTTCTTCCTTCCCTGAAAGTTTAGAGCTAATAATAACAGGATATATCTTTTTATCATCAATATAAGCATATTTAAGATCATCGGGAAGATGTTTTAGATCGAAGACCGGATCCTTTTTAGGTGGCAACATGGTACCCAAGTCTTCTACAGGCAAGTAGCTTAAGCATCTTGGGTTGGCGATGGAGAATCTCATCAATCTCATTCCTTTCTTCCATGAAGATCTCACTTTTGTGATCTTCCATAAATTGCTGCAAAGCATTGTTAGGAGCAAGAGAGATATAAGCAAGTTTTTCAACTCTAAAATCCTCATTATGGGTCTCCTCTTCACAAGGTTCTTTAGTAAATTTCGAAAAATTAAACTCATAAGATTCCCCATCAAACTTAGTCAAGATTTTCTCCCTCTTGCAATCAATAATAGCTTCAGAAGTACTGAAGAAAGGTCTACCAAAAATGGTAGGATAAGTTTTACAAGCAGCTGAACCAAGTACTAGAAAATCAACAAGATACTTAATCTTACCACAAAGAACTTCCACATCTCGTACAATACCAATTGGAGAGATGGTCTCTCTATTAGCAAGGTGAATAACCACATCAATCTCTTCCAATTCATAGGGACTGATTTCATGCATAATTTCCCTGCAAAGCTCATAAGGAATATCACTGGAACTTGCACCAATATCACATAAACCATAATAGCAATGATCACCAATTCTAACGGAAAGCACAGGGACACTAGCCTTTTTAGCTCTATTAGGATGTGAAACAATATTAGAAGCATCCTCACAAAAGACTATGTGTCCATCTTCTATGCTTTTAGTGACAAGGTCTTTCACAATTGCTACCACAGGTTCAACGTTTATTTGTTCATTAGGTTTTACAGTTCTCTTTTCACTTTTAGTGATTACATTAGTTATCATAGGATGATCCTTTACCTTATCTGGGAAGGGAATCTTCTCGATATAAGGTTGAATTAAGATGTGATCAATAGTGCAATACTCAGCACTCCCAATAGGAACACAGTCAACAATATCTTTATAAGGTGCATGGTACTTGTTCCATCCCCTTTTTGGAATTTTGATATAAGAAGCAAAAGCCCTAAAGCAATTTGTAATAACTTGTAAATCAAGACCATTAGCATTACTAATATTTTGAAAGTCATCAGTTCCCATAAAAGATTCAATGCATTCATAATCATAATTTATACCTGACTTTCTACCTTTGTCATTCTCCCAAGCTTCAGCATTATCTTGAATACGGTCCAGAAGATCCCATTTAGCTTCTTCTTCCATGCGAGTGAATGATCCAACACAAGAAGCATCCAATAAATCCTTATCATGTAGAGAAAGCCTTGCATAAAAGTTATCGATAATAATATTGTTGGGGATCTCATGAGTGGGACATTTGAGCATTAGTAACTTCAATCTCCCCCAAGCTTGAGCTGTACTCTCTCCATCAAGAGGCCAAAAGTTATATATTTGATTCTGATCTTTATGGATCTCACTAGTAGGATAAAATTTTGAATAAAAGAGAGGCGCTATTTCCTCCCATTCAAGAGCTTGACCATTCTTCAGTAGCTTATACCATTCCTCAGCTCTTCCTTTCAGCAATAATGAGAATAACTTCTTCTTAACTTGATCTGTAGTAATACCTGCACACTTGAACAACCAGCATAATTCGTGTATAAAGAGTAAATGATCACCGGGATGAACAGTTCCATCCCCAACATAGTAGTTATCCATAACACGATCAATAATTCTTGTAGGTATTTTAAAAACATCATTCTCAGCAGGTAGTGGCTTATCTACTACCTTAGCAGTGGTAGTAGCATTACCAAATAAGAAACTCAGCGGATTATCCATAACGAAAATAAAGCAACTAACAGAAGTAAACAATATTCATAGTAGAAGTTTCGTTTACCAGTTCCACTCTCCAATAGCGCTTCACTCCTCGGCAACGGTGCCAAAAAATTAGTCTTGATGACCCACAAGTATAGGGGGTGTATCGCAGTATTTTCGATAAGTAAGAGTGTCGAACCTAACGAGGAGCAGAAGGTGCTGGCTAGTGCTATGGATCAGGAATTCTCTGCAAATACTTAGCAAACGGATTTTTAGGGTTTTTTGATATAGCAAGTAAACAAAGTACAAGTAAATAAAAGATAGTAGGAATAAATGCAGCAAGTGGCCCAATCCTTTATGCAGCAAAGGATAAGCCGGTTGTATTACTTAAGATGACCAAACATTCTCGAGGAGACATGGGAAGACTGTCAAGTGCTTTCGCTTCGTATAGTTGATTAATCTTCTTTAGCTTGCTAAGTGTTGTGTGGGTGAACCTGTGCTAATGTACCGACCTTCCTAGGACTAATACATACTTGTGATTATACTCCTTGCAAACATCTGTAAGTACAAGAAAGTAATTATGGTAGAAATTTAACCACAACTTTAAACTCTAAGACCCTGACGTCCCTTATGCAATGGTTTCCTAATGGGGTTCAGGTTTCTGTGACTCCGGCAACCCCTATGATTAGTAGCCAAATACACAATGCATTCCCCTAGGCCCATATAGGTGAAGTGTCATGTAGTCGACGTTCACATGACACCACTAGAAGAAGTACACCGCAACTTAAATATCAAACTATTGAATCTTTCTCAACACAATTCCACTACTAACAACATGACTTCTCCCATGTCCTCAAGAACAAAACGAACTACTCACAACACATCATATGGATCATGATCAGAGATGGAATAATGATGTATAACAATCTGAACATAAACAATAATTCAATGGTTCACTCAATAGCATCAACTACAAAGAGTAATCAACACCGGGAAAGTTTCCCCTATGAACTATGCAAGATTCAACCCAATTGTTACAACAATATGGAGATGGTGATGAGGGTGCTGATGGTCATGATGGTGGTGATGACGATGATGTTCCGATGAAGTCCAGCTTGATGGTGGTGTTGATGGCGACGATCTCCGCTCTCCGGGAAGGAATTCCCCCGGCAGAAATCTGTCTGCCAGAGAGATATTTCTCTCTCGGTGTTTTCTGCCCCGCAGAGGCGGCGAAATCTTTCTGTGGTTGCTCTCGAATCTTAGGGTTTCGGGAGGATAATATACGCTAGAGGGGAGTGCCAGGGGTGGACCAGGGTGGCCACACCACCTGGTGGCGCGGCCCAGGGTGTTCCGCGCCAGGGGTGGTGTAGCCCCCCTGTGGCCCATCTCTAGCCCCCCTTCTGGCTTCCTTCGTCTTCTGGAAAAATAGGATTTTTCGTATATTTTCCCGGATTTTCTGATCTTCGCGATTTTTGCCTCCAAACAACACCTTTTCCATCAGAATCCCGACTGCAGCGGTCCATGCTCCAAAAGTCATCAACCATGCAAAAATAGATGAAATAACATAAGTATCACCTGTCAATATGAAATATATCGATGAATAACAGTGGATTATGATATAGAATAGTGATGCAAAATGGTCGTATCACTTTCATACTCTTTTCCAATCCAAACCAAATTATTTGAAAACCAATGTATGAAAGAGCGAGTCCAACCAATTTATTCAGCAAACTAAGCAAACCAAGCAAACGAAAAACCAAAACGAAAACAAAAAGAAGACGCTCCAAGAACAACACAATTGTGCATGAAACAATAAAAAAGAAGCGTTTGGAAGAAACCTGGGATTTTTATTGATGAAGAAGGGGATGCCTTGGGCATCCCCAAGATTTGACGCTTATACTTCTTGGATATTTCTTGGGGTGACACACGTGGCATCCCCTAGCTTGAGCTTTAGTCCATCCTTCATCTCATTACTCATTCCTTTCATACACCTGAAATTTTTCCTTCATACAAAACTTCACACAATCTTTATTAGCAACATTAGTGCACTCAAGATAATAAGTCTTTAGGTTCAGTGCTAACACCAATAAAACTTCCATTAAAACATAAGCTACTGTAGCACTTCCCTCAAAAATCTCAATTCCCTAAAAGAACTCAAAAAGGAACCAACAAGTAGCAAATGTAGAAAATGGCAGAAATCTGTCAAAACAGACCAGCAGGTAAAGACAATTTTTTTCGAAGACTTTATGTTGCTCAAATAGAAAAGTGTTGAACTAACGAAAGTTAGATAACAACCTGGGGAAGAAGCCCAAAAATGCACGCCTCAAAAGGACATAAAGAGATTTTACATGAATTTTTACGGTGAAGTACATAAATCTGTTTCAGGACAACAACTTTCCCAATCATTACTTCTCTCTCATTAGAGGTTACTCTTGGCACAAAAAGCAAATAAAAAGGATAAGGAGCGGTTATTACTGAAGTAATAACTTCCAAGACCCAGTTTTAACAATTTTATAACAAGGTGACTGATCATTCAATATAGGACCATCGTCTAGAGCTTTATCATAAACATTTTCTAAGCAAAACTCTTTAGTACAATGCTCCTTTGGTAAGCATGGGGGCCAATCAAATAATGTAAGGGATAAAGAGTTACTCTCATTAGAAGGTAGGCATGGGTAGCTAATCCATTCTTCCTCCTTTTGTTCATCACTCTCTTCCTCTTTTTCATCTAATGAGCTTCCCGTTTCAGCAATTTCTTCTTCCATAAGCTCCTGCAGGGCATTAGTCTCTTCTGTTTGTGGAAAGCATCTATTAATATATTCAAGAATGTAGCCATTTTCTTCCTTGTAATTATCAAAGAAAAATTTAAGTATATCATAAACCTCATATTTATAAGGTGAATCATCAGTATTTTCAAGCAAACTAGCAAGTCCAAATGCAGCCTTCCATGCAATAAATTCTTCAATTTGTTCCACATCATAAAAGTCATAATTTTCTTTAACATAAGAAGATATGGTAACATTATCATTATACTCACATTGAAAAGGGAGGTGTTTATACCTCCTATAGCAACAAGATTTATCAATGCAATAAGTAACATTATAAGTAGAGCACACGTTTCTAGCAATGGTATTTAATTTATCAATTTGTTCCCATAAGAGTTTCCCTTTTTGTGACAAGCGGTGTTCCTTATAATAATATTTTTGTTCTTTCGTGAACCCACCTTGCCAATGAGATTCAGTTTCAAAGAAACCAACCATTGATAGAAAGCATGATAAAGCAAGATAATAATAGACCAACAAAAATAACAACTATAGTATTTTTTGGTATTTTTGCTAAAAAGAAACAAGCAAACAAAGCAGAAATAAACTAAGCAAACCAAAAATAACAAAGTAAAGGGATTGGTTATGAGGGACTCCCCTTGTGAAGATGTCCTTGACTCCCCGTCAACGGCGCCAGAAAATATGCTTGATGACCCAAAATATATCGAGCTCGTTGGGGAACCCCAAGAGGAAGGTATGATGAGCACATCATCAAGTTTTCCCTCAGTAGGAAACCAATGTTATCAATCCAGTAGGAGTAAGGAAACACCCAAAAGGTGTTGCTAGCTGAGCCTTGGCAGGGCGCACTACCGGTGCTAGTAGCAACATGGACACCTGCACAACACAACCACAAAACTTTGTCCCCAACTTGCGATGAGGTTGTCAATCTCACCGGTTTTGCTGAAAACAAAGGATTAAACGTATCGAATGGAAGGAAGTAATATTTGCAGAAAGTAAACACAAAGCAGTAAACAGTTGATTGTAAAAGAAAGGACCGGGGTCCATAGTTCACTAGAGGTGGATCTCCTTAAGATAGATAACATGGTGGGTGAACAAATTACAGCGGGGCAATTGACAAACATCGAGAAAGCATACAAGCATATACTACTCATCTTGACTCCTTTGAGATTCGATTGGGCATTACAACATTATACATAGACCGCCATCCAACTGCATCTATGACTAATAATCCACCTTCAGGTTATCATCCGAACCCCCTCCAGTATTAAGTTGCAAGCAATGAATAATTGCATTACGAATTGCGTGTAAAGTAAACAATACGATTGTTCTATGAACAAAGGATTGTTGTTTTCTCCCTAGTAGCAATAGCACATCTAGTACCTTAAAGATTTCTGTCACTTCCCTAGATTACCAGAGGCATGAACCCACAATCGAGCATAAATACTAATTCTTGGAGTTGCTAGCATATACTTGGCCAAGATATCTACTAAAATGGAAAGCATGCAAGATCACAAATAACAAAGACATGCTAGAATCAATAATCAATCTGAAATAGCATCTCAATATCCATCAGATCCCCTCAAACACAACATGTAGAATTACAAATAGATGATCTTGATCATGAACAGAGCTCACAAGATCTAAACATAATAGCACAAAGGAGGAGAACCAGCCATCTAGCTACTACATGGACCCATAGTCTAGAGATGAACTGCTCATGCATCACACTAGAGGCTTGCATGATGATGAAGAAGGCCTCCATGCTGAATTCCCCTCTCCGGCAGGGTGCCGGGAAGAGCTTCAGATCCCTCCCGATCTAGGGATGGAGATGATGGTGGCTACAGACTCTTTTATGGATTTTTGATCGGGTACTTAGGGTTTCCGTATCAGAGGCAATATATAGGCGGAAGGAGAGGCCGAGGGGGTGCCTAGGGCAGCCAGACCACCCCTAGCATGGGCCAGGCCTGGCCGCGCGGCCAGGTGGTGTGGCCAGGCCCCAGCCCCTCTCCGTCTCGTATTCTGGCTCCAGGTGTCCCTCAGTGAAATACTGACTTTGGCTTTTGTCCCGTCCAATTCCGAGAATATTCATTTTCTGACTTTCCTGGAACCAAAAACAGCAGAAAACAGGCAGCTGGCACTGTGGCTCTTGTTAATAGGTTAGTCCAAGAAATCATATGAAAAGTACTCCAAAGTGTGGACAAAACATAAAAAGTAGATAAAACCAAGCATGGAACATCAAAAATTATAGATACATTTTCAATGTATCAACATCCCCAAGCTTAACTCCTGCTCGTCCTCGAGTAGGTAAGTGATAAAAAGAAAGAATAATTTTTGAGGTGACATGCACCATCTTAAACTTGATCAAAGTATTTGCAAAACTTTCATACCTGGGATCATAGTACTTCAGTCATGACATGAAAGACAAAGTTCTAGCAATAAGACAAAGAAACTATGTTGCAACATGAAAAGGCACAAACAAAAGATTCATGAATAACAATGCTTTGCAAGACGTTTGTTTGTTTCGCATAAAGAAAACATAGCATAGTAGCATTCAGCTTGTCCCTCATAGAGTAGCAAATATAAATGCATAGGAAACCTTCAAAGTTCATAAGAGTGACTAGATACAAATAGATTAAAACAAGCAATATCAAAGTTATGCATCAATCAACAAGTCTTGGGACAATGCACATAGAACTAAGAATGGCCACTATGCTCTCAAAGTAGGTGCATAAAGGTAGAAGGTGGAGACTCAATATATAAGTGGAAGAAAGGCCTTCATAAAAGGAAGTAGGGATTCAAGTCTCATAAAGAGCTTCCAAAAATTATGCTACTGAATAGCTTTCAGCTCTCATTGCCACTATCATAAGCATCTTGAAGTGATTAAGGTTAAAGTGAACAAACTATGGTGTATATGCTTGACGAAGTATAAGTTGGAAATCTCATGTCCCTTGAATACGAGGGCCGCTCCTCATGCTACTCAAGTTTAGTCACCGGTAAGCTCTTGGCATCGTAAGTACATGTGTATCATAGAGAATCGCCAACGGGGTACCCCTTGCTCGATGATACGGAAGAATCCCCATATCAAAATGGCAAGGCAAGCAGAGAACAGGCATCTCAGGAATCTTCTTATTTACCATGGGAATATGGTGATTTTTTCTCTCTTTCCTCTTTTCATAATCTTTTTTTCTTTTTCTCTTTTTTCTCAATATTGAACTCTTTTTTTATAAGAAGAATGCTTCATAGACAACTCATTATGGTTACACTGCAGGTTTCCACCATGTCAGCATGGATTAGACCAACGACCCAGGCGTTTCTCTAACACATATACATAACTCCATGGACTTACAAGCTCCCCTTTCATTTCACACCGACGACATCCATAGACAAAAGAGCATGATATCAACTAGGTACAAAGTACAAGTGCAATGTTGAAAGCGTTCCCCATGACAACATGGTTCTGCTAATCCCCAACAAATAAGTTCAAGCATATACAACATAGACGACACAATGGTTCAAGTTTATTAATGGCAAGAAAAGTAAAGTGTGCCATCAAGTTCGCGAGAGCTTTAATCACTAGTTTTCTCATAAAAAGTTTAATTCGGAAGGTAAACAAAAACATGAATATACTTGGAATAGCATATGCTAGTAGGTAGGTATGGTGGAATCTTTGGAATAACTTAGTTTAGGGAGTTGGATGCATGAGTGGAACTCATACTTAGTTGTGGAGGCTAGCAAAAGACTGGGAGCGACAAACTAAGAGAGCAATAATGTCCATAATCATGCAGAGCGACAAAACATCATTGATCAAAGCATAAAGTGATACTACAAGTTGAAAACTAAAGGATCATCAAGGCTATGGTGACTTTGGAAAGTCATAACATGGTGTGAGCATGTGCCAAGTCAACCCAAACAAAGCATCAAAGGAGAATACCACAATACTATGCTTTAATATGCTAAAACAACGCATGATTCATCCAAGGCACATTAAGCAATCTCAATTGTTCATAACAAGTCATGCTACAGCAAAGAATACTAAGCATAAAGCCAAAACAATATCAAGCATGGCATGACAAAGCATAGGCCACAGTCAAAAACAAGCTCTCTTTACCACTTAAGCATGAACTTTCTGATGACCCACAAGTATAGGGGGTGTATTGCGGTATTTTCGATAAGTAAGAGTGTCGGACCCAACGAGGAGCAGAAGGTGCTGGCTAGTGGTATGGATCAGGAATTCTCTACAAATACTTAGCAAACGGATTTTTAGGGGTTTTTGATATAGCAAGTAAACAAAGTACGAGTAAATAAAAGATAGTAGGAATAAATGCAGCAAGTGGCCCAATCCTTTATGTAGCAAAGGACAAGCCGGTTGTATTACTTAAGATGACCAAACGTTCTCGAGGACACATTGGAAGACTCTCAAGTGCTTTCGCTTCATATAGTTGATTAATCTTCTTTAGCTTGCTAAGTGTTGTGTGGGTGAACCTGTGCTAATGTACCGACCTTCCTAGGACTAATACATACTTGTGAGTAATTAAGGTGGAAACCTAACCACAGCTTTAAACTCTAAGACCCTGACGTCCCTTGTGCAATGGTTTCCTAATAGGGGTTCAGGTTTCTGTCACTCTGGCAACCCCTACGATTAGTAGCCAAATACACAATGCATTCCCCTAGGCCCATATAGGTGAAGTTTCATGTAGTCGACGTTCACATGACACCACTAGAAGAAGTACACCACAACTTAAATATCAAACTATTGAATCTTTCTCAACACAATCCACTACTAACAACATGAGTTCTCCCATGTCATCAAGAACAAAACGAACTACTCACAAGACATCATATGGATCATGATCAGAGATGGAATAATGATGTATAACAATATGAACATAAATAATAATTCAATGGTTCACTCAATAGCATCAACTACAAAGAGTAATCAACACTGGGAAAGTTTCCCCTATGAACTATGCAAGATTCAACCCAATTGTTACAGCAATATGGAGATGGTGATGAGGGTACTGATGGTGATGATGGTGGTGATGATGATGATGATCCTGATGAAGTCCAGCTTGATGGTGGTGTTGATGGCGACGATCTCCCCTCTTCGGGAAGGAATTCCCTCGGCAGAAATCTGTCTGCCGGAGAGATCTTTCTCTCTCGGTGTTTTCCGCCCCGTAGATGCGGCGGAATCTTTCTGTGGTTGCTCCCCGAGTCTTAGGGTTTTGGGAGGATAATATACGCCAGAGGGGAGTGCCAGGGGTGGACCAGGGTGGCCACACCACCTGGTGGTGCGGCCCAGGGTGTTCCGCGCCAGGGGGTGGTGTGGGCCCCCTATGGCCCATCTCCAGCCCCCCTTCTGGCTTCCTTCGTCTTCTGGAAAAATAGGATTTTCTGTATATTTTCCTGGATTTTTTGATCTTTGCGATTTTTGCCTCCAAATAGCACCTTTTCCATCAGAATCCTGACTGCAGTAGTCCATGCTCCAAAAGTCATCAACCATGCAAAAACAGATGAAATAACATAAGTATCACCTCTCAATACGAAATATATCGATGAATAACAGTGGATTATGATATAGAATAGTGATGCAAAATGGACGTATCAACTCCCCCCAAGCTTAGACTTCGCTTGTCCCCAAGCGAAACTGAGCTCAATAAACATGGCCTCAGGTTTATGGAGTGAAGAGTCGATAAAAGAATACGGACAAGAAGCATCACATTCATCAAATACATAGATCATAATAGAAGACAACTCACTATTATATAACTCAACTTGCAACGAGTAAAGGAAACACAATAAAGATACATAAAGTAAATCATAATTGGTAATGGCAAACTTAGCTCTTGGTCGAAGAATAGTTGATAATTTGCTGGAGTTCACAAATAACTGGTTTTCAATGATAGCTTTCAAAGTAGTAAACGTCAAGATAAGAGGAATGTGAAAAACAAGGAACATAAGAAACATGATTGAATAAATCATCATATGAATGAATGAAACACAACAACTCAAAATACTTGTTGAGATAGAAGGGAATAGGTTTACTGACTCAACTACAAAGTAAAAGAAAGGCCCTTCAAAGAGGGAAGCAGTGATTGCAAGTCTCATAAAGAGCTCCCAAAAATTATGATACTTACTAGCTTTCAGCTCTCATTGCCCCTATCATAGGCATCTTTAGGTGATTAAGGTTAAAATGATCAAATATGAGGATATGCATTGACAAGTTGTAAATTGAGAATCTCATGTCCCTTGAATACGAGGGACGCTCCTCATGCTACTAAAGTTTAGTCACCGGTAAGTTCTTGTCATCGTAAGCATATGTGTATCATAGAGAACCACCAACGGGGTACCCCTTGCCCGATGATACGGAAGAATCCCCATATCAAAATGACAAGGCAAGCAGACAACAAGCCTCTCAACAATCTTCTTATTTACCATGGGAATATGGTGCTTTTTTCTCTCTTTCCTATTTTCATAATATTTTTTTTTCTTTTTCTCTTTTTTCTCAATATCAGACTCTTTTTTATAAGAAGAATGCTTCATAGATACTCGTTATGGTGACGCTGCAGGTTTCCACCATGTGAGCATCGATTAGACCAGTGGCCCAGGCGTTTATCTAACACACATGCATAACTCCATGGACTTACAAGCTCCCCTTTCATTTCACACCGATGACATCCATAGACAAAAGAACATGATATCAACTTGGTACAAAGTACCAGTGCAATGTTGAAAGCGTGCCATCAAGTTCGTGAGCACATGGTTCTTCTAACTCCCAACTTACAAAGCAGAAGCATATACGCAACATAGGTGAGCACAATGGTTCAAGTTTATTAAGTGCAAGAAAGTAAAGTGTGCCATCAAGTTCGTGAGAGCTTTAATCACTACTTTTCACATAACAAGTTTAATTTGGGAGGTAGATAAAACAAGAATTTACTTGGAATAGCAATAATGCTAATAGGTAGGTATGGTGGACACAAATGGCATGGGTTTTGGTTTAAGGAAGTGGATGCACGAGAAGAAATCCCTCTCAGTACAGGTTTTTGGCTAGTAAGGCTAGGTAGCAAGTATAAGAGTTGAAGGAAACAAACAAACATACAATGATAAAGACAAACATGCAATCTTCCTCGGAAGCACAACAGATCTTAACTAGAGAATACTAAACTCATGATAAAATCAAGAAAGAAAGATGATGAAATTATTTTTCTTTAGAGTACTTTTATCTTTTCATTCAACTCTCAAAAATAGTGTTGCTACTGCCCGAGCCAGGTTTTCCAAAACCAACTAAATTAACCCAATGATCCCAAAGTGATACCAATACTAACAACAAGATCAATCATATAACCACGAATTGAAAACTAATATAAGCTATGCAAAAGAGTAAATGATAGAACTTCTCATTAATATTCCATAATGGCAACTCACACCAAGGGATACATATCTAACGAGAGAGGGAACACTTCCATAATGCAAACCATCCTACATAATAACTTCTCTATTCATGATATGACTCTACTAAAAAGGTAAAAAGATAGAAGATAGTGATGTGATACCGCGGAACTCCCCCAAGCTTGGAACAAACCAAGGGGATGCCAAACCTAATGATGAATTACTCCTTCGGTGGTGGTGGTATTCTCTCATCATCGTCCGACTTCTAGGGTAAGGGTTTCCCATCAACAAAGGACATCGTGGTTTCCAGCATCCTGAAACTTGCAGCAGCACTTATGCGTTTAAACCTGACCTCATACTCACAGTTTTGATTTTGAACGTCATAGAGCTATGCTTGCAGTTTGTTGGTTGTTTGGCGGAGTGAGAGGACTTCATCCTTGAGTTCAACTGTCTCCTTTGGGTGCTCGGCGATGGGTTCGGAACAAATCTTATGGATGATATCCACTTCGTGTTCCGCCATCTTCTTGTACCTAAAGACTTCTTGCTCCAGTGCTTCCATCCTGTCCTCCAGACTTCCTTCACCTTTAGGGCCCCGAACCTCTTTTATCCGGAGCTCCCCATCTTCAAGCAACAACTCCTTGGGATGAATCTTCAGTTCTCTCATGTATGGGTTGATAATATCCTCTAAAGAATCTTCCTTGGTTGATCCAGAGGAAGACATTGTGGCTACAAATCTGGGACTCTACCTGTCAGAAATAGATCGAAATGAAAATACGACGAAAACACGATATACGAACCTCAGGAGATCCGGGGGATTATATATTACGAAGTTTCATGACAAAAGGAAGGTACTGGGAGAAAACGGGTCAGAGATGGAGTCCGGAGTGGCCACACCACCTGGTGGCACGACCATGGGTGGGCCCACGTCACAGGGTGGTGTGAGCCACCCTGGCTCCGTTTCCGTCCCTCTTTCACTTTGTAGCTTCCCTTATTAACTAAAAACTACAAAAATATAGTTGGATTATTTCCATCTTCCCTCTGAATTTGGTCCTTGATAAATTTTTCCGGAGTTATAACTTGAAAGGCATCAACATCTTCATTGTAAGCATCTCCAGCAATATAGTGCTTGAGTCGCTGTCCATTCACTACTTGTGTAGTATTATCTTTTAAAGAAGAAATTTTTATTGCTCCTGAACGGTATACTTCTTCAATAATGAATGGTCCTTCCCATTTTGACAGTAGCTTTCCTGCAAAAAATCTGAGACGAGACCTATACAATAGAACTTTCTCACCAACATGAAATTCTCTCTTAAGTATTCGCTTGTCATGCCATCTTTTAACTTTTTTCCTTAAAGAGCCTGGCATTTTGATAGGCTTCACTCCTCCATTCATCTAAAGAACTTAAGTCAAATAATCTTTTCTCACCAGCGAGATTACAATCTCTATTTAGTTCTTTAACTGCCCAGTAAGCTTTGTGTTCTAATTCTAAAGGTAGGTGACAAGCTTTCCCATAAATCATTTTATAAGGAGACATCCCCATAGGATTTTTGTAGGCAGTTCTATAAGCCCATAAAGCATCATTCAACTTTTTAGCCCAGTTTTTTCTAGATCTATTAACAGTCTTTTCCAAGATGGATTTAATTTCTCTATTTGATAACTCTACTTGCCCGCTAGTTTGGGGGTGATAAGCTGAAGCAATCCTATGATTAACATCATATTTAGCAAGGGTCTTTCTAAAACCACCATGAATGAAATGAGAACCCCCATCAGTCATGAGATACCTGGGCACTCCAAACCTTGGAAAGATAACATCCTTAAGCATTTTTAGAGAAGTCTCCCCGTTAGCACTCTTTGTAGGAATGGCTTCTACCCACTTAGTAACATAATCAACGGCAACAAGAATATGAGTATAACCTTTCGAGGGAGGGAAATGACCCATAAAGTCAAATACCCAGCAATCAAAGGGTTCAATAACTAGAGAGTAGTTCATAGGCATTTCATTGCGTCTAGAAATGTTACTAACACACTGACATTCATCACAAGATAAAACGAATTTTCTTGCATCTTTAAAAAGGGTAGGCCAGTAGAAACCTGATTGTAGCACCTTTTGCGCAGTTCTATCTCCTGCATGATGTCCTCCATAAGCACTACCATGACATTTACGCAATATCTCCTTTTGTTCATATTCTGGAACACATCTTCGCATAATACCATCCACTCCTTCTTTATATAAGTGTGGGTCATCCCAAAAATAATGCCTCAAATCATAGAAGAACTTCCTTCTTTGATGAGCTGTAAAAGTTGGAGGCAAATACTTGGAGACAATAAAGTTAGCATAATCAACGTACCAAGGGCTCCCTCGCGAGCTTACCCCTACTGCAGCTAACTGTTTATTTGGGAAACTATCATTAACATGCATAGGGTCAAAAGAGATGTTTTCCAATCGATATAAATTATTAGCTACAGGGTTTTCAGCACCTTTCCTATCTACTATATGTAGATCAAACTCTTGTAAAAGTAGCACCCTTCTCATAAGCCTAGGCTTAGCGTCCTTCTTCGTCATAAGGTATTTAGTAGTAGCATGATCAGTATGAATGGTGACTTTTGAATCTACAATATAGGGTCTAAACTTATCACAAGCAAAAATGACAGCTAGAAATTCTTTTTCAGTAGTAGCATAATTCCTTTGAGCAGCGTCTAGAGTCTTACTAGCATAATGAATAACGTTTAACTTTTTATCAATTTGTTGCCCAAGGACAGCACCTATAGCAAAATCACTAGCATCACAGATTATTTCAAAGGGTAAACTCCAATCAGGTGGTTGGACAATTGGGGCTGTAGTTAAAGCCTTCTTTAGAGTTTCGAAAGCTTCCTTACAATCGTCATCAAAAATGAAGGGTACATCTTTTTGAAGAAGATTAGTGAGGGGTTTTGATATCCTAAAAAGTCTTTAATAAACCTTCTATAGAAATCAGCATGACCAAGGATACTACGAATACCTTTGATGTATCTTGGACATAGCATCTTCTCAATTGCCTCAACCTTAGCTCTATCAACTTCTATGCCTCTTTCGAAAACTTTATGCCCAAGGACAATCCCTTCATTAACCATGAAGTGGCATTTCTCCCAGTTAAGAACAAGATTAGTTTCTTCACACCTCTACAAAACTTTATCAAGGTTGTGTAGACAATTATCAAAAGAAGTTCCATAGACAGAGAAGTCATCCATGAACACTTCCACAATTTCCTCACAAAAACCATGAAAGATAGCAGACATGCATCTTTGAAAAGTAGCAGGAGCCTTACATAAACCAAAAGGCATACGTCTATAAGCATAAGTTCCGTAAGGGCAAGTAAAAGTAGTTTTTTCTTGATCCTGTTGTTTAACAGCAATTTGAGAGAAACCAGAATAACCATCAAGAAAACAGAAATGGGTCTTTTTAGACAACCTTTCCAACATTTGATCAATAAAAGGAAGCAGGTAGTGATCTTTCTTAGTAACTTTGTTGACTTTCCTAAAATCAGTGCACATCCTATAGCCTACTACTATTCTTTGGGAATAAGCTCATCATTATCATGGGAACAACGGTAATTCCTCCTTTTTTAGGAACACAATGAACAAGACTAACCCATGCACTATCAGCAATAGGATAAATAATACCATCATCAAGGTGTTTCAATACCTCATTTCTTACCACTTCCTTCATCTTAGGGCGTTGGTACTCTACTACTGGCTTTGCATCTGGTTCAATATTGATAGAATGCTAACATATAGTAGGTGAAATCCCTTTTAAATCATCTAGATTATAGCCATAGCTCCTCGATGTTTCTTCAAAACCTCCAATAACCTTCCTTCTTCCTTCCCTGAAAGTTTAGAGCTAATAATAATAGGATATATCTTTTTATCATCAATATAAGCATATTTAAGTCATCAGGGAGAGGTTTTAGATCGAAGACCGGATCCTTTTTAGGTGGCAACGTGGTACCCAAGTCTTCTACAGGCAAGTAGCTTAAGCATCTTGGGTTGGCGATGGAGAATCTCATCAATCTCATTCCTTTCTTCCATGAAGATCTCACTTTCGTGATCTTCCATAAATTGCTGCAAAGCATTGTTAGGAGCAAGAGAGATAGAAGCAAGTTTTTCAACTCTAAAATCCTCATTATGGGTCTCCTCTTCATAAGGTTCTTTAGTAAATTTCGAAAAATTAAACTCATAAGATTCCCCATCAAACTTAGTCAAGATTTTCTCCCTCTTGCAATCAATAATAGCTCCACAAGTACTCAAGAAAGGTCTACCAAAAATGACAAGATAAGTTTTACTAGCAGATGAACCAAGTACTAGAAAATCAGCAGGATAATTAATCTTACCACAAAGAACTTCCACATCTCGTACAATACCAATGGGAGGGATGGTCTCTCTATTAGCAAGGTGAATAACCACATCAATCTCTTCCAATTCGTAGGGACTGATTTCATGCATAATTTCCCTGTAAAGCTCATAAGGAATAGCACTGTGTAACATCCCAAAACTTTAATCCAAGCTTATCAAGATCCAAATCATCAAAATTAGGGTTAACAAATTTTTTTCCAATTTAAAGTATGAAGCATTCATGTGTGTGTGCATTTAAATTAGGAGTTGATTTGAATTGCCATCATTCTGTGATTCATTGCTTGTAAAATGATTCTTAGGTGAAATAAACATCATCTAAATCATTCCCAAACTTTTCCCAAAGAAAAACAACTCAAAATGAATAAATGAAGTGGATGGTCATTTTGGCCAAATTAACTATCATGCCTACTTTGGATATTCCTAGTACTCAAAACTTAACAGAAACATTTGTGGATCTTTACACCCCTTGCTAGTACACATAATGTGGTACCAAGGCCCACTTTGTGATCCGCTAAAAACATTCAAATACTAATTTTAAATGACAGTTTAAAATTGAATCTATTTCATATGGGAAGATCCCACTATTTCAAAAACCACTCAAACAAGCTCAATTGTCAAAACCCAAGCACCCACAGAGTCTCAAGTTTATGCTTAGCACACCCTCCAAAAATCTTTTCAAAATTCAAAAACAAATTTCATGCGCCCATTTCATCAAACACTTAGCAGGCAGAATCAAACACTAAATCCTAGCTCACTGTTTGCAACAGGGTTTTGCCCCCATTTGATCTCCAATTAATCTCTTTGTCCCCTCTTGATCAAACCAGGCCCTTAACACCCATCCCCTACACCACTAGTGGCATTGCCATGCCATGCCGAGCACCAACTCGCCGACCAAACCTTGCCCCGCTGTAGCAGACCACCCCCTCTCTCTCGCCATGTCTATGAGGTAGCCAGCACCTCACTGCAGCCCACTGTCCCCTCCCCAAGACAGGCCAAGAAGTGGACCACCGAGAAAACCCCGCACCCAGTGCCACCGCGCCATGCCGAGCACGCGCCAGAGCGCCGTGCCCGACACGCGTGCACAAGCCGCCGCTCGACCGCAGCCCACGCCCACCGCGTCGCCACAACCCAGGGAGCACGTCGGACATGCCCGTTCGCCGCCCAACGCCTCACAGCCACCGCTCGCCATGGACACCGCCGCCTCTGCCGCTCAGAGCACTAGCTCAGCCCGACCGCATACCACCGCCCCTAAGCCCACATTAAAGTCCTAGAGCACCGCCAGGAGACCACGCGTCGATCGCCAACCTCAGCCACGCCGCTAGCCGCACATAGCCATGTCGCCACCGTCGCCTGCCCATCCCTCTCGGTCTTGCCGTCGAGCCTATAAAAGGAGGGCACCCCCAGCCGTTTGCAGCACACCACTCCACTCCCCTCACCTCACTGATCGTCCCACACCTCTAGCCGGAGCACGGGGAGCCGCAGCTCGCCGGAATTGTACCGGAGCAGGCCGCCTCTGGAGGAGAAGGGTGCCGTTGATTGCGACCACCCCCGAAGCTGCCTCGACCGTCCCTAAGCTCGCCGTTGACCACCAGTCCGTTTGCCCGCCTCGCCGTCGTCGCTGGAGCCCTGGTACGCCCCCTATGCACCCCCACCGAGCCGCTAGGGTTAGAGCTCGCCGGCGATAGGTCCGTCGTTGATGACGATCCACAGCCGTTGATCCCTACTCTAGTCCAACGTCCCACGTTGCCCCATACCGCTTCACGCGTTATGAGCCACTGACTGGTGGACCCCCTGTCAGTTGAGCCCTGCGCTGCGGAGTGACATTGGGCCGGCCCGTTAGCGTTTCTCGCACGACCCAGTTAGTTTGAATTAGGATTTTTCTTTTTAGTTTAAACTTAGTTCTGTCTCTGAGTTGGAAAATCAATTCACGGAGTTTTACAAATCCAAATTGCATGAAACCAATTTTGCCTGAAAGCTATTGAAATGATCTATCCAAGACTGTTGGATTTAATTCAAATTAGAGGTATAAATCTCTCCTAGTAAAAATAATAAAACAGAAGCATTTGCACCTTGCAACATTTTTATAAAATAAACTAAGATAGATTTTGAGTTGATTCCAACTCTCAAAAATCACATTCCATCATACCTATTTGAATATGTAATAATATTAAAGTTGACATGAAGTGACTTTGGACTAGTACCAAAATAATGCTATAGAGGCATTTCAGTCACTTTAAATCATTAAATAATGAACTTAAACCAAAGTAATTATGATCCAACCCTTAAATCACATTCCCACATGTTAGAATATGTGGTGATGACCTGTGTCCACATGATCCCATATTTTAAGTGGTGAATATTAAATCTTAGTTAATTTTTTTAATGAGTAGAAATTACTTTTCTAAAATAAAAAGAAGGAAACTAGTTAATTAAACTTGTGATGCTTGTGATGATAATAGGTCATCAAATGTGTGCCTTAGGGTGCTAATTAAACTAGTTAAGTATTGTTTGGTGATTTTGTACTCCGTATGTATTTATAGACGATAGTACCGACCAAGTCGACGAGGAGGAGGAGTTCTACCAAGAAGAAGAAGAAAACTTCAACCACTGCACCAACCAAGGCAAGCCACCATTAACAATGCAAGCTATTGTAGCAATCTAGCATTAAACTAGTTAACTTGATCCAAGATGCTATAGGCATGCTTGAGTCATATCACTTTAACTATTAGTTACCCCAAGTTTTATTTATAAGCTTTACTTCCTTTACTTTACCCAAAGTTCTTAATTGTTTTGAAGGTAGCATAAAGAGTATAAAACTTGACCTATTTAGAACCCCTTTAGATCTCATTCTATGGCATGAGATTGAACCCATCTTTTCCACCTTAGTGAACACTCTTAACTTAGTAGTTTAGAGTAGATCAAAAACTTGAGTCACTTTAGATGGGAACACTTGGTGAAAATGAATTGTGAAAATCTTGGAATAATGAGTCATTCTATTGAGATGTTTTGACATGTGTTGAGAAACACAAATGGTTTATGATGATGAAAATGTTGAGGCATGAGCCTTAACCCTTTTATAAAACTAATGGTTGGATTCGGATGCGATATCATTCCAAATTTAACATACAACCACACTACCTGAATTGGGTAAGGCTTAGCTGGAAATTTATATGCATTAGTATTAGTTCCCTCGCTGGAGAGGTTTGAGCTGAGGCTACCTCTCAATGTTGTCCACCTATGCAGTGCCCAAGATGACTGATGGTCATGGTTGGGAGGCCATGCTCATAGGAGAGGTGCTTATACTAGGGTGTGTAAAGGGAAAGTTATGTTTGATTATCTGCATACTAAGTATGATGATTCATGGTTATCCCTGACAGATGTATCGAATCTTGTGGTGAAAGTGTACTACCTCTACAGAGTGTCAAACTATTCGAATAGCAGCGTCCGCGGTTATGGATAGTTGGAATGGCCATACTGTTTCGTTGTCAGATGTTTTCAAAATGACTTACGAAATGAATGATGATTCTTGACTTGACCACAACAGGGTTGTGTTGATGGCAATAGCTTCCCAACTTAAGTGATTCTAGAACTTTATTTTATCTTTCTTTGCTTCTGAACTCAGCATAGGTTTCAAACTTAACTTTGTAGTTAAACATAGAGTTATCACTTTAACTTAGCACTAAATTACTTGTTAGTGGTAGTTTGCGAGTACTTAAAGAGTACTCATGGCTTTTGTCCCTGGCTATTCTCATGGCCAGACTATGAAAGAGACTACCAAGATGATGGCTAGCAGGACGACTATGATAACTAGGACTATCTGCCTTCGTCAGCATTGCCTGTGCCCCTGAAGATGGACCCCACCGCTACGCTTATCTTTTATTTCCGTTGCTTGTTGTATTAAGACTGGATCATGAGATCCTTATGTATGGTTTGTAATGGATGATGTACTGTGATATCCAATCCGTTATGTCTCGCAAAAATGGTAATCCTGGGATTGCAAGGTATGGCATAACAGGCATTTAGGATTAAAAATCCGGGTGATGACAAGTTGGTATGAGAGCCATCCTGACTATAGGAGACCCTAGTTAGAATGGACATTCAAACAAAAACTTAGTTTCAAAACCAAAGTGAGTATTTATGAAAAACTATCTCCTCTCTTATCCTTGTGGATTCATTCTTTCTCAAAAATTCATGTTCCTCAAAATTCTTACATTACTACTTAAAATTTGACACACTTGATCACTTCACTAATTTCCTCATCCTTAATTCTTGTAGATGGAGAATCAATTCAGCAAGTTTTACCAGTTGGGAAACGGAGGTTAGATGATCTTCGAGAGGGATCTGGATTCACTATCGGAGTTACTGGGACGCCCACATCCGGAGTTTCTTGGAGCTCAACTTCCAGGACCCCCAGGAGGAGACTTACAGTGGCTAGTCACCGCAGATCTTAGAGGAAGCATCGAAGCACCAACTTCCGGGAGAATTCAGTTCTCCGTGAGAGAGAACAACTGGCTAGATGGATTATCCAGGGCAATGCATGAAGCTCTCGCACGTCTATGTGCCCTCAGCGTCAACAAAATCCAAGGAACCCGTTTTGCCCACTATGCAAGACGTGACTTCATGGGAATGCCGATGGAGATACCAAGTCACCCAGAGTTAAGGTGTCAAGTGTAGAATCTTGACTTCTTGCTGCACGACAGACAGCAGGAACTGGACAACGCTAGGGAGTTAGCCAACCAGAACCGTGCCATTGCCGACCAGAAGGCCCAGACTTTTGCACTGCTCATCCAGGATCACCAGTCTCTTTGCCGCCAGCATGCAAAGAAGGATCACACCATCGCCCGTCTTCGCAAGAAGGTGGCCGACCTCGAGAAGACCGTCAAGGAGCAGGAAGCTCAGCTTGCAGCAAAGGAAGAAGAAGAGGAGGGTGAAGACATCTAGGGAGACATGGATTCTTACCTCAGCAACGATGATGACTTTCTCGAGGAAGATGCAGTGGACTTCTACACTGATGATGAGGACTCCGACTTCATCGACGATGAGTAGATGCACTAGAGCAGTGTCGTAGCACGAGATGTATCGGTCCCACCGTATTGTAGCTGGCAGAATGGTTCTTCAAACCATCTGTTTTTCCCTTTGATTGTTGTGGTGTGTGTTGTATCGTGTGCTTGTTTGCATGAATGAAAATGAAGTTAGTTGAAAAACCTGAGTCTAACTCAAAGTTTTAGCTTTGAAAACCCAAAACCATGAACCTTAGAATTTCCCTCTTACCCCCATATCTATCTCAATCTTCAGATGACTCGTGGAAACCAAGGAGGGAGCAGCTCATCGCAAGACCCAATGCTGCAGATCTTGCAAAATCTCATCGCAGACCGTGAAGCAAGCAGGGCAGAGCGCCAAGCTAACTTAGAAACACTTCAACAGATCGCCCAAATGGCTCTCAACAACCAAGGGCATGGAAATCAGGATCACCAGGGATCCAAACTCAAAAAAATTCAGAACACCAATCCCCCAATCTTCAACCAATCTGAAAACCCATTAGATGCTGATGACTGGTTACAGACAATGGCAAACAACTTAGAAGTTGCAAGAGTTGATGAAAATGAGAAAGTTCTCTTCGCCACCCACTACGTGGCAGGAGATGAAAGAGCTTGGTGGAATAGTATCCGCAATATGAACCATGGTCAAGTGATGACATGGGAAGCATTTAAAGTCAAGTTCAGCTGCACCCACGTGCCGCAAGGTCTAGTCAACAGAATGAGAGATGAGTTCCGCGAATTGAAGCAAGGAAGAATGACTGTGGTGGAGTACCGTGATAGATTCCTGTCACTTGCCAGATATGCACCTGATGAGATCAACACGGAGGCCAAGAAGAAGGAGAGATTCCTGAACGGACTGCATGATGACATGCAGACTGTCCTCGTCAACATCCGTTTCGAGGATCTCGAAGAGCTAGTCGACTCTGCCATTCAGATGGAAGGGAAGATTAACTAGGCAAACGACAACCGCAAGCGTCGCATGATGCAGCAATCTGGATCCAGCAGTCACCAGAAGTACCGTCCCAACCCCTCATCGGGATATGCACCAAGGAACAACCAACCCCCAACGTCTCGCCCAAGCTACCCCAATTGTAGCGGAGGCAATGGGAAGTCCGGAGGAAACAATCACAACTCCGGCAATGCCAACAATTTCAACCGTGCACCTCCCAAGAACAACATCAACAACAACAACAACACTGCACCTAGAACTGGCAGCAATGCTGTACCTGTCGCAGTCAAGGACAAGTCCCAGATCACCTGTTTCGAGTGTGGAGTTAAGGGTCACTATTCAAATGAGTGTCCCAAGAAGACTGTAGCCAATGCCAATGTGAATGCCCCAGCTCAGCAGCAGCATCGTGTTCAACCAGGAAGAAGATTTGCCCCAGGGAACCCTCAAAACCGCAACGGCCGTCTCTTCCACATGAACGCAGAAGAAGCCCAGGAAGCGCCAGATGTAGTGCTAGGTATGTTTTCTGTCAACTCAGTTTTAGCAAGGGTATTGTTTGATTCGGGAGCATCGCATTCATTTGTCGCCGAAGAATTTGCATGCACTAGTAAGATTCACCCAACCAACCTGAAGCATGTCATGATAGTTCAAATCCCCGGTTCAACAACCAAAGCTAGAAAAAATTGCAAAGATGTGCCTATCAGAATACATGGGATAGATTTTTATGCCAACCTAATTGTACTTGGAAACAAAGGATTGGAAGTAGTACTAGGTATGGACTGGATGTCAAGGCATAAAGGAATGATAGACTGTGCTAAGAAAGCCATCACCATGACTAGTAGTTTTGGAGTAACAGTAGAGCATATATCTAAAACCTTACCCCGTCAATTCAAGGGCAACAAGAGTGTAGCCCTACCCACCATAGACCAAGTCAGAGTAGTGTGTGAATACCCCGACGTATTCCCAGATGAATTGCCAGGTATGCCCCTGGATAGGGATATTGAGTTCATTATCGAACTAATCCCTGGAATCGGACCCATAGCCCAGAGACCCTATAGCATGAACCCCTCAGAGTTAGTGGAACTGAAGAAGTAGTTGGATGCCATGTTAGAGAAAGGCTTGATTCAACCAAGCGCATCGCCGTGGAGATCACCAGTGTTATTTATCGACAAGAAAGATGGAGGCAATCGTTTGTGCACAGATTACAGAAAGTTGAATGACGTTACCATCAAGAACAAGTACCCTTTGCCAAAGATAGTGGATCTATTTGATCAGTTGACTGGAGCCCAGGTATTCTCAAAGATTGATCTTAGGACTGGTTATCACCAACTTAAGATTCGTGCAATGGATATTCCAAAGACCGCCTTTACTACTCGCTATGGTTTATACGAGTATACGGTTATGTCTTTTGGATTAACCAATGCCCCTGCTTATTTCATGAATCTCATGAATAAGATCTTTATGAACTTCCTAGATAAGTTTGTAGTGTGTTTATCGATGACATCCTTATCTACTGCAAGTCAGAAGAAGATCATGAGCAACATCTAAGAATCATCCTAGAAACCCTAAGAGAGCATCAGTTATATGCCAAGTTCAGCAAGTGTGAGTTCTGGCTGAAAGAAGTAGGATTCCTAAGACATATTGTGTCTGCCGGAGGAGTCTCTGTTGATCCTGCCAAGATCAAAGATGTCGAAGAATGGGAAGCTCCAACCACTCAAATCCAAGTCCGTGCATTTCTCGGATTAGCGGGATACTACCGCAAGTTCGTGGAAGGATTCTCGAGCATCGCCAGGCCCATGACCCAATTGTTGAAGAAGGATAAGAAGTTTTAATGGACAGACAAATGCGAAGCCAGTTTCCAGGAGCTGAAAAAGAGATTGATATCAGCCCCAATATTGGTCATGCCAGACATCAAGAAGCCGTTTGATGTGTATTGTGACACATCCAAGATTGGTCTAGGAAGTGTATTGATGCAAGAAGGCAAAGTCATCGCGTATCTATCTCGACAACTGAAACAGCATGAGCAGAACTATCCGACCCATGATCTTGAGCTAGCAGCTGTGGTTCTAGCATTGAAGACCTGGCGTCACTATCTGATGGGTAATCGCTGTGAGATTTACTCGGATCACAAGAGCTTAAAGTATATCTTCACTCAAAAGGAGCTGAATATGAGGCAAAGGAGATGGATAGAGTTAATAAGGGATTACGACCTTGATATTCACTATCACCCCGGCAAAGCCAATGTGGTAGCGGATGCTCTTAGCCGATTGCTGTCTAGGCTAAACACCATGATCAAGGAGAAGCAACTAAGTTTTGTATGTAGAGTTGGAGCAATTCAGAACTGAATTAGTTAGCAAAGGATTCTTAGCTAGCATTGAACTTCAACCCACTTTGATTAGCCAAATCAAGGAAGCCCAGAAGGGGAATGAAAGTATCGACGGAATCAAACGTCGTATTGGTACAGGAAAGGTACCTGGATTCACTGAAAACGAAGAAGGAGTACTGTGGTACAAAGGACGTATCTGTGTGCCAGCAGATTTGGAGCTGAAGCAAGTTATCATGAAAGAAGCTCATGATACTCTTTATTCTATCCACCCCGGAGGAACAAAGATGTATTAGGATTTGAAGGAGCAATTTTGGTGGCACAAGATGAAGAGAGAAATCGGAAGCTACATCGCCAAATGTGACATCTGTCAAAGAGTCAAAGAAGAGCATCAGAGGCCTGCAAGACTATTGCAACCATTGCAGATTCCGGAATGGAAATGGGATTCCGTCGGAATGGACTTTATCATCGGTTTGCCTACTTCTAGTAGGGGAAATGACTCCATCTGGGCCATAGATGATAGATTGTCCAAGGTAGCCCACTTTATACCTGTCAAGACTACCTACCAGAGTGCGAAGCTAGCAGAACTGTATATTGCTAGGATTGTTAGTCTGCATGGAACCCCCAAGACCATAGTATCAGATCGAGGAACTCAGTTTACCTCGAGATTTTGGCAGAAAGTCCAAGAAGGATTGGGAACCAAGTTGAACTTCAGTACCGCTTATCACCCGCAAACCGATGGACAGACTGAGAGAGTCAACCAGATCTTAGAGGATACGCTTAGAGCTTGTGTGTTAGAATACGGATCAAAATGGGAAGACTGCCTGCCTTTTGCAGAATTCTCATATAACAACAGTTATCAAGCTAGTTTGCAGATGGCACCATTTGAATTCCTATACGGAAGAAAGTGTCGTACCCCTTTGAATTGGTCGCAAGTAGGAGAGAGTCAGATCTTTGGACCCGACATTCTCCGAGAATCTAAAGAGAAGGTTCACAAAGTCCGTGAGCACCTTAAGACCGCCCAATCCAGACATACGAGTTATGCTGATAAAAGAAGGAGAGACCTGACTTTCAAGGTCGAAGATTTTGTATATCTCAAGGTTTCGCCATTAAAGGGAACCCAACGCTTTAGTTTGAAAGGAAAGTTAGCCCCCAGATATATCGGGCCATTCAAGATTCTGAATCGTCAAGGAGAAGTATCCTATCAACTGGAACTACCCGAGGAGATGTCAGCCACACAATTTGTTCCATATCTCCTTACTTTGCAAATGCCTGGAAGTGCCGGAGAAGACTGAAGTTTTCAAGAACATCGATCACAGAGCTGTAGAAATCAACAATGACCTAACCTATCGGGAAGTGCCCATCCGTATCTTACAAGAAGCCTACAGAACCACCAGGACCAGGAGCATCAAGTTTCTCAAGATTCAGTGGAGCAACCATACCGAGGAGGAAGCCACTTGGGAGCGCGAAGATTACATTAGGACAGAGTTCCTAGATCTCTTTAGTTCCTAGTTTTTTTGTAAATCTCGGGATGAGATTTTGTTTAAGGGGGGAAGGTTTGTAACATCCCAAACTTTAATCCAAGCTTATCAAGATCCAAATCATCAAAATTAGGGTTAACAAAAACTTTTCCAATTCAAAGTATGAAAGCATTCATGTGTATGTGCATTTAAATTAGGAGTTGATTTGAATTGCCATGGTTCTGTGATTCATTGCTTGTAAAATGATTCTTAGGTGAAATAAACATCATCTAAATCATTCCCAAACTTTTCCCAAAGAAAAACAACTCAAAATGAATAAATGAAGTGGATGGTCATTTTGGCCAAATTAACTATCATGCCTACTTTGGCTATTCCTAGTACTCAAATCTTAACAGAAACATTTGTGGATCTTTACACCCCTTGATAGTACACATAATGAGGTACCAAGGCCCACTTTGTGATCTGCTAAAAACATTCAAATACTAATTTTAAATGACAATTTAAAATTGAATCTATTTCATATGGGAAGATCCCATTATTTCAAAAACCACTCAAACAAGGTCAATTTTCAAAACCCAACCACCCACAGAGTCTCAAGCTTATGCTTAGCACACCCACCAAAAATCTTTTCAAAATTCAAAAAGCAATTTCATGCGGCCATTTCATCAAACACTTGGCAGGCAGAATCAAACACTAAATCCTAGCTCACTGTTTGCAACAGGATTTTGCCCCCATTTGACCTCCAATTAATCTCTTTGTCCCCTCTTGATCAAACCAGGCCCTTAGCACCCATCCCCTACACCCCTAGTGGCATTACCATGCCATGCCGAGCACCAACTCGCCGGCCAAACCTTGCCCCGCTGTAGTAGACCGTCCCCCTCTCTCTCGCCATGTCTAGGAGGTAGCCAGCACCTCACCGCCGCCCACTGTCCCCTCCCCAAGCCAGGCCAAGCAGTGGACCACCGAGAAAACCCCGCGCCCAGTGCCACCGCGCCATGCCGAGCACGCGCCAGAGCGCCGCGCCCGACACGCGTGCACAAGCCGCCGCTCAACCGCAGCCTGCGCCCACCATGTCGTCACGACCTAGGGAGCACGCCGGACCCATTCGCCACCCAACGCCTCACAGCCACCGCTCGCCGTGGACACCGCCGCCTCTGCCGCTCAGAGCGCCAGCTCAGCCCGACCGCATACCACCGCCCCTAAGCCCGCATTAAAGTCCTAGAGCACCGCCAGGAGACCGCGCGTCGATCGCCACCCTCAGCCACGCCGCTAGCCGCCCGTAGCCATGTCGCCACTGTCGCCTGCCCATCCCTCTCGGTCTCACCGTCGAGCCTATAAAAGGAGGGCACCCCCAACTGTTTGCAGCACACCACTCCACTTCCCTCACCTCACTGATCATCCCACACCTCTAGCCGGAGCACGGGGAGCCACAGCTCGCTGGAATTGTACCGGAGCAGGCCGGCTCTGGAGGAGAAGGGCGCCGCTAATTGCGACTACCCCCGAAGCTGCCTCGACCGTCCCTGAGCTTGCCGTCGACTACCAGTCCATTTGCCCGCCTCGCCGTCATCGCTGGAGCCCTGGTACGCCCCCTATGCACCCCCACCGAGCCGCTAGGGTTAGAGCTCGCCGGCGACAGGTCCATCGTCGACAACGATCCACAACCGTTGATCCCCACTCTAATCCAACGTCCCACTTAGCCCCGTACCGCTTCACGCGTTATGAGCCATTGACTGGTGGACCCCCCTGTCAGTTGAGCCCCGCGTTGTGGAGTGACATTGGGCCGGCCCGTTAGCATTTCCCGCGCGACCCAGTTAGTTTGAATTAGGATTTTTCTTTTTAGTTTAAACTTAGTTCTGTCTCTAAGTTTGAAAATCAATTTAGGGAGTTTTACAAATCGAAATTGCATGAAACCAATTTTTCCTGAAAGGTATTGAAATCATCTATCTAAGCCCGTTGGATTTAATTCAATTAGAGTTATAGATCTCTCCTAGTAAAAATAATAAAACAGAAGCATTTGCACCTTGTAACATTTTTATGAAATCAACTAAGATAGATTTTGAGTTGATTCCAACTCTCAAAAATCATATTTCATCATACCTATCTGAATATGTAATAAGATTAAAGTTTACATGCAGTGACTTTGAACTAGTACCAAAATAATGCTATAGAGGCATTTCAGTCACTTTAAATCATTAAATAATGAACTTAAACCAAAGTAATTATGATCCAACCCTTAAATCACATTCCCACATGTTAGAATATGTGGTGATGACCTGTGTCCACATGATCACATATTTTAAGTGGTGAATATTAAATCTTAGTTAATTTTTTTAATGAGTAGAAATTACTTTTCTAAAATAAAAAGAAGGAAACTATATAATTAAACTTGTGATGCTTGTGATGATAATAGGTCATCAAATGTGTGCCTTAGGGTGCTAATTAAACTAGTTAAGTATTGTTTGGTGTTTGTGTACTCCGTATGTATTTACAGACGATAGTACCGACCAAGTCTATGAGGAGGAGGAGTTCTACCAAGAAGAATAAAACTTCAACCACTGCACCAACCAAGGAAAGCCACCATTAACAATGCAAGCTATTGTAGCAATCTAGCATTAAACTAGTTAACTTGATCCAAGATGCTATAGGCATGCTTGAGTCATATCACTTTAACTATTAGTTACCCCAAGTTTTATTTATAAGCTTTACTTCCTTTACTTTACCCAAAGTTCTTACTTGTTTTGAAGGTAGCATAAAGAGTATAAAACTTGACCTATTTAGAACCCCTTTAGATGTCATTCTATGGCATGAGATTGAACCCATCTTTTCCACCTTAGTGCACACTCTTAACTTAGTAGTTTAGAGTAGATCAAAAACTTGAGTCACTTTAGATGGGAACACTTGGTGAAAATGAATTGTGAAAACCTTGGAATGATGAGTCATTCTATTGAGATGTTTTGACATGTGTTGAGAAACACAAATGGTTTATGATGATGAAAATGTTGAGGCATGAGCCTTAACCCTTTTATAAAACTAATGGTTGGATTCAGATGCGATATCATTCCAAATTTACTGTACAACCACACTACCTGAATTGGGTAAGGCTTAGCTGGAAATTTATATGCATTAGTATTAGTTCCCTCGCGGGAGAGGTTTGAGCTGAGGCTACCTCTCAATGTTGTCCACCTATGCAGTGCCCAAGATGACTGATGGTCATGGTTGGGAGGCCATGCTCATAGGTGAGGTGCTTATACTAGGGTGTGTAACGGGAAAGTTATGTTTGATTATCTGCATACTAAGTATGATGATTCAGGGTTATCCCTAACAGATGTATTGAATCTTGTGGTGAAAGTGTACTAACTCTGTAGAGTGTCAAACTATTCGAATAGCCGCGTCCGTGGTTATGGACAGTTAGAATGGCCATACTATTTCGTTGTTAGATGTTTTCAAAATGACTTATGGAATGAATGATGAATCTTGACTTGACCACAACAGGGTTGTGTTGATGACAATAGCTTCCCAACTTAAGTGATTCTAGAACTTTATTTTATCTTTCTTTGCTTCTGAACTCAGCTTAGGTTTCAAACTTAACTTTGTAGTTAAACATAGAGTTAGCACTTTAACTTAGCACTATATTACTTGTTAGTGGTAGTTTGCGAGTACTTAAAGAGTACTCATGGCTTTTGTCCCTGGCTATTCTCATGGCCAGACTATTAAGGAGACTACCAAGATGATGGCCAGCAGGACGGCTATGATAACTAGGACTATCTGCCTTCGTCAGCATTGCCTGTGCCCCTGAAGATGGACCCCACCGCTACGCTTATCTTTTATTTCCGTTGCTTGTTGTATTAAGACTGGATCATGAGATCCTTATGTGTGTAAGACCTTATGTGTGGTTTGTAATGGATGATGTACTGTGATATCCAATCCTTTATGTCTCGCAAAAATGGTAATCCTGGGATTGCGAGGTATGGCATAACGGGCATCTAGGATTAAAAATCCGGGTGTTGACACACTGGAACTTGCACAAATATCACATAAACCATAATAGCAATGATCACCAATTCTAACGTAAAGCACAGGGACACTAGCCTTTTTAGCTCTATTAGGATGTGAAACAATATTAGAAGTATCCTCACAAAAGACTATGTGTCCATCTTCTATGCTTTTAGTGACAAGGTCTTTCACAATTGCTACCACAGGTTCAACGTTTATTTGTTCATTAGGTTTTACAGTTCTCTTTTCACTTTTAGTGATTACATTAGTTATCATAGGATGATCCTTTACCTTATCTGGGAAGGGAATCTTCTCGATATAAGGTTGAATTAAGATGTGATCAATAGTGCAATACTCAGCACTCCCAACATGAACACAGTCAACAATATCTTTATAAGGTGCATGGTACTTGTTCCATCCCCTTTTTGGAATTTCAATATAAGAAGCAAAAGCCCTAAAGCAATTTGTAATAACTTGTAAATCAAGACCATTAGCATTACTAATATTTTGAAAGTCATCAGTTCCCATAAAAGATTCAATGCATTCATAATCATAATTTATACCTGACTTTCTACCTTTGTCATTCTCCCAAGCTTCAGCATTATCTTGAATACGGTCCAGAAGATCCCATTTAGCTTCTTCTTCCATGCGAGTGAATGATCCAGCACAAGAAGCATCCAATAAATCCTTATCATGTAGAGAAAGCCTTGCATAAAAGTTATTGATAATAATATTGTTGGGGAGCTCATGAGTGGGACATTTCAGCATTAGTAACTTCAATCTCCCCCAAGCTTAAGTTGTACTCTCTCCATCAAGAGGCCAAAAGTTATATATTTGATTCCGATCTTTATGAATCTCACTAGCAGGATAAAATTTTGAATAAAAGAGAGGCACTATTTCCTCCCATTCAAGAGCTTGACCATTCTTCAGCAGCTTATACCATTCCTCGGCTCTTCCTTTCAGTGATAATGAGAATAACTTCTTCTTAACTTGATCTGTAGTAATACCTGCACACTTGAACAACCCACATAATTCGTATATAAAGAGTAAATGATCACTGGGATGGACAGTTCCATCCTCAACATAGTAGTTATCCATAACACGATCAATAATTCTTGTAGGTATTTTAAAAACATCATTCTCAGCAGGTAGTGGCTTATCTACTACCTTAGCAGTGGTAGTAGCATGACCAAATAAGAAACTCAGCGGATTATCCATAACGAAAATAAAGCAACTAACAGAAGTAAACAATACTCACAATAGAAGTTTCGTTTACCAGTTCCACTCTCCAATAGCGCTTCACTCCCCGGCAATGGTGCCAGAAAATAGTCTTGATGACCCACAAGTATAGGGGGTGTATCACAGTATTTTCGATAAGTAAGAGTGTCGAACCCAACGAGGAGCAGAAGGTGTTGGCTAAACAAAGTACGGGTAAATAAAAGACAGTAGGAATAAATGCAGCAAGTGGCCCAATCCTTTATGCGGCAAAGGATAAGCCGGTTGTATTACTTAAGATGACCAAATGTTCTCGAGGACACATGGGAAGACTGTCAAGTGCTTTCGCTTCGTATAGTTGATTAATCTTCTTTAGCTTGCTAAGTGTTGTGTGGGTGAACCTGTGCTAATGTACCGACCTTCCTAGGACTAATACATACTTGTGATTATACCCCTTGCAAACATCCGTAAGTACAAGAAAGTAATTAAGGTAGAAATCTAACCACAACTTTAAACTCTAAGACCCTGACGTCCTTGTGCAATGGTTTCCTAACAGGGGTTCAGGTTTCTGTCACTCCGGCAACCCCTACGATTAGTAGCCAAATACACAATGCATTCCCCTAGGCCCATATAGGTGAATGTAGTCGACGTTCACGTGACACCACTAGAAGAAGTACACCACAACTTAAATATCAAACTATTGAATCTTTCTCAACACAATTCCACTACTAACAACATGACTTCTCCCATGTCCTCAAGAACAAAACGAACTACTCATAAGACATCATATGGATCATGATCAGAGATGGAATAATGATGTATAAAAATCTGAACATAAAAAATAATTCAATGGTTCACTCAATAGCATCAACTACAAAGAGTAATCAACACCGGAAAGTTTCCCCTATGAACTATGCAAGATTCACCCAATTGTTATAGCAATATGGAGATGGTGATGAGGGTGCTGATGGTGATGATGGTGGTGATGATGATGATGATGATTCCGATGAAGTCCAGCTTGATGGTGGTGTTGATGGCAACGTCTCCCCTCTCCGGGAAGGAATTCCCCCGGCAGAAATCTGTCTGCCGGAGAGATCTTTCTCTCTCGGTGTTTTCCGCCCCGTAGAGGCGGCGGAATCTATCTGTGGTTGCTCCCCGAGTCTTAGGGTTTCGGGAGGATAATATACGCCAGAGGGGAGTGCCAGGGGTGGACCAGGGTGGCCACACCACCTGGTGGCGCGGCCCAGGGTGGCCCGCTCCAGGGGGTGGTGTGGCCCCCCTATGGCCCATCTCCAGCCCCCTTCTGGCTTCCTTCGTCTTCTAGAAAAATAGGATTTTCCGTATATTTTCCTGGATTTTCTGATCTTCGTGATTTTTGCCTCCAAACAACACCTTTTCCATCAGAATGCTGACTACAGCGGTCCATGCTATAAAAGTCATCAACCGTGCAAAAACAGATGAAATAACATAAATATCAACTCTCAATACGAAATATATAGATGAATGACAGTGGATTATGATATAGAATAGTGATGCAAAATGGACGTATCACTTTCCTGCTCTTTTCCAATCCAAACCAAACTATTTGAAAACCAATGTATGAAAGAGGGGGTCCAACCAATTTATTCAGCAAACTAAGCAAACCAAGCAAACGAAAAACCAAAACGAAATCAAAAAAGAAGACGCTCCAAGAACAACACAACTGTGAATGAAACAATAAAAATGAAGCGTTTGGAAGAAACCTGGGATTTTTATTGATGAAGAAGGGGATGCCTTGGGCATCCCCAAGCTTTGACGCTTGTACTTCTTGGATATTTCTTGGGGTGACACGCATGGCATCCCCAAGCTTGAGCTTTAGTCCATCCTTCATCTCATTACTCATTCCTTCCATACACCTGAAATTTTTCCTTCATACAAAACTTTCACACAATCTTTATTAGCAACATTAGTACACTCAAGATAATAAGTATTTAGGCTCAGTGCTAGCACCAATAAAACTTCCATTAAAACACAAGATACTGTAGCACTTCCCTCAAAAATCTCAGTTTCCTAAAAGAACTAAAAAAGGAACCAACAAGAAGCAAATGCAGAAAATGGCAGAAATCTATCAAAACAGACCAGCAGGTAAAGACTTTTTGTTGCTCAAATAGAAAAGTGTTGAACTAACGAAAGTTAGATAACAACCTGGGGCAGAAGCAGAAAAATGCACGCCTCAAAAGGACATACAGAGATTTTACATGAATTTTTACGGTGAAGTACATAAATCTGTTTCAGGACAGCAACTTTCCCAATCATTACTTCTCTCTCATTAGAGGTTACTCTTGGCACAAAAAGCAAATAAAAAGGATAAGGAGCGGTTATTACTGAAGTAATAACTTCCAAGACTCATCTAAAACTTTTGGGTTATCTCCCAATAAGTAATTTTCTTTAACGCCTTTAAGTTAGGCATAATAGTTTGAGAAGATGCTCACATAGGAAATATGAATTAAAGTAAAAGAGAGCATCAAGAAGCAAATTCAAAACACATTTAAGGCTAACCCACTTCCTATGCATAGGAATATTGTATGCAAATAAATTCACAAAGAACAAAGTGACAGGCATAGGAAGATAAAACAAGAGTAACTTCAAAACTTTTAGCACATAGAAAGGTGTTGTAGTACCATGAAAACTTCTACAACCATATTTTCTTCTCTCATAATAATTTTCAGTATGATCATGAATAAACTCAACAATATAACTATCATATAAAGCATGCTTTTCATGATCTACAAACACAAAAAATTTATCAAGCTCAAATATAACGGGATTAAAACCTTCAAACCCACTTTTAACAATTTTATAACAAGGTGCCTGATCATTCAATATAGGACCATCGTCTAGAGCTTTATCATAAACATTTTCTAAGCAAAACTCTTTAGTACAATGCATTTCGAAGTTAGGCACAAATAAAGGATTATCACAGATAACATGAGCGTAACATTCATCCTCCTTTGGTAAGCATGGGGGAGAATCAAATAATGTAAGGGATAAAGAGTTACTCTCATTAGAAGGTAGGCATGGGTAGCTAATCCATTCTTCCTCCTTTTGTTCATCACTCTCTTCCTCTTTTTCATCTAATGAGCTTCCTGTTTCAGCAATTTCTTCTTTCATAAGCTCCTGCAGGGCATTAGTCTCTTCTGTTTGTGGAAAGCATCTATTAATATATTCAAGAATGTAGCCATTTTCTTCCTTGTAATTATCAAAGAAAAATTTAAGTATATCATAAACCTCATATTTATAAGGTGAATCATCAGTATTTTCAAGCAAACTAGCAAGTTCAAATGCAGCCTTCCATGCAATAAATTCTTCAATTTGTTCCACATCATAAAAGTCATAATTTTCTTTAACATAAGAAGATATGGTAACATTATCATTATACTCACATTGAAAAGGGAGGTGTTTATACCTCCTATAGCAACAAGATTTATCAATGCAATAAGTAACATTATAAGTAGAGCACACGTTTCTAGCAATGGTATTTAATTTATCAATTTGTTCCCATAAGAGTTTCCCTTTTTGTGACAAGCGGTGTTCCTTATAATAATATTTTTGTTCTTTCGTGAACCCACCTTGCTAATTAGATTCAGTTTCAAAGAAACCAACCATTGATAGAAAGCATGATAAAGCAAGATAATAATAGACCAACAAAAATAACAACTATAGTATTTTTTGGTATTTTTGCTAAAAAGAAACAAGCAAACAAAGCAGAAATAAACTAAGCAAAAATAACAAAGTAAAGGGATTGGTTATGAGGGACTCCCCTTGTGAAGATGTCCTTGACTCCCCGTCAACAGCGCCAGAAAATATGCTTGATGACCCAAAATATATCGAGCTCGTTGGGGAACCCCAAGAGGAAGGTATGATGAGCACATCAACAAGTTTTCCCTCGGTAGGAAACCAAGGTTATGAATCCAGTAGGAGTAAGGAAACAACCCAAAGGTGTTGCTAGCTGAGCCTTGGCAGGGCGCACTACAGGTGCTAGTAGCAACGTGGAGACCTGCACAACACAACCACAGAACTTTGTCCCCAACTTGCGATGAGGTTGTCAATCTCACTGGTTTTGCTGAAAACAAAGGATTAAACGTATCAAATGGAAGGAAGTAATATTTGCAGAAAGTAAACACAAAGCAGTAAATAGTTGATTGTAGATTGATTGTAAAAGAAAGGACCGGGTCCATAGTTCACTAGAGGTGGCTCTCCTTAAGATAGATAACATGTTGGGTGAACAAATTACAGCGGGGCAATTGACAAACATCGAGAAAGCATACAAGCATATACTACTCATCTTGACTCCTTTGAAATTCGATTGGGCATTACAACATTATACATAGACTGCCATCCAACTACATCTATGACTAATAATCCACCTTCAGGTTATCATCCGAACCCCCTCCAGTATTAAGTTGCAAGCAATGGATAATTGCATTACGAATTGCGTGTAAAGTAAACAATCCGATTGTTCTATGAACAAAGGATTGTTGTTTTCTCCCTAGTAGCAATAGCACATCTAGTACCTTAAAGATTTCTGTCACTTCCCTAGATTACCAGAGGCATGAACCCACAATCGAGCATAAATACTAATTCTTGGAGTTGCTAGCATATACTTGGCCAAGATATCTACTAAAATGGAAAGCATGCAAGATCACAAATAACAAAGACATGCTAGAATCAATAATCAATCTGAAATAGCATCTCAATATCCATCGGATCCCCGCAAACACAACATGTAGAATTACAAATAGATGATCTTGATCATGAACGGAGCTCACAAGATCTAAACATAATAGCACAAAGGAGGAGAACCAGCCATCTAGCTACTACATGGACCCATAGTCCAGAGATGAACTACTCACACATCACACCGGAGGCTTGCATGATGATGAAGAAGGCCTCCAGGGTGGATTCCCCTCTCTGGCAGGGTGCCGGGAAGAGCTTCAGATCCCTCCCGATCTAGGGATGGAGACGACGGTGGCTATAGACTCTTTCGTGGATTTTTGATAGGGTACTTAGGGTTTTCGTATCAGAGGCAATATATAGGCGGAAGGAGAGGCGAAGGGGGTGCCTGGCGGCCAGACCACCCCTGGCGTGGGCCAGGCCTGGCCGCGTGGCTAGGTGGTGTGGCCAGGCCCTATCCCCTCTCTGTCTCGTATTCTGGCTCCAGGTGTCCCTCGGTAAAATACTGACTTTGGCTTTTGTCCCGTCTAATTCTGAGAATATTCATTTTATGACTTTCCTAGAACCAAAAACAACAGAAAACAGGCAGCTGACACTGTGGCTCTTGTTAATAGGTTAGTCTAAGAAATCATATTAAAAGTACTCCAAAGTGTGGACAAAACATAAGAAAGTAGATAAAACCAAACATGGAATGTCAAAAATTATAGATACATTTGAATGTATCACACGCCTTTCCAGAGGGTCTTCCAAGTTCAGAAAGTTGATTTCTCGTATATGGATACTATCACGGATTCTATGACTTCTAGTCATTTTATGGAGTCAGAGCCCATCATCTCTTCTTTGCATGCAGTCGGTTCATCATTGTCAAAAAAATAACAACTTCTGTTTCAAATCTAACTATTTGATTCTTACCGACCCACATGGTTCAATAGGAACTCTAATCTCCAAGATCACACCCTTTGTAATGACGGGAGCCATGAGCATTGTGGCCGCCACCGGGACACTTTCCTGCGCTGCGCTACTTAGCACATATGGTGTAACAACCTCGGACCCAACGCTCTAAGTTCAAGCCTGGATGAACCAAAAGTGGTTAAGGGTTTTATAGCGGGGGCCCAGGGCCACCCACGTGTAGGCCCGTCGACCGCCCTAACCACTTCCAAGAACATCGGGACAAGAGCGAGCGGCGTAGGCAACAGGCGAAGAGATTAAATACATACACAAGTGAGTAGTTATGCAAGCTACCTTACAACAGTTCTAAGAGCCATACCATCTAAAAAGAAATAGAAATTTTGCAACGCCATACGACAAGATCCAAATATCCTAGATAGAGATAATAGTGCAGGATAGCTCCTCATACATCAATCAACAGAGTATCAAGCGGAAGCGGGAAACAAGGTCCGAGTACGGATAAGAAGCAAATCGGCATAAGATGCCACATAAATAAGCACATCCCGCCCACAGATCTCACGGATCCCCATCCCCGGAATCTCTACACCGAGTGATCATTGCCAACATCATCTGTCTCCTCCACCCAGTATCCATCTTGCGGATACACCTGTTCATCTGAATCAAACAATTTATTGTGTGAGACCCTAGGGGTACTCAGCAAGTCTTTATGCCTCTAAAGGGGACATATACCTGGGGTGAGGCAATTGCAGCAAAAGATAATAACTATCAAGTCTATAGATACTCGCTAACCATCCGCCTAACCAAAGATAGGCGGATGTCCGTTAATTAGAAACAACAGTTATGACAGTATAAAGTAACAGATCCATCCTCCTTCTTGCTTACCAACGAGAAAGAGGATGAATGACCCATCCGTTGGCAGTTTTATTAACCATTCCATGAGTATTGCACTAATTACAAGTCAGAAATTTAGTCAAATTAAAAGCGGTACTTTAGTTATGCTTGTCTATGATCGAGAAACTGTGCTCCAAGTCGTTCATAACCGCGGACACGGCTTTCGGAAAGATTTACCCTGCAGGGGTGCACAAATAGCAACACACACAAGATCGACCTCGGAAAAACCAAATCAAAACCCAACGAGGCTTTCACGACAAAGCAATCACAGGATTCATAAAATATTTCAGGGGGCACCCCATTAAGCTACCCGCAACGAAGTTGGCCGGCTCCGAGACGGACCCAAGGTTTGTGTCAATGGCTGTAAACGACTGGGAACCCGAAAGTGTGACTGGGCTTGTCGATACCGCGAAAACATACCACGATCCAAAACAATTCAGGTGCTCCACGCACAATCTTAAATGAAGCAGTAAAACATGGCATAGGTACAGGATAGTAATAAAGCCCCAAACTACTTTGTGGCCTCAAGAAATAAAGTGCAAATCAAGCTCATGCAAAGGGGGATTCATAGAGTCTCCCGCATGTGGATAGTGCGAATAGTCAAGGAACAGGAATCAAGTACTCGGGGTCCTACGGGACACAAGTGAGCATGAAAACCAAATAACGGAGATTGCTCACCGGTGCCTCTTTCATTAGTTATCCCATTACTACTCAGGTTAAGTTGTTTAGGTACCTCGTTATCCAACAGACGCTCACAAACCCTACACATGCAATTCTACGACTCGCATGGCTCAAACAACTCCTGTAGTAATGGCTCATAGGATGGAGGAACAAGCTTCGGTGGGGTTTAAAAGTAAGGCTATGCAATGCTTGGGATTCAGTTTAATGCAATCTCGACTCAATGATGCAAGAATAAGATAGAGGCAATAGGTACTATATGTATGCAAGCATGTGGTAGTGCTTGCCTGGCAGCTCAGTTGAAGCAAGAGATGGATCTGGGTAGTACTCCTAGGATTCTTGATAATTCCCCTGCTCGGCGTCTATTCGAAAGAAGAACCAAACAAACAAGGGCCAACATAAATATAATGCACAAACATATAATAGAATGCGTCAAGCAAACAAGCATGCCATGATGAATGATGCACAGTTTACATGGCATAACATAGCATGGCATGGGTGAGGTGTGGGGTACAAGAATAAAGCATTTTGTTAAGTTTTTAGTCATGTTTTGCTCCCAAATAACTTGCTGTCCACTTATTATTTATATGATGCATGGTTCAATTCATATCATGGAATGCATAAACAGAACGGGCTTGTCGCGCTGATCGATTTAGACATATTATTTGTCAAATTTGGAGTTATAGAATTAAAGTTATTAATAATTGAGAAAAGGCATTTATTGCAAATTTAATCATCTCGAAAATTTAAATTAGTCAAACATTATTTTGGATGGCATATTTGAATTCCTCACATTTTTCTGATTCAAAAACATATATCATTTGTATTATTTGGAATTACCACTTAAAAGTTATTAATTTCTGGATTTTAAAACATATTAAACATTTCTGAAATTATTTTGATTAAACAGAAAAAGAACAGATACTTTTTATACTCAGAGAGATTGAGCCACCATCACAGACAAGTGGGCCTGGCGCTGACTCAGCAGCAGGTGGGTCGCAGCGGTCTACGCGGGGCTTTTCTCACCGAGGGGTTGTTCAGCCAGTGAGATTGACAGGTGGGCCGGCGGTTCGCGGGGCCACGCACGGGCGCATGAATAGGGCGTGGCACGTGGCGCAGACGGGGACTGCGGGTTGAGATATCGAAACCCGTGGTACCATTTTGTAAAAGTGCAACCGCGGATGACATGTGGGTCCAGGCTGGAGCGCGGGTTGATGAAACAAAACGGCAGGGGGGGTTTCCGCAAAAGTGCCTCGGCTACTGTTTTCCTTCTCAGCCTTTCTGACGAAACTGAAGAAAAACAGGGGACATGCGCGGCGGGGATTCGATCCTGTGATGCGGCGCGCGCACGCAGGCGGCGGCGACCGCTGGGACTGGCTCGGTTTGATGCTAAGAAGGAGCTACCCCGCGGGAAGAAGCTACTGCGGCGCAACGGCAGGGAAACGAACGTGAACGCGATGCACAGAGGGCGCTCGACAAAGTGCTCTGCGCGTACAGGAAGCAAAACAGCAAGAGGAGGTGTCTGGGAGGGGCAGAGGCTCACCGGGAGTGGGTTGGTGGTGTTGGTTCGGCCTGGAACGCAGGGGATCGGTGGCGGAGCTGACGACCAGCCGGTTAGGGTTTTGCTCGGTCTCGTCAGTCTACAGCAGGATCTGGCCGTCTCCTCCTCACCTCCGTGTACAGGGGAGATGTAGGGGATCTCCTCGGCCTTCCTCGACAGCCCAGCACCACGCCCGCCTCGTCCTAGCTACGGTGGTGAGTTGATGCCGACGGTGGGGTTGTCGGAGATGGGAGAGAGGGGTAGCAGGGTAGGTGGGGATTTTGGTGGGGATGGGCAGGGCCCTGGGGATCTGGGGACGACACCACGCAGAGGGGAGTAGATAAGGACGGAGAGGGAGGTGCACAGAGGGTTAGCTGGGTGGAAAAAGGTGGTGGTGGCCACCTTTCTCTCCTCTCCCTCTTCTCACGTGCTGGGCACGGCGTGGTTGGACCAGGGGCTCGAGCAGCTGGCGACTGGGGCTGTGGCTCAGGTGTGGAATGGTGCGGTGGCTCGGTGGCATTTTGCTTGGCAGCGGGAGAGAGAGGACAGAGAGGGTAGATGGCTCGGCTGGGTAGGGAGGTGTCGAGCAAGGGGTGGCTCGGCCAGGGTATCTACGTTAGGGGGTTTTGGGTCGAGCCAGGGTGGTGGTCCAGGGAGGCTCGGCCTGGTGGGGTGGCGATTAGGTTAGAAAGGGGAGGGGTTGGGTCTTAGCCGAAGCTAGGAAGGAGGTTGGTTAGGGTTTAGGGTTTGAGCTAGGTGTAGAGAGAGAGAGAAGATGGCTAGGTTTAGCTATAAAAAGAGAGAGGGGAAAAATAGATGGATGAGCTAGGGTTTTGGAGTGGATATGGAACACCAAAAGAAGTTTGAATTCCAAACAAAGAAAAAGAAACCAAAGGACCAAGGAGAGAGAGGTGGGAGGAGATGGTCTTACATGTGGCATTATCTCATGCACATGATAATATTTTGTGAAAACAAAATGTATATCCCATGTATGCTTGACAAAGAGAAATTCCACTAAAAGAGTTGCAAGGTGGAAGACAAGTGGATTAAGCATTTATTTGGGTTCATTTGTTTCAATTGGTTTCAAACAACTCAAACCAAACATCCCAAAAGAAACCAAAATTGAAGAACAAGAGAGAGGCCTTGCATGGGCCATGCATGATCCTTAGATAGGCCACATTATATTTGTGAAAACAAAGACAATCTCGCATGGCTCCATCTAGTCACATGCACTCAAATTTGAATAAAGCCCTAGCAAAGGTTGGGAAGGTTGAATAAAACCATCAAATAGAAGAACTAGAGTAAGATGGGGATGTGGGGTTTATGTATCATGTGACATGAAACAATGGTACCACACATAAGATATATGCACAAGGAATTAACACATGGCTTGGATTAAACCCATATGTCCAAGAGTGGAAGAAATAAGCATGAATGAATATAATGGAATTGCTAGTGTGCGTGTTCCGCTAGGTAAGTATATATCCATAATTATATTCATACATGATCAAATATTCCAAAACAAACCATATGGAAGCTAGACAAGGAAACTACTCACATAGCATGCAAAGGTGGCCATGTGGCTCTCCCCATATCAATATTGTGAAAACAACATGATGCATAAATGGGAGCATGTGGAATTGTAAGAGGATCCATCCCAACCCACATGAGCTAGAGGTAAACCCAAATAAAATGCAAAGCTCACATATAGTTGGATGGTGGAATTATGGGGTAGTGACAAAGAAAGGTGGTGGATTTAATAAAAGATATGCCCCCAACTCCACTTGGGCATCAAGCATTTATCAAAAACCAAATACAATGTATCAAGAGGCAAATACAATTAATAGTGCATATGAGATAAGAACCAAATGAAAAGGGTTTTATATGATGCTCAAATGCAATGTGGCATGATGACATGAGCATGATATAATTATGATGCAACAATTATATGTAGGAAGTAGCATTTTATTATTAGACCATGTAGCATTACAGATGTTAGACAAATGGGATGCTACAACTCTCCCCCACTAAACAGGAATCTCGCCCCGAGATTCTAGGAAGAAGAAGAAGACACGAAGAGGGTAGGATACTTGGCACGAAGCTCATCCTCGCGTTCCCAAGTGGCTTCATCAACGGAATGGTGCGACCACTGCACCTTGCAGAACTTGATAGACTTGTTGCGAGTCTTTCTTTCTGCGACTTCTAGGATTTTTGTGGGGGTGTTCTTGATAAGACAGTTCTTCTTGGAGATTGATGAGCTCATGGTTCACGGTCCTGCCGGGATCCTTGAAGCACTTCTTGAGTTGAGAGATATGGAAAACATCATGGACCTTGAGTTTTTCAGGGAGTTCAAGAGCATAAGCAACTTCTCCTCTTCTTCCACGAATTTTGAAAGGACTGATGTATCTAGGGGCTAGCTTCCCTTTGATACCAAACCGGTGTGTGCCTCTCATGGGAGTGACACGATGGTAAACGAGATCACCAGGGACATACTCCATGTCCGTGTGCTTTCTATCATAGTTGCTCTTCTGGCGACTTTGAGCAACCTTCAGGTTTTCGAGAATGATGTGAACCTTCTCCTCCGCTTGAGTTACAATGTCGGGGCCAAACAATGTTCTTTCACCTGCGCCCGACCAACCAATCGGAGTTCTGCATTTGCGGCCATAGAGAACCTCAAATGGTGCCATCTTTAGAATCTTCTGGAAGCTATTGTTGTAAGAGAACTCAGCATAAGGAAGGCATTCTTCCCACTTCATGCCGAAAGAGATGACGCAAGCACGGAGCATATCTTCCAAAATCTGATTGATCCTTTCAACTTGCCCTTGTGACTGAGGGTGGTAAGCTATGCTGAAGTTCAACTTTGTTCCCAAAGCATTTTGGAAACTTCCCCAGAACTTGGAAGTGAAGATGCTTCCACGGTCTGAGCTGATCTCAAGAGGAACCCCATACAGAGAGACAATTCTGTTGATATAGAGCTCAGCCAACTGAATTGTTGAAATTCTTTCCTTGACGGGGAAGAAGTGAGCCACTTTAGAAAGCCTGTCGATGACAACAAAGATTGCATTATTGCCTTTCCGCGACCTTGGAAAACCAGTTATGAAGTCCTTCTCTACTTTCTCCCATTTCCATTCCGGAGGCTTCAATGGCTGTAGAAGACCGGAAGGTTTCTGATGGATAGCTTTTACTCTGCGGCAGACATCACACTCCGAGACATACTTGGCACAATATCGTTTCAATCTAGGCCACCAATATTGTGATTTCAAATCCATGTACATCTTTGTGCTGCCAGGATGGATAGAAAGAACAGAATCATTAGCTTCTTTAAGAACTTGCTCTCTCAAACCCGGATACTTCGGAACGAACATCCGGTGCTTAAAGAATAGAGTGCCTTGGTCGTCAAGGTGGAAAGGTTCATACTTCGGAAGTTGAATCTTGGAGATGATGTTTTTAGTGTACGGATCACTAAGTTGAATGGAGCGAACTTTTTGTTTCAAAAGAGGGGTTGCCAAAAGATTCAGAAGATACCCTTGATTGACAATTTCAAGGTTGAGCTGGCGGAATTCCTCGCACAAGAGAGGCTGTTGTTCTTCCACCATGAGGTTGTTCGCATATGCCTTACGACTGAGGGCATCGGCCATCACATTTGCTTTGCCCAGAGTGTAGTTGATCGAAAGATCAAAGTCGTTGATGGTTTCAATCCATCTCCTTTGGCGAAGGTTGAGGTCCGGCTGAGTGAAGATATACTTCAGGCTTTGGTGGTCAGAAAAGATCTCACAACGGTTTCCGAGCAAGTAGTGCCTCCATACTTTCAAGGCGAAGACAACCGCTGCAAGTTCCAGATCATGTGTTGGATAGTTGAGCTCATGAGTTTTCAACTGACGGGAAGCATAAGCAACGACTTGCTTTTCTTTCATGAGGACCGCACCCAATCCTTGCAATGAGGCGTCACAAAAGATCTGGAAAGGCTTTGATGTATCTGGAGGAATCAAGACTGGTGTGGAAGTGAGCTTCTCTTGGAGTGTTTCAAAGCTAGCTTGACATGCAGGAGACCAAAGGTATTTCTTGCCTTTCTTGAGGAGATCGGTAAGAGGCTTCGCAATCTTCGAGAAGTTCTGAACAAAGCGATGACAATAACTAGCCAAACCAAGGAAACTACGGACTTCTTTGACATTTTTGGGTGGAAGCCACTCAACAATTGTCTGAATAGTTTCTGGGTTGATGGCAATGCCCTTAGCAGAGATGACGTGACCAAGATAGGTGACTTCGGGAAGCCAAAATTCACACTTAGAGAACTTTGCATACAGGCGATTCTCAGGAAGCTTGTTTAGGACACACCGAAGGTGTTCTTCATGTTCTTCCTTTGACTTAGAATAGACTAGAATGTCATCCAGATAGACCACGACGAACTTATCAAGATACTCCATGAAAACCGAGTTCATAAGCCTCGAGAAGGTGGCAGGTGCGTTGGTGAGACCGAAGTACATGACCGTGTACTCGTACAGGCTATAGCGGGTGGTGAAAGCTGTTTAAGGAACATCTTCCTTGCAAATCTTGATTTGATGATATCCACTTCTCAAGTCAAGCTTAGAGAATACCACAGCTCCAGCTAGCTGATCGAAGAGATCATTAATCCGCGGAAGGGGATATTTATTCTTGATGGTTTTAACATTGAGAGCCCGATAGTCAACACAAAGTCTATCAGTCCGGTCTTCCTTCTTCACAAAGATTGTTGGGCTGCCCCAAGAGGAAGTGCTATGCTGAATGAAACCCAACTTCTCTTGTTCGTCAAGCTGACGTTTGAGTTCGGCCAACTCAGCAGGACCCATTTTATAAGGCCGCTTGGAGATAGGAGCGGTTCCAGGTTCAAGCTCAATCACAAACTCGACCTCTCGGTCAGGAGGCATACATGGTAACTCTTCAGGAAAACATCTGGGAACTCACGGACCACCGGAACACTCTGAATAACCTCCATAGCATCATCATTCAGAGCAGAGAAAGAGAAAAGCTGAATTGCAGGAGTCATACTTGGAGAATAGACTATATGGCCTTCGGGAATTTTCAGAGAGACCGAGCATTCAGCACAATCAATCACAGCTGCATTTGCCGTTAACCAATCCATGCCCAAGATGACATCAATGTCAGAGTTGCCGAGAATGATTAAGGAAGCCAGAAATGAAGAACCACCAATTAGAATTTGATTGCCATGACTGATCTTGGTAGATAGCATTCTTGCCCCGGGAGAAAGAACCATTAACTTTTTATCCAGTTGGTCTATAGTTAGCTCATGCTCATTTGCAAACTTGTGAGACACAAATGAATGCGATGCACCAGAATCAAACAAAACTCATGCAGGGACTGAGTTAACGGGAAGCGTACCCATCACAACTCCAGGTGCATGTTCAGCTTGAGCGACGTTGACACAGTTGGCACGAGCAACAGTAGACCCGGGCTTGGTGTTGATGTTGAGAGCCCGAGGTGGAGGTGCACGAACCATAAAAGAACTTGCTGCAGGTCTTGGAGGTGGTGGAGGAAGAGCCTTGTTATTCATGGGACAACTCCAGTGTTGATGCCCAGTGTTTCCACAAGTGTAACAAGCACCAGGTGGACGTGGAGCAGTGTAGCCAGGGACTCCGCCAGGCGCTCCAGGGTAGTTGTGGTTGTAGCCCCTAGGAGCAGCGGTGAAGGAGTTTGGTGGCCTTGTTGCATAGCTTGGAGGTCTTGGTGGAGCCAGGAGCGGCGGTGGGGTGTTAGGAACCCACACACGGCGCTTAGAAGGAGCTGTCATAGCTGAAGAGCTTGCTGCATCACGACTGTGTTTCTTGGACTCCTCAAACACTTGCCTACTGGCTTCTTCCTGTAGAGCTGTATGTTGGAGTTCCAGAAAAGACCCCAGCCTTGCATGAGTGATTGCATATTTTATAGATGCATTGAGCCCTTGCCTGAACCTCTTTTGTTTCTTCTTGTCATCAGAGATCTCATCGCCACCATACCGAGAAAGATTCATGAAGTTTTTGATATAGGTGTTGACATTGTCATTGCCCTGCTTGAGGTTGAGAAACACCTCCTTCATTCTCTCCATGACAATTTGTGACAGGTATTGCTCTTTGAAAGCCCCAGCGAACTGCTCCCAAGTAGGCTGAAAACCAGAGTGGTTTGCCTTCAAGTAATTCTCCCACCATAGAGTTGTGTCTCCTTTCAGAAGGTGCGTGGCGCATTTTACCCATTCTTGTTCAGGAACATCAGCAGTCATCAGCAACCTTGACATCTCACGAAGCCAATCATCAACATCCAGTGGCTGATCAGACACCTCAAAGTGGCGCGGGTTAAACTTCAGAAAGCCCTTGATGTCTCCTCGCTTGGGAGGTGGAGGTAGCGGGACAAACTCATTCCTCCTGACACTTTCTTCAAAGCGTTGATGGTTCTGTTGCATTGTTCCCAAGGCATTAGCAATACTTGCCAACGCAACCCCTAGTTCAGGTGGTATGTCCTCCTCAGTGCGGCGTGGTGGTGCCTTCCTGGGATTGATATAAAACTCAAGTCAGTACCATAATGGAGAATAATAATAATCCAAAATAGTACCAAAATGGAATTAACCAAGATTAAAGGATACAATTTACTGAGATGATATTAAAATATCAACAAAGTCCAAAGCACCTAGAAGATAGTAAGCATATCGCACACGACTGAACAAGGAGTGTGGTACACAAAGCTATCAAAGAAAAAAATTCCGCAAATTTCGGCATTAAAATACCACTATATGCGCAAAACCACTTAACGAATCAAGATTAGTAACTCTACCAATTCTATATACAAGAGTGAATGATAAAAGTAGTGGTATGGTCGCGACTCCATCCCGCACTCAAAGCATTACTCTGCACATGAATAAGTAAAACACATATCCCAACTCCCTTCCTTCTTAAGATGAACCTAAAGATTAGCAACTACGGAAACAAACACCCCAAACAAGATAGCATCGGATAACAAAGAGTAAGACAGATCGCGTCGGTTTACAAAAGCCTGCCGGTATGGAATGTACCAACAGTTGATAACCAAAAGGCAGATAGCGATAACAAGTTGGATGCAACAGATAGACAAGGAATTACACACACACACACTTTCTATGGTACTACGGAACCCAGAACACGTGAATCCTAGTTTGAATTTTAGAAGAGGGATTGAAAACGTTACACTTCCTTACCAGAAAAGGGTGGGTGGGTGGGTAAGAAGAAAAATGGAAGCAGTCCTACTCTCGCGTTTTGTTTTTCCTAGTATACATAACTACCAAAATATTTGCTAGACTGACAACGACCATTTTGGCTGAGACCCTGAAGGGCGGGATGGCTCTGATACCAATTGTAACAACCTCGGACCCTACGCTCTAAGTTCAAGCCTTGATGAACCAAAAGTGGTTAAGGGTTTTACAGCGGGGGCCGAGGGCCACCCACGTGTAGGCCCGTCGACCGCCCTAACCACTTCCAAGAACATCGGGACAAGAGCGAGCGGCGTAGGCAACAGGCGAAGAGATCAAATACATACACAAGTGAGTATGTATGCAAGCTACCTTACAACAGTTCTCAGAGCCATACCATCTAAAAATAAATAGAAATATTGCAATGCCATACGGCAAGATCCAAATATCCTAGATAGAGATAATAGTGCAGGATAGCTCCTCATACATCAATCAACAGAGTATCAAGCGGAAGAGGGAAACAAGGTCCGAGTACGGATAAGAAGAAAATCGGCATAAGATGCCACATCAATAAGCACATCCGGCCCACAGATCTCACGGATCCCCATCCCCGGAATCTCTACACCAAGTCATCGTTGCCAACATCATCTGTCTCCTCCACCCAGTATCCATCTTGCGGATACACCTGTTCATCTGAATCAAACAATTTATCGTGTGAGACCCTAGGGGTACTCAACAAGTCTTTATGCCTCTAAAGGGGACATATACCTGGGGTGACACAATTGCAGCAAAAGATAATAACTATCAAGTCTATAGATACTCGCTAACCATCCGCCTAACCAAAGATAGGCGGATGTCCGTTAATTAGAAACAACAATTATGACAGTATAAAGTAGCAGATCCATCCTCCTTCTCGCTTACCAACGAGAAAGCGGACAAACAACCCATTTGTTGGCAGTTTTATTAACCATTCCATGAGTATTGCACTAATTACTAGTCAGAAATTTAGTCAAATTAAAATCGGTACTTTAGTTATGCTTGTCTATGATCGAGAAACTGTGCTCCAAGTCGTCCATAACCGCGGACACGGCTTTCGGAAAGATTTACCCTGCAGGGGTGCACAAATAGCAACACACACAAGATCGACCTCGGAAAAACCAAATCAAAACCCAACGAGGCTTTCACGACAAAGCAATCACAGGATTCATAAAAAATTTCAGGGGGCCACCCCATTAAGCTACCCGCAACGAAGTTGGCCGGCTTCGAGACGGACCCAAGGTTTGTGTCAATGGCTGTAAACGACTGGGAACCCGAAAGTGTGACTGGGCTTGTCGATACCGCGAAAACATTCCACGATCCAAAACAGTACAGGTGCTCCATGCACAATCTTAAATAAAGCAGTAAAACATGGCATAGGTACAGGATAGTAATAAAGCCCCAAACTACTTTGTGGCCCCAAGAAATAAAGTGCAAATCAAGCTCATGCAAAGGGGGGTCCATAGAGTCTCCCGTATGTGGATAGTGCGAATAGTCAAGGAACAGGAATCAAGTACTCGGGGTCCTACGGGACACAAGTGAGCATGAAAACCAAATAACGGAGATTGCTCACCGGTGCCTCTTTCATTAGTTATCCCATTACTACTCAGGTTAAGTTCTTTAGGTACCTCATTATCCAACAGACGCTCACAAACCCTACACATGCAATTCTACGACTCGCATGGCTCAAATAACTCATGTAGTAATGGCTCATAGGATGGAGGAACAAGCTTCGGTGGGGTTTAAAAGTAAGGCTATGCAATACTTGGGATTCCGTTTAATGCAATCGCGACTCAATGATGCAAGAATAAGATAGAGGCAATAGGTACTATATGTATGCAAGCATGTGGTAGTGCTTGCCTGGCAGCTCAGTTGAAGCAAGAGATGGATCTGAGTACTCCTAGGATTCTTGATAATTCCCCTGCTCGGTGTCTATTAGAAAGAAGAACCAAACAAACAAGGGCCAACATAAATATAATGCACAAACATATGATAGAATGCGTCAAGCAAACAAGCATGCCATGATGAATGATGCATAGTTTACATGGCATAACATAGCATGGCATGGGTGAGGTGTGGGGTACAAGAATAAAGCATTTTATTAAGTTTTTAGTCATGTTTTGCTCCCAAATAACTTGCTGTCCACTTATTATTTATATATGATGCATGCTTCAATTCATATCATGGAATGCATAAACATAACGGGTTCGTCACGCTGATCGATTTAGAAATATTATTTGTCAAATTTGGAGTTATAGAACTAAAGTTATTAATTAATTTAGAAAAGGCATTTATTGCAAATTTAATCATCTCGAAAATTTAAATTAGTCAAACATTATTTTGGATGGCATATTTGAATTCCTCACATTTTTCTAATTCAAAAACATATGTCATTTGTATTATTTGGAATTAGCACTTAAAAGTTATTAATTTCTGGATTTTAAAACATATTAAACATTTCTGAAATTATTTTGATTAAACAGAAAAAGAACAGATACTTTTTATACTCAGAGAGATTTAGGCACCGTCACAGACAAGTGGGCCCGGCGCTGACTCAGCAGCAGGTGGGTCGCAGCGGTCTACGCGGGGCTTTTCTCACCGAGGGGTTGTTCAGCCAGTGAGATTGACAGGTGGGCTGGCGGTTCGCGAGGCCACGCACGGGCGCGTGAACAGGGCGCGGCCACGTGGCGCAGACGGGGACTGCAGGTTGAGATATCGAAACAGGTAGAGGGGAGTAGATAAGGACGGAGAGGGAGGTGCGCAGAGGGTTAGCTGGGTGGAAAAAGGTGGTGGTGGCCACCTTTCTCTCCTCTCCCTCTTCTCACGTGCTGGGCACGGCTTGGTTGGACCAAGGGCTCGAGCAGCTGGCGACTGGGGCTGCGGCTCAGGTGTGGAATGGTGCGGAGGCTCGGTGGCATTTTTCTTGGCAGCGGGAGAGAGAGGACATAGAGGGTAGATGGCTCGGCCGGGTAGGGAGGTGTCGAGCAAGGGGTGGCTCGGCCAGGGTATCTACGTTAGGGGGTTTTGGGTCGAGCTAGGGTGGTGGTCCAGGGAGGCTCGGTCTGGTGGGGTGGCGATTAGGTTAGAAAGGGGAGGGGTTGGGTCTTAGCCGAAGCTAGTAAGGAGGTTGGTTAGGGTTTAGGGTTTGATCTAGATGTAGAGAGAGAGAGAAGATGGCTAGGTTTAGCTATAAAAAGAGAGAGGGGAAAATAGATGGATGAGCTAGGGTTTTGGAGTGGATATGGAACACCAAAAGAAGTTTGAATTCCAAACAAAGAAAAATAAACCAAAGGACCAAGGAGAGAGAGGTGGGAGGAGATGGTCTTACGTGTGGCATTATCTCATGCACATGATAATATTTTGTGAAAACAAAATGTATATCCCATGTATGCTTGACAAAGAGAAATTCCACTAAAAGAGTTGCAAGGTGGAAGACAAGTGGATGCAACAGCGACAGTAGGCCTTCTCGATACAAGCACTCGTCATGGCAGGCTCATCGGATTAATGACTCGGTCAGCATACCGTTCACAGACATCATGCTTGCTATCGCCTAGAATGGGCCTACCCCTTGCATTGCAATCAAAACTATTTGGCAAAGCCTTTGGTTATGATTTGGGTTGACCTGATCCTTGACTCAACCTTGTCCTGGAGCACCACCTTATTTGTTTGTTTACGCTATGTCCTCTATTACTAGAATACTAGAGCTAGTGGATATCCACTACCAACAGAGAAGTGTACGGCCCATGGAGGTAAGAAAAGAGACTCTGTTTCAGACGGATTTCCCAATCTTCCTTCTTCCTATCCTGGCACTACAGGATTTTATGATTTACTAGATTTTCTTCCACCTTATCTTTTATGCTTACGCTTAGCAGAAATAGTAGCTAACCAAGTACGACCGACCTTCCGACACCATTTTTTATTCACCGCGAACTAGCCTCATTACCAGTAGGAATCGCCTTAAATTAAGCATATATTTGGGTTCATTTGTTTCAATTGGTTTCAAACAACTCCACCCAAACATCCCAAAAGAAACCAAATAGAAGAACAAGAGAGAGGCCTTGCATGGGCCATGCATGATCCTTAGATAGGCCACATTATATTTGTGAAAACAAAGACAATCCCGCATGGCTCCATCTAGTCACATGCACTCAAATTTGAATAAAGCCCTAGCAAAGGTTGGGAAGGTTGAATAAAACCATCAAATAGAAGAACTAGAGTAAGATGGGGATGTGGAGTTTATGTATCCTGTGACATGAAACAATGGTACCCCACATAAGATATATGCACAAGGAATTAACACATGGCTTGGATTAAACCCATATGTCCAAGAGTGGAAGAAATAAGCATGAATGAATATAATGGAATTGCTAGTGTGTGTGTTCCGCTAGGTAAGTATATAGCCATAATTATATTCATACATGATCAAATATTCCAAAACAAACCATATGGAAGCTAGACAAGGAAACTACTCACATAGCATGCAAAGGTGGCCATGTGGCTCTCCCCATATCAATATTGTGAAAACAACATGATGCATAAATGGGAGCATGTGGAATTGTAAGAGGATCCATCCCAACCCACATGAGCTAGAGGTAAACCCAAATAAAATGCAAAGCTCACATATAGTTGGATGGTGGAATTATGGGGTGGTGACAAAGAAAGGTGGTGGAGTTAATAAAAGATATGCCCCCAACTCCACTTGGGCATCAAGCATTTATCAAGAACCAAATACAATGTATCAAGAGGCAAATACAATTAATAGTGCATATGAGATAAGAACCAAATGAAAAAGGGTTTTATATGATGCTCAAATGCAATGTGGCATGATGACATGAGCATGATATAATTATGATGCAACAATTATATGTAGGAAGTAGCATTTTATTATTAGACCATGTAGCATTACAGATGTTAGACAGATGGGATGCTACATATAGCTAAGGTTCAACAACCTTATCAAAGTTCTATTGTCCTCCCACTTAACTTTTCCCGAAAAATTCCTTCTCAAGAAACTTGACGTTCCAAGCCGGCAACCCTACGATTAGTAGCCAAATACACAATGCATTCCCCTAGGCCCATATAGGTGAAGTGTGATGTAGTCGATATTCACATGACACCACTAGAAGAAGTACACCACAACTTAAATATCAAACTATTGAATCTTTCTCAACACAATTCCACTACTAACAACATGACTTCTCCCATGTCCTCAAGAACAAAACGAACTACTCACAAGACATCATATGGATCATGATCAGAGATGGAATAATGATGTATAACAATCTGAACATAAACAATAATTCAATGGTTCACTCAATAGCATCAACTACAAAGAGTAATCAACACCGGGAAAGTTTCCCCTATGAACTATGCAAGATTCAACCCAATTGTTACAGCAATATGGAGATGGTGATGAGGGTGATGATGGTGGTGATGATGATGATGATTCCGATGAAGTCCATCTTGATGGTGGTGTGGATGGCGACGATCTCCCCTCTTCGGGAAGGAATTCCCCCGGCAGAAATCTGTCTGCCGAAGAGATCTTTCTCTCTCGGTGTTTTCCGCCCCGTAGAGGCGGCGAAATCTTTTTGTGGTCGCTCCCCGAGTCTTAGGGTTTCCCAACATGAACACAGTCAACAATATCTTTATAAGGTGCATGGTACTTGTTCCATCCCCTTTTTGGAATTTCAATATAAGAAGCAAAAGCCCTAAAGCAATTTGTAATAACTTGTAAATCAAGACCATTAGCATTACTAATATTTTGAAAGTCATCAGTTCCCATAAAAGATTCAATGCATTCATAATCATAATTTATACCTGACTTTCTACCTTTGTCATTCTCCCAAGCTTCAGCATTATCTTGAATACGGTCCAGAAGATCCCATTTAGCTTCTTCTTCCATGCGAGTGAATGATCCAGCACAAGAAGCATCCAATAAATCCTTATCATGTAGAGAAAGCCTTGCATAAAATTTATTGATAATAATATTGTTGGGGAGCTCATGAGTGGGACATTTCAGCATTAGTAACTTCAATCTCCCCCAAGCTTAAGTTGTACTCTCTCCATCAAGAGGCCAAAAGTTATATATTTGATTCCGATCTTTATGAATCTCACTAGCAGGATAAAATTTTGAATAAAAGAGAGGCACTATTTCCTCCCATTCAAGAGCTTGACCATTCTTCAGCAGCTTATACCATTCCTCGGCTCTTCCTTTCAGTGATAATGAGAATAACTTCTTCTTAACTTGATCTGTAGTAATACCTACACACTTGAACAACCCACATAATTCGTGTATAAAGAGTAAATGATCACTGGGATGGACAGTTCCATCCTCAACATAGTAGTTATCCATAACACGATCAATAATTCTTGTAGGTATTTTAAAAACATCATTCTCAGCAGGTAGTGGCTTATCTACTACCTTAGCAGTGGTAGTAGCATTACCAAATAAGAAACTCAGCGGATTATCCATAACGAAAATAAAGCAGCTAACAGAAGTAAACAATACTCACAATAGAAGTTTCGTTTACCAGTTCCACTCTCCAATAGCGCTTCACTCCCCGGCAACGGTGCCAGAAAATAGTCTTGATGACCCACAAGTATAGGGGGTGTATCACAGTATTTTCGATAAGTAAGAGTGTCGAACCCAACGAGGAGCAGAAGGTGTTGGCTAAACAAAGTACGGGTAAATAAAAGACAGTAGGAATAAATGCAGCAAGTGGCCCAATCCTTTATGCGGCAAAGGATAAGCCGGTTGTATTACTTAAGATGACCAAACGTTCTCGAGGACACATGGGAAGACTGTCAAGTGCTTTCGCTTCGTATAGTTGATTAATCTTCTTTAGCTTGCTAAGTGTTGTGTGGGTGAACCTGTGCTAATGTACCGACCTTCCTAGGACTAATACATACTTGTGATTATACCCCTTGCAAACATCCGTAAGTACAAGAAAGTAATTAAGGTAGAAATCTAACCACAACTTTAAACTCTAAGACCCTGACGTCCTTGTGCAATGGTTTCCTAACAGGGGTTCAGGTTTCTGTCACTCCAGCAACCCCTACGATTAGTAGCCAAATACACAATGCATTCCCCTAGGCCCATATAGGTGAATGTAGTCGACGTTCACGTGACACCACTAGAATAAGTACACCACAACTTAAATATCAAACTATTGAATCTTTCTCAACACAATTCCACTACTAACAACATGACTTCTCCCATGTCCTCAAGAACAAAACGAACTACTCATAAGACATCATATGGATCATGATCAGAGATGGAATAATGATGTATAAAAATCTGAACATAAAAAATAATTCAATGGTTCACTCAATAGCATCAACTACAAAGAGTAATCAACACCGGAAAGTTTCCCCTATGAACTATGCAAGATTCACCCAATTGTTACAGCAATATGGAGATGGTGATGAGGGTGCTGATGGTGATGATGGTGGTGATGATGATGATGATGATTCCGATGAAGTCCAGCTTGATGGTGGTGTTGATGGCAACGTCTCCCCTCTCCGGGAAGGAATTCCCCTGGCAGAAATTTGTCTGCCGGACAGATCTTTCTCTCTCGGTGTTTTCCGCCCCGTAGAGGCGGCGGAATCTTTCTATGGTTGCTCCCCGAGTCTTAGGGTTTCGGGAGGATAATATACGCCAGAGGGGAGTGCCAGGGGTGGACTAGGGTGGCCACATCACCTGGTGGCGTGGCCCAGGGTGGCCCGCGCCAGGGGGTGGTGTGGCACCCCTGTGGCCCATCTCCAGCCCCCCTTCTGGTTTCCTTCGTCTTCTGGAAAAATAGGATTTTCCGTATATTTTCCCGGATTTTCTGATCTTCGCGATTTTTGCCTCCAAACAGCACCTTTTCCATCAGAATCCTGACTGTAGCGGTCCATGCTCCAAAAGTCATCAACCATGCAAAAACAGATGAAATAACATAAGTATCACCTCTCAATACGAAATATATCGATGAATAACAGTGGATTATGATATAGAATAGTGATGCAAAATGGACGTATCACTTTCCTACTCTTTTCCAATCCAAACCAAACTATTTGAAAACCAATGTATGAAAGAGGGGGTCCAACAAATTTATTCAGCAAACTAAGAAAACCAAGCAAACGAAAAACCAAAACGAAAACAAAAAAGAAGACGCTCCAAGAACAACACAACTGTGCATGAAACAATAAAAATGAAGCGTTTGGAAGAAACCTAGGATTTTTATTGATGAAGAAGGGGATGCCTTGGGCATCCCCAAGCTTTGACGCTTGTACTTCTTGGATATTTCTTGGGGTGACACGTGTGGCAGCCCCAAGCTTGAGCTTTAGTCCATCCTTCATCTCATTACTCATTCCTTCCATACACCTGAAATTTTTTCCTTCATACAAAACTTCACACAATCTTTATTAGCTACATTAGTGCACTCAAGATAATAAGTCTTTAGGTTCAGTGCTACCACCAATAAAACTTCCATTAAAATACAAACTACTGTAGCACTTCCCTCAAAAAGCTCAATTCCCTAAAAGAACTCAAAAAGGAACCAACAAGAAGCAAATGCAGAAAATGGCAGAAATCTGTCAAAACAGACCAACAGGTAAAGACGAATTTTTTCAAATCGAAAAGTGTTGAACTAACGAAAGTTAGATAACAACCTGGGGCAGAAGCACAAATATTCACGCCTCAAAAAAACGTTCAGAGATTTTACATGAATTTTTACGGTGAAGTACATAAATCTGTTTCAGGACAGCAACTTTCCCAATCATTACTTCTCTCTCATTAGAGGTTACTCTTGGCACAAAAAGAAAATAAAAAGGATAAGGGGCGGTTATTACTGAAGTAATAACTTCCAAGACTCATCTAAAACTTTTGGGTTGTCTCCCAATAAGTACTTTTCTTTAACGCCTTTAGGTTAGGCATGATAGTTTGAGAAGATGCTCACATAGGAAATATGAATTAAAGTAAAAGAGAGCATCAAGAAGCAAATTCAAAACACATTTAAGGCTAACCCACTTCCTATGCATAGGAATCTAGTATGCAAATCAATTCACAAAGAACAAAGTGACATGCATAGGAAGATAAAACAAGAGTAACTTCAAAACTTTTAGCACATAGAAAGGTGTTGTAGTACCATGAAAACTCCTATAACCATATTTTCCTCTCTCATAATAATTTTCAGTAGCCTCATGAATAAACTCAACAATATAACTATCATATAAAGCATGCTATTTTGATCTACAAACACAAACTTTTTATCAAGCTCAAATATAACGGGATTAAAACCTTCAAACCCACTTTTAACAATTTTATAACAAGGTGCCTGATCATTCAATATAGGACCATCGTCTAGAGCTTTATCATAAACATTTTCTAAGCAAAACTCTTTAGTACAATGCATTTCGAAGTTAGGCACAAATAAAGGATTATCACAGATAACATGAGCGTAACATTCATCCTCCTTTGGTAAGCATGGGGGACAATCAAATAATATAAGGGATAAAGAGTTACTCTCATTAGAAGGTAGGCATGGGTAGCTAATCCATTCTTCCTCCTTTTGTTCATCACTCTCTTCCTATTTTTCATCTAATGAGCTTCCCGTTTCAGCAATTTCTTCTTTCATAAGCTCCTGCAGGGCATTAGTCTCTTCTGTTTGTGGAAAGCATCTATTAATATATTCAAGAATGTAGCCATTTTCTTCCTTGAAATTATCAAAGAAAAATTTAAGTATATCATAAACCTCATATTTATAAGGTGAATCATCAGTATTTTCAAGCAAACTAGCAAGTTCAAATGCATCCTTCCAAGCAATAAATTCTTCAATTTGTTCCACATCATAAAAGTCATAATTTTATTTAACATAAGAAGATATGGTAACATTATCATTATACTCACATTGAAAAGGGAGGTGTTTATACCTCCTATAGCAACAAGATTTATCAACGCAATAAGTAACATTATAAGTAGAGAACACGTTTCTAGCAACGCTATTTAATTTATCAATTTGTTCCTATAAGAGTTTCCCTTTTTGTGACAAGCGGTGTTCCTTATAATAATATTTTTGTTCTTTCGTGAACCCACCTTGCCAATTAGATTCAGTTTTAAAGAAACCAACCATTGATAGAAATCATGATAAAGCAAGATAATAATAGACCAACAAAAATAACAACTATAGTATTTTTTTGTATTTTTGATAAAAAGAAAGAAGCAAACAAAGCAGAAATAAACTAAGCAAACCAAAAATAACAAAGTAAAGGGATTGGTTATGAGGGACTCCCCTTGTGAAGATGTCCTTGACTCCCCATCAACGGCGCTAGAAAATATTATTGATGACCCAAAATATATCGAGCTCGTTGGGGAACCCCAAGAGGAAGGAATGATGAGCACATCAGCAAGTTTTCCCTTAGTAGGAAACCAAGGTTCTCAATCCAGTAGGAGTAAGGAAACACCCCAAAGGTGTTGCCAGCTGAGTCTTGGCAGGGCGCACTACCAGTGCTAGTAGCAACGTGGAGACCTGCACAACACAACCACAGAACTTTGTCCCCAACTTGCGATGAGGTTGTCAATCTCACCGGTTTTGCTGAAAACAAAGGATTAAACGTATCAAATGGAAGGAAGTAATATTTGCAGAAAGTAAACAGAAAGCAGTAAATAGTTGATTGTAGATTGATTGTAAAAGAAAGGACAGGGTCCATAGTTCACTAGAGGTGGCTCTCCTTAAGATAGATAACATGTTGGGTGAACAAATCACAGCGGGGCAATTGACAAACATCGAGAAAGCATACAATCATATACTACTCATCTTGACTTCTTTGAGATTCGATTGGGCATTACAACATTATACATAGACCGCCATCCAACTGCATCTATGACTAATAATCCACCTTCAACTTATCATCCGAACCCCCTCCACTATTAAGTTGCAAGCAACGTATAATTGCATTTCGAATTGCGTGTAAAGTAAACAATACGATTGTTCTATGAACAAAGGATTGTTGTTTTCTCCCTAGTAGCAACAGCACATCTAGTACCTTAAAGATTTCTGTCACTTCCCCAGATTACCAGAGGCATGAACCCACTATCGAGCATAAATACTAACTCTTGGAGTTGCTAGCATCTACTTGGCCAAGATATCTACTAACAACGGAAAGCATGCAAGATCACAAATAACAAAGACATGATAGAATCAATAATCAATCTGAAATAGCATCTCAATATCCATCGGATCCCCGCAAACACAACATGCAGAATTACAAATAGATGATCTTGATCATGAACGGAGCTCACAAGAGCTAAACATAATAGCACAAAGGAGGAGAACCAGCCATCTAGCTACTACATGGACCCATAGTCCAGAGATGAACTTCTCACGCATCACACCGGAGGCTTGCATGATGATGAAGAAGGCCTCCAGGGTGAATTCCCCTCTCCGGCAGGGTGCCGGGAAGAGCTTCAGATCCCTCCCGATCTAATGATGGAGACGACGGTGGCTACAAACTCTTTCGTGGATTTTGATAGGGTACTTAGGGTTTCCGTATCAGAGGCAATATGTAGGCGGAAGGAGAGGCAAAGGGGCTGCTTGGGGCGGCCAGACCACCCCCTGGCACGGGCTAGGCCTGGCAGCGTGGCTAGGTGGTGTGGCCAGGCCCCAGCCCCTCTCCGTCTCGTATTCTGGCTCCAGGTGTCCCTCAGTGAAATACTGACTTTGGCTTTTGTCCCGTCCAATTCCGAGAATATTCATTATCTGACTTTCCTGGAACCAAAAACAGTAGAAAACAGGTAGCTGCCACTGTGGCTCTTGTTAATAGGTTAGTCCAAGAAATCATATTAAAAGTACTCCAAAGTGTGGACAAAACATAAGAAAGTAGATAAAACCAAGCATGGAACATCAAAAATTATAGATACATTTGCAATGTATCACACGAGTTTCCAGAGGGTCTTCCAAGTTTAGAAACTTGATTTCTTGTGTATGGATACTATCACGGATTCTATGACTTCTAGTCATTTTATGGAGTCAGGGCCCATCATTGCTTCTTTGCATGCAGTCGGTTCATCATTGTCAAAACAATAACAACTTTTGTTTCAAATCTTACTATTTGATTCTTACCGACCCACATGGTTCAATAGGAACTCTAATCTCCAAGATCACACCCTTTGTAATCACGGGAGCCATGAGCATTGTGGCCGCCACCAGGACACTTTCCGGCGCTGTGCTACTTAGCACATATAGCTAAGGTTCAACAACCTTATCAAAGTTCTATTGTCCTCCCACTTAACTTTTCACGAAAAATTCCTTCTCAAGAAACTTGACGTTCCAAGCGACAAACTCTTTTGTCCTCGGTGTTATGGAGGAATTCCCAACAAATTCTTTGGGACAACCTACAAAGACGTGCTTATCCGACTTTGGTGGTAAACATTTTACTTATGCATAGCATACCAAAATTTAAGAAAAGACAATTCGGGTTTTATCCCAAACCATAACTCATATGGTGTCTGTGGGTCCCCCGGGTTAATCCTCCGAGAATTCCTGTTATGCATACACCACGATCCCATGATCAGTTAGTCGTGGCACATAACCGACAAGTATCAAAGTAAACATCCATTATTTAAATGGTACATGTCATACCTTATTTGCCATTATGGCTACATCGATCATCATCAGCGGAACTTCATAAAGCGTAGAGCCCGAGTCATGCCTTAACCTATAGGCAACTGACTAGGAGAACATCCTAGCTCGCATAGTCGCCAACATCCTCTTCTTCTAGATATCTGACCAAGTAAATAGCCAGGGACAATGCCAATGAGTACATTGAATGTACTCGCAAACTACCTTAATAGAATAATAAAACAAGAGGATATGCAATATGGCTGTGGCAGTAGGTAGGCTCCAATGGAGGTTCTTTTCTCAAATTGTTTATTTTGTAGATATAGCATCTACATACCTTTGTTGAAAACTTTTGTAAAACATTTTGGAAACCATTTGAAAAGTTTTGTAAACACTAGGATTGGGGTACCCAATTGTTCCCGTCTTCAAGTCGTCCCATGACCAAACTCCTTTCTCCCCCTTCCGACCATCCCATGGTCAAAACCTTTCTCCTTTAAGAACATCCCATGGTCAAAACATTTCCAAGCCATTTCTTTCCCGAAATCCTTTTTGAAAACAAAACTAGCACTGCTCTACAGAAGTTTGTCCAACCTGACCATAACCGCGGACACGGCTATTCGAATAGATTTACACTCTGTAGAGGTTGCACACTTTACCCACACCATCCGGGTACACTACCCTGATCTACACCGATCGTGGGTCGAGTAACCGATCAAGACTCTCTGGATGCCCACTCCAATATAAGTGCCTACCCTATGAGTGTTGTTCCCCTCAACGCCAGGACGTCGGGTACCGAGGACCAACCGGAGCGCTTTTTCCACTTCCCAAGTGTGCGCTTTCAATGAGGGGCTCATAGTAACGCGTGGAGGCCCGCAGACCCTTCGTTCCTTCTCCAGGTCGATGTCTCACATGGACCCTTTCAGGAGAAGGCCCACCCTCCAGGGATTGTTATATCCCCCTATAGTAGTTGCGAGGCAGCTTATACCAAAATAGACAAACATCAAATCTAGCCATGTCCCATACCAGAGTAATGTGGTTGCACAAGTTAAGTTGTTATAGCTAAACGCAAAGAACCCGGTGCGTTTTCGTAAACCTTTTTCCTCCAGCTTCTCTTCAGCATTTAGTAAAACAAAACCTTTTTCTTTCTCAACATCTCTTGGGAGGTCCCACCTCATGAAGGTTTTATCATAAAACATTTGGTAAAACTTTTTCCGGGGTCTTCCCATCCTCTAGCTTTGCTTTGGCTAAAACAGGGTCTCCAAAAGGGGTATGGTGTATTACACCATCTACCATACTAGGGACAAGTAGGTGTCATCAAGGGGGTTGTGCCTAGTAGTAACAAAGTGTAATAGTTCAGAAGAGCCAAACCACTACCATATATACATCAACATATAGTAAATTATGCAGTTTTGATAAACAGTAGATAAAACATGCATAAGTAAAACAGTAGGACAAGGCTTATGAGCAAGAAGGTGGCTTGCCTGATGATCAGCAATATGGCAATATGTCCTTGGACTTTTCTTACAATACCCAATAATGCCAATAATAAGAACCATCTTCTGATCTCCGATTTCACTGCAACAATCATCGTCAAGATGGCACATGCAAGCAAACCAGACCACAATCAACACAAGGTATACAAGCATCATTACAATACAGCAAACAAACATACCACATATTACTCAAATCAGTAGGTTTTGATAGATTGAGTGGGTTGTAATTGGAATTACTGCAATTGCCCTTGTGGTCTTTGTTTTATGATGTAATTGTCTAAATACCACCTGTTAAGGGGATTTAGAACTAGGCTTGGGTCTGTATGATATCAATATGCAAATATGATACCATCAGGTAGGTATTGACAAAATAAGGCCAACAAAAGTGGTTTCACTATTTTACCACTTTTCTTTATTTTCTTATGAATATTCTAGTGATAAAAGCTCTAGTTTTAGGAAATAATTCACCAGAAAAGTTCTGGAGCTCCAAAAATTATTTCCTTGGATGGTTAGGTAGGGTTTGTTGTAATTATTCACCGAGAGTTGGAATCATGTCAAAATAATTACCAGAAAGCTCTCAGGAAATTCCCAAATGTAGTTTTGGAGCTGTCTTGTCTTTTTCACCAAATTAAATCTACAGAAGCTTCTAAGTTGATTTCAAGGGAATATGGTAGGTATTTAGAATACCTTTATGAAGAAATTGGAATAAACCTTTTTGGAGTTGCAGGGCTACTGTGATGGTTTATCTAGTGAAAACACTATGGACAGAAAAGTTTAATTCATTAAAATTCATCAGAATCCCAATAAATGGTGAGCTCCTGGGTTTAGATAGGTATTGGTGTACCACATCACTGGGAGTTGGAAACAACCCTTATATGTTGTAGGTTTACCTAGGGAATTTTCTAAAGTAAGAATCAGATGGATCTTGTCAATTTTACTGGTGTAAAACCATAGCTCACCTTGACCTGAGGTAAAATCTAAATGGTAGGTATGGTAAAATACTTTCAGGGGAACTTTGTTTCATCCCATTTGGTTATGTATGGCTTACTGAGGAATTTATTTAGTGTAAAAGACACATTGTAGAAGATTTAGTTCCAGCAAATGACTAAGATAAATATTGGTATGGGACTAGCTCTGAATGGTAGAGAAAACTTCATAGAGCATGTCAAAATTTAGATCTAGCCACTTGTTGATATTTTCCAATTTCAAACGAATTTAAACTAGACTGTCATTTAGTAGATCTGAAATTTAATTAAAAAGAAAAGGGGACCGAGGGGCACATGGGCTAGAATCCGGAGGGGAATGTGCCCGAGGGGAGTGAATTCGGCCCGCGCCGGGGATGCGCCGCGCGGGAGGAGGGATTTCAAACCCCCGCGACGGGGCCCGCCGGTCAGTTCCTTGACGAGGCTGAAGAGGTATAGGAGGCTGTGGGCCATTCGATTTAGGAGGAATCGACGGGCATCGATCTTTGTCCTCCTCAAACCGAGCGACGGCGGCGGGGAAACCCTAGGTTTCACCGGCGCAGTTTAGGGGGCTCACCTGAGGCATTGGGAGGCGGCGGGGAGGCCACGGGGCAACGTGGCGATCGGTGACGAGCTGGAAGAGGGGGATTTCGCGACTAGAGGTACCTCACGTGGTCACGACGGAACGGAGCTCGTTGGAGCTTGACCGTGGCAACAGTAGGGTGGTCCTGGGCCAAAAGAAGAATATGATTAGATAGAGGAGGAGGAGGGGGTCAACGCAGGGTGACATGCATAGAGAGGGGAGCAAGGGAGGGGAGGTCTTTCCCATCTTTTTGTCAATGGCCGAGAGGCCATTTTTCTTCTCCTTCGAGCAGGGCAGAGCCGGATAGAGGATGGAGTCTCGGGTGGGGGGTGAGTGTGAGTGATTGTGGAAAATGAGAGACAAAGAGGGGGATGTGGTGGCCTCTAGCTTATTTAAACCGGGGAGGGACAACTTGATGTACAATGTCCATTTTGGACATTGGGGAGAGGTGGTGGCCAGGGGTTGGTCGTTTTGGGCGGTGGAGGGTTGCTGGTTAGCTGCACTTCTGCTGAGCGTGGTCTAAAGTGACCAGGAGAAGCAGTGGGGTGGGTTCTTGGACTGGGTGGACGAGATTGGGAGCTTGATGCTCATTGGGGTATCCCCATGAATGGGTGCATGGTTTTCAAGGTGGGCTGGTTCTGGGTGGCGTGTGGGACCATTACTTGACCAGAGAGGGTGGCGAGGTGTGTTGCTGTGGGGTATGGGGAGATACATCATTTAAAGCAAGATCCTCCTCTATCCTTCTTCTATGCACATAATACAAGAGAGAGGAAGCTACAGTATATTTTCTACAGTGCACGACCATAAGGGGGGTCATGGTTGATGTGGTGAGTGATGGAGAGCTCTGGTGGTGCTTTTATTTTGGTCTAGGTCACTAATTCCTTAATTTGCCATATTTGATCAAAATGGGGCTTGTGAAGGAAGTTTAATAATTTGCATTGGGCAATGTGGGAATATGGTACTGGTATATGGGTATGGTTAGGATGCATCTCTAGGATTTATTTGGGATTTTTCAGAAGATTAGAAGTCCACTTAAATCCATTTATTCAAAAACTACAGAAGTGAAGTATTGGAGCTCATTTGATAATTTTACATTGGACCTTGTTGGATTTTGATGTGAGGTGGTCCCAAATGTGAATACACACTTAGGAGAATTTTCCCGAGATTTATTGAGGATTAAAGTATCTAAAGCAATTATTATTCCATTTCTGCCATTTAAGAGAATAGGCAAAAAGAAATAATAAGAGATCTCAAAAATATTTATATTTGAGATGGGAATGTAGGGTATGATATATGTACCTCAATTGAGAAAAAGGTTGGAGAAGTGTTTTGGCAGTAACCAAACTTTCCATTGGAGAAGGGGTTTTAAAGATTTTGTCTATTAAAGGAATTAAATAGATTTGGTCCATAATAAATATGGATAAAATTTGATAAATCTTGATGATCAAGTTATATGATGTATAAAAGGTGTAACAAGCATTTGCAACCTTGGGATTGGAGAATCCAAGTTGATTTTGGTGAAAACTAGAGATTTAAGGATCTTGGGTAAGATTGTTTTCATGCCACCAAAACCTTGCTCGATCTTGGAGCTCAAATCTCCCGTTGGGGCATGGGATAGATGGATGGATAGACCAAGTGATGCATATTGCAATGGTGTATAGGTTTGAGCTTGATCCTGCTTGAGCTCACCAAGACAGGCTTTCAAACTTTGAATAAAATAAGCCTGCCAAAGCAGATTATCAACTAGCCTTCAAAACCTTGTGGGTTTAAGAAGCACAAAGATCCACTTAGAACAAGTTAAGTAGATGTTGATAGACCTATATGAGTAGAACACAACCATGCCAAGAGTTGGTCCATAGAAGGTGTGATGGTGGTGTGAGCTTCTGTCAAAGTAGGCATGTTGACTAGATTTGCAGGAATAGTTATTTTCTTGCCTGCAAAACCATCAAGAACAAGTGGGTTGTAGGATGATCTAACCAAGGGCAAGAGTGGTACTTGGTAGAACTTAGGATGGTTAACAAGATGGTTCGAATTCATTTTCAAAAATGCACAAGGGTTGAGAAAAAGGAGGTATTCAGAAAGGTGTTATTGGAACAGATTCCAGACTTAGCCAAATTTGGCAGATTTAGGGTTTTTGACTAGAATGAGAGGGGGGATGTTTTTGATTGATTTCTAGGTACCAAAGCATCATCAAGTGGATGATGTTGAAGTGTAGAGGGAGTAGAGAAGATCCATGCTTGATATTGGTCTTCATTGACTTGGAAGCTTCTTGAAGGCATCACTTCAGAAGGGTTCTGGTTAGGGGTTTTAGATGATCACCTAGTAGTTAGAGATCAGATCCAGCTTTGTATTCTTGCTTAGGGTGTGGTGATTGGGAACCATCTTGATCCTAGTGATGAGCTCCTAGAGTATCTCATACTATCTCCTAAGCAGACAAATCAAGCAGCAGATCAAGGCAACTCATCTTACAAACAAATCAACTACTACTAAGGTTACCATCAAGCTTGGCTTGAGGTAAGGATGGGCAATTTTGAAAGGTTGGAGTTTGAATAAGGTAAGAGTCCTTGGTATTTCTAAGAGTAGAATTCAAAAGCTTTATAAAAAGGTTTTAGAAAAACCTAGAGGTGAGAGTAGTTGAAAACTCTTCCTTGTAAACATAAGGAGATTATATCCTATAGATCTCCATAATTTTGTCAATAGAAGCTACTAAAATAGTTAGGGTTGAAAAGGCATCTTGGCTATGGTTTTGAAATGCCAGAACATTTGAGAATATGTAAAATGAGCCAGGATAGTTTTGTTAAATACATTTTTGACAACTGATGTTGAGGTAAGGAGTATATCATAAGCTATACCATCAGAAGCATAAGCATAGACAACAACAAACAAGCACTGCACACTTAACAAGAAAAAGTTTTTGTTCCCCCTGATTTTTTGCATTCTGGACAACTAGTCAGGGTTACTGAAATTGGGATGTTACAGTGTCATTTCAACGGATCACGATGGTGCTCTTTTCAGTGTAAAAGCGGTAGTCTCTAAAGCTTTAATCCTTAAAACATAATGGCAGTTTTATAAATGACACCTTTGATCTTACCATGTCAAACAAGGTTTGATTTGATCTCTCAAACATACCATACTCCTGTGGTTTATCGGGAAATGCAAATTCATGGAACAATTCCTGAAATCTTAGGTGTTTTGCTAAACCTGTATCTCAAATATCTTCCTTTATGATAAAATCATAAACTCTTTTATTTTCTTGTTACAATGATTTTTCACTTCATCTGGAATTTGAACAATTTTCAAATGTTTCATACTTCTTTCTTATTAAGTAAATATATATATATATATTTACTCAAATTTCTGGAGAAAACACAATAACACTTTATTTGTTTTCGATGAACATCATCACTTATTCTCTTGCCAGTTACTTAGGCTGTTGCAGTTCATGAATTGTGTTATTCTGTATGACACTTCACACCAACCAATTCGGTATCCAATACCTTAGAACCACATTGTTTAACAAGCAAGGAATACATCCATAACATGTATATATTCTATATACCTAAGTTGGACATATCCAACCTTTTCTTTTCTGCCAAATATTTTATAGATTCTCTTTCAACAATTCCTTTTCTTTTAAAAGAATCTATCAACATCAATAGTGGTGTCATTCACATGACACATGGTACAAAGTGTATATAGTCAAATACTAATACCTTTGGACTTGCACTTTGAAGTGGATCACCATCATCAAATGTTTGGTGTTCTTTAAAAAATCCATTCTTTAGTAATCTATTAGTGTAGTAAACATTTTACTTACATCTTCTATTCATCCTTATCATGACAACTTTCATGATCAAGCTACTATAGCCTATAAGGAAGAATCGTGAGTATAATGTTAGTTTCGAAAACCTTTTTGGGAGATCCGGATGCCTACATCTCCATCCTTCACAAATTCTCATACAATATGAGAACATGTATTTTGCTAAATTATACTCTATCATAATGCAACCAAAAACATTGTTTCAGATATCACAATATCTTCCATACATGATGGTTTCTGAAACAATTTTTCAGCTCCTAGATAATCTTGATATTAAAACAACTTTTGAATATCAATAATCATGGAGGCAAACATGATACTTTAGATACTAACATTGGAATTCTTACTCTTGATTTAATACTACTTATTAAACTTCATGGAGTAAATAGAGTTTGCTGAAAGTTTGCAATAGGACTTCTAAACTTTAAGTTGACATTCAAAACAATACGATACCAGTTCGTGAAGTAAATATCCAGAATTCTATAGTTCTATTATCTCAGTTAAAACTAAGCATAAGGTAGTGAACAGATGCCAATGACTACAAAAAAATATGCAAATTCACTTTGATTTAGTTTATGACAAATTGAGTTTGACTAATCCAAATTAGAAATGAACTCCCACTCAAAAACAACATCCCTCGTGCCTTTTTGGTGATTACATGAACCAAATCCACTACACTAAGTCCGATCATCACGTGAGTCGGTGTAGCTTCAAAGGCAAGCATCAATATGGGCATCACATCAACTATATGACTCATGCTTAACCTTTTGGTCCGTGTTCCGAGGCCATGTCTGTACATGCTAGGCTCGCCAAGTAAGAACCTTAGTATTCGCGTGTGTAAAACTGTCTTACACCCGTTGTATGAAAGCGTAGAGTCGAGTACACCCGATCATCACGTGATGTCTCGAAACACTATCCATAGAACGGTGCATACTTAAGGAAGAACACATTTTATCTTGATATTAAAATGAGGGACCATCTTATAATACTACTAAAATGCCAAACTAGCAATATAAGATGCAAACATCATATGTGTAAAATGGAATGATATGGTCCATGCATTTGATCACTATCATGTTCATCATGGTATGATCTCTATCATTCCTTTGTGTGTAAGGCCAAGGTCTATGGAACTTACACGTTAGGTGTATTGTAAGGGTATCTACCATACATCTATTTACAACATTACCATATCATGACACTAGCCCAGCAACAATCTAAACTAGACGCCTCTAATTTATCCATTGCAAGTTTTACGTGGCTTAGGGATTTCGGAGACAGAACCGGTCTTACCTACGAACATGGAACCACAAGGATGATAACTAAGTTATTAGCAACTCGTTGTAAATCAGATATTGACTATAGTAGGAGAGACAGACACCCGCTAACCACTTATGCAAAACTAGTTGCATGTCAGTCGTGGAACTGGTCTCATGTGCGATGACATGTAAGGTTGGTCCGGGCCGCTTCATCCTACTATGCCACCAATATCCAAAATACATAAAAGAAGCAATAACATGATCATCCTCACCCACATATAAACATATGTGTACTACCCGTGCAAAGCACCTACGCATAGATCAGGCTCTGGTACCACTGTTGGGTTCGCAGCATAGAAAACAAAAAATTTCCTACGATGGGAACTATACGCCAAGATCTATGTATTAGATACAACCAATGGGTGGATATACAACCATAGAGAACTTACCCTCGAAGACAACAAAGCTTTGTTAACGAGATGGAACTCGTGGATGATGTAGTCGTACACTTGCCAATCTCAAGATCGTGATGAAGTCCTTCAGGTCCAGCAGTTCTAGCACCATCAGGTCCAACACCATCAAGTTCAGCACCGCAAAGTAGCGGTGCATCCGTGATCGCACACACGTCTGGTCCACCGAACAACCTCCGCCTCCTCGCTCCAGCGATGCAGCGGAAGAAGCAACTCCTTTCCAGAAAAAGCCACCGGGAACATGTATCTCGCTAATCCGAGACCATGGGGAAAAACTAGAGGGGAAGAGAACCTTCACGAGGAGGTGGGGCAAGAGGAGAGGAGCCATGAATTGTAGCACCCCGCTAAAATCACTACTAGAAAATCGCTATGTTTTTTTGTGCATCATCATGACCGTATGCTCATGTCATCATGCCATACTAGATCATGTTGGTGTGCGTTGCCGCGCCCGTCCATGATGACTATAGAATATTAGGAATCGATGGAAATTTACCCAGAAAGAAGTTTAATATATCTAAAATAAAGTTAGAAATTTAAAGTGTACCTTTTATCAGATGTTACGCAAAAAATCCAATGGAATTAGATAGTAATGCAGTAGACCAAAGAATAAGTAATTTTTGAAGCCAAGTGGTAGTACCTAGCCTCCACCATCACCAACGTGAAAGAGAACTAAAATGCGCTGGACTTTGTTGCAGGTTACTTACTACTATTGCACGACAGTCTCTGTATTGGTTTGGGTATATTGTAATTTTTTCTCTCAATAGAATGATAGGAATTTAAGAGCATGAGATGAATTAATATTATGTAACATCTTCATTAATAAATTGACTAAGGAAGATTCTCAGAATCTACGACTGTTTAAGAGAAATATAGAACAAAACAAGTGGTAACATAAAAGGAAATATCTCCTTCAAAACTTGCCATTGCACTGACCATCCATAGGCACAGATTTGTTTGCCCACCTTAAATAAGGATATTGCATAAGCAGTTATATATATAGCATTCAACCCTAGAAAATTAAAATTTCTTCGTTTGCATGTACGAGAGTCAGCACAAAGTGAAATAACAAGGTTAGCTGGTGAAGCCCCGGTGGAAAAGATCATGAAATTTACTTATAAAATAAAATATAAGAACAAAGAAATATTAGACAATAAAAGGCACCTTGTTTAATGTTCTCCAGCTCTCAATAATTCGTTGTGGTCATCACTGGATGCGAAAAAGAAAAAAAAGTTAAGGGTACTCATGATATATATAGCATTCAAGCATAAAAAATTAAAATATCTTTCTTTGCACCCAATCCAAGTAATAGAAGGAGCCAGCTCAGCAGGTCAAATACTTAAGTTAGCTGCTTTCGATTGGTATACAATGTCAGTGGATGAAATTTACTTCTTAAATATCATAGGACAGAATCGAGTAAATATTAGACAAGAAAAGGGACCTGACTTGATGTTCTCCAACCCTCAATAACTGGACATGGTCGGCATTAGATGAAACAAACCATAAAGTGAATGTGAGCAGTCTTATGCTTACTATCCGTATAGGGAGGTTTATCAAGATAAGGAGATTGCAAAAATATAATGTTGTTGCTTTAGAAACTGTGCCACTGTTGATTGACTACACAATTAATGGATTACTCTGCAATAGTGATTTAAGATGAGTATATTTTCTTTTGCAATCTCTCAACATAAATACATTTTTTTGTCTTTCTCCATGGAACTATAATATTCTGAAACATTGAAGAATTCTCAAAATATTGAACGACTATGCCACCAGCAGTAGCAAGTTAGCACCTAGTCTGTGTAAAGTTCACTACAATGCGACATGTATCAGATAAAAAAGCATGGAAATTATGTACCTTGGATGGTAACAATTAGATATGCAAATACCAGTGATACCAAAGCTATGATCAAAGCAGCTTAAGAATATGGTGAACAAAATAGAAATCCACATATGCAGCTCAAGCACGTATCTCAACGAGTTGAGTAGTTCATGGCCTGCAAATAATAAACAATGTACTCGATCAGATTTTTGACACATGAACGATTTGCCATTGCATTAATTGCCATCATACCTTCAGATTCGTTGTGTAGCTTGACTTGTCGATGCTGGAAGGCTTAGGCTCACCACTCCTCGGGCGCGACAGCCCTACTATAGCTCCTGTGTAGTCTGCCTACTCCGTGCCTCCGTGGTGTATCGCTACTGCTAGGAAACGATGTTGGTTTTTGGGGAAGCCTGGCGGATAGATCTGTGTTCAGCAGCAGAGAAAGAGGCGAACCTTCCTTGTTGTTGGCTTGCTCTAGAATGTTCTTGTTGAGGGGGTGCTCTCAAGGTCCATTTTGGGGGCACCATGGCCTGATGGGTGCGGAGTATGGGGAGACGTATGTAGAGGCGGCGGTGGACGCGCTACCATGTCATTGGGGAAGGATCGAGGAGGCGGCGCTGCTGGGTCCGCGCCATAGAAAACAAAAAAATTCCTACGGTATGAACTACACGCCAAGATCTATCTACTAGGTACAAAGCAACGAGTGGACATACATCCAACGAGAACTTACCCTCGAAGAAAACGAGTTTTGTTAACGAGTAGGAACTCGTGGTTGATGTAGTCGTACACTTGCCGATCTCAAGATCGTGAGGAATTCCGAGCGCCGCAACTCAGCAGCGCATCCGCACTCGCACACACGTTCAAGCCACCGGACAACCTCCACCTCCTCGCTCTAGCGATCCAGCGGAAGCAGCAACTCCTTCCAGAAGAAATGTCAACGAGAACATGTATCTCGCTAATCCGAGACCATGGGGGAATAATTCTAGAGGGGGAGAGAGATCCTTCACAAGGAGGTGTGAGGATGAAGGAGGGAATGGGTGGCCTTTCATAGGAGGAGGGGGTGCCCCCTCTCTCCATGGCCGGCGCATGGGGGTGACCCCTCACCTCCCCCATTCATGTGGTGGTAACCCCTCCACATTAAAATGCCTCTTCACATTCCCTTTTAAAGTCTCCACTTTAAATGCATTAAATTTCTCCAAATTTAATGCTCTCTCATTTAATAAAACTCTTTTTATTAAATTTATTCAGAATTTTGTTAATTACTTTAATTAACAAACATTCACATATAGCTCCTTGCAATATTTCAATATCACATGCAGAACCACTTTCTGCAATTTCACCCGAAACAATTTCCGGTTTCTATTGAAACAATTCCTGCGCTTTGCAATTCTTTCGTCTGAAACATATGTGCTCCAAAATGGTGTCTGGTAACTCTTAAGTGTGCCACCCTACGGTTCGCGAATAATGCAGACATGATCGAGACCCTTCTCCGATCAATAATCAGGAGCGGGACCTGGAGATCCATACTGAGTCCTACGCATTCAACGATGACTTCTGTGATCGTGAGAACCTTTAGCGCTTGTAACTAAATCCCTTTGTCTCTCGATATATTACATGTCTGAGATTTGATCATCGGTATCTCCATACCTAGTTTGATCTCGTTACTGACACGCACTCTTTTCTCGTTCCCGTGATATAACATTCTAGTGATCACATCACTTGCTTGCAAGCTATCTTAATGTGATATCACCGAGAGGGCCTAGAGTATATATATCCGTCATATGGATTGACAAACTCCACTCTTGATCCATGAGCCTCAACATAACACCTTCGTAGTACTGAACCCATCTTTATAGTCACCCTGTTACGGTGTGCCGCTTGATGTTATCAAGATACTCTTCTGGTGTTAGCAATTAACATGATCTCATGGTCTAAGGATAAAGATTACTTCGTATGATGTTATAGCAATATAAACATAATGACTTGATCGTAATGCTATACTTCGGATGAACGTTCATCACATCATTCCACCAATGGTGTGACCTTGTTATTAACAACATCCAATGTTCATGATCAGGAAACCTTGATCATCTTGTTAATCAACAAGCTAGTCTATAAGAGAGGCATAACTAGGAACCCTTTTTGTTTATTAAACACACATGTATTGATGTTTCCGATCAATACAATTCTAGCATGTAAAATAAACATCTATCATATATAAGGAATATATAATAACAACTTTATTATTGCCTCTCAGGGCATATTTCCTTCAGTCTCCCACTTGCACTAGAGACAATAATCTAGTTCACATAGTGATAAATCTAACACCCATGGAGTTCTGGTGTTGATCAAGTTTTTCCCTAGGGAGAACTTTAGTCAACGGATCTACTACATTTAGGTCCGTGTGTACTTTACAAATCTTTATATCTCCATCCTTGACATGCTCGCGGATGGAGTGAAACCGGCGCTTAATATGCTTGGAATTCTTGTGAGACCTCGGTTCCTTTGTGTTGGCTATGGCTCCATTATTGTCACAATAGATCAACATTGGGTCCAACGCACTGGGAACCACACCTAGTTCCATAATGAACTCTTTCATCCAAACCGCCTCCTGCGCCGCTTCTGAAGCAGCAACATATTCCGCCTCCGTCGTTGATCCAGCCACCACAGGTTGTTTGGAACTCCTCCAACTAACTGTTGCTCCGTTCAAGAGAAATACGTATCCGGATTGAGACTTAGACTCATCCAGATCGGTGTCAAAGCTAGCATCGACATAACACTTAGCGACTAGCTATTCTTCACCTCCGTATATAAGAAACATATCCTTAGTTCTTCTCAAGTACTTGAGGATGTTCTTTACCGCTATCCAGTGTTCCGAACCTGGATCAGATTGGTACCTACTAGTCAAACTAATAGCATGTGCCACATCCGGTCTTGTACATAGCATGGCATACATAATAGAGCCTATGGCCGAGGCATAGGGGATCTTATCCACCATCTCTCTTTCTTCCGCCGTAGCCGGACTTTGAGTCTTACTCAATGTCTTGCCTTGCAACATAGGTAAGAACCCCTTCTTACTTTCGTCCATATTAAACTTCTTTAATATCTTATCAAGGTATGTACTCTGCGATAGCCCAATTAGGCGCCTTGATCTATCTCTATAGATTTTAATGCCTAATATATATGATGCTTCACCAAGGTCTTTCATCGAAAATTTGATGTTTAGATAACTTTATTACACTGTTTAAAAGATCTATATCATTTCCAATCAATAATATGTCATCCACATATAATATCAGAAATGCCACATTGCTCCCACTCACTTTCTTGTAAATACAAGCCTCTCCATAAGTTTGGACAAATGCAAACTCTTTGATCACCTCATCAAAGCGGAGATTCCAACTCCGGGATGCTTCCTTCAGTCCATAGATGGATCGCTAAAGTTTGCATACCTTATTAGCATCCTTAGGATCGACAAAACCCTTAGGTTGTATCATATACAACTCTTCTTCAATATTACCATTGAGGAATGCAGTTTTGACATCCATCTGCCATATTTCATAATCAAAATATGCAGCAATTGCTAACATAATCCTAACCGACTTAAGCATCGCTACGAGAGAGAATGTCTCATCGTAGTCAACTCCTTGAATTTGTCGAAACCCCTTTGCGACAAGTCGAGCCTTATAGATGGTCACATTACCATCAGCATCAGTTTTTCTTTTGAAAATCCATTTATTCTCAACGGCCTTTCGGTCGTGAGGTAAGTCCACCAAGTTCCAAACTTGGTTCTCGTACATGGATTCCATCTCGGATTTCATGGCTTCTAGCCATTTGTTGGAATCCGGGCTCATCATCGCTTCTTCATACGTCGCAGGGTCATCCATTTCATCAACCATGAAATTCACAATAGGATTGCCGTACAGTTCAGGAGCTGCACGTGTCCTGCTTGACCTGCGAAGTTCGGTAGTGTCCTCTTTCGGAGTTTCATGATCATTATCATTCGCTCTCTCTTCATCAGGTGAAGTCAACTCCGAAACAACTTCCGGTGCTGCGCCACTCGCCATTCCATGAAGAGAAGGTTCAATAACCTCTTCGAGTTCTGTCGTGGTGGTGTCACGGCAGATGCCATGGATAGGCTAAAGGTGGGGACTAATACACGCTAGGGGAATCCAGGGAGGGATAGTGAAGTGATTCTCCACACAGAAGTTTGTATTGATTTCCTTCCAAGGTTACAAGTGCTCCTAGAGCTGTATTGGCGAGAGGAGGAAGAAGGAGCTCTCTTACTCTCACCCACAGATCACACCTGAAACCCTAGCCCAAAACAGAATAGCAGAGAGACCAACCCCTCCTACATAAGCCCTAGCCCCCCTTTTATAGGGGAGGCTCGGTTCCTGCCTAGGGCATACGTGGAGGCATATTCCTAAGAATATGCCTCCTCCCAATGGGGTAAGCCGACCGGGGTGCTTTTTCCCCTGCGTCATGCTTGCTTTAGCTACGTGAGCCTCTGCGACGCCCGCGTCAGCCGACATGGGCTTCGTCACCCCTGTCGGCCATGACCCGGTGGTCCCGCTCTTGTCCGCTTCGCTCATGCAGTGCGTACCGGACCCTCTTTTTGACCAGCAAGATTCCTTCCTTCTCCTAGAAACCAATCATGACCCGGGCACTCCTGTTCCTGCATACAAGCAAACATCCACTCCCGACTTACTTCTTAGGCCGGTCGAGACTTAGTTAGGCGAACGCCCCCTGGTCCGGGTTACTCCGTGATTCGGCCCGCCTTGAGGTGACCCGGCCAGCATTCGCTTTGGCCTTGCCGAACCTCAGCTAACTCGGCCTTTATACCCCGGCGTGACCCTACCCGGGGGTATCCCCCCAACATTAGTCCCCGAAGCTGGTGCGGTCTTAGCTGCCTTGGCCACTGAGGCCACATCAGGTTCAATCCTGTGCCCCGGTCGCTATTGCCGAGTTACCTCTTTACCTCGGATTGTATGGATTTATGTTCCCTTCGCACATCTCAAGTTTTCACTTGCCGGCCGGGTTACCACAGTTCCATCCGGGTCTTGCTTCCTTCTCTCGTACGCTAACCTATGTGAAGGGTAATCATTATGTCGTCTTATTTTAAGGACATGCGCAGTAACCGCCGCAGTAACTGTCAGTTATCACTGTGCGCGGGTCACGTCATGCATGCCTCCTCGTTTACCGCATCAGCGCGTCGCGTCACTGGATTCTCTCCGCCATGTGGTCCTCCGTGTGGTTCCCCACTGATTGGTCCGGACGGGTGATACACGGCCACTGCGTGTGGCCGGTCCACAGGACGCGATCCTACTCACCCCCGGTGGGAGTGGTTAAATAGCGGAGGGGTGCGTCCCTTAGGATTTTCCCCCTCCGCACCCTTCTGCCCGTTGCTATTCTTCTCCGTCTTCCTCGTGACCACGCTGCCACCAGCACTGCCAAATAGTAGCGTCGCCACCGCGCTTCTCTGTCGCACCTCTGCGACGCAAATTTCTCGCTACGGGTCCTTGCCGATCTCGGCCTCTGTCCCCCGCCGCCTCTAGCTCCAGCGAGGGCCTCGAGGACCAGATGACGGAAGAAGAACTCATCGTTGCTGAACAAGAGATGCAGGAGGACGCCGCGGCGGCGGACCGTGGTGCATGGGCCGGCTCCTGGGTCTGCCAGGACGACCTAGACTGGCTCTATCGGACCAGACGCATCCCCGCCGGCGTCGCCGCTCGCCTTCCTTCTAACGAACTGGCCCCCTCACCCAATCCGGGCGAGTTCGTCGTGCTCTTGTCCCATTTCCAACGGGGCTTCGGCTTGCCGGTGAGTGATTTTTTCCGGGACTGGCTCGGTACGTACCAACTCCAGCCACACCACCTTCCAGCGAACGCCATCACCTCTCTCTCTGCCTTTGCTTCTACGATCAAAGGCTACGCCGGACTATGGCCCACGAAAGAGCTATGGATCCGGTTCTTCGGCCTCCGTCGCAATGTCATTCCCAACATCCACGCTGATCCAGAGGACAAGCGGCTCACTCAATTCGGAGCGGCCTCCATTTCACCCCGGAGGTTTTCCGTCTTTCCCCGGGTCACCGGGTTAGAGTCCTGCAAAGCGTGGGCCCGGACCTTCTTCTATGTCCAGAATATGGGCACTGAAGACTTGATCCGTTTGCTTCCCTACACTCCGGGTCCACCTAACCCGGATCTGTGGGATGAGATCCCCAAGAAGCCCACAGCCTTGGCCAACCAAGTGAACAAAAGGTTCGTGGAACTGAAGGAGCTCGGGCTATGCAACGAGGATGCCATGAACACTTTTGTGCGTAACCGAATCTCACCCCTCCAGAAGCGTACCCACAAGGTGTGCCACATGAGTTTTGGCCGCGATCCTAACCGGACCTCATCCTTCGAGCTGAGCAACACGGAGATTTATCGCCGGGTTAAGGCTCTCTTCACCACTCACAAGGACTTCTGCACTGAGTGGACATGGGGGATTGAGCATTTCTGCCATGACCGGCTTCCTCCCATGGTGAGTTTCATGTTGCAAACTTATGTCGGACTAATTACATGTCAGTTATTGTCACATTTTTGACTCTTTTGTTTGTTCTTTTCCTCAGCAATTCCTTCAGCAGACCCTTGAGGACGGCACCGATCCGACCCTTAAGTGGGCGCCAGACCGGGAGACTCAGGATGAGGAAGAGCCGGACCAGGAGATGTTCCTCCCCATGACTGACGCCACGAAACGACCCACGGGTAAATCCTCTTCTATTAGAGATTGGCCCGATGATGAAGATGACTCGGATATCGAGGTGATTGAACCTTTTGAGGTTGTCCCCCTTTATTTTGCTTTTCCGCCATCAGCTCACCCCGGCGGTCATATCCACGAGGATCCCCCTCTTGCTACGGGCGAACCTGTTCCGCTGGCATCGAAGAAGAAATGCGGGGCTTCTTCAAGTTCTTCCTCCGGACCTTCCCAGCCCATTAAAAGGAAAAAGAAGTCCGGGGACAAGACTGCCTCCAAACCAGCAGGCAAGGCCCCAGCACGAAGGGCTTGGAAACCCAAGGAGGCCGAAACCTCGGATGCGTAAGTCATTTTTTTGTTCTGTAACTTGTTCTTCCTTACTTCGTCGTAATTTTTCTTCTGACTTTATTTGATTTTGCAGGGCTCCGATGGAGGTCCCTCAAAGTGGATCTAGCATCTCTTCACCTCTCCGACCTAGCCCTTCTCCCCGTCATGACGACGAGTCATGCCCGCTGAGCCCTATTCCAGAGGGTTCTGCGGCCGCTCCGGGTTCAGCTCCACCTCGGCAAGAGGAGGGTAACCTTGGAGCGGGGGAGACCGGCCCAGCCGGAGCAACGGCATCCACCGCCTCGACAACGCCTCAACCAGCAGCCACTGAGGCTACTTCGGCTCCAGCACCAGTTCCAGTACCAGCAACCAGACCAGCAACTAGACCAGCACCAACTCCAACCTCGGCATCAACACCAACTCCGGCAGCGAAAGCTTCAGCGCCGGCACCAAGTCCAGCAGCGAGAGTACCAGCGCCTAGTTCCTCTGCATCTTTCGAGTCTTCTCAACCTCGGCAAGGAGCTACCCCGACAATTTTTAAGGGGAAAACTGCTGCTACGGCTTCCTCTACCCAGCAAGCCAAGGGCAAGAAAACTCCAGACGCTGCCAAGCCCACTGCCGTCGAGTCTGGGCAGCGCACCCTTGTGTCAATGCTCCCCAAGAAAACGCCAGCAGCAAAGGACGCGCCTGCCGAGCCAACCGATGCCCAACAGTTGGTTTTGCACACCAGCCCCGCCCTTGCCTTGGTGGAGAGGAAAGAAGCGCATGCAAAGGGCTTGGTGACGCCCCATATGCCCACCGGTGAACGGTACCCTCCGAGCCTAATGGAATTTGTTATGAATTGGAACAAGGCCGAGATAGTTCAGGATTCTGATCTCCCGGAAAAGTTCGGCCCTGCCGAGTTTTCCGCTCAGATGAACATAGCGGCAAATGCAATTAACCTCGCTGGGCGAATGATGGAGGTACGTCGCTTCCCCCTTACAAGTTGTAGATAATAACCATTAGTCCCCGAGCCTCCGGGGGAGTAACTTGTTACTCGGCCGGATGCTCATTTAGAAAACTAACGTAGCTCCATGAGAACTTCGAATATGCACACACCTAGAGCCGGGTTAAGTTCCACTTGGCCCGGATTTTAGTACACTTCGAATATGCACACACCTAGAGCCGGGTTAAGTTCCACTTGGCCCGGATTTTAGTACACTTCAAATATGCACACACCTAGAGCCGGGTTAAGTTCCACTTGGCCCGGATTTTAGTAGACTTCGAATATGCACACATCTAGATCCGGGTTAAGTTCCACTTGGCCCGGATTTTAGTACACTTTGAATATGCACACACCTAGAGCCAGGTTAAGTTCCACTTGGCCCGGATTTCAGTACACTTCGAATATGCACACACCTAGAGCCGGGTTAAGTTCCACTTGGCCTGGATTTCAGTACACTTCAAATATGCATCAAGCTGACTTAAGTTTCTGTATCCCCTTTTAGGTGACCACCAACCGCCAGAGTGCTGAGTTCCAACGCTTGCTGGATACCCCAAGAATCTACGCACAAAGCAGGCTGCACTTATTGTGAAATACGAGAAGAGGGGTAGATTTATTCCTTAACGCTCCTTCGTTTTGCTTCATTTTCCTTTGCCGGACTAACCTGATTGTTCGGTTTCCGCAGCTGGGGTGGAGGCTGAGAACAAGATAATGCGGAAGAACTTGGAGCAGATCAAGGGTACTTCCTTTTTGTCTGTCTATACCGTGCTTTCCATCGGCTTTTCCTCTTTGGCTCGGCAAACATTCATACCTCGGCACTGTCGGGCCAACACACTATTTTAGCATCGCTTGAGGATAGTGTGTCCGTGCCTGATATGATGTTGCATTTTCTCGAACAAGCAGGGCAGCACCAAGCCGAGCTAAAGAAGAAAGATGATGAGCTCGCCCTCCTCCGGACCAAAGACGATGAGATAGCCAAGCTCAAGGCTGAGATGGCTAAGATGAAGGCGCAGCACCAAACCGAGCTAAAAAAGGCTGGCCAGGACTACACCGAAGAACGTGAGCGCCTCAAACTCTAAAATGCTAAGGACCGTGAGCTTCTTCAGGAAGCCGAGGTCAAACTTGAGTCGGCGAATGCTGAGCTTGAGCAGCTTCGGAAGAGGCGTGATGCTTGTACCAAGGAACTGACCCGGATTCACAGCCACATCTCACGTAATTTCTTTTCCCTCATCCAGTTTTTTCCCCGGGTTACTTCATACTTCTTGTTTTCTCAACTTCGTCCTTTGCCTTGTTCCCCAGGCCACTTTCTAGAGGGTACTGCTATTGCAAGTGCTGTTGTTGCCAATTTCCACCAAGAAAGGGGTACTCCCGTCGCTCCTGATGGTGAGAGCATTCCCTTTGACATGAAGGACCTATTGGTCAGCCTGTCATCTCGCGTGGAAATTATTAAGAACTACGGCAAAGATCTCCTTGATGTTTCAGTCCGAGTATTCAACACTTTCTGGCCCGCTGATGACGCTCCGGAGAGAGTTACACATCTCGCTGAAAAGCTTTCAGAAATCGAGACCCAGCTCGACCTCTAGAGAGAATCCGATGGACGTGCCGCAGCCGATACCATCCTTCACCACATTCTGACGTGGTATGAGAAGATAGATCTCAGCCTCCTCACACGCCTGCGCACAGGATCCAAATAGACAGACGACCCGGAGTGGGTAGCTCAGCGTCAGGCTTGTGCCCACAGCCTCATCGAATATGCCCCCATTCACGAATGGACTGAGGGTCCGAGCTTCCTAGAAGTCGCTGGCGAAGAAGAAGTTTAGAACGTTGAAGATGACTCGGGTGAGGACGAAGAGGACACTGCCTCGGATATCGAAGAGGGCGACGATGATGCCGAACTTCCTCCCGCTGCTCCTTAAGTAAAAACACTTGAAAATTTATGAGATCCCTGGTATGCCGGGTGGAATTGTATTTCAAACACATGTGATATTTTGATACTAAGTGCTTATGCCGGAGTAACTTGGGCGTAGTCCCCGAGTTCCTTTTTCTTGTTCGTTCAATCTTTTGGCTCGGATTGTGTCTACCTTGATTCGGTTTTACAACTTACGAATCCGAGCTTCAAAATTGTTTTAACAATACTGGGAAACTTTTAGACTTAGCTCAAAAATAAAACTGTATAACAACTTGGAAATGAATACGGGGTTAGTCCAAAACACAAACGTCGGCTCGAATAAATTCTTTTCCTTAGTCGTTTTTCATGTGCTACGCAATTCCAAACTTGTTCTCTTGCTTGCCATGAAGCCAATTCTTGTTGGACAGCAGGAAGTCAAAGAGTTGGGTTTTTGGTGCTCACACACTACTAATCCGAATTAAGTAGAATAACTTATTCCAGCTGACGCGCAGAAAACAACAAACATTATTAAGGCAGTCCCCGAGTTACTGCTCGAGGTGCCAACATTCCATTGATAAACTCATTGCCGACATACATACCGACATATGAGATAACTCGGATACATACACTCTTTAGTTAAGTGTAGAAAGGACGAAGCAGAGCTATATTCCATGGTCGCTTAGATTCCTCTCCGGACATGTCCGCCTTGTTCTTTTCCTGTGGCTTTGCATCTATAAGATAGTAAGAATCGTTGTGCAATGCTTTGCTCACGATGAATGGCCCTTCCCATGGGGGGGATAATTTGTGCATTCTAGTAGTACGTTGTACCAACCGGAGCACCAGATCGCCTTCCCGAAAGACTCGGGGGCACACTTTCCGGCTATGATAGCGTCGAAGATTTTGCTGATATATGGCGGATCTGGATAGTGCCAGTTCTCTCGCTTCTTCCAGCAGATCAACATCATTTTGCCGGGCTTCTTGCACTTCAGCTTCTGTGTATTGGGTGACCCTAGGCGAATCATGCTCTATGTCGGCTGGTAATACAGCTTCTGCCCCATATACCAGAAAGAACGGCGTATAGCCTGTTGATCGATTCGGAGTTGTTCTTAAGCTCCACAGTACCGCTAGTAGTTCTTCTATCCAGCACCCCGTTGTTGTTTGCAGCGGCTCAATGAGCCGGGGTTTTATCCCGGATAATACTAATCTGTTGGATCTTTCCACTTGTCCGTTCGATGCGGGGTGGGCTACCGAGGCTACGTCCAGCTGGATCCTCTTATCCCGGCAAAAACACGCAAATACTCCTTCCGCAAAATTTGTGTCGTTATCAGTTATGATACTGTGAGGGTAGCCGTATCTTAAGATGATATCTTTGAGAAACGTTACGGCCGTAGCTCCATCACATTTTCTTATAGGCTTTACCTCAATCCACTTCGTAAACTTATCCACCATTACCAGAATGTGAGTCATATTTCCCCTTGCTGGTTTGAACGGGCCAACCATATCCAAGCACCATATGGCAAATGGCCAAGTGATTGGGATGGTCTTGAGTTCCGACATTGGCATATGTGTCTTGGTAGCGTACCTCTGACAACCATTACATTTTCTCACCAGATCTTCCGCTTGCTCTAAGGCATTTGGCCAGTAGAATCCGTGCCGAAAGGCTTTTGCTACCAAGGCTCGGGATGAGGCATGATGGCCGCACTCCCCCTGATGTATATCTCGGATGATTTCAAGCCCTTCTTCCAGGTCAACACACTGCTGGAGGACATTGGTCACACTTATTTGGTATAGCTCGGAATTGATGATCGTGTAGGCCTTTGCCCTCCTCTGTGTTTGCCTGGAAAGCACCTCCTCGGTGGGTAACGTTCCATCTTTCAGGAATTAAAATATAGGTAGTGCCCAAGACGGTATTGGTCGCACGGGGAACACATCCTCGTTTATCTCCATCTGATCCACCGGCATAACTTCAACGGGATCACGCTGAACAGTCCCCGGGTCTTGCGAAGCAGTCCCTGGGTTTGCCGAGGCAGTCCACGAGTTTCGCGCACCAGTTCCTGTGTCAACGTCCATGGGCACAGCTCCGGATTCGGTGTCCTCCGGGACATAGATTGACTCGGATTCTGGGGATGGCCTGATCGATGGTTTCCTGAGGTGCTCTAACGCTACACCCGGTGGAATTGCTTGTCTGGTTGACCCGAGCTTCGACAGCATGTCAGCAGCCTCATTTTCCACCCGGGGTACATGATGAAACTTGCCTCCCTCAAGGTAACCAGATATCTTCTGCACATGAAATCTGTATAGTGCCATGTTTGGATCAAGGGCGTCCCACACTCCGGACACTTGCTGCACCACCAAATCCGAGTCGCCAAAGCATATGATCCGACGTATGCCAATTTCTTTTGCTACCTTGAGCCCATGCACAAGTGCTTCATACTCAGCGACATTGTTTGATGCCGTGAAATGGATCTGCAACACATATTTCAACTGGTCCTTTTTTGGCGACGTGAGTACCACTCCGGCACCTAGCCCGGTTTTGGTTTTTGATCCGTCAAAGTGCATTCGCCAATAGTTCGGATCAGGAAGTGGTGGTTCGTACTGCACCTCGGCCCAGTCCACGAAAAAGTCCGCCACAGCTTGAGATTTAATTGCTTCTCGTCTGTCATATTGCGGTGCGTAAGGAGCTAGCTCAATTGCCCATTTTGCAATTCTGCCGCTCGCATCCTTGTTGCTCATGATCTCGGATATGGGGGCCTCACATATGACCCGGATGGGATGCTCCTCAAAGTAGTGCTTCAGTTTCTTGGCGGCCATGTACACACCATATGCCACTTTTTGATAGTGTGGGTAGTTCTGCTTTGAGGCTGACAACACTTCACTCAAATAATACACCGGCCTTTGCACCGACTTACCTTCCTCATCGTGCTCCACCACTATCACTGCACTTACAACTCGGTTGGTTGCGGCTATATAGAGTAACATTGGCTCCTTTGATAGTGGTGAGGCTAGTACTGGTGCCGTGGCTAACATCTTCTTCAGGTGGGTAAAGGCTTCATCGGCCTGCGGTGTCCAAATGAACTTATCCGACTTTTTCATGAGTTGGTAAAGAGGCAATGCCTTTTCTCCCAACCGACATACAAACCGACTTAACGAGGCCAGGCAACCTGTGAACTTCTAGACATCGTTAAGACACTTCGGCAGTTCCATTCGTTCGATGGCCCGGATTTTGGTTGGATTAACCTCGATACCTCGGCTGGAAACAAGAAAGCCGAGCAATTTTCCAGCCGGGACACCAAAGGTGCATTTTTCCGGGTTAAGTTTCATCCGGAACCTTCTTAGGTTCGCAAACGTTTGCCTGATATCGTCAAGGAGCGTTTTGCTTTCCTTGGTCTTGATAACCACATCATCCACGTACACCTGTACATTTTGACCTATTTGGTCGTGCAAACATTTTTGCATACATCTCTGGTACGTTGCCCCTGCATTACGTAAACCAAACGGCATGGTGCGATAGCAATAAGCCCCATACGGGGTAATAAACGCAGTCTTTATTTGATCATCCGGATTCAGAGGTATCTGGTGGAAACTAGAATATGCATCAATGAATGACAACAGTTCACATCCAGCAGTTGAGTCTATGACCTGATCTATTCTTGGCAGCGGAAATGGATCTTTCGGACACGCCTTGTTCAGGTTCATGTAATCAATACACATGCGCCAAACCACTGCCATGTTCGGGTCATCCTACTTCTTCTCCACCAGCACCGGATTAGACAGCCAATCCGGGTAAAGAACTTCCATGATAAATCCTGCGGCTAGCAACCGGGCTATCTCATCCCCAATGACTTTCCTCCTATCTTCGGTGAAGCGGCAGAGTGGTTGCTTCACCGGCTTAGCTCCGGGTCTCACATTTAAAGAGTGCTCGGCCAACTCCCTCGGAACACCTTGTAAGTCCTGTGTGGACCAAGCAAAAATGTCCCGATTCTCACGGAGGAAGCTGACGAGCTCGCTTTCCTATTTATCACTTAGCCCGGCACCAATTGTTACGGTGCGCCCTGGGAACATGTCATCGACAGGACCCTTCTTGGTATCTTTCATGGCCTGGAAGGAAACAGATCCATGCAGGTTACTCAGCGCCGGCATATACTGCTGCGCGGACTGAGCCAAAGCTGCCACTTCTTGAATTTTCCTTTTTTCCTGCGCAATCACAAGCGACTCGGCTAAGATCCGGCTGACGCACACTCCATGGAACGTCGGAAGTCCCCAGCAATGGTAATCACTCTGTTTGGTCCGGGCAATTTCATCTTCGGGTAGCTAACGTGACAGCTCGCCATGAACTTGCTCAGGGCTGGCCTTCCGAGTAACGCATGATAGGCGCTTTCTAAGTTCACCACTTCGAACTCTAGATTTTCAGTTCAGCAGTTGTCTCTTGTGCCGAACAATACATCAACCCGGACCATGCCTATTGGCTCGCAAGAAATACCGGGCACAATACCATGGAAAGTTTTCCTCGTGGCCTGGAGCATGTTCTCCGAGATACCCAACATGCGCATTGTGTCCGCATACATGATATTTATGCTACTGCCATTGTCGGTCAACACCTTTGAGAATCTTACGTTAATGCTAGGTCCAATGAATGTAGGATCCAGCACCAACGCATACGTACCAGGGCTTGGCATGAGCTTGGGATGATCCCTGATGCTCTAGGTGATTTCCTGATCGGACCAAGGCATGTACCTCGTCACTGCAGGCATTACTGTGTTCACCTCCATATGCCTACGCTGCAAGCTTTTTCTATCAGTTTCCTCTGTGGTGAATACACAGTAGCTCTGGTGATGCTCCATGTACTCGTTTCTCCCCTCATTTCCAGATTGCCTCTGATCCGGCTGATGCTGATTTTCTACCTGATGCACTACATCCCTCCTCTCATTGTTATCATACCTCGGCGGAGGGGGAGGCAACATTAGTTGTTGCGTGTTCGCTCCGGAGAGCAGTTGCTGCCGGGGTAACTCTTGCCGAGGCTGATCATTCTGGGGTGCTTGAGCATTCCCCGAACAACCTTGCTCGATCTTGCGCATCCACTCACATTGCCTCGTGGTATGACCCGCTGGGTTGTTCGGATTTGGCGTGTGAAACTTACACGGCTGGTCCAACATCGACTCGTAAGTATACCTTGGACGGTCTTTCCTTTCTTGCCACTACTTCTTTTGTTCCGGTGTCCAAGTTTTCTTGCCATCGTTCCTGGGAGTCCATTGCCCTCCAGTTTGCTAGCGCTAGCTACCCCCTGCTGCGGGCTGATCTTGATTCACAGCCGCAACTTGTTGCGAACCATATCGATGATTTGGTCTATCATCTCTTCTTTTTCCTCTATAGTCATTCCTCCGGGATGATCCGGATCCATCCCTCTGATAGTACTCATCGCTTGACTCGTTTGACGTGAGCGTTGGTTGGGTCGGATCACCCAACGCATACGAATCTGCGATCCGGATCATTTCTGCCAACGTAGCTGGCATTTTCCTTTGCAGCTTCATCCATAGCTCGCTTCCATATCTGCACTCCTGTGCAAACCACGCTATGGACTGTGATTCTATCACGCCCTCACATGAGTTTCTCACGGTACACCACCGGGTCAAGAACTCCCGATCTGTCTCATTAGGTCTTTGCTTGTACATAGCTAGGGTCTGTGGCCTATTTGTCCTCTGATACGTACTCGAGAAATTGCTGATGAACATTTCCTCAAAGTCTATCTAGCAGTTGATGCTTCCTAGTGGCAAATTGTTCAGCCATACCCTCGCCGGGCCTTCCAACATCTGGGGTACGTATCGTACTGCCCATCTCAAGTTGCCAGTGGCAATTTTCACGGCTGTAGCATAGTTTATCAGCCAATCCTCTGGCTTGGTACTACCATCATACGTCTTTGTGCCCCTGGGTAGCTAAAAGTTCAGTACTGGTGGCTCTTTCATGATCCGGGGTCCAAAACATGCTGGACCCAGTGGACCTTGGCATTCAATCTGTTCCGACCTATACAGTCGATCCAGTTTCAACCTTGCATCATCCGGCATCAAATCCCTGCTTCCCAATCTCGACCCTATCACATGATAGTCCGGTCTTGGGTATCCCGCGTTAGCCATCTCCGAATCACCGTCGTTGTACCGGTTTTGCTCTTGTGGCGCACCTTTCTGTTGCATACCTCGGCCGGCACTATGCTCTTGCCTTGGTATGTTCCGCTGCTGCGGTTGTCCTGCTGCAGCCGAATTTCGCTGTCCGGCATTGCCGTTGACAACGTTCCCTTGACCGGCATTGCCTTGGTCACGGTTACCTCGGCCAGCTTCGCCTCGGCTCACACTCCGTCGATCATCATTTTTCTGCGCTTCTTTTCCTTTCCCTGCCCACGTCGGGTCATACGGGACGATCTGTTTGTTCCGTCTGGCCGAGGTTACCACCTCTTCTCTCCTTGGACCGCCATGAGGGGATGATGCGGCTCTAGCGGATTTCTCCGGGTTACCCACCGCCGAATGGACTATCTTGGAGGCTCCAGCTCTCTCCGGGTTAGCCCTGAGCAGTTCCTCGTTTTGCCTATTCGCAATCCGAACTAGCTCGTTAACCCTATCTTGCTGTCTTTGCCGGGCTTCACCCGTCAGTCCCTCTAACTCGGACGCAGCTGCATCCGCTGCTCTGAGGTTCTTGGCCGGGTACTATACCTCGGCAGCCCCACGGACAAACAGTTTTTTGATTCCTCAATTCCAGCATCACCCTCTCTGTTCATCTCGCTCATGAGGTTTCTCTTTTTCACTTTTACATTATCAACTTTGTTCGCCTTAGTGTACTCATGCAGCGTCATGTTCAACGACTGCTGGGCCGCTGCTATTTTCTTTGCGCCCTCTAGTATTTTCTTCCTAGTTTCTTCCAGCTCGGCCTGTGCACGAGCCGGATCTACCACTGCTACTACAGGGTTTGCCAAGCTGTCCATCGCCTCTCTCAACACATTTTCTGGCCTCTCCAGTGGAGGACCTCTACCTTTCCTCGGTGCCTTGGGCGTTACCTCCGGATCCGGCGCCGGATCCTTGCTTGCGCACGCACCTGGCGCGGTCATCATTACCTCTGCACGGTCCGGGGAACGAGCGATACGCGCCCCGCGAGCCACAGTGAGGGGTGGTTCGCCTGCTTCGACGATGTGGCGCGGATGAACGCAAGACATGTCCACCGCAACGTAGACCTTGTGTGTGCCGATCTTGACGAAGATGCTGTTGCGCGGAAGAGGGCGCATGCCGAAGCAGCCTGCGTTCTCGCTGACGAAATCCCGCGCTCCAAAGCGCTGAACAAGCCCGGAGACGATGCGTTCGCCGGTGGCGATGAGGTTTCCCGTCCGGATCTTGACCCCTGCTAGCGCCGCTAGCCCCACGGTGGGCTCCAACTGTCGTGGTGGTGTCACGGCAGGATTGCCGTACAGTTCAGGAGCTGCACGTGTCCTGCTTGACCTGCGAGGTTCGGTAGTGTCCTCTTTCGGAGTTTCATGATCATTATCATTCGCTCTCTCTTCATCAGGTGAAGTCAACTCCGAAACAACTTCCGGTGCTGCGCCACTCGCCATTCCATGAAGAGAAGGTTCAATAACCTCTTCGAGTTCTGTCGTGGTGGTGTCACGGCAGATGCCATGGATAGGCTAAAGGTGGGGACTAATACACGCTAGGGGAATCCAGGGAGGGATAGTGAAGTGATTCTCCACACAGAAGTTTGTATTGATTTCCTTCCAAGGTTACAAGTGCTCCTAGAGCTGTATTGGCGAGAGGAGGAAGAAGGAGCTCTCTTACTCTCACCCACAGATCACACCTGAAACCCTAGCCCAAAACAGAATAGCAGAGAGACCAACCCCTCCTACATAAGCCCTAGCCCCCCTTTTATAGGGGAGGCTCGGTTCCTGCCTAGGGCATACGTGGAGGCATATTCCTAAGAATATGCCTCCTCCCAATGGGGTAAGCCGACCGGGGTGCTTTTTCCCCTGCGTCATGCTTGCTTTAGCTACGTGAGCCTCTGCGACGCCCGCGTCAGCCGACATGGGCTTCGTCACCCCTGTCGGCCATGACCCGGTGGTCCCGCTCTTGTCCGCTTCGCTCATGCAGTGCGTACCGGACCCTCTTTTTGACCAGCAAGATTCCTTCCTTCTCCTAGAAACCAATCATGACCCGGGCACTCCTGTTCCTGCATACAAGCAAACATCCACTCCCGACTTACTTCTTAGGCCGGTCGAGACTTAGTTAGGCGAACGCCCCCTGGTCCGGGTTACTCCGTGATTCAGCCCGCCTTGAGGTGACCCGGCCAGCATTCGCTTTGGCCTTGCCGAACCTTGGCTAACTCGGCCTTTATACCCCGGCGTGACCCTACCCGGGGGTATCCCCCCAACAAGTTCTACCTTCCGACTACTCACACCTTTCGCGATAAACTCCTTCTCAAGAAAGGATCCATTCTTGGCAACAAAAACCTTGCCCTCGGATCTGTGATAGAAGGTATCCTATGAAGACGCATTTTTCCGCTTTGGGTTCGAGTTTATCCGGTTGAAGTTTCTTCACATAAACATCGCATCCCCAAACTTTAAGAAATGACAGCTTAGGTTTGTTTCCAAACCATAATTAATACGGTGTCGTTTCAATGGATTTAGATGGTGCCCGATTTAAAGTGAATGCAGTTGTTTCCAGTGCATAACCCCAAAATGACAGTAGCAAGTCAGTCAGAGACATCATAGATCGAACCATATCCAATAAGGTACGATTACGATGTTCCGACACACCATTACGTTGTGGTGTTCCGGTAGGCGTGAGTTGTGAAACTATTCCACACTCTTTCATGTGTGTGCTAAACTCGTAACTTAGATACTCTCCTCCACGGTCAGACCGTAGAAATTTGATCTTTCTATTACGATGATTTTCCACTTCATTCTGAAATTCCTTGAACTTTTCAAAAGTTTCAGACTTGTGTTTCATCAAATAGATATACCCATGTCTACTCAAATCATCCGTGAAAGTAACAAAATAATGATATCCACCTCGCGCCGACACACTCATTGGTCCACACACATCAGTATGTATGATTTCCAATAGATCTGTCGCCCGTTCCATTGAACCGAAAAACGGCGTTCTAGTCATCTTGCCCATAAGGCATGGCTCACATGTATCACATGATTCAAAATCAAGTGATTCCAAAAGTCCATTAGAATCGAGTTTCTTCATGCGTTTAACGCCAATATGACCTAGACGGCAGTGCCACATATATGTAGACATATCATCATCAAGTTTAATCTTTTTAGCATTAACATTATGAATGTGTGTAATATTACTATCGAGATCCAACAGAAATAAACCATTCAACATAGGTGCATGACCATAAAAGATATCATTCTTATAAATCGAACAACCATTGTTTTCAGATTTAAAGGAATGACCACTTTGCATCAAACACGATCTAGATACAATGTTCATGCTCAGTGTAGGCACTAAATAACAATTATTTAGGTTTATAACTAATCCTGATGGCAAATGGAGAGGTAGCGTCCCGACGGCGATCACATCAACTTTTGATCCATTGCCGACCCGCATCTGACCTCATCCCTTGCTAGTTGTCGCTTGTTCCGTAGCCCCTGAACCGAGTTACATATATTAGCAACCGATCCCGTATCAAATACCCAGGTGCTACTACGAGTACTAGTCAAGTACACATCAATAACATGCATATCACATATACCTTTGTTTGCCTTGCCGGACTTCTTGTCCGCCAAATACTTGGGGCAGTTGCGCTTCCAATGGCCAGTCCCCTTACAATAGTAGCACTCGGTGTCAGACTTAGGGCCAGCTCGGGGTTTCTTTTCAGGCGTGGCAACAGACTTGCCACCCTTCTTTCCCTTGTGCTTGCCTTTCTTGTCTTTCTTGAAACCGCTGGTCCTATTGATCATCAACACTTGATGTTCTTTCCTAATCTCCACTTCTGCAGTCTTAAGCATTGACAGAAGCTCGGGAAGAGACTTCTTCATGCCCTGCATATTATAGTTCATCACGAAGCTCTTGTAGCTAGGTGGTAGAGATTGGAGAACACGATGTACGCCTAAGTCAATGGGAATCGTTATTCCCAAGGACACAAGCTTATCAGCGTACCCAGACATTTTGAGTACATGCTCACTAACGGAGCCGTTTTCCTCCATCATGCAGCTAAAGAACTTTTCTGTAGCATTATAACTCACTACGGCAGCATGGGTATCGAAAATCATTTTCAATTCTCCCATGGTATCAAAGGCATTGCCATTTTCGAAACGCTTTCGAAGTTCTGGCTCTAGCACATACAGTATGCCGCAATGAACTAAGTTGTGGTCCTCCTGACGAGTCACATAGACATTCTTTTCCTCGTCAGGGGCATCAGGAGCTGGTGGGGGGCCTAGCGGCGCATCTAGCACATATTGCTTTTGTGCAGCAGTGAGGAGAATCCTCAAATTCATAGCCCAGTTGGTGAAGTTGCTATGATTCGCAACAAGTTTCTCTTTCTCCATGAACACATTGAAATTAAAAGCAGGTGGTGCCATCTACAACAGAATTTGTAAAGTTTATTTAGACTAAGTTTACGATAGATTGAGTTCAACTAATCCAAATTACTAATGAACTCCCACTCAAAAACGACATCCCTCGTGTCTTTTTGGTGATTACATGAACCAAATCCACTACACCAAGTCCGATCATCACGTGAGTTGATGTAGCTTCAAAGGCCAGCATCTATATGGGAATCATATCAACTATATGACTCATGCTTAACCTTTCGGTCCGTGTTCCGAGGCCATGTCTGTACATGCTAGGCTCGCCAAGTAAGAACCTTAGTATTCGCGTGTGTAAAACTGTCTTACGCCCGTTCCTATGAAAGCGTAGATTCGAGTACACCCGATCATCACGTGATGTCTCGAAACACGATCCATAGAACGGTGCATACTTAAGGAAGAACACATTTTTATCTTGATATCTAAATGAGGGATCATCTTATAATGCTACCAAAAGCGCCAAACTAGCAGTATAAGATGCTAACATCTAATGTGTAAAGTGAGATGATATGGTCCATGCATTTGATCTCTATCACTTGCATCGTGGTATGATCTCTATCATTCCTTTGTGTGTAAGGCCAAGGTCTATGGAACTTACACGTTGAGTGTGTTGTAAGAGTATCTATCATACATCTACTTACAACAATACCATATCAATACACTAGCCCAGCAATGATCTAAACTAGACGCCTCTAATTTATCAATTGCAAGTTTTACGTGGCTTAGGGCTTTCGGAGATAGAACCGTTCTCACCTACGAACATGAACCACAACGAGGATAACTAAGTTATTAGCAACTCGTTGTAAATCAGATATTGACTATAGTAGGAGAGACAGACACCCGCCAGCCACTTATGCAAAACAAGTTGCATGTTAGTCGTGGAACCGGTCTCATGTACGATGACATGTAAGGTTGGTCCGGGCCGCTTCATCCCACTATGCCACCAATATCCAAAATACATAGAAGATGCAATAACATGATCATCATCGCCCACATATAAACATATGTGTACTACCCGTGCAAAGCACCTACGCATAGATCAGGCTCTGATACCACTGTTGGGTCCGCAGCATAGAAAACAAAAAATTTCCTACGGTATGAACTACATGCCAAGATCTATCTACTAGGTACAAAGCAACGGGTGGACATACATCCAACGAGAACTTACCCTCGAAGACAACGTGTTTTGTTAACGAGTAGGAACTCGTGGTTGATGTAGTCGTACAATTGCCGATCTCAAGATCGTGAGGAAGTCCGAGCGCCGCAACTCAGCAGCGCATCCGCACTCGCACACACGTTCAAGCTACAAGACAACCTCCACCTCCTCGCTCCAGCGATCCAGCGGAAGCAGCAACTCCTTCCTGACGAAATGCCATCGGGAACATGTATCTCGCTAATCCGAGACCATGGGGGAATAATTCTAGAGGGGGAGAGAGATCCTTCACAAGGAGGTGTGAGGATGAAGGAGGGAATGGGTGGCCTTTTATAGGAGGAGGGGGTGCCCCCTCTCTCCATGGCCGGCACATGGGGGGTGACCCCTCACCTTCCCCATTCATGTGGTGGTAACCCCTCCATATTAAAATGCCTCTTCACATTCCCTTTTAAAGTCTCCACTTTAAATGCATTAAATTTCTCCAAATTTAATGCTCTCTCATTTAATAAAACTCTTTTTATTAAATTTAATCAGAATTTTGTTAATTACTTTAATTAACAAACATTCACATATAGCCCCTAGCAATATTTCAATATCACATGCAGAACCACTTTCTGCTATTTCACCCGAAACAATTTCCAGTTTCTATTGAAACAATTCCTGGGTTTTGCAATTCTTTCGTCTGAAACATATGTGCTCCAAAATGGTGTCTGGTAACTCTTAAGTGCGTCACCCTACGGTTCGCGAATAATGCAGACATGATCGAGACCCTTCTCCGATCAATAATCAGCAGCGGGACCTGGAGATCTATATTGACTCCTACACATTCAACGATGACTTCTGTGATCGTGAGAACCTTTAACGCTTGTAACTAAATCCCTTTGTCTCTCGATATATTACATGTCCGAGATTCGATCATCGGTATCTCCATACCTAGTTTGATCTCGTTACCGAGATGCACTCTTTTCTCGTTCCCGTGATATAACATTCTAGTGATCACATCACTTGCTTGCAAGCTATCTTAATGTGATATCACCGAGAGGGCCCAGAGTATATCTATCCGTCATCTGGATTGACAAATTCCACTCTTGATCCATGAGCCTCAACATAACACCTTCGTAGTACTGAACCCATCTTTATAGTCACCCTGTTACGGTGTGACGTTTGATGTTATCAAGATACTCTTCCGGTGTTAGCAATTAACATGATCTCATGGTCTAAGGATAAAGATTACTTCGTATGATGTTATAGCAATATAAACATAATAAATTGATCGTAATGCTATATTTTGGATGAATGTTCATCACATTATTCCACCAATGGTGTGACCTTGTTATTAATAACATCCAATGTTCATGATCAGGAAACCTTGATCATCTTGTTAATCAACAAGCTAGTCTATAAGAGAGGCATAACTAGGAACCCTTTTTGTTTATTAAACACACATGTATTGATGTTTCCGATCAATACAATTTTAGCATGTAAAATAAACATTTATCATATATAAGGAATATATAATAACAACTTTATTATTGCCTCTCAGGGCATATTTCCTTCAGGCGCCGCTCGGAAATTGCGAGAAGAAGTCTGTTCGGGTTCTTTTTAAGGAATGTGCGTTCGGAGCTAAGTGGGCTTTTGTGAGCGGATTCAGCCCTGTTTAATTAGAGTAGGCCAATTTGACGCCCGGAATAGCGTCCCCTAGGGATAAAGCGAGTCAGTGCGGGATCGAACAAAAGAACAGACAGGACGGAAACAATCAGACAATGTGATTTAAGGGCTGAGAGTGTCTAGTTCACGAGAGAGCTCCCTTTTGGTTCGGTTATAATATCCCTAATTACATTTGAGCATCATCATGTCATCATGCATTTGTTTGTCTAAAACTATTTTCTAAAAGCCTACCTTTGTTTTCTAAATATCCACGTCTTAATTTCAAATCAAAATCCCTGTCCTCTTCCGGATATTTTGTTTTGTCTAAAAATAATTTACAAAAAGATATTAATAGAAAATAAATATATAAACCTATTTTACCGGGGAGGCAGCCTAGCCGTAGGCCAGGCCAGCTACTACCCGGCAGACCAAACCCTAACCTAAAATCCATCCCAACCCAACCATACCCCTCCTGCCGCCGCCAGGCACCCACCCAGCCGAAACAGTCAAACCCTACACTCAGCAAGCCGGCCCCACCTCGCGCTCGCGATCCCCACGCTACCTCGCTAGCCTGGCCCTCCTCGTTTCTGCTTCCACGCCACCAACCGCACGCCATCGCACCTCATCTCGCGATCCCCTTCGCCTCGATCCCAGCCGCCTCCCCCGAGCACCACCCGCAGGCACGTCGTCGCGGCCCCGTCTCGGCCATGGACCCGCGTCACCCTCGCTGGAGCCCGAGCTCCTTTCCGAGCTGCCATGACCGCCCATGCGAGCCTTCATCGCGCCGCCCTCTCCTCTCCGGCAAGCACTCTGCTCGCGCGCGCCGCCGCGACCCTCCTTCCTCGCCTTCCGCCATCAGCACACCGCCTCGCGCCCTATGTCTCGCTGTCGGCCACCACCGGTCCCTGTAGAGCCCGTCTCGCCTCTGGCCTTGCAGCGCCGCCTGGAGGTCGCGGCCAGAGCCCGCCGCCAGTAAGGTCGCGCCACCATCAGCCGCCCAAGGCCACACCCTCTCCTCCCTACGTCTCTCGCTTCCGTCACCAGCGCGGGCCCCGCCTGCCGTAGCTCACCCCGTAGCCCTCTGCCGGTCCGGTCCTGGAGCGTGTTGTCGTCACTGCCCCGAGGCCGTGTCGACCCTGCCTCTGGCCGGCCCCGCCTGCAACCCCCCTCCGTCGCTTGGCCCTGCCAAGCCCGCTAGTGCCTCTCCGCTTCTGCCGTGCGCCTCCTGCGCCCCTGGTTCTGTCGCCCGACACTCTGCTTATCTACGCGGACGCATGCCGTCGCGTCTAGCCATTCTCTGTCCCAGTGTGCCAACCTCGACCGTGCAGCGCCTCCGCTAGTGCATGTCCCTGCCCTGTACATCATCTCCATGTTGGTTCTCCATGATGCCTGTGGTGTTACGATGTGTGTGTGGATAGATGGTACTGCTTGTGTACCTACATCGGCTAATTCAACCTCGTCCAGGAATCCGAAGAAAATGTTGTCTGAAGACCACGCAACCATGTGTAAATCCTCGTCACCACGGAGATGTAAGGCTGAACCCTCGGCACGCCAAGGTCTCCTCCTCGGACGCCAAGTACGTTCACATGGAAACCATAGACCTTGTTCCCGGAGTCCGAAGACCGACCCCGTCGATCCCTCGGACCCCAAGATCGTCGGAACCCTATGTGTGACCCTTTTTCTAGCCCTATTTTATAAAGTGTTATCTATATAAATTGTTGCATATTAAATTGTTCATGCTTGCATACATCTCATCATGTGGGTTTGGGGCATTATGCCGATTCACCTCCTAATTAAATATGGAGGCCATATGCAGGCTTTTTTAGTCTTATAATGGCTCCATTTAAATTTGTGTAGCGAACTAATGCCATGTTTTGCCTTGTTAATACAACATTTAAATTGCAGGGTACCTAAACAACATGAACCCATTAATTAATTGTCGGGACCCCGGTTCCGCTTAATATTGCCTAATTGCATCGCATCTTTGCCATGTCATGCACCATACCTGCATCATACCCGATCTTCTGTCGTAGTATTAAATAGTGTATTCGGTGTTTCTTCTAGTGCTTTGCTTCTTCACGGACTAGGCTGATGAGTTGATGCGAGTGCCGATTCGATATTCGGATGAACCTTCGGCAGTGTTTCCCAGGCGAGCATTCTCCCCCTTTCTACCTATTTTGCATTTATAGTCTTTATTTTCCTCATGTTGATCTATTGCTATCCGTGTCGCGATGCTTTAGTGTTTCGTACAAGATATATTCCGTGCAACCTTTATATTGCCTTAGACACCTCCTATTACATGTTGTTTGGTAGATAGATGGTCTTGCGAGTCGTAGTCGCTTGCTCAGGTGCGATCCCGTGTCCTGAAGTACCACACAGTTGTTGGAATGTTGTCATATGCTTTACGGTGGAGAGGATCATGCTTTTAAATACAACTATTAAATTGCTGGGATAACTAATGAAAGAGGCACCGGTGGGCAATATATGTTATTTGGTTTTTCATGTCCACTTGTGTCCCGTAGGCCCCGAGTACATCCGGGAGACCCTATGGACCCCCCTTAGCCAGAGCTTGATTCATTTCTTATTTCTTGGGGCCACAAACTAGTTTGGGGCTTTATTACTATCCTGTACCTATGCCATGCTTTACTGCTTTATTTACGATTATGTGTGGAGCACCTGTACTGTTTTGGATCATGACACATTTTCGCTGTATCGACAAGCCCAGTCACGCTTTCGGGTTCCCAGTCGTTTACCGCCGTCTACACAAACCCTGGGTCCGTCTCGGAGACGGCCAACTTCGTTGCGGGTAGCTTAGTGGGGTGGCCCCCTGAAATGATTTATGAATCCTGTGATTGTTTTGTCGTGAAAGCCTCGTTGTGTTTTGATTTGGTTTTTCTGAGGTTGATCGTGTGTCTGTGTTGCTATTTGTGCACCCCTGCAGGGTAAATCTTTCTAAAAGCCGTGTCCGCGGTTATGGACGACTTGGAGTACAGTATCTCGATCATAGACAACAATAACTAAAGTAGTGATGTGAATTTGACTTAATATATGTGACTAGTAATCAGCTTCACTACAATGGAACGGATAATAAAAGTGCCAATAACTGGTGGAACTGGGGTGTATCGTGTCATGTTATACCTGCCTAGTAAGTATCGCAACTCCAATGGAATGAAATAAAAGTGCCAACAACTACTGGGATTGTATCTGACTAGTAAGTACTACAACTACAACTGAATGGTTAACTAAAACTGCCCACTACTTATGCTATCAGGATGACTCATGCTATCTATATCTGACTAGTGCTATCTATATCTGACTAGTAAGTGCTGCAACTATAACGGAATGAATAAAACTGCCAACTGTGTGAGTTCCTTGGTTTGACTTTCTCGTTTGGTCTCGAGGGGGGAAATACCAGGATGGGTATGATTTGGTGTTAGTATCAGGTTGGTCCCGAATAGGTCTCTCTTATCCCTCTCTAATAGCCGACAGTTGCATCGAGTCTCTATAGGTTGTTTAGTGCATGCTGCGCTGCCGCTTCAGTCCACCATACCTATGTAGGCGAGAGCCGCCGGATTCTAGCCTCGCCGTGTACTGGCCTCAGTACTGACCGCTCCCTTTTTCCTTCGCCCTTTGTCGGCACCCCTTTTGTTTAACAGGTATAAGTTCGACGTCGTTAGCAGGGTTACCCTTCCGGCTTGGCCTGGGCAGGCTTATGGACACCATTGGTTCTTCTTCAGGGCTCTTATCCCCATTTGCATCTTATCCGTACTCGGATGTTGTATCGTTTCAAGGTGATTTGGATCTTTGTATTGTATATATGTATTTTTGACTCATGGAGTCGTTGTTGTATATATATATATATATATATATATATATATATATATATGTTTCTGTGGGTTCCATCGTGGACTATTGTGTAATGTTATTACTTCGTTTTCCACCCGCGTGCAAGTGCCTGGTGGGCATCTTTGAATCATTTCTATGCGGGTTTGGTGGGAACCGCTAAAACTTGCATAGGGCTTTTGTCCCATCCAATTCCGAGAATATTCATTTTCTGACTTTTCTGGAACCAAAAACAGAAGAAAACAGGCAGCTGGCACTGTGGCTCTTGTTAATAGGTTAGTCCAAGAAATCATATGAAAAGTAGTCCAAAGTGTGGACAAAACATAAGAAAATGGATAAAACCAAGCATGGAGCATCAAAAATTATAGATACATTTGCAATGTATCAACATCCCCAAGCTTAACTCCTGCTCGTCCTCGAGTAGGTAAGTGATAAAAATAAAGAATAATTTTTGGGGTGACATGCACCATCAAATACTTGACCAAAGCATTTGTAAACATTCAAAACTGGGATCATAGTACTTCAATCATAACATGAAAGACAAAGTTCTAGCAATAAGACAAAGAAACTATGATGCAACATGAAAAGGCACAAACAAAGGATTCATGAATAACAATGCTTTGCAAGACGTTTGTTTGTTTCACATAAAAAAAATATAGCATAGTGGCATTCAGCTTGTCCCTTATAGAGTAGCAAACATAAATGCATAGGACACCTTCAAAGTTTACAAGAGTGACTAGATACAAATAATTTAAAACAAGCAATATCAAGGTATGCATCAATCAACAAGTCTTGGGACAATGCACATAGAACTAAGAATGGCCACTATGCTCTCAAGAAAGTGCTCATAGAATGTGTGGAAACTCAATAAGGAAATGAACAGGTTTTGAAAAGTTTGAAAGGCTTCCAAATGCTAAAAGTATGGTACTCATTAGCTTTGAGCTCTCATTGCCCCTATCATAAGCATCTTTAATGTGGTTAAGGTGAAAGTGACACAACTAAGAGGATATGCTTGACAAGTTATAAATCGAAGTCTCATGCCCCTTACTTACGAAGACCGAACCTCATGCTACTCAACTTTAGTCACGAGTAAGCTCTTGTTATTGTAAGTATATACGTATCATATAGAACCGCCAACGGGGGTACTCCTTGCACATGATACAGGAGCTATCCCATAATCAAAATGACAAGACAAGCAGACAATGAGCATCTCAGCATTCTTTTTATTTACTATGTGCATAGATTTTTATTAAGGATGCTTCATAAAATGCTCATTATGGTTATGCTGCAAGTTTCCACCATGATTAGGCATGGCTTAGGCTAGCACCCAGGCGTTTCTCTAACATACATACAAACTCCATGATCTTACAAGTTCCACTTTTATTTCACACCGCCGGGATCCATAAGCAAAAGAACATGATATCAATGACGTACAAAGTACCAGTGCAATGTTGAAAGCGTTCCCCATGATACATGGTTCTGCTAACTTCAACTTATAAAGCGCAAGCATATACGCAACAAAGAAGGACGCAATGGTTCAGGTTTATTAAATGCAAGAAAATAAAGTGTGCCATCAAGTTCGTGAGAGCTTTACTAACTAACTTTCTCATAACAAGCAAACATTTTATTCAGAAGAAAACAAGGCATATTGAATATACACGGAAGTAGCAAATGATCCTAATAGGTAGGTATGGTGGAAACTTTGGAAATATTTGGTTTAGGGAGTTGGAAACTTGAGTAAAACATACTCAGTGTAAGTGAAGGCTAGCAATAGTGAGGGAGCGACAAACGAGAGAGCAATAATGGCCATAATCATGCAGAGCGACAAAACATCATTGATCAAATCATAAAATGATACTACAAGTTGAAAACTAAAGGATCATAAAGGCTTATGGTGACTTGAGATAGTCATAACATGGTGTGAGCATGTGCCAAGTCAATCCAAATAAAGCATCAAAGGAGAATACCACAATACTATGATTTAATAT